>JBBBDQ010001079.1:3250000-3990000 GCA_037127315.1 Ascarosepion bandense
AAACAATGGTTCTTATCATTTGATAAGAAAACAAAATTATTACTTACATTTTGCATTGACCACAGGAGGACTGGAGGGAGGACTGAAACTTCTCTGAAAATAAGAAAACGATAAACATTTCAGCATAAAAAGAAAACAAATGGCATATTTATAATAGATTTGGTTCGTAGCAAAACCCAATAAACTAATAATTTTATGAACATTAAGCACCAAAATGTCAAAGAAAAAAATACTGATATATTTTGTCTTCATTAAATAAAGTTGAATGCCAAATAACACAGACGATGTCCTTTCTTATGAACGTGGAATTATCAACAAGTTTCTATTATTTTCATCATCTGGGAATAACGTCAAGCATTTTAAACTTTGATATGACTTCATTAAAATTTAATATAACCTTACAGACTTACAAATTATTTTGTTGGTGTACCAAACCCATAGGACAATTCATGTAGAAATGAATAATTTTAAGATTTGTTTTTATTTTGTGTATTTTGCAGATAAATTTTTTTATAAGTCATTATATAAAGGTGGGTGCATAATTCGGTTGTAGTTGCATTTTGACTTTACAGAAAAAGACATCTCATAAATCCAATGATAACTACAAATATGCAATTTTCTATGATGCTTCACAAGCAAAACTCATTCTGGTCTCTCTTTTTACCGTCTGATTTTTACTGGTACATTTGCTACCAAATGGGAAGCAATCAAGCAACCTATTGCTTCACCTGTTATTTCTTTTTGCCTTGTGTTCTGTCTACCCTCTTCAGTCTCCATGCTTCCCTGCCAAATTTTATCTTTGAAAATTTAAATATAATGTCAATCATTGTCGACTGTCTTCTTGATTACACTTCTCTTGTTCTCACCCCTTAATATTTCTCTTTTTTCTTATCCTCCCACACTCAGTACCCACCCTCTACCTTAGTGACTTTACTGCCAAACAGGGTGGGGGTGAAACGAAAAAAAAAAGTTTTCCACATACACATGAATTTTTTTTCTGACATTCTGGTTAATATTGGTCATATAAAACAGATCATCAACTTAATAAATGTTTCACACCAAAAAGACAACAACTATAAATATTATTTAAGTATTTCAGTGTAGAATGTTTCAAGAGAGAGGCACTTTTCTATTTAAGTTTAGTTTAGTTGTTTGTTTTACCAGCCTATCTACCCTTTTGGGTCATATCTACCCTTTTGGGTCATATCTACCCTTTTGGGTCAGTTAATGCTGAAGAATTTTAGTTTTTGTTTACTGCTTGTTGATTTTTTGTGAGTCTATTGCTGTCGAGATATAAGTAGAGGTGTTGTGATTTGATGTGTGATGGTTATATGCTATCTTTTTCTGCAACTATATTTTGTTATATAATTTTGTTGCTTTTAGAAATTCTAAAAGGTCATTTGGGTCAGCTTTGTTGAAGATGTCTATCAGATTGTTTTCTTGATATTATCTTAATCGCATTTATTCAAGATCCATGCAGCTTGTTAGTAGATGTTTTACTGTGTAGAGTACCTGACATGAAATGCAAATTGATGCCTCCCCAACTTTTAGTAGGTGTGAATGGGTGACAGTGATGTGGCCTATTTGAAGTCTAGTCATTACTACTTCTTCTCTTCTTGACATTTTCCTGCTGGAAATTTTAACTTCTATTCATTCTTTGAGAATAGGTTTAATTTTGTAGAGTTTGTTATTTTTACAGGAGTTCCACAACTCTTGCCATTTGGTCATAATAAAGTTGTTGATTAGAGGTTTGTAATCTGTGTGGGGTACTTTTATATCACTAATGTTGATGTTTAATGATCTTTTAGCTGCTATGTCTATTTTTTCGTTTCCTCTGAGACCAATGTGGCTGGGAATCCAGCATAAAATGATGTTTTTGTTTTGGGTGATGAGGTTGATTCTTTGTAAGAGATTGATGATCAGAGGGTTATCTAGATTTTTGTTTTTTAGTGCCATTAGCATTGATAATGAGTCAGAAAATATATATTTGTTGAAGTTAAGTTCGAGGATGAAATGTAAAGCTAAGTTTATGGCTGAAGCTACAGCCACTAGATGAGGGCTATGAAAAACATTACCACAAGAAGGATGGTTGAAATAAAAAAAAAGGCTCTGTACATCGGAAAAGTCAAAGTATTATATAAAAAGATAAAACCAAGAGAAATCACAGATTTCCCGCCTCTATTTGCTAAATGGAAAGACATAACTACTTTGTGTAACAAATGACTGCATAGATGCTTCGCTAAATAATACAATTGACATCTTCAACTCAAGGGTTAATTGCTATCTATACTCCTTATCATTTCTGTCTAATTCCTCTTATATCCCTATCACACACACCTCATTCATTAACCATCTACCATGAGTGGCTCTTGAGGAATGTTGCTTGTCTGAATATTTGGTATGGAATTCATGAGAAAGAAGCAATAAGCTTACAATGTTTCATTTCTGGGAAAGGATTCGCAAGACTGAAAATGCTTCATCATCTACAAGGCTACATAAATGCTTTTGAACTCTGCCAAGGGTTGGAAAGTTAAAATTTTCTCTTCAGTATTTCAACATATAAATTTATGACTTAACATATCAAGACCCATTATATATATATATATATATATATATATATATATATATATATTATGGAAAATCCTGAAGATTAACGAAATGGTTTCAGTAACCGACATATTTAATTCATTTATACCTGCCTGATTATTTACAATAAATTTTGTTACGAAAATGTGTGTCACTCAGCAGGATTCGAACCTATGTTGAGAGGGGGTCGCTGGTTTGAATCCTGCCGAGTGACACACATTTTCGTAACAAAATTTATTGTAAATAATCAGGCAGGTATAAATAAATATATAAATATACTGTTTGATTAAAAACAGAATATCTGCTCAAATACGAACATCAATTAAAAAGTAATGTTCAAAAATATTATATATATATATATATATATATATATATAAAACAAATGAAAAACTCTTGGTTCCAATCCTCTCCCTAATTTATAGACACACACATGCTTTCTGGCCAATAAAATAGGCCAGTTGTTGGTTTCATCCAATTCAGTCCTATACCGCCCTGCCTTGACATCAGAATGCAAAATTTGTTTATCCTAATTTGCTCTCGTGTGTTAATACCATTTCTCAGCTTGCAAGCTTTTTGCTATATTACTGTTGCTTTGGGTTTGCGTTGTGGTGCAGTGGAGACCGACTCAGAACAAGAAATCGGGGAGCTGAGTTTGAATTCCAGTTGAAATCATTGCATTCATTTACGCGAAAATATCCTTGGAAAAAGTATTAATCCATCTGCCCAGTCAGTCATGTCTCTTACGAGACATGATCGCCTAAATTGTGTATCACATATGGCACTTAACTGACTGACTAAATGTAATAGTTAAAAAAAACATGATTAAGGGTATAATTGAGCATAAAGTGGGGGATCAGTTTTATATTGTTATGAAGTAATAAACTGATCTCACTAATTACTACTTAATAATATATCGTCAATGGCTATATAGTGTTGAATGCACCGGTTCCCGTTTGATTACCGAAGTTAAACAACATCGAGCCTGGTCAGTACTTAAATGGGTGACCATTTGGGAATACCAGGTGCTGTAAATGTAAAGACCAAGAATGGTCGACCGGTCCTCCTGGTTTTGGGGGTTGGGTGCAGAACTAACAACCCTGCCCTGTAAAAAACAGTTTGTTACAGAAACAGCAACATAAAGTTGCTGCCCTATGCACCATTGGGTGCAATAGATAAATGATGATGAATATATCACTTCCCCCTCTATCTATGAGTCAAATAACAGGACAAATCATGTTCTATAGACTTGGCTGGCAACCACTCTACCGCAGAAAGCAATGGCAACCTGCTGTGGAATAATATTCTGCCCAATCTGTCATGTCTTGAAAGAGACATGATCACCCAAGTGTGTATTCTGTATGACACTTAACTGACAGTTGCTTTGCCTTAATACTGTTAATTTGCTTTGCATATATTGTTTGCTTTATATTGTTTTTTGCCTTGTTTTGTTCTTTGCAATTACTTATTTTAAACTTGGTCAATTCTGTTTGTTGGGTAGTTCTCTTATTTATTTGACCATAGCCACTCACTCTACAAAAACAAACTACATAAGTCATAGATAATTGGAGCTTTTCACTAAATGTATAATTTGCACAATTCTTGTTTTGAATAATAATGTTTTACTAGACATGAATCATCCCAGAGATTGTGTAGTGCCAACATTAATATGGAAAAATGAATAGATTGAAAAATAAATCAAAAAGAAAAATTCCCATTCCATTAACGATTTAAGTATAAAAGAAACAATTCTAAATTTTATCTTACACTTCAATTTTATATCATTAACAGAATTATTTCAAATATCTTATTTCACTTTAAAAATATTTTTATAAAAAAGTTAAAAACAAAGATTTGTACAGTAATAAATTCAATAAGAAATGAGAAGATATGGTGGAAAAAAAAAAAATAATGAGAGCACAAATTTAGATATAAATTAATTATTTTAATCTAACATTATTATGCGTGTGCACACATTATATATATATATATATATCAAAATGAATAAGAAACAAAGAAAATATTTGCAACATTCAAAACATTCATTTAAACAGTGCTCAATATAAAAATAGAGCAATGAATATTTACTATAAATTATACTTCAGAACATGTCCAAACTACAATCTACTACAAAAGTGTACATTTTGTTTTGACATTCTTCTTTCAATGTCGAAACAAAATGTACACTTTTGTAGTTGATTGTAGCTTGTACATGTTTTAAAGTATTATATATATATATATATCAGTCATCCACATACAAGCCTGTTTCGCTGTATCACAGCTCATCAGTGTGGCTAGATGCATCCACTTGAAACTGGTCGGGATCGAAACTCAACCTATATATATATATATATATATATATATATATATAAAAATTAAGACAGACACGTTATTCCATGGTATAGCAGAAGTTTTGGCCTATTTCAGGTGAACCATCATCAGCTTCCATCTTTATTGTACAGAAGATTAATCTTCTGTACAATTAAAATGGAAGCTGATGTTGGTTCACCTGAAATAGGCCTATATTTCCGCTTAACCATGGAATAATGTGTCTGTCTTAATTTTGACATATATTTGCTCTATATGTATTTATATACATATATATTTTAACCTTTCCTAGAGAGTTATCCTATCACTTTATATACAGGATACTCCTTTGGACTCTTCTATATCTACACCACATGTTTTTATATATATATATATATATATACCACATGTTTTTATATAACATAGTGATGATCCACATATACTGTCTTAATATATATAGGAAAAACTATTAAAAAGTAGTGAGTTTAAAAATGTAAACAAACTCTCTCCACAGATGCGTCACGTGATGTAAAAAAACTCTCTCCACAGACACTCTCGCGAAATATGTTTCTAATTCAAATTTTAAAATCATTTGTTTCTGATGAAGGACCAAGGACGGTGTGAAATATAAAATATAATAATAGAAATAAATACCGTCAAAAAAACACATTTTTAAACTCACAACTTTTTAATAGTTTTTCCTTATATATATATATATATATATATTTTATACTTTAGAACATGTACAAACTACAACCTACTACAAAAGTGTACATTTGGTTTCAACATTGAAAGAACAAGGTCTCATCTTTCAATGTCGAAACAAAAGGTACAATTTTGTTGTAGTTTGTAATTTGTATATGTTCTAAAGCTGGGGTCAGCAACCTTTTGGAGAGTGAAGGCCAAAAAGCTGTGTAGAATCATGGAGGAGGGCCAAACAGCTATGGTTCCAGTGCCATAGAGAAGAACCATATTATTAAATATGTCAATAAATTTTCTATGTGTTTGAAGAAAGCAAGGATTCAATATAATTTAATATCTGACAGGAATTTTTTTACAAAAATATTACATCTTAAAAATAAATGTTTCATAAATCAGTACTGAAAAAAAAAAAATCCATTACAATCAGTTGAAAACACTATTTTATATTCATTTAAAAGTGCCTGTTCACGAAAGGAATTTCACAGAAAAAGGCCTACAAAAAGTGAAAGTGAAGCAGTTCGCTAATTTTGGTGATACCTACAAATAAAAAGTAAAAGTAAAACATATTCTCTAGTTAAAAAGAAATAAATTTTTTTAATTTTATCGCAATATATTCTGACTATCAACTGTCACTTTGGTTTGGTTTATCTATATTCATATCGTGTCCAGAGTAAGGTAGCGGGCCGGACAAGATTCATTCGAGGGCCGGATGTTGTCCACAGGCCGGAGGTTATTGACTGCTGTTCCCAAGCATAATTTATAGCGTGTGTGTGTGTGTAAAGGTAAAGGAAAGATGAATGACAAAGTGAAAAAGTTTTGTGTGACGTGTTTCATCTTTTAGGACTTGGGTTTCATCCAAATCCACTAATGAGACTGGGAATTTTCAATTTAGAAAAAAACATTTTTATATGTATTTAGGGTATGTAATCTCGATAAGTCCAACTATCAAACTCTAGTATCAAGGTGCTAACTATAACATCAATCAGCTAAGTGGCAAATTTTCTTTGTATTATATATATTGTTTTAAACAGTATTTTTAATAGATACTCATATTTGAGTAGATAGTTTTTTTTTGTTTTTTTTTTAAGTAATTAAACAATATATTTACATATATCTACCAGCCTGAATAATAATTGACAAATTCTGTTAGGAAAATGTGCATCCTCTGGCAGGAATCAAACCTGCGTCCCCCCTATGCTTATGGGAAACCGTCAATTGATCTGATGTATTTTAAACTGCTCGACCACGAAGAAATTTGTAGTTAGCCAAAGCCAAATTAAGACTTATAAACACATAATTTCCTGAATTTTTCACAACATTTGTATCTGCTCTATTTTTGTATCCAAATATAAAGAAAGACAATTTTATTTTATGAAACTGACCTATTTGTAACATTTCTTTCACACATTATTTCTATACTTGTATTTGACTGTTTTATTTTATAATTAAACAGTATATTTTTATATATTTACCGGCCTGAATAATAATCAATATATATATATATATATATATATATATATATATATATATATATATTATTCTGAGTTCCATGCATTTTTCTGCAATTATTGGGTGCTTATCATATCATACTAGTCTTTATCAATTTGAATAATATATTAGTGTTCCTTTCTTAAAGGTCGTTATGGGTATAAAATTGGATGGACTAATATATTTAATTCATCAAATATATAAACAAGATTGGTTCATAGTGAAACCTAAAAATGGAATAGATTACTAAAAATGTGGGAGAAAAAAATAGATTAATAATTTAATTATAAATAAAGGGCGTGTACATGTACGTGTACATGTGGTAACTTGTCTTTTTAAATTTGTTGAAAAAATAAAACAAAAATTAGTGTAGAAAATACGGATAAGTAATATGCACAGAATCATGCATCCATTCATATACATGTATTTATAGATTCATACAAACTTGGCTTATGGCCTATCACGCTGAATACACCGGTTCTCGCTCAATCACCGAAGTTAAGCAACGTTGAGCCTGGTCAGTACTTAGATGGGTGAATGCTTGGGAATACCAGGTGCTGTAAGCGTATAGTGACGGATGTGCGTTGTGGTGCAGTGGATATCAGCTCAGAAAGAGAAATCGGTGAGCCGAGTTCGAATTCCAGTTGAATACCCTGTATTCACTTAAGCACTGGTACCCTTGGGAAAGGTATTAATCCGTCCATTCCCTTCAGTTATGGGTTAAATAACAAGAGTAGGACTTGGGGACCCTGCTCTTAAAAACAAATCCCAATGAATCGTGAACAAGAAAAAGGTTGTAAAAATAAAATAACCTTACCCAAAAATCATTGGTTATGACCTTAAAATGATCCCATAAGGATTGATAGGTCGTTAAGCCTCAAAAACAAACAAACAAATCATACAAACTTAAAGGCTGATGATTGTTCAATTTTAATTATATTTAAGTATTATTACTGTATTACATGCATAGATAAATAATTGATTAACTCATTAAGGTAAAGTAAAAATTAGTTAGGTTTAATAGAGTAAAAATAAAGTAAAAAATAAATTATTAGAATAATTAATGCAATCCAATTAGATTATTTAATAAAATCAATTTAATCAACTATATATATATTTGGTGTATTGAGGCAGCAGATAATTTTCTAAACATATACTGTTAAATATAAGAGACAATGAATGTCTATTATGTTTAATCATGAGCCATTCTAAGCATTGTATTTTGGCTTTAATTTCAGGTGAAAATAAAGACACAAATTCTCCAACATGTGAGCCGAAAGCTTAGAACCAACTTAATAAAAAATTATCCAAATGTTGGAAAATTTTTGTCTCTTTTCAACTGAAATCAAAGCCAAAATACAATGTTTAGAACAGCTCATGATTAAACATAAAAGACATTCATTATCTCTTATATTTAACAGTATATGTTTAGAAAATATATATATATATATATATATATATATATATATATATATATATATATATAAAACGTATTATTTCAAATGAAAATCATTCCATTATTTGATTTCTCTCAACGCACACATTCATAACTGTTTTCTCTTATTTTATTTAAAAAGAACGCGTTGGCACAAGTTTTGTTTTTTACATTTTAATAGTCATCCGTTGCTTTATCACATGTGACATGTATCTGACCAATGAAACCATATCTTAACATACTGTCTCTTGGATTTTTTAAATCATTTGTTTTCAGCGAAACATGTTAGATTAAAATCATTTATTTCCTATTTTTTCTTTATTTATTCTATTCATCTTGTCAGATTCTGATCCATATATTCAACTCATACACACACACACACACACACACACACACACACACATATATATATCTCAGCATGCAGTGTGGGTATAGAAGAATCCAAAGAGTATCCTGTACAAACAGTGGTAGGATAACTATAATTATATTTTAAGGGAGCGACCGTTATTTTTATATATTTTTAAGATCTTTGCGAATCTCATTCGTGTAAAATCCTTTGTGCAATAAAGACGGAAGCTGATGATGGTTCGTCTGAAATAGGCCTATATTTCTGATTTACCATGAAATAATGTGTCTGCCTTAATTTTTCTTATATTTGCTCTATATGTATTTATATGCATATATGTTTAGAGCTCTCTTAGAGAGTTATCCTACCACTTTATGTACAGGATACTCCTTTGGATTCTTCTATACCCACACTGCATGCTGAGATATATATGTGTGTGTGTGTATATGAGTTGAATATATGGATCAGAATCTGACAAGATGAATAGAATAAATAAAGAAAAAATAGGAAATAAGTGATTTTAATCTAACATGTTTCGCTTATAACAAATGATTTAAAAAATCCAAGAGACAGTATGTTAAGATATGGTTTCATTGGTCAGATACATGTCACATGTGATAAAGCAACGGATGACTATTAAAATGTAAAAAACAAAACTTGTGCCAACGCGTTCTTTTTAAATAAAATAAGAGAAAACAGTTATGAATGTGTGCGTTGAGAGAAATCAAATGATGGAACAATTTTCATTTGAAATAATAAGTTATTATATATATTAAACGGACATGCCTCCCTGAACTACCATACGAATGCAGGTGTCCCTCAAGGCTCTATCCTAGGTCCCACGCTCTTTCTGATATACATTAATGATCTCCCTGATTCCATAAGATTCCAAGTAGGTATGTACGCCGATGACACCACAGTTTACTCTCGCCTCGACCAAAAATCTGGTGTAGGCGACAAAGCTAACCTTGCAGCTGAGCTTGAAAAGGACCTCCAATCCATAGTGGACTGGGGTAAGAAATGGCTCGTAAATTTTAATGGTTCTAAAAAAAAGCTACTGTCAATTAACCATCATAGACAATCACACCTACCTGCCATTAGCAGGGACCAGGCTTGCCACCCAGAGAGTAAAACACTACGCCTCCTTGGTCTCACACTTACAGTGGACCTCAAATAGAATGACTATATCGAATCCATTGCTAAATCCACTGCTATGAAAGCTGGTTCTCTGTGCAGGGCCTAGAAGTTTTTTTCCATCTGAATCTATCCTGCATATATATAAATCTACCATCCGCCCGTGCATTGAATACTGCTGCCATATCTGGTCAGGTGCCCCTGCTATTCTCCTCGGGCTTCTTGACAAGGTACAGTAGAGGGTCTGTAATGTGATCGAGACCGACTTGGCAGACCGGCTGCAGTCTCTCTCTCACCGGTGCGACGTGGCTTCCCTGTGTCTCTTCTATAAATACTTTCACGGCTTCTGCTCCGATGAACTTAGATCACTGGTGCCCCCTAGATATGAATTTGCACGAGAAACTAGATTAGCAACTAGATCCCACCCTTTTACAGTGAAACCGATAAAATGCAACTGCAACTTCTATTCCAACAGTTTCTTTTCTCACACTTCCCGACTGTGGAATTCCCTTCCACATGATTGCTTCCCCGACGACTACAATCTCCAGGAATTTAAATGTAAGGTCAAAAGACACCTCCAAACAAACTAACTTGCTTCCATTCTTTCAAACACTCTTCCCATCTGCCCAACCCTCATCCTTGGTATCCTTACCCATCTATCACCTTCCTTCTGACATTTCCTACATCTAACCACTCCTCCTCTTTACCTTCCCCTATGTAGCCTCTTGTGCAACAGTGGCAGTGGAATGCCTTGCTTGGGGTGAAATGATTAAATATATATATATATATGCACACACAGATAGGTTGTGATGTGTAAAATGTCGCCATTTTATATTTTTAATTTTGCACATGCACATTGTTGGTTAGCTATTCCCTCCTCTGACCTATCCATCCCTGGTTATCTTCCCCTCTTAAGGAAGGATTCCACTGTCCACATGCATGGGCTGGGTGTCTACGTCAGCAAACACCTCCCCACAGCTAGGGTGACTTCACTCGAATCTACTGACCACCAATACATAGGTCTCCGCCTGTCTCACCTCAGTTCGGTTAGTTACCTATTCTTTCTTTACCGTTCTCCCTCCTCTTCTGACTGCTCCCTACTAGACAGCATTGCTGACGACATAGATAAGGCTATTTCCTATCACCCATTCACCCACATATTTGTATTTGGAGACCTCAATGCCCATCACTCTGAGTGGCTTGAAAACGCAGTTACTGATCCAGCAGGCATTCACGCCATGAACTTCACTATTTCCCAATCCCTTACGCAAGTGGTGGACTTCCCACTCACTTCCCAAGCACTCCCTCGGGTCATTCCTCACTACTAGATATATGTTTCACCTCTGTGCCTGATGCCTGTCAAGTCTCACAGCTTTGCCCTCTCAGCAACTCCGACCACGCTGTAGTCTCTCTCAGTATTTTTTTCCAATCTCACTCCCACCAGGAGCCCCCTACCTATAGGACCTCCTACCTCTACCAAAAAGCTGACTCGGATGCCTTTCGTGATTTCCTCTGCAACGTCCCTTGGGGAAAAGTGTTCGCCCTATCAGTTGATGACTGTGCCTCTGAGGTCTCGTCATGGGTGAAAGCTGACATTGATGCCTTCATACCCACCAGAAAGTATTGCTTAAAACCTCATTCTTCTCCTTGGTTCTCTCCGGCTGGTTCAGTCGCCATTGCCCACAGGAACCATTACTTCCGTCTATTCCGGAGACAGTCATCTAATCACAATAGGCACCTGTTCATATCTGCTCGCAATGAGTGCAAGAGAACTCTAAATGATGCCAAATGGTTGTTTGCTGAGAGAATGTGACAGTGCATAGCTGACCACAAGTTCAGCTCCAAGGACTATTGGAGGATTTGCAAACGAGTGCTCAACAATAGGAAATCTTCAATACCTCCTTTAATCCATGAATTTGAGGTTCTCATGTCATCTGTGGACAAAACTGAGTGCTTTGCCCGCAGATTCTCATTCAACTCCACATTTGACTCATCTGGAGTACACCCACCTGACTTCCCTATTAGAACTGAGGCCAAACTGCACGACATATATATTACCCTGACAGTAGTATCCCGAGTAATTTCAAAACTTGACCCCCATAAGGCGTGTGGAGACAATGGAATGCTGGTGACAGTCCTTAAGAGGTGTGCTCCTGAACTTTCCTCTGTCCTCTCTAAACTGTTTAACTACTGCCTTTCTGCTTCCTGCTTTCCTGCATGCTGGAAGTTCTCTTCAGTCATTCCTGTATTTAAGAATTCTGGTGAACCCTCGGACCCATCCAACTATCGCCCTATCAGTCTTCTACTGATATTCGGGAAAGTATTCGAGGCCATAATCAATGCTGAAATAGTTCATCATCTCACTGCCCACAAACTCTTCTCTGACAGGCAATATGGTTTCCGCTTTGCCAGGTCCACGGCTGACCTGCTAACAACTGTAATGGAGTACATGTTACAGGCCTTTGATGAGTCTGACGAGGCTCACACAGTTGCTCTGGACATCTCCAAGGCTTTTAACAGGGTTTGGCACTCTGGCCTCCTATGCAAACTACGGGGTTACGGTTCGCCTGCTTGACCTAATCCAATCTTTTCTAAATAACCGCAAAATGAAGGTCGTTTTGAATGGGCGTGCCTCTTCATCCTACAGCACGAATGCTGGTGTCCCACAGGGCTCTATCCTGGGCCCGATGCTCTTCCTTATTTTCATCAACAACCTCCCAGATGAGATCAAGTCTCAAGTAGGCATCTACGCAGA
Source organism: Ascarosepion bandense (assembly GCA_037127315.1). NCBI lineage: Eukaryota > Metazoa > Mollusca > Cephalopoda > Sepiida > Sepiidae > Ascarosepion > Ascarosepion bandense. The sequence continues at coordinate 3,262,751 of JBBBDQ010001079.1, forward strand.
TGACACTACAATATACTCCTGCACCAGTAAGAAACTTGTCGTGGTGGACAGACATAATCTCGCTGCTGACCTTGAATGGGATCTACACTCTGTGGTGAACTGGGGCAAGAAGTGGCTTGTCAACTTCAATTCATCTAAGACCAAGTTGTTGTCAACCATTACAGGCAACCTCTCCTGCCTCCCATAAGCATGGACCAAGCGATTCTCCCGGAGAGCAATACACTACACCTCCTCGGACTTACCCTGTCCTCAGACCTCAAATGGAACCACTATATTGAATCCATAGCAAAATCTACTGCTAAGAAGGTTGGGTCACTATGTCGATCCAGGATGTTTTTCCGCCTGAATCCATCCTGCATATATACAAGTCAACCATCCATCCGTGCATGGAGTACTGCTGTCATTTATGGTCAGGCGCCCCTGCCGTTCTCCTCAGTGTTCTTGACAGGCTCCAAAGGAGAGTCTGTAATGTGATAGGTACTGATCTGGCAGCTCGACTGCAGCCACTTCCCCACCGTCGAAATGTGGCCTCCCTTTGTCTGTTCTATAAATACTTTCATGGCTTCTGTTCAGACAAACTTAAATCACTGGTGCCTCCTCAACAGGTGTTTACTCGTGCAACCAGACTGGCAACTGGGTCCCACCCATTCACAGTCAGGTCAGCCAAATGCAGACGACAATTCTACTCCTGCAGCTTCTTCTCTCGCATTTCCCGCCTGTGGAACTCGCTCCCATATTCTTGCTTTCCTGACGGCTACAACCTCCAGAAATTTAAATGCAAAGTCAATACTCATCTACTAACCACTGGACTCTAGCTCTCTCCCCACCCCCGTATAACCTTCCCTTTCTCTCCACCTATGTATCTGTCATCGCACCTGCTTTCTCAGCTTTCTATTGCTCCTTTCTAACTAGTTTGTACTCCTCACTCTTTTCTAATTAATCTTTTTACAGTCATGTAGCCCCCTGCAAATCAGTGGCATTTCTGCCTTGCTCGGGGTGAAATGATTTAAAAAAAAAAATAGTAGGGTCAGTTGGCCACAGTCTGTGTAAAAAAGAGCACCATGACATAACTCAGTCTGTCAGAAATTTCAAAACAGCATCTGTACTGCTTCAATTCATGCTGGAAGATCTAACACAATCATTTCAGAGAGCATTTGGGTGTCAATCTGAGGAGAGAGCAGATGCTTCAAAAAGAATTGACTAGATATATCCAGTCAACATCATGCGTTTGCAGTGATCACTAGTGATGGCAATGCCTCTATTCATTTTTCCGCAGGGTCTTTGATTCAACATGGAAACCTACACCCAGTGCTTTGAGGAGGTAGTGCTGCTCCTGAAGATTATGTCTGACAACAGGACTCTGCACCATGCTACACAAACAGGAAAGCCCACTTATGGCTGTCAGACAATTTCTGCAACACATCACTGCTTACATCTGACCAACTAACTCCCTTGATTGCATCCCACCTTAAATATTATGCGTGGCACACAGCTGAGCAAGAAACCAAAAAAAATTCCTTGAAACACCAAAGATGAATAGAAGACAAAGATTATGGCATTATTCACCAACCTAAAGAAGGAGACCGTCCATAAGAGTTGTAGGAGATTTTAAAATTATCTGGATGCCATGGTTGAAGCCAAAGGTAATTTATATTGAATAAATTTCCCCACTTTAGTATTTCAATATATTTTTATGTAATTTTTGAAAACATGTTAAAATGAGATGTCAGCATTATTTTCATTTTTGAGTCATTTGGATGGCAATTCATCTGTTGCACTCTCTCATATATATAAGTATAAGGTACGTATGGATGGAATAAAATTCGGTATCCAAAAGAAACATTATTCTTAAGAAAGTGCTCAATACAAAGTAGAATAAATAAACTTAAGAAACAAGAGGTGTCAAAACAAAATTCCTATTTGTAATGATATTATAACATACTTATGTCATAAATTTTATAGATAGATAGATACATAGATAGATACATAAGGGAAGATAACTCTAAGTTTACTAACTTATAGTTATAGAGTTGTTTCCCCTGAAATAAGGTAGCGAGCTTCACCAATAAGACACGTGTTAAAAATTTGAAAAACAGTTTTATATATATGTGTTTGTGTGTGTGTGTGTGTGTGTCAGATTAAATAAATTGCAAACGCTGTGTCTGCTTATTTCAAAAACAAGCAAACATAGTGTTTGCCATTGATTTAATCTGACATGTTTAAAAGAAAATTAGGTACCTATTGTTTAATACTTAGTTTTTAGTCATAATAGGATTAGACCAGTGCACATTTGTATTAAAAAATGTTCAATACAATTATGTTGCAGAACTTTGAATATTTTCCATTTTTAAACGAGTTATTTCACTACCTAGGTTTCTACCATAAGTGGTGTCTTCAAAAAACACCTGAAGACACTACTCATGGTAGAAACCTAGGTAGGTTTAAAAATGGAATATATATATATATATATATATATATATATATATATATATAATGTAGTACACTTGGTATGTAATCCGGGTAAATTCCAAATGAGACGAACTCGAGAGAACTCAATGTTAAATTTATTTATTCAACAGAGTATATATATAATGTAACCCTTAACTTTATATTTATGTCTTTATCTGTCTTGAAATATTTGCGCATATTACATAAGTTAATGTAACATTTTGTTTTTCAGGAAGAGGACATATTTTCGAATTTGTATTAAAGGGGTTTTGAATCATAACATATTACATTTTGCATATTTTTACTACATTGATTGCTGAAAATTTAAACAGTTTTAATAGTAGCCATTTTTTTTAGAAAGTTTTATAAATATTTACCAATTATTTTATATTATTTATTATATATACTGATTTTTAGTTATTATCTATTGATTACATTTTATTATTTATCATTTGTTTTGAGAGTAGTTCACTAAAATTTGGTATTTACCAGAGTCCTCTCCTTTGAAGAACAAAATAGTAGTTTATATGCAACACAATCCATTATATTTACTTAGTTATTAGTTATTTTGAGTGTGCCTGTGCCATAAAAATAACGGCTAACATATCTATTTTGATATGCTGTCTAAAATGACAGCAATATATATGTTGATATACTTATTATTGAGTATCTTACATTCAGATAAAAAAATACCAAACCCCTGAATGTGACAAGAGGGAAATAAACACACACACACACACACACACACACAAGAAAAAAATTAGGCAGACACTTTATTTCATGGTAAATCAGAAGTATAGTGAATTCGTGTAAAATCTTCTGTACAATAAAGACGGAAGCTGATGATGGTTCGCCTGAAATAGGCCTATACTTCAGATTTACCATGAAATAACGTGTTTGTCTAAATTTTTTCTTATATTTGCTCTATATGTATTTATATACATATATATTTAAAGCTCTCTTAGAGAGTTATTCTATGACTGTATGTACAGGATACTCCTTTGGAGTCTTCTATATCTACACCGCATGCTTATATATATATATATATATATATATATATATATATATATATAAATTAAACAATACATTATAATTTCCACTGGCCTTAATTGTTTGAGAAATGTCTATCTTACGGTAGAAAACAAACCATAATAACAAAACTGGGGAGATGCTGTCTTTAGACTAGACATGTCTTACCACTAGACTACGAAGGTAGACAAGATTCAATTTAACCTTTATATAGATATTCTTCTGATTCATTTTATTGAACAATAAATATCTGCTCAGATTGTATGAAATGTAAACAAACTCAAAGACAATATTATAGAATTATATGGAAATTTACAAAACTAGTATTAGCCGACATATTTGAATTTTTTTTTGTTTAACATTACTCAAATATCCATAATAAATAATAATGGATATTCATATTTCTTATAATTTTAAAAATTGCGTGTTCAAAAATTCCCTGCCATATGAGCATAAAAAAAGAAAAAAGAAAAGATAAACGGTAAAATCAGTTATTGAAAATCACCTGAAGACACCACTCATGTCAGAAGCCTAGGTCACGTAATAACTCGTTTACAAATGTAATATATATAAGTTAATCATATGCTACTCTAAATCTAGTATATCCAACTCACTTATTCTCAATGACTCTTTTTCCCCAGTTAGTGATTTGAAAACAAAAAAAAAACCCCAACATAGTTTACAAATTCAAGTGCCCTTTGGAAGATTGTATCTTTAACAGATTAAACAGCATTTATGTTGGTCACACCACAAACTCGCTCTCACAACGTTTGACACTACATTTAAATGATAATTCCAACATCTTTAGGCATTTAAAACAACGTGCCAGGCCACATACACAATTTCGCAAAATCCTCATCAAAAACACAACCATACTTAATCATGAAAACAATAAACAAAAACTAACAAAATCTCGAAGCCATATACATAAGACAGTTGAAGCCTAACCTGAACAAAATAAACCACGAAACCTCCACAAACATTCTTAAATGTCTATAAAAGATAACAGAAGCAACTGGTTATCCAAATGGCTTTCCATACTTAATACTTCTCTCCCCTACTCTCACATGGTCGTGTGTGACGTCACAAGCTGGAGTGTGATTTTTGTTCCAGCACGCATGTCTTCGTTGCTGCTTTGAAAATCTTCGATGCAAACAAAATAGATGACTACTTCTATTGGTCGTCTGCAAACTGTTTAATACACTTGATATAATTGTCATCTTTGATAATGGCTGATGTAAGCCAAAAACTCAGAAAGGTTTAAAAAAACATCTATCAATATTGTGATTTTCTTTCTTTCTTTCAGTGATAATGCTATTAAACTTATCAAATGATATGAAAAGAATTTACATAAAATTAACTCCACAAAACTTGTCGATATTATTTATTGAACATGCGTGTGTGTGTGTGTGTGTGTGTGTGTTGTTAAAACAACCGATAAGAAAGATTTTATAAAATTTTTATTTAAATTTTTTCAGTTTTCTGATATGTTTACTTTTTGTTGGCGATAAGAAACATAAAAATGTTCTATAATTTTTGAATTTCCAAGCACTTTCAGCCACTTCACTGGCCATTTTCAAGGATGCTCTTTTTCCGATGTTATCTTGTACTTATGTGTTGACTGTAATGTAAATGGGGTTTTCAAAGTTAAAAAAAATGAGACAGATGTTCAAGCAATGTCCCGTCGTGCACATCACATGATAGCTATTAAGGAAAGCTCCCTTTCAAAAACACAAAAATTACAGAACAATCCAAACAATTTTACTTTAGTTTATCTTCTAATAAGTCTAGAATTATCCCAAATTTTTGGTTGACTTTATTTCTATCTATGTTCAATGCATTTGATAAAATTGTCATGCATAAGATTCTTTTTTGTTCATTGATGTATAGGGAAATTAATGAAGATTAACGAAACTTGGTTATAAACAACCGACAATTTGAAATGATTTGTTTGAACATTATTTTTGATCGATACTCATATTTAAGTAGATATTCTGTTTTTAATTAAACAGTATTATATATTTATATCTACTGGCCTGATTATTTTACGATAAATTTTTATTACGAAAATATGTGTCATTCTGCAGGATTTGAACCTGCGCCCCTTATCCATATAGGGGAAGCTACCATTTGATCTGGCAACATCTTAGACCACTCGACCATGAATGACCTCCAGTCTAAGCGAGGTTTTAATCAAGCCTATATAACAATTTTTGATTCATCGCAACAACCATATCTGCTCTGAAATGTATCGTAATGTCAACAAATGTAAACATGTTATGGAAATTAACGAAGATTAATGAAAGGTGGTTATAAACAACCAACAATTTGAAATGATTTAATAGATATAAATGTATAATACTGTTTGATTATAAACAGAATATCTACTTAAATATGAGTATCGATCAAAAATAACGTTCAAACAAATCATTTCATTGATGTATATATCTATAACAAAAAGCAAACATGAAATGTATATCAATCTAAATTGTTTCACTTTTATTAAAGCTTACATGGATAGAATTTTGATGCCTTTTTGAAGTATTTTTTATGTTCAGACAAGATGAACTGAATGCAAATACAGATCAAAAAAGGACCAGAAGCGTTTTATTTACCCAGCTTCACCTACTGAGGTTTAATTGTGGCACAAAGTCGGTTTTTAATGTGGGGAACATATAGGCATCAAAAGGGATTCCTATTTGATCTGTACTTCATCATAGAATGTGTTTTTTTTTAAACATTTTCTTAAACAGTGAAACTGAATTACAACTAGCCTAGATAAAAAAAAAAGAAATTACTATTGTTTATATTTCAGGTATGAAACTGAAGCTAGTGGAGATAGATTCATAGATGTCACAATGAAAGGTGTGTGTTCCTTAAATTGATAATTCAAACCATAATCTATCAAGAAGGCTGCATGAGGTCAAACTGGTAGTAGAACATTTTGGCTATAAAAGCAGTTTCCCTGTTGGAAAAAGGGATTCATATTTGATTCTTATTAAGAGACATAGAAGCCACCATTGAAAGGCTCTTCTGTGCAAGATATCCAAGAAGAAATCTGATTGGCTGGTATGAAAACCAGTCAGCTAATCTTGTGGCTTGTATTATCAGTCCAATGGACCAGCCCAGTTGTCTCATCATTGAACTTTTTGGCAACTAGATCAGCCCTGTCGTCTTCTAAAGGTTAAGAAGATAGAAAAATAGGGATACCAACTTAAATTAAAATATACAAGTTGTTCAGTAAAAACATGAAATTTACTGAACTCGCATTTGTCCCCTTTTCTTCATCTGCATGTGTAATCACATCAGTTTAGGCTGATGAAATCCCACAGCATGTGAGACGCATCACACAATTTTTTTTCACTTTGTCATAAATATTCCCTAACATTTTTCTAGTACATAAAAATTTATATTTCACTTTGTTCCATTGATATATATATATATATATATATATATATATATATACACACACACAGAGAACAAAACAATTATATTTATTAGGAATGTTTTTATTTATGTGGAGAGAATTATTTTTAATTATTGTTGTTAAAATCAGGATCAAGTTCTTTCTTCATAATTTATAAGTACAATGGAATTGCAAAATTCTTTAAATGATCTCTTATTTTTTCATGTAAAGAATAAAGTATTGAAAACACAAATTCATTTTTGTGAACATTAAGTTTCATGGGAAACAATGACTGCACCATGTCAAGGTTGAAAATCAGTACAACAGCTTTTTCATGTTAATGTCTGCATGACAAGATAGTTATGGAAAAGTGGTTTCCTCACACAGCAACTCACTTCTCTATCAACCATTGGGACATGTTAGTGATGAGATTTTTTTTTTTTTTTACAAAGTTATCTGGTCAAAGGGAAAAAGCAAAAGAAAGATGGACTCATGCCTTTTCTTAGGGCATTAGTAGTAAGTGAACACATCACTATGAACTTTTAATTCAACAAAAGCCAACTTTTTAAGAAATTTATTTCCAGCATTTCAAATCCAGCAAAAAAAAAAAAAAAAAAAAAGTTAAAAATTTAAATAATAAATTGAGAATGGGTCAAAGTTAACAAAAAAGACAGCAAAATCAATTTAAGAGTAGGAATTTGTTGAAAATGATGTAGGTTAATATTTGGTGGTGGGGGTGGTGTAATTAAAAAATGCTTGGCTGAAAAAACAGAACCAACTATGATAAGAAATACTAACCCCTCCCTGGAAAAAAAAAACCCCAAAAACACACACCATACAGTTGGGTATAACTTTATAAAAAAAACCAAAAAAAACTCACCACCTGTGGCTTTTCTTTATGACGGATATCTTTCTAGAAATATTCAGAAAGAAGCAGTTCCAATAAGTTTTATAGTATGAAAAAATGAGACTCTTCTTTAAACAAACTTTTCCATAATTAAAATCAGACACACACACACACAAATGTATATCATTATTTCCCACTCCCACCACATATACTTCTATATCAAACATGTACCATCAGCATTTACCCAGCGTAGGCAGCTTGCAAACTTTATGTTGTAAATGAACAAAAAACAAGTAATTTGCATTTTATGCATAATAATCAGAGTAACCTTCAGAATTTTGTTGGATTAGGGGCATATTGTGTGCCATAGAAGGAAAATGTCGCTGATGATTTATTTTTTTATGGTAGGCATTTCCTACCTAACCTACACAGATGGCACATCCCTACTCTATATATTCAATATACACTGATGTTTTTCAGTCCGAAAAAGAGGTGTTAAATTCATATATATATATATATATATATATATATATATATATATATAGGAAAGAATATTAATAAAAAGTTTTGAATTTAAAAATGTACTTTTTTTTGGACAGTATTTGTTTATTTTTATTAAAAATTAAATTAATTTTATTAAATATAAACAAATATTTTATTTTATTTTATTAAAAATAAACAAATACTGTCCAAAAAAAGTACATTTTTAAATTCAAAACTTTTTATTAATATTCTTTCCTATACATATTAAGACAGTATACGTGGATCATCACTATGTTATATATATATATATATATATATATATATATACTGAGATTTTGAAGAGTCATTTTGATTCCAATAGTTGTTCAAACAAATGATTTCATACATTTTCTTGCTTTTGTTGTTACTGCATTTCAGATGATCCTTCTAACCTTGAATCAAATGGAGTCCGTAAAAAAAATAAAGCCTCAGTTTTTTTTCCCCTCTATGATCAACATTCTTCTTTTTACTACTGAAAGGATATAAACCACACATTTCATATGCAATTTACACACGAGAAAGACTGTAGAATAGATTAACTGAAACATTTTATCACTGACAAAAGCTCAAAATGAGTTTCAACAGTCTGAACCATTGGAAAGCTAATGACTCCTTTTGAAATTACTAAAGGCTGTAGAATGGATCAACTAAAACATTGTAAAAGTAAAAAATGTATAACTTATGGGAAGATATTCAACTCATTAGTGATAAAACTGACTAAAACTTTTATAAAATAAAACAACAAAAACGCCCCCCCCCGCCCACACACACACATTCAAAAATGCTGGCTATAATGTACAGGCAAAACACTGAAGGTATTTGAGCCGTTAATCTTTGCTAATTCAAAAGAACAGACTTAAAAAAAACAAAAAACAAAACTAAAGCATATTTTAAAGAATGAATAGACTTTATTATTGAAAATGATAGTTTCGGCTGAGAGCCAATATCATTAACGAGTGAATTTTTGTTTTTTTGTTTCAAATATTCTGGCCAACGGTAAAGCATTTGAAATAAGAAGAGGCAAATCTCAACTAAAGTTGAATAATAGCGAATAAAAGGAAAAGATGTAAAACATAAAATAAAAATAAAAATAAATAAAACGTTTCTCAATCAGGGAGATCAAGGGATCAGTCTTTTTATCGGGAATGATTTTGTATTAAACATAAAAAAGAATTTTTTAGAAGAAAAAGAAAAAATGAACAAAAAGTTACAAAATCAATTTGCCTCAATTTTCTTTCTTCTGAAACAAATCTCTTCAAAACTTGTATTGAATATAAGTTCAAAGATAAAATATTGTTAATTATTTGACTCATGCACACATCTTTGTTGTTTTGAGATCTTCAAATGTATGTTTTATTCCAAAATATCCAGTGTATGACAAATTTCATATCTCTGATTTTATATGAAAATTGAATCAAGATGGTGACAGAATTTTTAATAATATTTTGAAGTAAATAAATAAAAGGATATCAATTGAAAAAGTTTTATCAGTAAGAATCAAGAAAACATGGACACAAAAACAGAACAAAACAAATAGATGCAGACAGAGCAAGGTGGGCGGATAGATGTGGACAAAACGAAGAGACGGAAGGCAGGATGCGGACAGAACGAGACGGGTGGCCAGCCGGATGCGGACAGAGCGAGACGGGCGAACGACCGGATGCGGACAGAGCGAGACGGGCGAACGACCGGATGCGGACAGAGCGAGACGGGCGGCCGGCCGGATGCGGACAGAGCGAGACAGACAGACGGATGCGGACAGACAGACGGATGCAGACAGACAGACGGACAGATGCGAACAGAGCGAGACACACGGACGGATGCAGATAGAGCGAGATAGATAGTAATTATAAAGTAGATGAAGAGATGAACAAAGAGAGGAAATGTGAAACAAAAAGAGAAGCAAAAAAAAAAAACAAAGAAACTATCAGTAACAAAATTAAAAAAATAAGAAACAAGAATTATGAGGAAGACATGAAAAATCCTAAAAGAGAGCAGAAAAGAAAAAAATAAGTAGAAATGATGTGGAAGAAAAAAAAGAAAAAGACTAAAAATACTAAAAAGAAATGTGAAGTTGTGAAAAATATGAGAAAAAGTGAAATCAAAAGCGTAAGGCTAAAATAAACGGCAAAAAGGGTAAATGATGAAAAGACAGAACAAGAAAAATGATTAAGTAAAAAGAAATAACAGGAAAAAATGTGATGAAAAAGGAAAGAAAGAAAAAAGGAAAGAAAGAAATAAAACAAAGAAAATTTTTAAATAAATCAAAAAGGAAATAAAAGGAAGCAGAAACTGAAATTCCCATTTTACAAGGACGAAATCAAAAATCAATATCTTTTTCATTTCAGTAAATAACATCTTTCAATTCCCTTTTAACTGGAGATACACAAAGTTCTAAGGTCAGATAACTCTAAGCTCAAAGGCATTTCTTAGCTCAATATGGAGGTCAAATCAACAGGGATAGACTATCATGCAAGTTGTCTATTATTTCTCATGAGTTTTTAAGACTCCTTTATCAGCTCTAAATCCCAGAAAACAAATTATATATATATATATATATATATATATATATATATCATTAATAATTACTTTAGAACATGTGCAAACTACTCCAAAATTGTACATCTTGTTTCGACATTGAAGGTGAATATTGCCTTATGATGAGATAGAAATCTCGAAACATAGAAATTTCTGTGTCACAATGTATTTTTAACTTATAATTTATATATATATATATATATATATATATACTAGCAGTATAGCCCGGCATTGCTCAGGTTTAATGAAAGCTTTAAAACTAATCCATGGTCCTGGAGTTCAGACTCAGCCTAAAGAATATTTGCATGAAGTTTGGTGAGAATTGGATAAAAATTGTGGATTTGTATCAAGGATAAACAGACACACACACAAACATCTTGCCTTTTATAGATACATATATATTACAGATTTTCTGCACTATTCTAAGCACTGCAACCTTGAAACTTCTGAATATCGTCTCTTATGTCTTTATCTATGAATATATCAAATTTGATTAAAATCGGACCACTCCTTCTATAACCAATTTTTTTCGATTATCGATTTCCGATTTATCGATTTACCTCCACACAAAGCCTAGCTAAGAACACTCACAGACGCTTAGAGTACAACTGTGTAAATTTTCAAGAAAATTGGTTCAGCCGTTTCAGAGTCTATAGGTAACGGATACACACACAGACAAGGTTCCATTTATAAATAAGTTTAGATTTATATATGTAGAATCCTTGGTACTTGGTAAGGTAAATTCCACAGAAGATGAAATCCAAAGAGAACTCAATGTTAAAATTTATTGTTAAATTTAACAGAGTATTATAATCAAGATCAAAAGTTAGATATTTTTATAAAGTCATAGGTAATATTTTATTTCTTATCACCACTTGTCAGACTAAATTTATAAAACAATGAATGGTTCAAATGTATCCAGGAAAAGTTAAGTGAAATAGAAGAAGGAAAAAAAGAGAAAAAAAGGAAAAAAAGAGAAAAATAAGAAAAAAGAAAGAAAAGGAGAAGAAAAGAATAAGGGAAAGAGAGTTTAACTCAACATGTTAAATCTTAGCGTCACACAGCGTCCTTGGCCTAGATTTACAAAAAAACTGTCGCTAAGGAATTTTTCCATAGGTTATTCTGGTGGTTTTCCTGTATAGTTAGTATTATTTTCTTAAGTATGTTGCTAGAAATTAAGACAAGTTCTGTTTTCGAAGGATTGATTAATTTAGATTGAAGGTTATTTTCAAAGTTAGGTTTGTGGTCTTTAAAAAGTAAATATTCATTTTTAGTTTGGGTCTTTCCCATTTTATCTGTAATGTCAAATTTATTGGTCAATTTGACAGTTTTCTCATTAATTGTTGAAATATAATATTACCTATGGGTATATAAAAATATACAACTTTTGTTCTTGAGATATATATAGCTATATCTACATATATACACATCCCTAGAGATAGAGAATGGTCGCTCGCTATCAACAAGATATTAATTTCAGGAACACCTGTGGATACTAAAAATCTGTGTTATCCCCACATATCTGTGCGAGTTTTGCCAAAAACCCATTAGGTGGCTCTGTCAAGAATCGATAAGAACCGGGCACTTCCTGCTTTCATCTTCTCTCTCGCCCATCCAGTATTCTGTAGCAACAATATTCCTTGGGCATCGGAATATTGTTCCCCTCAGTAACTGAACTTTATTTACATACACATATGTGTATATCTCCCACCCAATTCCTATCTGTTAATGTTTTCTTTTTACATATATACTTGTATATCTTCTCTACTTTGTTGCACATTTCTTCTACAAATACTTCCACAGTTTCTGCTCTGATGAACTTAGCTCATGGGTGCCTCCTATATACAAATTTTCTCGAGCCACAAGATTAGCAAATAGGTCCCACCCTTTTACTGTGAAACCAATAAGATGTAAATGCAAATTCTACTCCAGCAGCTTCTTTTCTCGCACTTCCCACCTGTGGAATTCCCTTCCACTTACTTGTTTTCCCGACAGCTATAATCTCCAAGAATTTAAATGTAAAGTCAATAGCCATCTCCTATCTCACTAACCTTCATTCTCTCATGCTCTTTTCTCCGTCCATTCTACTCATCAGTATTTTCATCCTTCTCTTACCCACTTCCTGACACTCCCTATAACCTATAACTCTTTCTCATAACTTTCCTCCTATGTAACCCCCTGCAAAACTGGCAATAAAATGCCTTGCTTAGGGCGATATGATTATAAAAAAAAAATCTATATCACGTTTAATTACACATAAGGCATTAAATTGCAGCTATACCATGTAACACTAGTTTTTGTCCGATCACCAAAGTTAAGCAATGTTGAGCCTGATCAGTACCTAGATGGGTGACCGCTTGAGGATACCAAGCGTTTTAAGCTTGGTATAATGAATAAATAATCAGAATAAGAAATTATAGAGCTAAGTTCAAATTCCTGTCAGGTTTGTTAGATTCACTTATGGGCAAATACCGTTGGGAAAGCTATAAATTCATCTCTTCAAACCCTTACCACCACAGCTATAGATTAAATAGCAGAAAAGACTAGGCTGTCACAGAAAGAAATGAAAGTCTACTGTGGGAATTCCTCTGCTATGTTATTTACGAATTCAAAAGAGACATGATCACCTAAGTATGTATTAAATCAACAGTATGTTTTTATAGTAAAATTACCAACAATCTATGATCTACAAAATATTGTTACGCGGATGCATTTATATACAAAAATAATAATAATAATGTTTAAAAAGTTATAGTAATGGATTCTATTGAGTCCTACTTGTTGTTACAAAAAAGTTTTAATTCAGAAAATAGTCGTAAAAATAAGGAAATTAAAAACAGAATGTTCCAGATAATTCTAAAGGTTCTAAAAGTATGCAAATTAGGTGTTAGCCCCTATAAAAATAGGTTTTGGGTATGGTGCCATCAGTTGGTAGGAGGATGGGTAGACCTCTACGGCTCCGGTAGATTCAGGATGTTTATCCGGCCGTAAGAATCCTGAAGTTGATGACAAAAATAAAAAAATAAAACTTGAAACAGTCGAGAAAAGGAAGTGCTAACCTCATCAGCACCGGTTTCGATTCAGGAATTATATTCCAGCCAAAAGAAATCTATCTAGTCAACAACAAACAAAAACTTGAAAGAGTTGTTAATGATTTTGCTGTCATATCAATCGCGGTAAAAATTCAAGGATCGAGATCCAGCCAAAAGAATTTCGCAGACAAAATCACAACAACTAAAACCTTGAAAGAGAACCTCATGGAACTATCTAGGTAAATACATATTTTTACCTTTTTCATTGACCAAGCAAATAATTAGTCTTTATATACACATTGAAGAATTTCTTAACAAGGTCGGTTTTTAATGTGGGGAGCCCAGATGCACAGCAGTACATAGAGGACAATAAGCAAAAAGTCACACAAACTTAGTATGAACAACTTGCTGTACTTGATGTTTTGGAGTCTCTACTCTTCATGCAAATGAGACAACCACAACAATATTGCAAAGTCTTCTTCTGAGATCACTATCAGTTGCTTTTGTAGAAAAGCCTGAAATGATGGCAAATTGTTGTGGAGTAGTTTCTTCACTGAAGGTTATAATCGTGCTATGTCAGTTGCTAATCAACTTAACGCACCCAAAATGTTAGGAACTTGGAAATTTTCCACTGAAAGCTGACTCCTTAGCATTCGGTTAACTGCTGACTAATATCAACTGCTTTAGTTCAACTATGTCCAAACTGGAATTGACTAATAGTTCTACTGAACTCTAAAAGAACTCTCTAGAACTTCTAAAGAACTTCCCAAGAGCTTCTCGAGTTAACTTTCTGTTAACCCTTATTAATATAGGAGGGAGAGTCCATTATCTGAGGAATAGGTTTGTTTCACCATAACACAAATGAACTGTGAAATGTAGTGAGGGTGCTGACAAATCTTGATGTTTTTGCCAAAAACCTGACTAGAGTTATAGTTGTCATTGTGAAAGTAACAATCACACAGTACACAAACTCACTAAATGGCGCCTCACTACTGACTAGTGGGTGTTGTGGTGCAATGAATATCAGTTCAGAATGAGAAATCAGAGAGCAGAGTTCAAATTCCAGTAGAATTCATTTCATTCACTTAAACACAAGTATCCTTGGAAGAGTATTAAGCCATCTCTTCACACCTATTTCATACCATCTCCTTCAATGTACTTTTGGTATATGACTTGAATATATCTGTACAGCTCTATGAAAACCAACAATAAGCAAAGTACTATTATTGTATTTCAAACCACCAACACAAACTGAGCCGTTGTCTGTCTATTTCAAACCACCAATGCAAACCAGAGCACTTCAGACTTCTAGCTTCTCAAAGAATATCTGAATGCAAACAAAGGAATTCTAACTACCACACAGACACCACATCAGTTCTTGATAATGATTGCAAAAGTCAAAAGTACAAAAATAACAAAATATAAACTTTGGACAGTTTATACACAAGTTTTAGCATAATACTTAACACTTTATCCAAAAATTGGAAAACTACAATGAAAAAAATTAAAAATACAAACTTTACTGGTTCTTATAATCATACCTGCTTAATGGCTACCCATATTTGAGTACATGGTCTGTATATTAATTAGTATATTAATTTTCCTCCATCGGCCTAAATATTCAAGACATCTTATTAGAAAAATATGTGCTCTCTTGGCATATTTTGAAAATAAGGTTTTCTAATTATTCAGGCTGGTAGATGGAAATAAATATACTGCTTAATAAATAAATAAAAGCAGATCGTCTACTCAGATTAAGCAATAAATTATGTCAGATTAATAAATTAAAACTCCATTCCAAAAAATATGTGGGGTTAGCATGTTTGTCATGCTAGAACAATTTATACAGAATTTACATTCCAGTTGGGAAATGTATAAATCCATCTATTCTCCCTCCAACTATGGGTTGAATAGCATGACAAATTGTGTTCTACAGCCTTGGTTGGCAACCAGTCTATGTTGTATCATTCAGCAGAATA
Organism: Ascarosepion bandense; assembly: GCA_037127315.1. NCBI lineage: Eukaryota > Metazoa > Mollusca > Cephalopoda > Sepiida > Sepiidae > Ascarosepion > Ascarosepion bandense. Next base: position 3,278,552 of record JBBBDQ010001079.1, read on the forward strand.
TCCGATGCTAAACAGGTATACACAGAACAGTACAATAGTTACAATGACAGACAAGACAGAACTTCCAACACAGAGAGGAGGGGTTTAGATTGCAATAGTCACTGAAGCAATCAATCCAAAAATTACTCGAATGACTCAAGAATATTATGCCTCAAATGCTACTATGCCTTATTTAAATAGACCATTTCAGATAATGGGCCATTTCATCATTGAGAGTGCTGCAAGGGGTGTCAGCCACTCTACAACACGTTCAAAATATTCCAATGTATATCACCTTAAGAAGGCCAGAGAGTACAACAGCTGAAATACTGTTGAATAGGTTTTTTCTTATTGGTTGCCAACAAGAATTGACAGAAAACTCAGCACCAGCAGAATCAGACATTGAATCATGAAAAGCAGGGTGCAGACAAGACTTCCTCATTAGAACACCACACATGCAGGACGAATGCAGCCAAGACACTGGAACAAAGGCGAATGAATTTTAAGTGATGCTGGGTAACACAAACAAAGTTTCCCTGTTAATGTATGGCAATCCCATTGTGCAGTCAACACTGTATACTTCCCAGAAAATGTGCATGCTGTTTTTCTGCAAGTCTCTCTGACCGACAGGGACGGGTACCGTTATCAGTAGTGACTAGTTGCTACGTTTGCATTTTGTTTCTCCTTCAGTCGGGAATATGACAATAAAGATGAAGGTAACAGTCCGAATAATGTCAAAAATCTAAATCATTACAATACCTCATCTGAGAAATGTAGACAGATCCTGAAGAAGACTGGAGCACACAATGGCCGAAATGGCATATGACAATAAAGATGAGGACAACAGTCTGAATGATGCAAAAAGTCTGCCTATATTTATTTATGCATGAATGTTACTTTGTATCTATCAAAATCAATTTATATTTACTATGCTTTTGTCTTAATAAATTACTTCATATCTATACATACATACATACATACATACATACATATCTAAACTTATTTATAAATGGAACTTTGTCTGTGTGTGTATATCCGTTACCTATAGACTCTGAAACGGCTGAACCTATTTTCTTGAAAATTTACACAGTTGTACTATAAGCATCTGCGAGTGTTCTTAGCTAGGTTTTGTGTCAAGGTACCTCCGATAAATATCGAAAATCGAAAAAATTGGGTTATAGAAGGAGTGGTCTGATTTTAATCACATTTGATACACTCATAGACAAAGACATAAGAAATGATATTCAGAAGTTTCAAGGTTGCAGTTCTTACAATAGTGCAGAAAATTGATAATATTTATATATATATATATATATATATGTATATATATATATAAAAGGCAAGATGTTTGTTTGTGTGTCTGTTTTATGCCTGTATGTCTGTATTTTTTTCAGCCCTTTTATTTTAGTTTTTGCTTCGTGTTTGGCTCTAAGTAGGTATAATTGTAGTTCTTAGTCTCAGCCATGATACCATTTACTCAGAGGACTTTTTTAGCCTTCAAAATTCAGTTTACAACCGAAAAAACTTATTTGATATCGATACCAGGAAATCAAAATTTGATTTACATCCATTCATTTTTCTTTCAGTCTACGGTTTCGCTTTAACTGGAAACAACTATTGCTTTTTAGTCTTTTGTGCCAACATCCAAAGAGTCTGAGCTCCAGGACCATGGATTAGTTTTAAAGCTTTCATTACACCCGAGCAACGCCGAGCTATACTGCTAGTACATACATATATACATACATAACATATACCACAATCTTTTGTGTATAGATTTGCTAGGGAGTATAAGATGCAGTTAAAGAAGCAGAGAAAATATTTATTTTCATGTATAAAATGCACCTGATTTTAATGTAAAGAAAATGGCTACAATTTGTGAAAAAGTAAAAAAACTTTACTTTCTTTACATTTGTGATTTTTAAGTATTACAAAAATGTGATAATGACAATTTGCAAAAGATGTTTACTGTCATTTACTGCCTTTCAATAAAAATCATTATTGATGAATTTTATTTTTAAATTTTGCATCATTTTGCTTTTTTTTATTATAAATTAAATAACATTTTTAGTGAACGTCTTTTGAACTCATGTAGGTGACTAGACTCAACGAAATCTAGAAAAAGTACAGAACCATACGGGACTTAGAGCCGAATTATAAAAAGATTTATTTCCCTTTATTGCAATACACCATTAGATATATATATATCTCCTGTAAACAAATAAATCCAATTTGACTTGATTTTGTCCATGAGAAAAATTGGAATGAGTTTTAAATTAAAGTCTAAGAAATTTTCGGACACAATTTTGAATGAAAAAAAACAAAAAAAATAAAAAAAAACTGAGCTTTTTACACACAGGATTACAGTCTATGTATAAAATTAATAATACAAATATAAAATTTATCACTCAGCTGATAAGCGTTACATTCAGCAACCTGACTCTAGAATTTCTTAGTAGGCAAAGCTGCAAGCAATCATTCCATCCACTTGTCAGGGAATATCAGTGTATGTATATATATATATATATATATATATATATATGTGTGTGTGTGTGTGTGTGTGACCCCTATCCACATTATCTTCATTAATTTCCGATACATTTCAGAGCAGAGATGGTTATTACGATGAATTTAAAAATTGTGTTATGAGCTTAATTTGACTTCATTTAGACTGATCGTCATTCATGGTCGAGAGGTCTAAGATGCGCCAGATCATATATATGTATGTATGTATGTATGTACACACACACAGACACACAAATCAACAACAAACTACGACTCATTTCCAAGCACAAATGCTTGCGTAGGTGGCAAGAAAATCCCAATTACTGATGCCCACTCAACCCACAGAGTCAACTCTGGTTTTATACTGCAACCACACTGCGCAGGCCTTAGTAATAGTTTCTGGGAAAGAATGCATAATCTGGCATGATCACTTTTATTTTCTTTAACAAGGTCAACACACAAAATATATAAGGTGTTACATGCTAAGATTGCCTCCCATACTGATATCTCCCTGACAAATCAACTATGGTGAAATTCATTCATGAGTCTCATCGCAAGAAAGTAAACATTTTAACTACTTTACTTATACACACACACACACATATATATAGCTTAGAACAAGCGTAATAAAAAATATGCAGATTAGAACAAGCGTAATAAAAAATATGCAGATTAGAACAAGCGTAATAAAGATATACAGCTCAGAACCAACATAATATATAGCTTAGAACCAACATAATAAAAGAATTATGTTGCTTAGAACCAACATAATAGAAATATATAGCTCAGAACCAACATAATAGAAATATATAGCTCAGAACCAACATAATAGAAATATATAGCTCAGAACCAACATAATAGAAATTTATAGCTCAGAACCAACATAATAAAAAAATTATATTGCTTAGAACCAACATAATAAAAATATGTTGGACAATTTTTGTCTTTATTTTCACCTAAAATTAATGCCAAAATATGCGATGTTTAGAACGGCTCATGACTAAACATAATAGACATTCAATGTCTCTTATATTTAACAGTATATATATATTCTTCATTTGGAAATGAGTTATTACGCAACCTAGGTTTCTACCATGTTGTGTCTTCAGACACATAGCAATAACTAATTTTACTGTTTACCTTCTTTACTTTATTTAAGAATGCTCACATAATGATTTTTTTGAATGCTTACTTAGGAGGTATTTTTGAATACGCAATTTTTAAAATTAAAAGAAATTATGACATTTTCATCGATGGTTGTATGAACCTAATAGGTATTTTTTGGTATGGTTACATTTAATCACAATTTTTGTTCTTTCATTTAAAATGAATTATTAAATGAAAGAACAGAAATTATGACAAAGTGAGTCAAATGTTTTTTTCACTCCTAAAGAAGAAAATGCCTCTGGGAGCTAGTCACATGACCAGATTTAACTACTTAACAGACATTCCATGACTAGTCAAGACAGTCAGATGGGAGCAACAAGAGACACACAACTAAAATTTAACTTCAACTCCAAATCAACCTGGACATAATATCACGTTGCACCTTGTTCTCTTTATTTCTCATGTGCTGATTCATTTTACTTCTCTCCATTCAAAGACATTTATACCAAACAAACACTTATACATACCTATGCACGCATAAACTCTTTTCAACAAATTACTGCTATGAACATTTCTTGATACCCTTAACTTTCTCACTGAACTTTTAACTACTACCTATTCTTGTTATTCTTTTCTATTAATAAATTTCTATTTTAACATGAAAAATGTATATTTTTATTCTTCCACAAATATACACAAACCTTCTGATGAAAACCTTCTGATAATTCTGGATAAAACTTGTAAGTTGTAGGGAGTTCTGTTATGGATGAGACAAGGTGGGAACCAATGAACATTAACCATCTCAATATCGCACACTTTATGACAAAACACCTGTTTTCTGCCAGGAAGCTAATGAGAAAAAACAAAAACAATTTTGGCACTCACTATCATTACAATTGGCTCTATTTTGTATTGAGCATTTATTAAAAAATAGTGTTTTTTGGATACGGAATTTTATTCCATCCATACCTATGAAACATTATCCAAATGAAATAAAATCCTAAAATTGACTAAAATCAACAAAAATTACACTCTTTTCAAAGTGTTGAAAAATATTGGAAGAATTATGTTAATCATTTTGTTTAATAATAATAAGAGGGAAGATACTCAGATAAAAAGCAATAATAAAATGGAATAAAACTAGTAACAATATGAATAATGAAAACTGTAATGACCCAGGATTTTGAAACAAAAAGCAACAATAATAAAACTAGTAACAAAATAATCATTATAATGAAGAGTGTATAGAGCCAGAGTGTTGGGATAAAAAGCAACAATTACAAGATGGAATAAAACCAGTAATAAAATAATAACTACCAAGAGTGTTGCAATAAAAATTAACAATAAGATGGAATGAAACTAGCAATAAAATAATAAACTTCTATTTTGTTTGTTTGTTTTAAGCATTTAAGTTTAAAGAACTAAATTTGACTTTTCACTGCCAAATACTACATCATGTGCAAACGTTTGACCAGCAGCAATGAACAAGTTTACAGCATCGGCAAAAAAAAAAACAATAAAAAAAATAAAAAACAAAACATTATCAGTATGAAAAAAGGGAAAAGTTTGGCAATCATTTGAATTTGTCAGTTGCCAAAAGAGAGCTGATCTAACAACATGGTTCTAAAAGGGTCGCTGGGGTTAAATATTCTGTTTGGGTAAGAATAGAAAATTATGTGTGGAAGATGGTTGAATTCATGAAAGGACAATGAAAGATTTCTCAAAGCTGGCTTCTGGGGAAAAATGGAAACCCTTTCTTTCTTTTATATTTTTGTTGAATGAAATTCAAAAATGAAAGTAGAAAAAGGTAGTTCATTGAAATGCAGCAATAATACTTGTTTCAATGACAGCAAGTTACACATTAGCATACTTGTAAAGATTTGTAGATCTGTAAATGAAAAAAAAAAAAAAATCATCAATTTATGAAATATGCAAGTAAATCTTCATTTAAAATTAAGATACCCCAACTGTTATGAAAAAATCTATAAGAAGTTGCCGACCAACTAAAACCTGAAAGAGAACCTCATGGAACAAAAAGGGTAAATAAATATTTTTGACTCTTTCATTGACCATACTTAAAATTATTCTGTATATACTCATTTGAGGATTTCCAAAAAGTATAGCACTTAACTTCCTCGCCAACTTAACTGGGTAAAGATACTTGACACCTTCCCCTTCTCTCCTCGTAACACTCGCCAGTAGTAAACTATGTTTCTTGTTTTGAATACAACAAAAATTGTATATTAATAAATATTTCATTTGGTGTGTTTTGTAAATTAAATATTTGTCTGTGATTTATCTCTGAGTTTTGGTCAATCGTTTTTTTCTTTTTCTTTTGTTACATTTAACACATAACGCTAACAATAAAATAATAAACTTCTGTTTTGTTTGTTTGTTTTTTTTGACAGTCAATGAAAAAAAAAAAAGCCCCAACCCCCAACTATTACGAAAAAAGGTGTGGTAGAGGAAGCAGGGTGGTAATAGATGAATGTGGATTGTTGTACAGTGGATATTGGCTCAGTATGAGAAATAGAGAGCAGAGCTCAAATTCCAGTACAATTCGTTGCATTCACTGACATGCAAATGCCCTTGGGAAAGGGTATGTATTAATCAACCACTTCTCCTTCTTGCTATTGGTTGAATATCAAAACAGATTAGGTTCAACAGCCTTGGTTGGCAACCAGTCTATCAAAGAAATAAATGGCAACCTACTGTGGGGAAAATCTTCTCCCCAGTCAGTCATGCCTCTTGAGACATGATCGCCCAAGCGTCTATCATGTATGTATGTATGTATGTATGCAGCATTCACCCTAGTCGGGTTGAGCCGGCTTCCTCCCTGATGGAGAAAGTCTCATTGGGATTTGTTTAAGGGCAGGGTCCCAAGTCCTACCCTGTTATTTAACCCATAACTGGAGGGAACGGACGGATTAATACCTTTCCCAAGGGTACTAGTGCGCAAGTGAGTGCAGTGTGCTCGACTGAAATTGGAACTCGGCTCACCGATTTCCCCCTCCAAGCCGACATCCACCGCACCACAACGCACATCCGTGAACGCTAACAGCACCTGGTATTCCCAAATGGTCACCCACGTAAGTACTGACCAGGCTCAACGTTGCTTAACTTCGGTGATCGAGCGGGAACCGGTGTATTCAACGTGACATGACCGTCATAACGGTCTATCATGTATGGCACTAAACTGACTGAATAATTGTTTAATTTTATAAAATCTATGAAAAAGAAAAAAAAAGTCCCACTTAAATTTATAGTCCTTTCCCAAATTTATAAACAGAAGTACACAAATGCATACTGAGATTTCTTTCTAGCCAATAAAATAAGTTGGTTCTCCGTATCAGATGACTAAATTCCTGTGTCTTACCTTGAAGTCAGAACGCCATGTTTGTTCATCGGAATTTGCTTGTGTTTCAAACCCCAATTCTGAGTTTATGAACTTTTTGCTATACGACTGTTGCTTTGCCTTATTACTGTTAATTTGCCGTGCATATATTGTTTGTTTGCTTCATATTATCTTTGCTCTGTTCTTTTTCTTGCTTATTACACTTTATTAAATGTTGGGCAGTGGAATGAGAACCATCTATTCCTGTAGATTAATGAAAAGATCCAGTTCAGAATTCCTTGTAGGTTACCCAGATTGACATCCACTTGAGGAAGGCTGGAGGGCATAACAACCAAAATGTTGTGATGAGGATAATAGTCTGAATGCAAATAGTGTAAATAATTCATTAATCTGGTAAAAATGATGGCAAAATACTTTCCTCTCCCCAATTTGTAGGCAGAAGCACACAAATGCATGTTGGGATTTCTTTCTAGCCAATAAAATAGGCCACTGGTCAATATAATCTGACTCAGACCTGATCTGTTTTGCCTAGAAGTCAGAATGCTGCCTTCATTCATCTCAATTTGCTCTCATGTATCAACCCCAATTCTGAGTTTACGAACTTTTCGTCATACTAATGTTGCTTTGCTTTATTACCGTTAATTTGTCGTGCTTATATTGTTTGCTTGTTTTATATTATTTTTGCTCTGTTCTTTTTCTTGTTTATTACTTTATCAAATCTGTTGGGTAGTTCTACCATTCATTCACATTTAACCATGGCCACTCACTCTACACTTGTATAAAAATTAATGGTAGCATGTTTATTTAAAATGATATACTTATTTAAAAAGTTGAAAAGTTCCCACTTGCATGTCTATTCCACATGGCACTTGTATTCAGAAGACAAGAGAAATGAGTTCAATCATCACTTGGTCATTATCAATTCTGTGTTTATGAACTTTTTGTTATACGACTGTTGTGGTGCAGTGGATATCAGCTTAAAACGAGAAATCGGGGAGCTGAGTTCAAATTCCAGTTGAATTCATTTCATTTACTTAAGTGCAAATACCCTTGGGAAAGGTATTAATTCATCTCTTCCCTCCAGTTATGGGTTAAATAACAGAACAGATTGGGTTCTATAGCCTTGGCTGGCAACCAGTCTACCACAGAAAGCAATGGCAACCTATTGTGGGATAATCTTCTGCCCAGGCAGTCATGTCTCTTTCGAGACATGATCGCCCAAAGCGTGTATCACATATGGCATTTAACTGACTGTCTGAATAGTTAAAAACATGATCAAGGGTTTTATTGGGTGTAAAGTTGGGGATCAGTTTTATATTGTTATAAAGTAATAAACTGATCCCCCACTAATTATTACTTAATAATATAATACACCTCTTCCTCCTTTAGCTATGAGTCAAATAACAGGACAGATTGAGTTCTATAGACTTGGCTGTCAACCAGTCTACCGCAGAAAACAATGGCAACCTACTGCGGGATAATCTTCTGCCCAGTCAGTTATATCTCTTTCGAGACATGATTGCCCAAGTGTGTTTCATGTATGGCACTTAACTGACTGACTGACTGTTAATTTGCCTTGCTTATATTGTTTGCTTTATACTATTTTTTTTGCCCCTGCTCTGTTCTTGTAAACTTTAGTAATCCTGTTTGTTAGTCAGTTCTACCAATTTTTTACATTTATTCATGGCTACTCACTCTACAAAATTACTTAATTGGAAGGCATATTAAATCCTCTAACCATATCAACATAAAAAAAAAAAAACTGCTAAAAATATATCTCCTAATTATAATAATAGCAATTCTTACCTATCATAGTTTCACACAGAGCCCATCATATGTACATATGTGCGTATGAGAAATACACTATTCGCTACACTATTCAAATACATCAACCAAATGCGTACGTATGTGCGCAACAGCACACATATACACATTTATGCTGAGCCCCGCAAGATTCACATATATATGTTTATGCAAGCCCCAGTGGGCAAACACGTGTGTGTATGTGTCTTTGTACACGTCAATGGGTGTACTAATGTATGTATATATATATATATATATATATATATGTCTGCGTCTGTCATGACGACAGATTTCCCCCACTTCCACAAAAATACACGAATATACGCAACCCTACATATAACCAATTTTTTTAAAAAATTAATCAGTTTGTCTGATGATCGCAAGAGTGTGAAACCCAGGGTTACAAACTCACACCTATTTATATGAATAGATCCTAATTACAGTTTTTTGACATTCCTTTAACCTGATTGCCTGGTTTTGTTCTCTCCTCGTATTCTTTGCTACACCTGCTACGGATAAAAACATACACTAAGGCTTGACTTGTTTTCTCCATAAAGTTTAGCTTCTTCCAGATATTATGCTGTATGGATAAAAAAATCTGAAACCTTTCCATTATGTCCTTGATAGAATGTGGCATTTTTTCTGATCAGAAAATATGCTCCTGTGGATTAAATAAAGTGTTCAGATTGAAATTCCTGAAGTGTAAATGTTCAAGAAAATCAGTTCAGCTGTTTCAGAGTCTATAGGTAATGGACACACACACAAAGTTCCATTTATCTAATCTAAACTTATTTATAAATGGAACTTTGTCTGTGTGTGTCTGTGTGTGTATATCCGTTACCTATAGACTCTGAAACGGCTGAACCTATTTTCTTGAAAATTTACACAGTTGTATTATAAGCGTCTGCGAGTGTTCCTAGCTAGGTTTTGTGTCGAGGTACCCTTGATAAATATCGATGATCAAAAAATCGGGTTATAGAAGGAGTGGCCCGATTTTAATCAAATTTGAGGCACTCATAGACAAAGCCATAAGAAACGATATTCAGAAGTTTCAAGGTTGCAGTTCTTACAATAGTGCAGAAAATTGATAATATATATATATATATATATATATATATATATATATATATAAATAAATAAATAAAAGGTAAGATGTTTGTGTCACTGCCAACAATTGTTTTCAAACATAGATCACAAGAGAGTAAACACAGTTGACCTCATTCTGAAGTAATTAGTGGTACTGTGCTGCTGTGATCACATGACACAAAGAATATATATGGGTATAGAGTGATTAGAGGATGTAGAGTCAGAGAAGAATAAGTGTCTGATGCAGTATTGTTTGAAGGTGTAATTATACTTTTATCAGTGGCTTTAAGTAGAAGTCATAAAACTAACATTGGGTTGCATTGAACCTAATAGGGTTACAAAAAGGAACTGATGTGATTTTGTTAACCCTAGCAAAGTTAGAAAACATCTCATTCCTGAAATTCAAACAAAATCAGACAGGGCATGAGGCATTACATAACATTGATGTACTCTTTTTTGTTTCTTGATGAATTATTCAGGCCGGTGTATTTTAATTTTTTCTCTCAAATGTTTCGACCAATATTGAACAGGTGAAGAGGCTCATCCCTTGTTTCCTGTTTAGGATGCGGTTTCCGGTTTTCTCTTTTCCAATCTTTTCACTCTTTTTTTTTATTATTATTATTTTTTTTTTTTTCAATTGGAGTAGATAGACTAAACTATCGCCCGGTTCACACTCCACCCACATCTATTGAACAGGTGAAGAGGCTCATCCCTTGTTTCCTGTTTAGGATGCGGTTTCCGGTTTTCTCTTTTCCAATCTTTTCACTCTTTTTTTTTTATTATTATTATTTTTTTTTATTTTTAAATTGGAGTAGATAGACTAAACTATCGCCCGGTTCACACTCCACCCACATCTATTGAACAGGTGAAGAGGCTCATCCCTTGTTTCCTGTTTAGGATGCGGTTTCCGGTTTTCTCTTTTCCAATCTTTTCACTCTTTTCCTTTATTATTTTTTTTTTTTTTTCAATTGGTGTAGATAGACTAAACTATCGCCTGGTTCACACTCCACCCACATCTATTGAACAGGTGAAGAGGCTCATCCCTTGTTTCCTGTTTAGGATGTGGTTTCCGGCTTTCTCTTTTCCATTCTTTTTACCCTTACGTAGCCCCCTGCGCATCAGTGGCGTTACCGCCTTGCTCGGGGTGATATGATTAAAAAAAAAAAAAAAAAAAAAAAAAAAATATGTTCTTATGAGATTTTTTTGCAATATCTACATTTGGATGTTCCTCAAGAATGAAGAAAAAAAAATCCATGGAGGTGAGAACTTGCTTATATTTCAGATGACTAGAAATTACACATGGTAATATTAAATGTAAATAGTCAGGAGGTAAATACTATCAAATCTTCAATGTTCTGCCCTAAAATGAGGAATTTATCTTGATTTCACACAAGTCAACTTTCCATATTTTCCTGCTCTAAAAGACAACTTTTGTTTTGTGCTAATAACATATGTTTGGTGTAGTCTATTTGCACAATTCTCAACTAAGCTATTCTTCACAACCAGTCATTTACATTTTACTCTCTTTCAGTATTCTGTTTTTAGTCTTAACATATTTTGTCATTTATGTCAGTTGAAATGAAAAACATTTCTTCAAAAGATGACATATTTTGAAGTTTTTGTGTTTTGAATCAGGGATAATTCTTTTTTACTTGCTTAGGTGGCTATTAAATATGATATCATGTCACTTTCTATTCATAGAATTATTATTTTCAATAAAAATATAAATATGAGGATTTATTTTTGAATTATCAGCTAAATTTTATTTCTACATGAATTTTTTCCTTTTGTGAAGTAATCTTTATTTCATTCTACAATTAACTGTTTTTTTTTCAAAGTTAATATGATTTTCTGTTCAGTTTTCATGACAAACAAAAGTCAGATCACTGTTAATGAACTCATTATAAAGAAATCCGATATTATTTTAGATTGGAAATGCTTTATTCTTTGTTAGAGCATTTTTATGGTATTACCCCAACACAATTCTTGCTACTATGTGCATGTATGAATTTTCGAGAAAAATGAGCTTTTGAGAAAATCTAAATGAGAACATTAGCATTCCATAACTGAACACTGCTGGGCTATGAAGCTCTCTCTGACTGAGTGGGTTAGAGCACACTGGATAAGACTGATTTTTTCTTTATTAAGAATCTTGAATACATAGGCCAGCAGAAGTAATTCCCACTGCTAATAAAAAAAAAAAAACCAACAAAAAAACATGTATCAACTAAATATAATATTATATATATATATATATATATAATAATAATAATAATAACTATAGCAACAACAATACCAATAGTAAAACTAGTATTAATCAAACTATAATTTAAATCGTCTTGTATAACCCACCGAGAACAAACTCGGAGAGAACAAAAGGAGAAGCAAAAAAAGAAACAAACGAAGTACATGAACAAAAAGTCAAGCACTCATAAGAAAGAAAAAACCCCAAGACGAAAACCCTAACACTAAAGTGCTCAATACCAAAGTAGAGCAAACAAATACAGAAAATCTAAGCAAGAACCAACAACCGACCACAGTTTCACCTAACGGCTCGTCAGGGAAACTGGCTCTGATTTTCCCTGACAAGCCGTTAGGCAAAACCGTGGTCAGTTGTTGGCTCTTGCTTAGATCTTTGTCTTTGTGTATGTATGTGTGTATATATATATATATATATATACACACACACACACACAGAGATCGGTATGAGTTTGTGACCCTGCGTTTCATGCTTTTGTGAGAGTTTGTCTGACGATCACAAAAGCCTGAATCCCAGGGTCACAAACTCACACCTATCTAACTTAGCTCTATCACTGATATTGAGCACTTTCAAATAAGTACCATGCATATATATATATTATATATATATAATATTGCATATTGAGTGCTAGTGCTAATAAAATAGTGCACACTGTATAATAACAGAACTACAACTTAATATTAATAATAAATATATATTTCTTACTTCACCAGTAGTACAACGCTATCGTAAATTTTCAATCAGCACCTGACGATTGTGTTGTGCACAAAACGCAGAGTTGAGTTACCAGTATAAATATAAATTGTGCATTTTTGATCTCCCTCAGCTTTTGACCCCACCAGCACTCAATATGCAATATCACATATGTGTGTATGTGTGTGTGCATGCGTGTGTATTTAGGCAGCAATCAATTTTTTATGCAAGTTTTGTTAAAAATGACAAAGGTGCTCTGATTAAGGTTTTATATAATTTTTCAGATTTTGGGAAGTGAGTTGTGCAACGGAATTTTCGGTATCCCCTTGTGTTTTTTCAGAATATAAAACAATATGGCAATGTATTTGTTATGTAGCCTGATCTTCTCTTTTTAGTAATAAGATTTTTGACTGTTATGGTATTACGAAGTATTACTTGATACTATGAAGTGAACACGTTACTATAGCAATGAAATAGCTCTTTAGTAAAAGTTGTTAATATGTCACTCTTTATTTGCTTTGTAATGGCTTCCTTTAACTGTTTTACTTTTAATGATTTAAAATGATTCATTTTTTTTTTAAGTGTAAAAACAGCTTATTATATAGATGGAAAACTGAAATTACTTCAAGCAGAAAATCGAGCCTAACTAGTGAGTACCCGAAGTTTGAGGACACGGTGTAAAAGTCGGCTACAAGGTAGAGTGAATAGATGCAACCTCTTGGCTACAAGACAAAGTGGAACATATGCTACACTCAGCTACAAGGCAAGGTGTGCCAATGCTACACTTAGCTAGTAGGCCTGGTGCATAGATGCAACACAAATTCTAGTTCAGAGCGTCAATACAAAAGAATTTTATCAAATCTGATATGTATTGAATGTGTTCTAATGATAAAACTGAACAGATTTTAAAAACTTTTGGGTAAGAATGTTTCTTAAAAATACAGATAATTGATCAGGATTCCTCTACTGGCTTCTAAATTACTGGCTGTTTATCATGAGGCTTATTTCCAACATTCTGAAACTTACTTGAATATATTACTTCAACTCATTGTTAGATTTTTATAACACCAGGTTGTTTATTATTATTTTTGTTGCATTTTTCTTATTTATGATGATAAACATTTGAAGCATTTGTAAATGCCCCACAGTTTTCACCCTGACTGAATTTTTTTTCACCAACAAAAAGGTGCAGTGAGCAGACAGATTTTTTATTGACATTAATCGAAGTGATTTCATATGTTGCTGACAGCAAATCTCAGATACTTGGTATCTGGATTGAAATACACCTGAAGAAATCCAGGGGGCATAATGGCTGAAATGTTGTTATAATAAAAACAAAGATAAACTCAGAAAAATGAAGTTAACATCTCATCTGAATATATACAAAAGTTATTTTTAAAACATTCACTCAGTTAAGTGCCATACGTGGTACACACTTTGGGCAATCATGTCTCGAAAGAAACATGACTGATTGGGCAGAAGATTATTTCGTAGTAGATTTCCATTGCTTTCTGTGGTAGACTAATGATTGCCAACCAAGGCTATAGAACCCAATCTGTCCTGTTATTTGACTCATAGCTGGAGGGGTAAGAGATGTATTATATTATTAAGTAGTAATTAGTGGGGGATCAGCTTATTACTTCATAAAAATATAAAAACGAATCATGTTTTCAACTATTATATTCAATCAGTTAAGTGCCATATGTGATACATGATACATGCTTTGGGTGATCATGTATCGAAAGAGATATGACTAACTGGGCAGAAGATTATCCCGCAATAGGTTGCCATTGCTTTTTGTGGTAGACTGGTTGCCAACCAAGGCTATAGAACCCAATCTGTCCTATTATTTAACCTATAACTGGAGAGAAGAAACGAATTAATACCTTTCCCAATTTTGCCTGTTTTTTTTTTATGAGTAGATTTATCTCTTTAAATTGTGATTATGATTATATTCTTGAGAAATTAATTCAAATTTATATTTTTTCAGTATCTCATTGGAATTTTATTCCTCCTTCAAAACATTTTTTAATAACCTAAAATTCCTTTTAATTCGTCTCTCAGTTGTGTCTATTTTTTTACTGAAAAACAAAAAAACTGAAATTGGCAAAGCAAGTGATTTAGAAGAAAATATCTTCCTATCCAATCATGTTGGTAAGTTTCCAAAAAGAGGGTCTAACTTCAAAAATAGCAGATGTAGTGACCTTAAGGTCATGAATGAGATTAAAAGATGGATATATTTTTGCTAATAATATTTTAATTTATAAATATAAATCATTACTTTCATCTAATGAAATATTTACTTTCATTTTGGGAATTTTATTCAAATACATGCCAAAAAGATTTAAAAAAGATAAAATACCAAACATTAGATTTTTAAGACTTTTTTCTTTTAACACCGACTGGCATCTGTTAATTTTTAAATATGGCTGACTGTTTTAATTCTTTCTTTTTACTACTTTTATCCAATTTAATGATTAAATCCTTCCTCATTTTAAACTCAATTTTACTTCCTTTTATTTTATTAAATATGCCACCTTTATTACTGTTCAAAGCCCGAACATTTCCACCTTTACCACCTTTATTACTGTTCAAAGCCCTAACATTTCCTTCAAAAATCAATATAAAAATAATTCAGTGAGAAAGATATTTTATTGCAAAACTTGGAGAATTTAAAAGAACAGCCTCAATATATTTTTATGTAAGATAAAAAAGAAAAACCTTGAGATTAAAGGTTGTCACTAACTTTTAATTTGAACAGCCATAAGCAAATTAGTCAATATCAAACATCAGATTGATTCAACAAAAAGATATCTATCTCCCCTTTACAAACAGAAATAAGATATCTAAGCTTACCTTTGTATGTTGCAAGACAAAACAGAAATATAGATTCAGAAGACTATAAAGTAGATCTTCCAATGGGGAGCCCTTCTTTGAAGATTATTGCTAAGCTTTATTTACTCAGTCCTTTCAGAATGTAGCTGACAATGGCTCTCCACACACTCTTTTTCTTTATTATTTGTGAATTACAATTTCTTCTTGGTTTCCCATTGTCTCCTTTATAATTTGGAATTCATAGTTTTCCTTCTCTTAGGCTAGTTCTCACTGACAGTCAGAGAGCCAATACTCTATTACTTAACCCATAGATGAGAGAGAAGAGATGGAATCATACCTTTCCCAAGGACATTTGTGCGAAAATGAATGCAACAGACTAAGTAGGGATTTTTTTTTTTAATCATATCACCCCGAGCAAGGCGGTAACGCCACTGATGTGCAGGGGGCTACGTAAGAATGAAAAGATTGGAAAAGAGAAAGCCGGAAACCACATCCTAAACAGGGAACAAGGGATGAGCCTCTTCACCTCTTCAATAGACATGGGTGAAGTGTGAACCGGGCGATAGGTTAGTCTATCTACTCCAATTGAAAAAAAAAAAACGGAAAAGGAGTGAAAAGATTGGAAAAGAGAAAGCCGGAAACCACATCCTAAACAGGGAACAAGGGATGAGCCTCTTCACCTCTTCAATAGACGTGGGTGGAGTGCGAATTGAGTGATAGGTTAGTCTATCGATTCCAATTGAAAAAAAGAAAAAGGTCTGCTCACTAATTTCAATTTCTTGTCTGATATCAATCACACTATATGCATATCTCGCAAGCTTAGATTAGTAATGCTTGAAGTCAGTTGAAAGTAAAAGATAGGTAGATTGTGTTGTGCTAATCATACAAGTTAGAAGGGCTTTCTGCCAATAAAAATCTATAAAATCTGTCATTATATTATATTATCTGTCTTGGATTTAGTAAATTGTCATATCAGTCAGTTAAGTGCCATATGTGATACACGCTTGGGCAATCATGTATCGAAAGAGACATGACTGACTGGGCAGAAGATTATCCCCCAGTAGGTTGCCATTGCTTTCTGTGGTAGATTGTTTGCCAGCGAAGGCTATAGAACCCAATCTGTCCTGCTATTTAACCTATAACTGGAGGGAAGAGATGGATTAATACCTTTCCCAAGGGTATTTGCACGTAAGTGAAAACAATGAATTCAACTGGAATTTGAACTCGGCTACCCGATTTCTCGTTCCGATATCCACTGCGCCACAACGCACATCCAATATAGTATAATGAAACCAAAAAAAAATTTTTTTTAATCCAGAATTTTTAAAACACAGCACTGATTTCGCACCCCGATCACTTTTAACATCTGGCTCTCTCTCTCTCGCCCCACTTCTCACATGATTTAGCACACCCATCACTTTTAACATCTAACACTCTCTCTCTCTCTCTTACTTCAACTTCTGACGTCTGATTTAGCACCCACACTCTGAACTTTTCATTTTGGTGGTGCTGTGTATAAAATATACAAACAAAGTGAAAATGTCAATTCTAGCATACTGAGTGTTTTAAAGAAATCAGGAACAAGTTAAAATGGTAAGATTTTATCTGCCAACTCTGAGTCCTTGTAGCTCAAGCAGTTACTCAACTTACAGGATATGTTTATCAAGGTAAAAAGGATGTGAGATTGTATCTTGGCAAGAGTTTATTGATGGTTTCAAGTTTGCACTGTTTAATAACAACAGAAAAATGCTGACCTTAGTAAAAGAGATAAAATGGAATTGAAGTTGGAAGAAATACAAGTCAGAAATTAATAATAGCTGACAATGCTTCATTTCATAATAATAATAATATTAAAAATAATATTACTGTAACTATTATTGACAACAAGAAAATGGCAGGTGTGATTAATTGCGAGAAAAATCAAAATTAAGATGAAAAAAAAAAAACAATAGTCAGAAATTAATAATGGTTGACAATGCCTAATTTTGTAATAGTAATGAAATTCAAGACATGACTACTTGGAAATACAGAATGCCAAAGTATTGTCTTATATATTTACTATTCTGTCAGAATCTCATCCAATCTTTCTATTATTAAAAAAAAAAAAGAAAAAAAAGCAGTATTAATTATCAACCTTGACTAGAGGAATTTAAGTGTACTACAAGATTGGTAACTAAGCCTCATCATTTTACTACTAAAATAACAAGATGCAACACATTGGACATGCTCTACTCTCTGAGTTTCACAGAGGTTCCAATGCAAATGCAGCAGCACGATCTATTCAAGATACTTATGGAATTGATACAGTGAAAGAAAGAATTATAGGTGGTGGTTTTCCTGTTTTCGGAAAGGAAATTTCAGCTTGAAAGCTGAAGCTAGAGGTGGTTGCTCAAAAAAACTTGATTCAGATATGTTGAATGCTGTTGTTACTCAAAGCTCTACAGTAACCTCAAGAGAATTTACACACCAATTTAATGTATCCCATACAATTGTGTCACACCAACTGCAAAGAATGGGGAAGATTTCAGTATTCGGAAAATGGGTCCCGCACGAACTGTCTCCAGAGAACCCGCGACATGTTTCTTGTTGCGAATCTTGCTTTCATGATACCTTCAGACACCGTTTTTAGGTAGGCTTGTCACAGGTGATGAAAAGTGCCATCTTGCCACATCCTGCATATTCTCCTGACCTAGCTTCCTCAGATTATCACTTATTTCAAGGATAAATACAATATTGGCAACTAAGCCTCATCGTTTTACTACTAAAATAACAAGATGTAACCTTAAGTTCTATTCTAAAAGTTTCTCCTCTCACACATCTTGCCTGTGGAATTACATTATGATTCCTTATTCTCTTGTTAACTACAATATTCAAAAATTGCAATCTACTACCTTTATTTAACCTGTTCTTTTCTCTTCATTAATGTTTTGAAATTTTCTTTCACTACCAGTCACCCCTTGTATATTAATGGTGTTATTACCTTGCTTGGGGATGAAATTATAAAAAAAAAATACATCTGCATTGCCCGACCATGATTCCACCAGTTGATCTCTTTCATTATATATTTTCATCATTGTATGAACAATTTGGTTGGAATAGGGTTATTCCTTCCATAATGTATTTCATTCATGACACCAACTCGTTGGTTTACCAAAATAATAAAAATTTCATCATTGTTTCTTAAATGGCATGTTTTAAGGTTTTAAATACTTTGAACAAAATATTTTTCTTCCATCACTCTTAATTTTATTGGATTGTTAAAAAGTTCCCGTTTTTTGGGGTCACCCTGTATTATTAAAGTTAATAAAACAGTAATCAATGTAGTATAAACATATATATATATATATATATATGTGTGTGTGTGTGTGTGAAATGAAAAAATAAAATAAAATTGTCAACTGATGATATTCTTGACAAGTGGATGGAGAGATTGCTGAAGGGTTCTTTTATAAAACTTTAGTGTCAGGATGCTAAAGGTAAATGCCAATCAGTGAAGACAATTTTTATACAGGAATCCTTCGAATAATGTGTTTTCAATTAGTGTGCTAAAATTTTTATATACCAAAATTTGATTAGTGCAAGAAAACATTCTTTAGTTTAACCATAGTATCAGGTCGGTGCAAAAGTATTTTCCATTTGCAAAAGGGGCATTTTAAATCATTGGAATTTATTTTATGCATATTGTTATTACTTAAACATATCACCATGATTAATTTGTAACTTTCTCTTTCAGATTATTAAAGCATCATTCATATTTTTCTGCAATATTCTCACCCATGTTATTTTCATCTAAAGAACACATTAGGCATGCGCTACTCTATGAGTTTCACAGAGATTCCAATGCAAATGCAGCAACATGATCTATTCAGGATGCTTATGGAATTGATGCAGTGAAAGAAAGAATTGTAGGTGGTGGCTTTCCTGTTTTCGGAAAGGAAATTTCAGCTTGAAAGGTGAGGCTAGAGGTGGTTGCCCAAACAAACTTGATTCAGATGTGTTGAATGCCACTGTTACTCAAAGCTCTACAGTAACCTCAAGAGAATTTGCACACCAATTTAATGTATCCCATACAACTGCGTCACACCAACTGAAAAGAATAGGGAAGATTTCAGTATTCGGAAAATGGGTCCCGCATGAACTGTCTAAAGAGAACCTGCGACATGTTTCTTGTTGCAAATCTTTGCTTTCACGACACCATCAGACACCATTTTTAGGTAAGCTTGTCACAGGTGATGAAAAGTGCCATCTTGCCCCATCCTGTATTTTCTCCTGACCTAGCTTCCTCGGATTATCACTTATTTTGAGGATTACAAAACCATTTAGATGACCTTAGGATAACATCAAAAAAGGAGATTGAACATGAGTTAAATTCATATTTCACATCAAAACCTAATCATTTTTACAAGCGATGCATTTATAAGCTCGTTGACAGATGGAATCAAGTTATAGAAAGCAAAGTTCGTTATTGTTATGAATAAAGATTTTCAAAAACACACAGTTTTTTTGTTTTCAAGATGAAATTTTAAAATCGGCAAAAACTTTTGCACTGACCTGATAATAGAAAATTGTTGTATTTATAGTTACTGATGTACACATTAAGTATACTAATCGAGGGACTCCTGTATTATATAATACAAATGAAAAGTTTGTCACTTAGCTGATTGATGTTAACTTCAGCATCCATCTTGACTCCAGGGTTTCATAGATGGACCTATATATCCACTTGTCATAGAGTATCAGCAATTGATTGCTTACACTTCTCGATTTTTCTTTTTTATATACACTTATCATTGGTGCACGTTTTGTTTTCATTGTGTGTGTGTATGTGTGTGTATATATATATATATATATATTAGGACCTTTAAGTTCTTGCTGTTTTCTAACAGATGTCGTTCCCAGAACTGCACATGTGCATAGTTTCAGATGGTAACTAACCTATAAGGAAGTATTATAAGCAAGCTTGAAATTCAGTGCATGACATTTTGCCTACGTTTAAACAACTATTTTTTTTAGTATTAACCCTTTGTTGCATATTGGTTACAATTGTAACCTTTCTCTAACCTTTGTTGCATATTGCAACCAATATGCAACAAAGGGTTAGACATGTTGAATTTTGTGTGAAAGAAAGTGTATTTATGGGGAATTTTATGGTACTACTTTATTCAAAAGAAATCTGCAGCTGAAGCACACACCATGCTTTGTTGAAAAAAAAAGCATGCGGAGATCGGTATAGACACTTCAAAAATATTGATTTTGATGTTGAAGATAAAAAATGCTCTGGCGCACAGAAAAAGTTTGAAGATGAAGAATTGGAGGCATTACTTCATGAAGACTCATGTCAAGTTCAAGCTGAACTTGCAAAACCATTAGGAGTTGATCACACAACAGTTTTGAAACACTTGAAAGCATTAGGAATGATTCAAATGCAAGGACATTGGGTAATGTACGAGTTGAAGCTGAGAGATGTTAAATGGCAACTTGTCATGTGTGAACAGATGCTTTAATAACAGAAAAGGAAAGGTTTTTGCATTGTATCATGACTGTCAATGAAAAGTGGATACAATAACCCTAAGCATAGAAGATCGTATGCTAAACCCAGCCATACGTCAACATCAGTGGTGCAGCCAAATATCCATGGTTTGAAGCTCCTGCACTGCATTTGGTGGAATCAGCTGGGTATAGTTAATTACAAGCTCCTCAAACTGACAAACTATCACAGGAGATTGCTATTGATGCATTTGAGCCGAGTATTGAAGAAAAAAATGGCCATTATATGAGCAGAGAGAAAACCAAATGATTTTGCAATATGACAATGCTAGACCACATGTTGCAAAACAGGTGAAAACCTACTTGGAAACACTTAAATGAGAAGTCCTACTGCACCTGCCACATTCACCAGACATTGCCCCATCCAATTATCACTTGTTCCAATTGATGGCTGAGCAGCATTTTTATTTTTATGAAGATGCCAAAAAATGGGTTAGCCTTAAAAGAGATGTCATTTTTCTGACATGACTGAGCTTTAAATGGGAATGCGTTCTGCGACAACATTCAGTATGGTTAAAAATAACATCAGTTCTAAGAAAAAGCCACTTAACCAAGCAATCTGTGCAAGAAAAAGATTCATTCTTCAAGTGATTCTCCTTTTAGGTTGAAAGCTGTTTAAAAGAAACAACCATTTGTTGGCAAATTTCTAAATTTCCTGCCTTTGAAATCTTTCACCAAAGCATAATCCAATATGTAAATAAAGAGTGCTGAAAAATATCAAAATGCAAATGAGAAATTGGAAATATTTGTGGCATCCTTTAATAAGTAATCTTCAGTAGTTGACTATTTGTGTGCAGTATCATATGACTTATGGTTAGAAAAGGTTTTTCTTTCTAAATTTCACATTTTTATTGCAATAAAAAATTTCACATTTCAAATAATTATTATTTAGTATAATTTTTCTTTTAATTAACTTTCATTGTAACAATTTACAATTTGTATAAATGTTCTTAGAATTATTATTTTCAAACCAGATTCATATCATCATGACTTCATGATTAAATGCAATCTTCAGTCAATAAGTCTTCAGACTGTTGTATTGCTGAGGTGGATACACGGAGAAAGTGTGTTGTGGTATTATTCAGCACAATATCCCATGCTAAACAGACATATATAGAACAGTACAATAGTTACAATAACAGATAAGACAGAACTTACAACACAGAGAAAAAGGGTTTAGATTGCAATAGTCGCCAAAGTAATCAGTCTAAATATTACTTGAATAACACTTGAATATTACGCCTCGAATGCTACTATTCTTTATCTAAATAGACCATTTCAGCACAGGGGCCATTTCATCATTTAAAGTGCTGCAGGTGTGTCAGTCACTCTACAACACAGACACATGGCTTGAAGATTGCATTTAAACATGAAACAGTCACCACTAGCTGTTGACCTCAATGTCTACCTTATATGTGTGTGTGTGTGTAGCCTTTGAGATTTGAAAAAGAGATCATTTGACTGGCGGTCGAGAGCGAGGGAAAATTTACTTGCCCCAAAATCATTTTACTCGCCCCTCACCATTTTCTTAAAAGTCGCCTGATGTAAACATAGTGTGAATCACTGACGGAAAACAAAATATTTCGAACGTGTTAGAAAAGATTTTTAAAAATAATGACAAAATTTTATCTTTCCTCTCAAAAATAGCATCAACATTTTGATAAAACTGTTTTTATTAAGCCCTTTTAACATCATGATATGCTGGTTTTTTTTTTTTGGCAACTGAGTGGAGGTACCTAAGTTTGTAGTTACTTTCTTCAGTTTGACGACAACCTCCATCTCATAGATGAGAAAACATAACAAATCTGATTTTCTTAAAGATTTTCTATAAAAAAAATGACTTACTTAAATAATTTGTTTTTTGGTGCGTGGTTGAAAGAAGTATGTGCATTTTTTTTTCTTTCAAATATTCATTTTTACTTTTCAAAAAGAAGGAAAAAATATAGGATAATCATTTTCCAAATGAGTTTCTAAAAATCTGTGAGCGTCTTTAATCTGACAGACAGAGACATTTTGGCTCCACTCTGGGAGCATTAATTAAACAAATGTTTACATTGATCAGGACGATAAAAGCAAGACAGAGTTCAATAATGTCATTGTAGGTTATTCTAAGTAACTTGTGAATCTTCAATGGCATACTTTTGGATTGTAAAAGGAATCAGATTTCCTTTTTCTATATTTGAAGATTTTTAATCAACCACGGATGAGTAATAAACTTTAATCACCCAATTAAGTTTTTAATTGACTGAGCCGATTGGGCGATTCAAATCTCAAAAATTTCAAAAATTTAAATGCAAAGTCAATTGTTATCTTCTATCATCTTAATTCCTGTTCTTTTAGTCATCTCACTCCTTAGCAATATTTTCCCTTTTCTCAGATTCACACACACTCACCAACCCCAAGTCTTAGTGGCATGATTGCCTTGCTTAGGTTGACATCTCTCACAGACACAATCTGGAAATGTTCTGGCTACTAACTTTCTGAGCATACTCATATGCCAGAGAAGCTAGCAAATCCCTGTTGCAGATGCCAGCTCAGACACATTTATGTTTGTTCAACAACCACATAGCCCACTTGTGGTTTATACTGCAACTATACTAAGCACACCTTAATTATAGTTTTCTGGGAGAGAGCACAATCTACCACCAGGACACTCAAACCCTTGGTCATGATGACTTGTGCACACACATACATAAATACACACGCACACATATACAGACATATACACACACCTATAATTATGTATTTCAGGGAAAAAATTTGAAATCGGCATGTTAAATATGCAATATCTTAAAATTTCTCAAAATTCAAAACAAGTCAGTGTTTGAAGACAAAAAATATGAAACAAACAACAATGATGCAAACCATTTTTTGAAATAACATGGCACCGGTATTCAAATTTGGTGCCAGACCTTACCTGCATTAAGAGAGGAGGTTTTTTATGAGGTTTAGTCCGTGAATCTGAGTTAGATCGCGTCCGAAAAATGTTAATAAATTGTCCGACAGGTGTCGTTGGTCCTGAATTGTGTTTGGATCGACCTACCATTTGCTCCTCAAGAATCTGCCCCATTGGTGACAGCGTGCTCGGACTAATTGTAGGAGAATGGGAAGTGTCGTTCTGATCATTTACAGAGCCTGGAATTGATAGGTGATGCTCCTCCATTGTGTTGGGGTCATTTGGACTGGAAACTGGAGGCTTCTTTGGCTTTTTGACGCCCGATAAATCAGATTTTGATCGTGGACGAAATGTGTCAAAGAAACTCTTCATTTTGGAAGCATTTGGAGAAATACCTTTGCTCTCGTCACCAGATTTGCTCCGGTGACGACATTCTTTTTTGGCTAAGATATTTGTCTTTCGACTCGTGGACCCACTCCGAAACCGATACTCATTGTCCAGTTCTGATTCGGGCATGCCATTTTCCAGCAGGGGCATAGCAAAGGCACTTAAATCCTGCAAAAAGAAAAAAAAAGAAAAAAGAAAATTAATCAAAAACAGAAAAAATAACAATACAAGAATAAGACAATAGGAAAACCCCAAAGACAAAATAGCATCACAGGTATGCAAATGTAAGTTACAGCAGCATACAAAGAACAAAATGAAGACAAAGTTCTCATTTCAAAAAGGGGATGTTACATAATAACTATCATTTAGCACTTTGCAGACAAAACGAACAAAACTTTTTTGTTTCGGAGTATAAAGTCAAGCAAATAATGGTTTGTTAACTTTAACTAAACTACTCTCTTTTAATCTCCTTAAAACCAGTCTAACACAGAAAGCAATGGTAACCTACAGCGGGATAATCTTCTGCCCAGTCAGTCATTTCTCTTTCAATACATGATCGCCCAAAGCGTGTATCACGTATGGTACTTAATTGAATTGGACAGGGCAGTAAGAACATTAGCATAGTTTCTCTTTTTGTGCTAACAATTTTCTATAATTTTTGTTTAGCCAACCTTGCAAAAAACAAACTCTTTTTTATGGTAGATGATTTTTTTTCTCTTTTGTTACAGTTTATTATACAAATTGAATCTAAGGTAGGCCTCCCTGTGTCTTTTCTAAAAATATTTTCATGGCAATTGTTCTGAATTCATAAATTTAAATGTAGAAATTGGCAACTAGACTCTTCCATTTTACCGTTGAAATTGTAAAATATAACTAAGTTCTATTCTAAGAGTTTTGTTGGCACTTCTCATCAGTGGAACTCTCTTCCGGCTCCTTGCTTTCCTGTCAACTATGATCTTCAAAAATTTAAATGCAATGTCAACTGCGGTCTTCTGTCTTCCTGAAAGCTGTTCTTTTATTGCCCTTTCTCCTCAATAATATTTTTTCAGTTTCTTTTACTTTCATAAAAACTTTCATCTGACACTCGTGAGACCTACTGAAAGCAACAGGAACAGAAGAAAGCCGCATTTAACCTACCGAGCTTGTGTAATGTTTGGCAGAACAAGGATTAGGAGAGATAACAAAAAGACCAAATTTATGAGCCATAAAAGATAGGAAATTATGTTGAGACATGGTACATTTTCTTGTTTAAGCCGTTCACACTTCATTTACCTATTAAAAGATTCTATTAAGAAATTTGCAAAGGAAGTAATTAATATCTAATCTGTTTCTTATATTTTTTTTCATTAGTACATGAAATCATCACATTGGATTTAAAGAAATTTTGGTATAAATAGAGGATGTGGTTTCTGGTTTTTCTCTTTTCCAATCTTTTCACTTTTTTTTTTTTTTTTTTTTTTTTTTTTCAATTGGAGTAGATAGACTAAACTATCGCCCGGTTCACACTCCACCCTCGTCTATTGAACAGCTGAAGAGGCTCATCCCTTGTTTCCTGTTTAGGATGTGGTTTCCGGTTTTTCTCTTTTCCAATCTTTTCACTCTCACGTAGCCCCCTGCGCATCAGTGGCGTTTTCGCCTTGCTTGGGGTGATATGATTAAAAAAAAAAAAAAGTGAATTTGGCAGACCTGAAGCACACTACCACCACGTTTAATTTCATTGTTTTTCATTTTTTTTTTTTTTTTACTTTTTTCAGTGCAGTCCTATCGATTATCCCCTTCGCTTTGTGACTGATAAAAAATTTCAATATTTAAACATTTCGGGGTGATATGATTAAAAAAAAGAAGAAAAAGAAGCAAATCATGAAGGAAGGCAACAGGAAACCACTGCACTATCTTTTCAAAGAATGAATTGGCTTATGTTGAATTACAGGTTCCCGTACAATCACCAAAGTTAAGCAATGTTGAGCCTTGTCAGTACCTACATAGGTGAACACTTGACAATACCAGGTGCTCTAAGATTGGGTATGCGGTCTGTATAATGGATTTTCTCAAATGGAATTATTAATCAGAGATTGGGTTTGTTACATTTACTTAAATACAAAGACCCTGGGGAAAGGTATGAATCTTCCTCCTCCGTTTCAGCTATGGCCTTATTAGTAAGACTTGTCATTAGTAAGACTTGTCATTAGTAAGACTTGTCATTAGTAAGACTTGTCATTAGTAAGACTTGTCATTAGTAAGACTTATTAGTAAACCATTATTATCTAAAAATAAATAAATAAATAAATAAAAATTAAAACAAAAATAATTATTCTTACAATCTAGAAATGTTTTCAAACTTTCAATAACTTGGAATTGTTGTTACCCCCACCCCAAGCAAGTTAGTAATATCAGGGGGTTACAGGGAATTTAAGTGAAAGGAAAGATTAAAAACAGGGAGGGCTGAGGAAAATTGACATTGCATTTAAATTTTTTAAGTTATCATGGAAGCAAGGAAATGAAAAAAAGTTGCTAATGTGGGAGGTATGACAAAAAAAATATGGGAGTAGAATTCAATAAAAGTGGGGAGAATGGCTTGACAAGCTATACAAAATGACTAAACCTATATATATATATATATATATATATATATAAATAAAACAATGAATGGCAATTTACAAATAATAAAGAAAACTGGAGAGTCATGACCCTCTCTGTTCTGAAGGGACACATTTAAAAGAACAATGCAGATGAAAGTTTACTTAAATATGGCTGCTGCTTTTTATGGCATGGATGAAAGAGTTACTAAATAATACTTAAGGTTGAATTTACAGATGCCATGAATTGAATACCATGCTTATAATAGGAGCAGCAATGGAAATAAGTTTATAGCCCATTAGTGCTAATAAATAGTAACGATGATGGCAGTTATAGATTGCAAGGAAAATGGTTGCTTAATGTCACAGACTCTACACAAGAGGAGAAATTAGTGAAAACAAGAACAAAATGAAACCATTTAGCTTAACTCTATTTCCGAATGATGGAAAGTAGGTCAGGCAATTATTGAAAATTGTTGGCAACATCTTTGATAAACAAATAAGAATTCCAACACAAGAAAGGCAATAAAGTTACCAAGACATAAGGGGTTACAGAGACAGAGTGTGAAAGAAAATGAGAAAAAGAAAAATATTAAGTAGAGAGAACAACAAAAGAATAGAAATTAAGACAGAAGATAAATAAAATTGCATTCAAATTTTTGAGTTATTAGTTTTTTATGGCTTATTAGGTTTAGTATTTGTTTATATTTCTGAGATGAGGTAGTATTTACATTATTTGGACTATTATCCTCATCTTTGTTGCCATTTATATGACATTTCAACTGTTGTATGCTCCGGCATTCTTCAGGTGCTAGAAATTTTGAACTCAACCCTTTATTACAATCACTGGGGTAAATCATCCTCATTCCTTGCGTAGTAGTAATGCAACGGACTGAAGTCATGAGTTATCTCCCTCTAAACCTGCAAGTTACTTGTTCCCCACTGCTGTAGCCTGGTATTGAACCCACAACTCTAACAATCAAGTCAGGAACTAATCAATATCTATATCCAAAAATATTAGAGAAAGCCATTAACATAAAAAAATTGCAATATGAACTCTGGTAAAAAAGGGTTACTGGACATTAGGTTTATAAGTCCCAAAAATTCAGTTGTTCTTGTCCTTAAGGACACATGGCCCAGTGGATATAGATGTTGGAAGATATTTGCACATAAATGAATATAACGAACCCAACTGGAATTGGAACTCGGCTCTCCAAGTAACAATTCCAAGCTATTTATCACTTGCACCACTCACACATTCATGCTTACGGCACCTGGTTATTCACAAGTAGTCACCATCAAGGTTTGATGTTCGTTAAATTCAGTGATTGTACCTGAGCTGATGTTTTAACGAAATTTGACTGTATGCTGTTGTGGAGCAAATAACACAGCTAGTGACTAAATGAGACACTTAAATAAAGAACTCCAGTGAGTTTTAAAAAAATCCTGTTCCAGAAAAGAATGTAGCAACTGGGAAGATGAGAAAAGAAATGAGAATTCTGTTAACGTTCTTAACACCAATGAATCATGACAAGTATTATAATTTTGTACTATCAGAAAAAAAAAAACAGGAGAAATTTTTTTGAAAAAACAGTAAATATTCTGATGAAAAGTTTTAGAAACAAAAGATCTTTATTTAACATTTGTTGGAAATGCATAAATTTGACAAACAAAGATGACCAAGATTTTGTCACATATGCTGGAGTGTGAAAGATTCAGATTAAACAGACTATGGGTATGTTAAAGATTTCATTTTCATTCAAGGGTTAATGGTGAAAAAGGACGCAGAAATATGGATGAAAATTCTAACAAAACTTGAACAGAACACTAAACTTACACGACAAGAAATATCAGACGAATGTCAGAGAATTCTAAGTCTGAGATGCGATGCCAAAAAATTCAGTAAAAGAATGTGCATACATACGAGCAAAAGAAAAGCATGCAAAACAGAAAAAATAATGTTTCAGATGTGGAAAGCCATGCATCTCAGAGACAATGGTTCCTTTAAGAATTTAAAATACTATAAGTGTGGTAAAGTAGGACATAAAGAGTCACAGTGTAAAATTAAACTCAAATGAGTTGGGTCTTTATTCCAAATTGAAAACAGAGTTTTAAGTGAAAAAGGTTCGACACTAATATTTAAACTGAAATGTAGCATATCATTTACAGCCTTGGATCAAGTCAATGAAGAATTAAACAGACTTGAAAAATGGGTGTAATTGAAAAAAACTGACCATTCAAAATGTGCAGCACCAGCAGTGTATGCAAAAAAGAAAAAATTCCTGTATGTGATTTTTTTTTTTTTTGATAGGATTAGGCTGATGATAGAATCTCATAACTACACATTACCAAGACCTGAAGAAATTTTTGTCAAGTTTATTATGGAAAATTTTTTTCGAAGCTGAATCTTTCTGAAGCATATTTACAAATACAAGATGAGGAAGAATGTTCAGAATTAACAACTATAACTATGCACAAGGGATTGTATAAGTTCAACCAACGACTTTCTGGTATAAAAGTGGCTCAATTTATATTTCAACAATCTATAGAGAAAATGTTTGCAGATTGTGATTTCACAGTTGCTTATCTGGATGATACATTAATTAAAAGTGGATCTAAGGAACAACATATTAGGTATGGGAAAACAATTTTTCAAAAAAAAAAATACAAGAATACAGGCTGAAACTCAGTGAGGAAAAGTGCAAATTGTTTTTACTGAAAATCAAGTCAGTCAGTTAAGTGCCATATGTGATACATGTTTGGGTGATCATGTCTCTTTCGAGACATGATTGACTGGGCAGATTTTCCTACAGTAGGTTACCATTACTTTCTGGGGTTTAACTGGTTGCCAACCAAGGCCATAGAACCCAATCTGTCCTGCCATTTAACCCATGAATGGAGGGAGAAGTGTCGGATTAATACCTTTCCCAAGTGTATTTGGACATATGTGAATTCTAGAAATTCAGTTGAAAATCAAACTTGGCTCACCAATTTCTTGTTCTGAGCTGATATCCACTGTACCACACTGCACATCAGAAAATCAAGTACCTCGGATAAATCACTGACAAAAATGGTTGCCAACCAGATTCATTGAAGACAAGTGCAATGTGACAAGTGCATATGTGATACATGTTTGGGTGATCATGTCTCGAAAGAGACATGACTGACTGGGCAGATTTTCCTGCAGTAGGTTACCATTACTTTCAGTGGTTTGCCTGGTTTCCAACCAAGGCCATTTAACCCATGGATGGAAAGAGTAGTGTCAGAGTAATACCTTTCCCAAGTGTATTTTGGCGTAAGTGAAAACTAGAAATTCAGTTAAAAATCGAACTTGGCTCACCAATTTCTTGTTCTGAGCCGATATCTACTGTACCACACCGCACATCCAAAAATCAAGTACCTCGGATAAATCATTGACAAAAATGGTTGCCAACCAGATTCATTGAAGACAAGTGCAATTAAGAATTGGCTTCCTCCAACAAACATTACTAGTTTACAAACCTTTCTAGACTAGTAACTACTTTGAAATTTATGAACCTAATATGCAGAATTTGAGAGCTACACTGAATGATTCACTTACAAAATGGTGTAAAGGGGAATAATCAGTGTTAGAAAAGGCTTTAAAGTAATAAAACAAATACACCATTAGTCATGTCATCAATAGAATTAATGTTCGCAAGAAAAATAAATCAGAGTTCGACAAATTGTTACCAAGTCAAAAACAAATAAGAACATATAACAAAAAAGAGACTAAATTTTTCAAGATTGGCAAAAAAAGTGCTTTTCAGAGTGTATAAAAATGGAAAATAAACATGGGAAGACAGCACAATAATGTCATGAATTGGAAAAATAATAAACATGGTAAAAAAAAACAAAAAAACAAAAAAAGCAGGAACATAAGAGATATTATAATCTTTTACTGTGAAACCAATAAATTGTAAATGCAAATTCTAATCCATCAGCTTCTTTTCTCGCACTTCCCGCCCGTGGAATTCCCTTCCATTTACTTGCTTCCCTGACAGCTACAATCTCTAAGAATTTAAATGCAGTGTCAATAGTCATCTCCTCTCTCACTAACCTGCATCCTCTCTCTCATACTCCCTTCTCAGTCCACTTCACTTTCATCAGTATTCCCATCCTTCTGTTACCCACTTCCTGACACTCCCTATAACCTGTCACTGTTTCTCATAACTTTCCTTCTATGTAACCTCCTGCAAAACAGTGGCAGTAAAATGCCTTGCGTGGGGCGACATGATTATAAAAAAATTGGTTAAAGATAAGATTTTACAAAGAAAGACCTGGAAGAATGAAAATACTGTATTATTCTTTTGATGCACAAACAACCCAAGAATTTGTTGAACGTGCAAGTATGATTTCCAGAAAAAGGAAACAAACAGAAAAACTTGAGGTTGATCCTAAACTTAAAATATACAAAGTTAATGGCAATGAGGAAGGGATGATCAGTAATTAAAAAAAAAGGAAAAAAAAAAAAAAGAAGATATTTATTAATAAAAATAATCTCAAAAGTGGAGGATATTGTAGAGTAAATAACACACGTCAAATGACTTAATAAAGATGCTTAAATAAAGAACTCCAGTGAGTCTGTGTCATGGTGGCATTACCTATTACAACAGATTAAACGCTTCCTACAACTACATATACTTTCCCTCACAAAAGGGGAGCAGATAAGCAGAGAGAGTGAGAGGCAAAGATAGCCAAGACTGCTACTGTATTACCATTGTGAGTCCCAATAACTGTATTACTTCCTAACACATATTTATTTGTTCTATTAACAAAGTTCCATGTATTTGTATTTTGCTGTGTTTAATATATATATATATATCGTTATTTCCTATTTTGGTGTTTGTATTATTTCTAGCTGGACTCTTAACCGGGTCCACGACAGTCTGAAAAATCACGTTGACGTAAGTCTTCAGAGTATTACGTACAGATATAATGGCAAGTGCCTAAGCAAGACTTTAGATAATAACAGCTAGAAAATGAGTTATAAAAATGCTTCTTTAAATTTTTGAAGATGAAAGTTGCCTGGAAACCAAGAAACCAGTAGAGAGTTCCACAAGTGAGAAGTGTGAGAGAAGAAACTAATAGCATAGAAATTATGGTAGCATCTAGCAATTTCAACAGTAAAATGATGAGACCTACCTGCCAATCTAATAATGCACTTAAATTTGTAAAATTGAAATACTAAAGGCTGGAGGGCAAAATGGCTGAAAGCTTGTGATAATAACAACAACAAAGATGAAGATAATAGTCTGAATATAAATAGAGCTACAATACGTATAATTTACTTTTTGCTATTTGATATTACCTAATGAATAAATAATAACCCTTTCTTAATTGCACGATAATTTCATTGATTGATACTTAAAACTAAGCAATGGCATTTTAGGAAGATGAGAATATTAAGTGAAAATAAATCATTTATAATAATAGGAATGTCAGCAATAATTTTTGCTAATCATGAGAAAGAATCATTTTCTTGAACTGATGCACTTATATATATATATATATATATATATCTCAGGCCGGTAGATATAAAATATAAAATACTGTTTAATTAAAAACATAATATCTACTTAAATACGAGTATCGTAAAAATAATGTTCAAAATAATTCATTATATATATATATATATATATATATATATATATATATGTATGTATGAAATAATGCATCGAACTCCAAGTTGTGCCTAAAATGTAGGATAATATGTATATTTATCAATATATCAATCAGTCAGTTAAGTGCCATACATGATACACGTTTGGGCAATCATGTCTCTTTCGAGACATGACTGACCGGGCAGAAGATTATCCGGCAGTAGGTTGCCATTGCTTTCTGTGGTAGACTGGTTGCCAGCCAAGGCTATAGAACCCAATCTGTTCTGTTATTTAACCCATAACTGTAGGGAAGAGATGGTTTAATACCTTTCCCAAAGGTATTTGTGCATAAGTGAATGCACTTACCCACAAATGAATGCATATACTTATCTCTAAAAATGGATTTTTTATTTATTCATCCAACATGTTTTAATTTATTGCTTTAATAGTTATTTTTAGTGTATACCCATATTTGAGAAGATGTGTTTTTATTTATTAAACAATATATTTATTTATTTCCATTTACTGGGCTAAATATTCAAGAAATCTTTTAAAAAAAATATTCACTCTCTGGCGGAATTCAAACCTGCATTTCCCTAGGGGAAAGTTGTCATTAAATGTGATGTGCTTTAACCTTTTGTCTATAGAGAACTAAATGGTCAAGCAAAGCCCAAATGGTGCTTCTGAACACAGACTTTTCCCAATTATTGAAATATGCATCTCTGCTCAGTTTTTTATCCTAATGTAAACAAAGAATTTTTCGGAATGTATTTTTCAGTTTTTCAGTTAGTCAGGCAGTTAAGTGCCATGCGTGATACACGCTTTGGGCAATCATGTCTCAAAAGAGACATGACTGACTGGGCAGAAGATTATCCCGCAGTAGGTTGCCATTGCTTTCTGCGGTAGACTGGTTGCCAGCCAATGCTATAAAACCCAATCTGTGCTGTTATTTGATTCATAGCTAGAGGGGAAAGAGATGTATTACATTATTAAGTGGTAATTAGTGGGGGATCAGTTTATTACTTCATAACAATAGAAAGCCGATCTCCCACTTTATAGCCAGTAAAAACCTTAATCATGTTTTCAACTATTATATCCAGTCAGTCAATTAAGTGCCATACATGATACACGCTTTGGGCAATCATGTCTCGAAAGAGACATGACTGACCGGGCAGAAGATTATCTGGCAGTAGGTTGCCATTGCTTTCTGTGGTAGACTGATTGCCAGCCAAGGCTATAGAACCCAATCTGTTCTATTATTTAACCCGTAACTGGAAGGAAGAGACGTATTAAAACCTTACCCAAGGATATTTGTGCGTAAGTGAATGTGAGGAATTCACCCGGAATTCGAACTCGGCTCCCCAATTTGTCGTTCCGACTTGATATCCACTGCACCACAAAATTACTCTGACATATTCTAATCTTATTGTTTAAACGTTTCTTGAATATTCAGGCCAGTTGATGGAAATAAATAAACATCCTCTTTACTAAAATATAGGTATCCACTAAAAATATCATTTAAGCAATAAAATAATGTGTGTGTGTGTGTGTGTGTGTGTGTGGTGAGGCATGATGGAGTAATGAATAGCAACTCAGACTGAGGAATTAAAAAACCGAGTTCAAATTCCGGTCGAGTTCATGATATTCACTTACTTGCAAATGTCCTTGGAAAAGGTATGAATCCATCTAGCATTTACTGCTGAGGTAAATAGTAAGACAGACGAGATCCTATAGCCTTGAGTGGCAACTGGTCTATTCTCTTCATCTTTCAACAAAGATGAGGACAAAGGTCTTAATATGAAGAGTACAAATAATACTAATTCCTCATCCCAGAAATTCACAGAAATATAAGAGCTCTATCATTAATATTTACATTAATTCCTGAACACTGACAATCCTTTATCCATTTACAATTAATTTTTAGAGTTAATTTTAGATGGTTTCTGTAGTAAAAATCATTAGCAATGCATTTGCATTGACTCAGTTATGAACGATTTTAATCTCTAATCTGTAAAAATCTCTTTAATCTCCTTATTTTCATTATACAATATAAAGAATAGAAAGATTAAGAGCCAAAAAAGACCTACTGAATATATATAGAGAGAGAGAGAGAGAGCGAGAGAGAGAGAAACAGTTTCCACTTCTGCAATGTATGTGGATGACTAACATATTATGCTCTAATTACGACTGAGTTCTCTAAAGAAGGAAATTTTAAAAACAGTTTCCACTTCTGCGATATATGCGTGACTCTTCAGAAATGAATTGAGTCCTTTTGGTGACTGGTGTGTGTATATACTGCTTATATACAACATGTTAAAATGTCCCTTCTCTGATTCCATGCATCTATGGCTTAGGGGGTAGCTACTCTGATTGACACCAAATCGGTCGAGTTTTGATTCCGGCCAGAAGCAAGTGGATGTGTCTAGCCACACTGATGAGCTGTGATACAGTAAAACAAGCTTGTATGTAGATTACTAATGTGTGTGTATATATATATATATATATATATATATATATACACACACACACCAAACTTTCTTGCCCCTCTAGTTTCATTTAACTCATCACTAAGTTTTTTCTTCACACACAACTCCTGAGGCCAAGTCACTTGATCCAACCAATGCGTTTGTCCACTGGACCATGTGTTCTAGTTGATAAAAAGAGTTGTGACAAATTAGTTCATGTTTCACCAAATATTTCACACTCTAGATACCAGGAAGTTAAAAGTTACATCTTTTTCATATCTTTTTGTTTCTTTGAGCAAACAAATATCTACAAAACCAAAATATTAAACTGAAAGCTCATTATTTTTGTAGACTTTCATATGGATGCAATGTATGGTGATCAGCATCTATCAACATCTTTTTCCCCCCTTGTACCACTCTTGAAATAGTTTTCATGTCTCCGAGAACTCCTGCATAAAATTATTAAATAATTTTAAAAGAAGATATGCGTAGAAATCAAGGAGTTGAATCCTATATAATAACTACCTCAATTGCCATCTTCTATCTTCTTGAATCCTATTCATTTTTTATCCTTTAAATTAAATATCTCCTGTACTCAGTCTTTTCTATCACCGTAACTCCATGTGCACTAGTGACACTCCTGCCTTGTTTTGGGCAAAACACTTTCAGAAAAAAAAAAAAAAGAAGATTTTCCAACAATATGTGATACGTATATAGTAAAATTACAAATATAAAATTAAACAAAAGTTACTAAAAAATGCATAAGCCTATTACAATTTCTTGAAGCTACCTAATAACATACTTTAATCTTCAGTGAATATCTGAAACTATCTTTTAGATACAACCATTCTCTCTAATCAATGATTAAAAATGGCTTCAAGCAAAGTAATCCTTTCTGTCTTAAAGTCAATCTTACATTAGATCCTATAAACTACTGGTCAAAATTCAGAATTTGGAATTAATAAACTTGAAACATTTCAAATATCTCAGTCAAAAGATCAGTCTGACATTGTTGAGGGCGCATCCCTACTAACACTTATGGACTCTTTCAGTCATTACTTAAACCGTAAGGTTTATACTCTCAGGGCAGTAGTTCCGGGAGCAGCCCACCACATAGGCGTGGCTTATGCCACTCTTGTAGTTATATTTTAAATACAATATGTTAAACCTATTATCCGTTGTCCGAGTTATTCTTTCATGGCCCCACTATCGGATACACATCAAATTAACGACGAAGATGTTCGTACTCACCAAGGGATACCCAACCTCAATAAACATTCATCCGCAGCCCTTTTCAAGGTTACAACATTACTACACCAGACATGTTTAGCATAGGAAATAAGCAAATTGAATGCAGGTTGAGCTTTCAACCTATTCATCCAAGTAATGTTGCTATATAATTTTGGCAGATCTGGACTCTCATATGGATGTCATGAATAGCATCTAATTTGTTTGACTAAATTATATTTCGACATTAATAACCTATAAGTCAGAAAAAAAAACAATAACGGAACTTGTTCAGAAATATCTGAAAGTATCCTTTATATACAACTATTTTCTCTGATCAATGGCTTCAAGTGAATGAATCCTTTTGGTTTTAAAGAAGACAACCTTTCATCAGATCCTACAGACTGGTGCGACAGAATCACAAACAGTTTTACTAAACCAAAATTGCATCACTTGAACCCTTCCAACAATAGCAACAACAAAAATGGATTGCATATTTATCTAGAAGAGAAAATAATGATATAATCATAATGTTAATGTTCCACACTACATTAAACAAATGGTTTGGAAAGAAGCTTGTATCAATACAAGAAAGAGAGAATTTGAGAAACTCATTCAGAAATATCTCAACTGTCAGCAGTATGTCAGCTTTTTCAGACTGATGATTACAAGGGTCATTCAATAAATAAGGTGAATTTTTCAGTATAAGAACTTCTAATACAGGTAGAAGCTTACTTTTTTAAATTTTTTCCTTTACTTCTTTTTCAAAGGGATTTAATTTTTTTTGCAGATTGAAAAAAAAAAAAAAAACTGAGTGTTTTGGAGATTAACAAAATGGCCAACCAAGAAGCACGCTCCAGGATTGAACAGAGGTCAGTTATCAAGTTTTTGGTTGCTGAAGGGTGCAAACCAGTTGGAATTCATAGGAGAATGTCAACTGTGTATGGTGCCACATGTTTCAGCCAAAATAAAGTCAACAAGTGGGCTAAATTGTTTAAAAAAGCTTGAAAGTGATGAAGTTAAAAGTGCTGTGAGTAATTGGCTGAGACATCAGTCCAAAGATTTTTATGCTAAGTAAATACGAAAGCTTGTGCACAGATGAGAAAAGTGTATGAGACTGCTGGGAGACTACATTGAAAAAAAAAAAAAAAAAGTAAGGTTCTATCTGTATTAGAAAAATTCACCTTATTTATTGAATGACCCTCATAAAAACGGCTTCAAGTGAATAAAACCTGAAGGTCTTAGTGAAGACCATCCTTCTTCAAACCTTAATGAGTGGTGCTGCAGAAAAAAAATATTTCAAAATATAGAATTAGTAAATACTAAACACTTCAAATACCTTGATGTATGAATCAGTTATAATAAATTTAGTATAGGAGAGCTGATTGTGCTAGGATTAGTTTTAACCAATACCAAAAGTTGATACAAAACCAGAACATTGACCTAAAAACTTGAGTAATGTAGTAAATAAGACCCCCCTCCCAGTGACCCCCCCCCATTAATACAAATGAACTAGGCAAGATTCTTTAAATAAAGAACTCAAAGAGAGAGTTCAAGGACAGAGTTCCAAGAGAGTGTTTATTAAAATACCTTTGGAGTCAGTCGAGATATATTATTGTTAGTAGTGAGTTATAACCTTGATGACAAGGAATTGAAACTTATACGGACTAGGAAAAATACCTATTTAGATGTGGTGCACATAACAGTAACAACACAAAATTAGAACCATATTGGAGTAATTTTTTTTCTTTGGGGTTGTGTAAAGAAAAAAAAATAAATAAATAAATAAAAAATCCTTAATTATGGAAGAATTATTAGACCAAGTAATAACAAAGCAGCAGCTGTTAGAAATCCAGAAACAACAAAAATTAATTGAAATAATTCATAAGAAAACAGAAAATTCTTTAATTTCTTTCATTCTTGATGTGGTGGCAAATGCCATAGCTGAATTCACATATAATTCAGATGATGGGATTATCTTATCTGTTAATTTTAAAAGATATGAGCAAGCTTACTGAAAAGAATGCAGTAGCTGGGAAAATATGAAAAAAAAGAAATTGAAACTTGTTAAAGTCAGGGCATGCAAAATACTGTAATTTTATACTACAAAACAACAACAAACAAAAACAAAAAAACAGGAGAAATTTGCTCTGAAGAAATGGTAAATATTCTGACTTAAAATTTTAAACAAGAAAAGTTTATTGTACAATACTTGTTGAAAGTATATGAATCTAGTGAAAAAAAAAGATGAAGATTTTGTCACTTTTTTTTTTTTTTAATCATCTCACCCCAAGCAAGGCATTCCACTGCCACTATTGCGCATGGGGCTACATAGGGGAAGGTAAAGAGAAGGAGTGGTTAGACATAGGGAATGTCAGGAGGAAGGTGACAGATGAGTAAGGATAGCGAGGATGAGGGTTGGGCAGATGGGAAGAGTGTTTGATAGAATGGGAGCAGGTTAGTGTGTTAGGTGTCTATTGACCTTACATTTAAACTCCTGGAGATTGTAGCCGTCGGGGATGCAATCGTCTGGAAGAGAATTCCACAGTCGGGAAGCGCGAGGAAAGAAACTGTTGGAGTAGAAGTTACGGTTGCATTTTATCAGTTTCACTGTAAAAGGGTGGGATCTAGTTGCTAATCTAGTATCTCGTGCAAATTTGTATTTAGAGGGCACCATGCAGGGACGCCCGTCCATGCGCGATATGGCACTACAAGAACCCCGGTATTATTCAACTGTTGATCAGAGCAGCCTCTCAAGACGCTACGCAAGAGTTCGGGCTCCTAACTACCAGTCGGAAGCAGCAACCAGGAAACTGCCAACCCGGTACCCTCAGAATGTAAAGATGTTGCCACCATACTCTGTAACTGCAAAGAGCTTCCAGCTGAACTAACACTAAGACCAGAGAAGGGGGATGAACTGGGAACCCCTTTCTAAACAAGAAACAAGGCGATCATCTCTAAACTTATTCAAAAGAAGTGGGTGGAGTGTGAGACCGGGCGATAGTAGGAACTATCTACTCCAATTAAAAAAAAGGAAAAAAAAAGTGACTGAGGTTTACAAAGTTTTAACTTTGTATAAGTCAAAAATAACCTTGAATTGCAAAATAATTTACACAGACTGACAAAAAAGATAAAATACTTACACTGTAATCTTTAACAAGGAGAGTGAAAGATTCAAATTAAACAAAAATGACTCTGGAAATGTTTAAATGGTTAATATTCATTCAAGGGTTAGTGGCGAAAAAAAAAAAAAAGACAGAGAAAAAACATACTAGAATCCTAATGAAACTGAAACTGAAACAGAATCAAAACCTAACATGACAAGAAATATTAAATGGATGTCAGAGAATCTTAAATCCGAGATGCAGAATTGAAGAAAAAGAATACACATGTGTACAAGGTAGAGAAAAATGCACAAAAAGAAAAATTAATCTATGTTTCATGTGTGGAGGTTTACATCTCAGAGATGATTGTCCCTTCAAAAATTTCAAGTGCTACATGTGCAGAAAAGTAGGACAAAAAATGCCACATTGTAAAACTAAAGCAAGAAAAATTTCTTGCAGAGAAAAATTTTACATACAGCATAGCAACGGAAGAAATTATTACAGAAAACGAAAGAAAATTTGCGTATGTAAAAATTAATAATGTAGACGTAAAGTTAGAACTAGACACTGGTAGTGATATCACAATAATTAATAAAGACACATGAAAAGCAAATGGAGAAATTATATAAAAATGAACTTTGAAAAATTGCATTGGGGTGTCAAGCAAGAAATTTGTTATTGGTGAAATGACTAACAATGTTTCAAGTGTGTAAAAGCTAAGGAATTGCATACTAAAAAATACTACAAGCTTCTTTGGTACTGACTGAATAGAATTATTTGACTGATGGGATTTATCTGTAAACATTGAAAAAAAAAATTTAAGCAGACAAGTGACCAATTTAAAAAAAAAATGATGTGAAAATTTAAAAGAATTGAAAAAAAAAATG
This sequence comes from Ascarosepion bandense, assembly GCA_037127315.1. Classification (NCBI taxonomy): domain Eukaryota; kingdom Metazoa; phylum Mollusca; class Cephalopoda; order Sepiida; family Sepiidae; genus Ascarosepion; species Ascarosepion bandense. Next base: position 3,318,882 of record JBBBDQ010001079.1, read on the forward strand.
TTTTCTGGATGTGCTGTCAGATAAGTTAGATTGATGTTTCAAAAACAAAGAAAAATTTCAAGTGAAAAAGGGTTGATACCAGTATCTATATAAATAAAACTGAAAATGTGTGTGTGCATATGTAGGTGTGTATCCTCACCAATTTCTATTAACATATGCTTCCACATTTTTGATCTGATTTGTTTCAAAACTTACACACCCCTTGCAAACTTATTATTCTACACAACAAAGAAAAAAGTAATTGCGCAAGCCCCTCAGTTTAATCTTTGTTTTAATTTATTTTCAAGTAACAGCTGCTTTTTCTCACACTTCTCGCCTGTGGAATTCCCTTCCATATACGTGCTTCCCCAACAGCTACAATCTCCAGGAATTTAAATGTAAGGTCAATAGACATCTATCACACTAACTCACCTCCATTCCCTGAAACACTCTAACCATCTACCCAACTCACATCCTCGGTATCCTCATCTGTCTACCATCCTCCTTCCGACATTTCCTATAACTAACCACTTTTTCTCATATCACTTTCCCCTATGTAACCCCCTGCACAATAGTGGCAGTGGAATGCCTTGCTTGGGGTGAAATGATTAAAAAAAAAAAAAAAAGTATTTTTTTCTTAAAGATAAGTTCAACACAGTAACTTTTACATGGAGAATAACTCATTCAAAAAATACAAGAGTTATCTCCCGTATTTAATATCTACAGATGTGGGTCGTATATGTAGTGTACCAGCCCTGGATCAATTCAATAAAGAATTAGACAGACTTGAAAAAGTTGGGCATAATTGAAAAATTTAACCATTCAAAATGGGCAGCAAAAAAAAATTCAAATTAGTGCTGATTTTTCAAGTGGGTATAAATGTTTAGAATCATAACTACCCATTATCAAGTTTGCAAAATTAAAAAGTGGAAAATTGTTTTTTGAAGCTGGATCTTTCTAAGGTGCTGAAGAAGAATGTAAAAAAAAACAAAGGCAGAAAAAATGTAATGAAAAAAACTCATGAACCTCAAAAAATAAAGAAATGTAAAGAAAAATGGTGACAGTAATCTTGAGAGTATACCAGATAATGTCAAATCTCAATACACCAACAGGCACGTTACCAGCAGAATTGATGGTCACAAGAAACATTAAATCAGAGCTCGACAAGTTGTTACCAAATCAATAAAGAATAAGAACAGATAACAAAATGGATATAATTTTTTTTTAAAATTTGCATATAAGTATTTCACAGGATATATAGAAAATAGAAAAGAAATGTGGGGAAAACAACATTAACTGGAAAAATGATTTATTTATATGGTGAAAGAAAAAAATGGCAACCCAAAATGCACAGGCATCAGTGAAAGAAAAGGTTTACTAAAGAAAGGATGAACCTATGCAAGTTCTGTATGATATCTTTGATGTACCAACACTCCAAAAATTTACTGAATGTACAACTATGAGTACTAGAAAAAGGAAATGTAAAAAGAACTATTGGTTGACTGAAAATGAAAGAAATACAAATTTCAGTATGTGGCGAACTCACCAGAAAGAGGAGGACGTGAAAAGTAAGGAATAAAATATTTAAGAAAATAAATAATTTCAAAAGAGGTGATGCTGCCAAATTAAATAAAACACCCCTAGTAACACAGAGAAACTAGGCAAGACACTTTAAATAAGGAACTCAAAGAGAGTGCAAGGACAGAGTTTCTCTTCAACTCAACTTTGCTGGACTCTTCATTGTTAGGCAGAAAGAAACTTAGATGAGACTATGCCAAAGTGTGAAGTATTGTCTGGGGAAAATTTGACAAGAGCCCAACCCTGCACTATACAAGGTCTACAGTTGATTTTTGCCAGAGCTTAAGAGCTCAGAATTCTCACATAAAAAACTGATCTTTTATTTCATCTGGCCTCAGTGGGGAGGTTTCTGGTAAATACCCAGAGTTCTGATAGTGTTTGTTAGGGCATTGTTAGAGTCAATTAAGAGATAATATTGTAACCATTAGTAGCGAGTTTTAACATGTTCTTAAACAGTCTCGACAGATTGAGACTATCATTTATAGCACCAAACCCATTTAGAAATATCTAAACTGTCAGCTGTATCCAACCACTTTCTTAATCAAGGGTTAAAAATGGCTTTGAGCAAGTGAAGTGTGTATGTTACATCCTTTTTTAAACCTCGTGGACTGGCACAACAGAATCACAAGCAAGGAACTGTACCAGATAATAGAAGCATCACTTAAAGACTTTCAACAGCTGCAACAACAAAATTGAATATCATATGTAACTCAGAGAAAATAATGACATAATCAAAATGTTGACATTCCTCACTACTTCAAACAAAATGTTAGGAAGGAAACTCCTCATCATACTGGAGAGAGTGATAACAGTACACTTGAGAAACCTGTTTTCCAAAAAAAATTATTTTAATCAACGTTGAATTTTTCCTCAGAAGGAAAAGACTAATATAACCATTACTAATTCCCTGAAAAATTGTTTTAAGAAAAAAAGATTTTATAAATTCCAACTGGCTAATACTAACTGTTCAGTTGAATGTTGAATATTTCCTGCACGGAAAAGGTCAATCTCACCATTACCATTTCATAAGTCATACTAATTTTTGGAGAGCACTTCATATTGGCTAGTAGGAAGTAACAGCCTGATAAATATACAAGCAGTCTCCAGACTCTACTAATTAAAGATGCTATATTTGTGTTTTAGAATAAGAGTTGGTCAACAGAGCAACAAAATATCAGATAAAGGGGTCAGTACGTAGAACAGCTACTTAGATTTTAAACTTTATATGAAGGGTGGGGAATGAAAGATGCCGGGCAGATGGAACTGACCAAATGTGTTGTTTAAAAAAAAAAGTCTACAAGTAAAAATTAGAAGTAACTTTTAATATCAATACAGCTATAGTTTATTTTTATTTCTTAATACTGATAGCGCAATGTATTGTGTTTTAAAAGAAATAAAAAAAGGAAAGCATTTATTATGGCTTCTTTATTTTTAAATGAATTATATAAGAATCTCATTTTCTATATGACTGTTTTGGGAAGTGAGTTCGAATTCCAGTTGAATTCGTTGCATTCGCTTACGCACAAATACCATTGGGAAAGGTATTAATCCGTCTCTTCCCTCCAGTTATGGGTTAAATAAAACAGATTGGGTTCTATAGCTTTGGTTGGCAACCAGTCTACCGCAGAAAGCAATGGCAACCTACTGTGAGAAAATCTTCTGCCCAGTCAGTTATGTCTCTTTCGAAACATGATCACCCAAACATGTATCATGTATGGCACTTAACTGACTGACTGACTATCATAGTTGAAAACATGATTAAGCTTTCTTCTGTTCATTAAGTAGGGGATCAGTTTTATATTGTTTTGAAGTAATAAACTGATCCCCCACTAATTACTAACTAATAATATAATACATCTCTTCCCCCTCTAATTATGAGTCAAATAACAGGACAGATTGGGTTCTATAGCCTTGGTTGGCAACCAGTCTACTGCAGAAAGCAATGGCAACCTATTGTGGGATAACCTTCTGCCCAGTCAGTCATGTCTCTTTCGAGACTCTGTCAGAGTCAGTCATGATAGTAGTATTAATACTCAGCCAGACAAGTCAGTGCAATAGAATTATTTTTCTTTTTTCTTCCTGGGCAATTACCCAGAACTATTTATTATGAACGAATCAGTCCATTCCTAATAGTAAGGAGGATAACTAACTCTTGCCACAACAAAAAAAAAAAAAAAAAAAAAAAAAAAAAAAAAAAAAAATTATACATTTAAAATACTACATTTATTAAAAAATAGACAGGAGTCATAAAAATGATTCAAAGAGATACACATTTTGCCTTTTATGATTTTCCTGTTACCCAGGAGTTGTTGCGAGAAAGAGAAATTAATCCTCACGACACATGTCTATCTTAATTTCAAACAAATTGTGTGTATCTATAATTTCCTAAAAATAATTTCCACCTGAATTTCTAGAATGAGAAATTATTATTGACATGCTGACAACTGTCCTCATCTTTGTTGTTTTTATCAGGTTTCAGCCATTGTGGCCTTCAACCATCATCAAGTTTAAATCAATCTGGGTAACCCATAAGGAATTCTGAAGTGAACACTTTATTTAATCAACCTACATAGACTGTTCTCATTTCACTGCCTATATTTATGGGTATATTGTCTACTTCATATTTTTAGTACTGCTTGCTTACTGCAGACCATGTTCCCACTGTTATTAGCAAATAATTTTCAAAATGTTTCATAAAATCTTATAACTGAGTTTTTAGGGTTGAAAAAAATAAATTTTTTTATCTTCAATTTTAAGATTTTTATCGATCAGCCCAGATTAAGTGTTGTCCAAACTGAATAGGAGGTGAGAATTGAATTTATTATTCCAAAGTTTAATTTCCTACTTTGTCAATTTGTGCATTTATGGATGTATATATTAAATGGCACAAACACTGAAGCCATTATTTAATTCATGACTGGATGGAACAAAAACAATCTACCCTAATGAATGAAATAAATGGTTCAGTTCAAAATGCCAATCCCCTAAAGAAGGTCAGAACATCACGGCCAAAAATATCACAAATATGGTAACTAAGATGAGGGCAACAGTCTGAACAATGTAAATACATGCCAGTCACTTGTGCACAACATGTCTGTACATTACATTCACAAGTAGGCATCTATGCAGATGACACGACCACTTACTCCTGTCTCAATAAGAAATCTGCCAAAACTGACAAAGTTAAACTTGTTGCTATTCTTGGTTGGTTGGTTGGTTGATTCATTTAAACAGCATATCAACCTTCATTAGGTCATTTAATGCTGAAAATCGTTTTGATTTGTTTTATTTAGTTTATTTGTTTTATTGTTTTTGTTGGTTTATACACTCCTGATCAAAATTTTAAGACCACTTAAAAATCTTTAAAAAGAAATATTTTTTTTATGGATAGTTTTTAAACTCCTCCCACTTAAGGTTACCAATACTACAATCTAAAAGGTTATGGAAACAAAAAGCTACATTCCAAACATTTTATTTAGAAATTTACATTTTTATAAAATGAGGCGATTTATACATGAACAAAATTATAAGACCAGAGACAAAAATTCTACGAAATTGTATGAAAAGTGTATGAAAACATTCAACAACCAAATTTAATAATGAGTTCTACCTCCACTGCTTTTGATGACTTCAAAAATTCTGTTGGGCATACTAGAAATAAGCGTTTCTATTAAGGTGCGGGGGATGTTGCTCCAGCTTCTGAAGATGGCTTCACAAAGTTCATTTTTTGTTGAATATTGTTTGCCATTTCGATAAACATCTCTTGTCATCCATCCTCAAACATTTTCAATTGGGTTCAAGTCTGGTGAGCATGCAGGATGTCCCAAGAGATGGATCCCATTTTCTTGTAGAAAAATCAAGGTCCGTCTTGCAGCGTAGATAGCATTATTCTGTTGGAATAACCATCCATCCACATACAAACGATGGCCCTCCATCATCAATGATGCTTTTTGTAGCATGCTAACTTAACCAGCTGCTGTTTGATAAACCTGCATCACCTGGAGCTCCATCATCCCTCTGTAAGAAAAGGCACCCCATACCATTAGGGACCCTCCACCACTATGACGTGTGGAGAAAATTTCAGAAGGCATGTTTTTGTGATGCCAATATCGTTGGAAGCCATCAGGACCATTTAGATTGAATTTTTTCTCATCAGAAAACAGGACTTTCTTTCACTTCTCAACGTCCCATGTTTGGTATTCACAACCAAACTTTAAGCGGTCCACCTTGTCACGTGGAAGCAGCCAAGGAATTTGTTTACGCTTTTTATTTACCATGCCTTTTTGTTGTAAGTGTCGTCTGATGGTTACAGGACTGCAATCAGCATCTGTGACTGCCTTAATTTGACTAGAAGAAAGTCCCCCTTCTTTCATAACAACCCGTCTTATTCTCTTACTCAATGCAGGAGAAATTTTTTGGGGTGTACCAGAGGATTTTGCTTTTCCATAATTCTCACTGTTCTTTAGAAAGTTGCAAATCACAGTTTTACTGCGATTTACCTTAGCTGCAATCGCCCGCTGTGAGAAACCTTGCTTATGGAATTCTAGAATTCGAGAACGCTCAACTTTTAAGTTTGCTTGCTTTAGGCATGGTAACACATTTATGCAGTGATTGCTAATCTCTAACTGAACTAAAAACATTGGAATTACCATAGATCTAACAATTTATAGCCCTGGTCTTATAATTTTGATCATGCGTAAATTGCCTCATTTTATAAAAATGTAAATTTCTAAATAAAATGTTTGGAATGCAGCTTTTTGTTTCCATAACCTTTTAGATTGTAGTATTGGTAACCTTAAGTCAGAAGAGTTTAAAATCTATCTGTAAAAGAAAAAATTCTTTTTAAAGATTTTTAAGTGGTCTTAAATTTTTGATCAGGAGTGTATCTTTCAAAAAAAGTTTTGTTGGTAATATTTTTCATTAAAAAAAATAAAAAAAAAATAAAAAAAAATTTTGGTAATATTTTTCATAGCATTTTGACCCCAGTTTGGGGAACAACCATTTACCCATAGCTGGGACCCTAACAGGTGCTACCACTCCAGGTCAGGGTGGATCTGGGAACAACAATTAAGGGGTGGTTCCATGCTTGTTATAACCTCCCAATCAGAGGCCTTGGTACCAGATGCAGTTTACGGTCATACCCAGAACCAGCTATTCTTGGAAATGACCTTCAATCTGTGATGGATCAGAGTAAGAAATGGCTCATTAATTTTAATGCTCCCAAAATGAAACTGCTCTTCTTTAACTACTATAGACAAACTTTCCTACCTTCCATCAATATGAATCACACAAATCTTCCAGAAAGCAATACACTGCGCCTCCTTGGTCTCACCCTCTTAGTCGACCTCAAGTAGAACAACTATATCAAATCCATAGCTACATCTACCACAAAGAAAGTTGGATCACTGAGTCAGGCCAGGAAGTTATTCTCACCAGAATCTATCATATCTTCTATGCATTAAATACTGTTGCCATATCTGGTGGGGTGCTCCTGCTATTCCTCTCAGGGTTCGAGACAAAATCCAAAACAGGATCTGCAATGTAATCGGTTTCAATTTAGCAGCTTGACTTCAGTTTCTCACTGTCAGGATATGGCTTCCCTCTGTCTTTTCTATAAATATTTTCATGGCTTCTGCTCTGACAAGCTTCTTTCCCTGGTGCCCTAAGCACGTGAATTTACTTGTGCTACTAGATTGGAATTCAGGTCCCGCCCTTTTACCATCAAAATAGTCAAATGTAACCACAACTTCTACTCTAGCTGTTTCTTTTTTCGTACTTCCTGCCTGTGGAACTCTTCTGTATACTTGCTTCCCTGATAACTACAATCTCCAAAAGTTTAAATGCAACGTCAATTGCCATCTTCTATCTTCTTGATTCCCATCCTTCTCTTATCCTTTTTTAGACATCCCTTGTACCTCCTTTTTTTTTTGTATGTTTTTTTAATTTCTCTCACTGTAACTCCCTGTGCACCAGTGCTGATTCTGTTTTGCTTGGGGTGAAATGATTATTAAAAAAAACAAATCACATGCAAACAGTGTATGACAGAGAAAAAGCATATATATATCTATATATATATATGCTCTCATTATGATTGAGCTCTCTGGAGAAGAAAATTTTAAAAACAGTTTCCACTTCGACTAAAATGCGTGACTCTTCAGAAACGAATTGAGTTCTCTCGGTGACTGGCGTCTGTATACACTGCTTACATACAAGACATTAAAATTTCCCTTCTCTGACCCCATGCGCCGATGACTTAGGGAGTAGAGACTCCGACTGACACCAAATTGGTCGAGTTTTGATCCCGGCCAGAAGCAAGTGGATATGTCTAGCCACACTGATGAGCTGTGATACAGTGAAACGGGCTTGTATGTGGATGACTAATATATATATATATAGCAATTTTACTCTTAAAGAAAAAAAATTCTTTTAATCCAAAATGTGTTTCGGGCTATTAAATAACCCACACATAATTGATGAGTTGTTAAAAAAACAAATCAATCAATCATACACTTAGTTATGAATATAGGGTTAAGATTTTTCTCGAAACCAGTCTTGAGAATAAGGATTTCATAAAAAAAACAAAAACAAAAAAAACTGGTTATTACATTAACAGAAGAATTTGCTAGAACATATCTGACCTTTAGAAAAACCTCAAATGACTTTTGAGAATATGAACTAGAAGTGATTAGTTATTACAATCAGCAGAACAATAATCCCAGTCAAAGTACAAAGCATGAAAATCTGGTTAAGTGAAACATATTTGGATATTTGATAAAGGCTGAAGAGGTTGAAAGGCAAAAAATAAAAATAAAAAAAATAAAATAAATAAAAAAAGTGTTTGGATTTCTGGCAGACACAAGTGGCAGAACACCATTCCATTCACCACCCACCTCAATCTCTTCTTAGACAAGGTTCCAGCCTGATACCCAAGTTTTACTCTCTCTTTCTGTCAGTCACAATGCTTGTATCTTAAGTTGTAAATATAAACATCAGCTGACTGTTGGAAGAAGAAGAAAAAGAATATTTTAGAGAAACTTGATATCCTTGGCTCTTACCAGATCAGTCTTTTCTCCACTCAGATGCCAGAGAGAACAACTTCACACATGAGTAAAAGTGGCCGCAGGAGAAGGAGGAGGAAGCAGAAAGGCAGAGTTGAAAAACTTTTTTAAAACTCCAAGGTTATGTATTGTTGTAGAATTGAAAACAACCATTTCTATTCCAACTAGACATTCTCCAGCCTAGCACTTAATCATCACCCAAGACTCCAATACATAAACAATTCAAAGAAAAATGATGGTATTATTGCTAAGCCTATATTATCAGGGTGATTTAAAGTTTAAGAATAAATTCTTTATATCTTATGCAAAAAAGAGTAAATAATTTTACATTGTTTTAAAAAAAAAAAAAAAAAAAATGATGAAAAAACAGCATAGTCTAAAGAAAAAGGCCTCAAACTAAATAAAAACAAACTTTTCTAGGCAAAATGTTTATGCTATCATTAAGAGGATAGATCAAACTATTTTTTAATGATTTAAAAATTTTTTTTGATTGTTTCTAACAGGTACATTTAGTGGTAGAAAAATTTTTTTTTTTCTCATGTCAGTGTGAGGCATAAATTGATGCTAGAGTTTAGTACGTCAAAACGTAACATTACGCAAAGGCATTTTTTGACTGTGAAAGATACATTAATTTGGAAATTCTTTCAAAAATTAAATAATAGTCGGATTTTGATGAAAGTTTCAGGACTTATTCATAATTGACTGAAATCAGTTTTGAAAAATTATTTTTAGAAAATATTGGTAAAAACCTTTTTTTTTTCACATGTGTTACCCCCCTCCAGCAATTTAATTTCCAGAAATGTCAGAAAATGCAACTAGGTCTCAACATATAGATAATTTTAATTAAATCCAGAAGTCATTAAGGAAAGCTAATCAACTGTCTTTTTTTCTTCAAAACCTGCTCATTTTTAGAAAATCTGCTCCGAATTGCGAAAACAAAAATGCAATAAAACTATGCCATTTTTTATTTGGATAAACTTTTAATTGCTTTTATAAACATAAAACAAAATGATATCACAGTCTGAATAAAAAACAAATTTTTTCCATTGATAATGAATTTTTACAAGAATTGTTTTCATTTTTTTATTTTTATGAAGTAATTTCTCAAAGTTTCAAAAATCATTTAAAATGTTCTCCTAAGAGGTCTCTCAGATTTTTTTAAATTAATGCGTGGCGAATATATTTACTAATCAAAAAGTCTCAACAGTTACTTTAAAAAAGGGTGCTCATTTTTTTGTTAAATAAAAGATTTTAATTTTCTGCATATTGATTATCCATTTTTTGTTTGTACGGGTGGTTCTACAAGATCTTTATCATTAAAAAGTCACATGATTCAAGGGTTGTTCTTACTTACATAAAAAAAAAAAAATCCGGGCAGACCTGAAAGAGACTACCACCACCTTTAAATTTGTTGTTTTGCATTTTTTTTTTTTTTCCTTTTTCAATCCAGTCTTATTGATTATTACATAAAGTTTTCGATTATCAAAATAAATTTGGAAAAATTTCCATATTCAAACAATTTTAGGGGGGCTTAGTTTCTCATACAACGTTATAGTAAATCAGTCCTCCATTTTTGAACCACTCGTGTTGGGGGTCGCTTTGTTTTGTTTTTTTTTTAGATGAGTTGTTGCTCTTTTGTCTTTTTCAAGTTTTCTTCAGTTCTTACGATGACATCTTCCTCAGAAACTCCAAGAATAGCGTTATTCAAAAATTTTGCACAGGATTCAGTTGTTGAATATGCGCAAGTAAAAGTTAATTACACAGGATTGATTTACAAGAAGGTTGTATGAAAACCTGAGCCCCACCTAAAATTGTTTAAATATTGAAATTTTTCCAAATTTTCTTTGTCAATCGGAAAGTTTAGGGTTTAATTGATTAGACTGCACTGAAAAAAATTTTTAAAAAAAATTGATAATCAACAAATTTACAGGTGGTGGTAATGTTGTACTAGCAAGTGGTTCCAAAATGGAGGATCGATTTACTATAACATTGTATGAAAAACTGAGCTCCCCTAAAACTGTTTAACTATTGAAATTTTTCAAAATTTTTTTTGTCAATCGGAGAGTTTAGGGTGTAATCGATCAGTTTGCACTCAAAAATTTTTTAAAAAAATTGAGAAACAACAAATTTAAAAGTGGTGGTAGTCTCCTTCAGGTCTGCGAAAATCCAGGTATTAACCTTTTATACCAAATTCATCTTCCATACTTTTGGCCTGCTACTGTAAATCATCAGTTGTCAGATCTGATAAGGTGTTGACAGCTGTGATAACAAGGCTACCGTAATTGAGAAACGTTCTTTTGAAAAATTTCAAGCAGTAACCCAGCAATTCTTGTTTCAAGGGAACTTCAGGTAAGTTTAAATTCATTAATTTGAATAAAATAACGTGTCAGCGAGATGTATTTTATTTTTGTAAGATTTTTTAAAAACTGAGAATTGGTTACTGCTTACAATCAATGAAAAATGGTGGAAATTTTAATATTAAAAAAAAAAAAAAAAAAAAACTTTTTGATTCCGATCAATATAATTTCGGTTTGAAATACACCAGGGTATTTTGCTAGCTGTAATTAGTAAATTTAATCTCTTGGCTTTCAATTAAAACTAAAATTATAGCTTCAAGAAAACTTATTTTTAAAAATTCAATTTAAATTGAGGTATCAAAAATTGAGTGGAGGTATCTACATTAATATACTAACTATAAAAAGTATATTTAAAGACTCACACGTGAAAACCTTACGGTGGACGAGGTTTAAATGTAGAAACAAAACGAAAGAAACTTCGGCTACGTAGGGGAGGCAGGGTCAGAATAAAGGAATTACAGTAGTTATGGATGAATGAAAACAAAAGTCCGGTTCCTAAATCTTTGTATCAGGTATTTTATGGTCAGTGGTTTTTCTTACCATTTTGGGGTAGCCTTGTACAGAAGAGAATGAAGACCAATTATTTGTGAAAATGTTCATTCATCCTGGACAAATTTTATAAAAAAAATAAAAAAAATAAAAAAATAATAATAATCAAGAGTTACACAATACATGAAGTATGCTGACCAGTTTGATAGGGTTAAATTGGCAGCCGATCTAAAAAATAACATACATTTGCTATTAACTTGAGCAACACCTTCAAAATAAACTCTCTATTAATCATTCAAGAGACCTCTTTCTGCCTTCTAATAGCATGGCTGATGCTAACCTCCATTAAAGTGACTTGTTGCACCTTCTCTGCCTAACATTCTCTGCTGACACAAAGTGGAAAGATTATATTGAATCAATTGCTAGGAAAGTTGGTTCATTGCGTTGTGCTAAACAATTTTTCTCTTCAGAATTTACCTTACATAGTTATAAGCCTATTTCAAACTATCACTTCTAATTGTTAAAAGAAATACATAAGAGAGAAACCTTAAAAACTTTAAATAAAAGTTATATGAACACAAAAGGGACCTTTTACAAAACAACACCTTAAATGCATTAATTACTCAGTATTACTCAATTTCGATTTTTAAAATGCTACTCAAATTAAAAAGAAAGAAGAATTTACTAAGGTGAAAATGTATAGAAAGTGCTTTAATCGCTAGATCATCGACAGTAAATTTATGTCCAGGTTCTTACATCATTTCACCATTCTTGACAGATATGTGAGATATTTAATAATCAAAGTGATGGAAACAAACAAAAAGAGTGATTGTTGATCTATGGCTTATCAATCCTTATGAATAAAAAGAAAAAAAAACAAATAAATTGGCTAGGCTATACATCCAAATGTATTAAAATTCTAATGAAAATTTTCAGCAGCCACCATTTACTACCACCTCAATAAGAAATATGCCAAGGCTGACAAAATAAACCTGGCTGCTGCCCTTTAAAAAGACCTCCAATCTGTGACTGAATGGGGTTGGAAATGGCTTGGAAATTTTAACACCCCCCCCCCCCCCAAATGAAGCTGCATTTCTTTAACTATTATAGGGAAACTTTCCTACCGATCATCAGAATGGATGAGACTAGTCTCCTGGAGAGCAACACACTTTAACTCCTTGGACTTACTCTCTCAAATGATCCCAAATAAATTGATTAAATCCAATCCATAGCTGCATCTACTGCTAAGAAGGTTGGCTCACTGTGTCGGGCCAGCAACTTTTTTCTTGTCTGAATCCATTTTGCACGGATATAAATCTAACATTCATCTATGTATTAAATACTGTTGCCATATCTGGTCAGGTGCTCATGATATTCATCTCAGGGTTCTTGACAAAATCCAAAGAAGGATCTGCAATATAACTGGTCATGATTTTGTAGCTCTCCTTCAGTCACTTTCTCACCAACGTGATGTAGCTTCCCTCTGCCTTTTCTGCAAGTATTTTCATGGCAACTGGTCTGATGAACATTTTTTTTACCCTAGTTTCATGACCACATGTATTTACTCGTGCTTCTAGATTGGCATCAAGGTCTCGCACTTTTACTGTCAAAATAGTTAAATGTAACCACCTCTTCTACTCTAATAGTTTCTTTTCTCGCACTTCCTTGTTTGGGACTCCCTTCCATTTGCTTGCTTCCCTGATAGCTACAATCTCTAAAAGTTTAAATGCAACATCAATTGCCATATTCTATCTACTTTATTCCTATCCATTATTATTCCTTTCACATCCCTTGTCCCTTGTTTTTTCTCTCATTGTAACCCCCTGCACACCAGTGGCAGTCCTGCCTTGCTTGGGGTGAAATGATTATATATAAAAACAAATTCCCTTAATATGCATGTTTAGTCACATCAGTATAAAAACTTTTGTCTGATGAAATTCTAAAGGACAAAACAAGATGAATTTTTTTTTTTTACTTTGTTATACATTTTTTAACCCCTTCTAAATTCATACTGGAACAATATGGTATATATAAGCCGTGTCAATAGATATACCATTATTATTATAATTATTTTTGCTTACATATGCTTACATGCACAATAAACATCTAATGTTTTTATTACTCGTGGCACACAGGTTTTTCTTCTACATTTAATGTTCATACATTGCTTTATTACACGAGACACATATCTGACCTATGAAACCATACCTCAATTAACATACTGTCACTTGGATTTTTTTTTTTTCTGAAGAAGCTTGTTAAAATGAAACATGTTAGATTAAAGACAGTTTTTTCCTACTGGCTCCCTACTTATTCTAATCATATCAATAAATGGCAGACTATGATACATAATTTTCTATATATCAAAACGACGTCAGGTAATTGAATGACAAAATTGGAACTTCATCAAAACTAGAACCACATTTTGTCTTAAATCAGTTTTATTTTTTTTCTGATGATGTCAATTCTATCAGCAGCACATCTCAAATCTCAGAATAGAAGTTTTTCTAAATTGTATTTATCAGCAGTCATGGTCAGTCATAGGTACACAGAATTTTATTGTATAAAATATGAAAGAAAGACCTTGACTTAGGTGTATCTGGTGCAGGTGAGATATTTGTTCTGAATAATGGTCTCTGTAGGATGTGCGTTGTGGTGCAGTGGATATCGGCTCAGAACGACAAATCAGGGAGCCGAGTTTGAATTCCAGTTGAATTTCTTGCATTCACTTACGCACAAATATTCTTGGAAAAGGTATTAATCCGTCTCTTTCCTTCAGTTATGGGTTAAATAATAGCCTTGGCTGGTAACTAGTCTACCGCAGAAAACAATGGCAACCTACTGTGGGATAATCTTCTGCTCAGTCAGTCATGTCTCTTTTGGGACATGATCGCCCAAAGCATGTAAGAAGTATGACCCTTAACTGAATTGTCTCTGTGGAGTAAAGAAATCTCTGTTGGTGTTGATGGCTAGGTGAGTACTATTTGGATTTGCAACTTTCCACTTTCGGTTGCAAAAGCTGCTCTAAATAGTAATCTGATATTCCATTCTATGGTAACATGAAGCTGTATATGACACCAGTGGAAGTAAATAAGCTTTATGTTATTATAACACTGAATTTTCTTTTTACTATGTAGTGGTACCTGGATGCTAATACATTATTGATTCACTATTCATTTATTTAGATATTTTTATTTTTAATGATTTGATTTTTCATTTAATGATTCAATATTTTTACTTTTCATGATTTGTAAAATTAAATTGCTTCTTAGTGATCATCACTTTTCAAAACTAAATTTCAGATATCGGCGGACCTAAAGGAGACTACCACCACCTTTAAATTTGTTGTTTTTCATTTTTTTTTTTTACTTTTTTCAGTGCAGTCTTATCGATTATTACATAAAGTTTCTGATTATAAAAAAAAATTTGGAAAAATTTCAATATTTAAACAATTTGGGTGGGGGGGGGGAGCCCAGTTTCTCATGCATTGTTATAGTAAATTGATCCTCCATTTTGAAACCACTCGCGTTGGGGTTACTTTCTTTTGGATTTTTGGGATGAGTTGTTGCTCTTGTTTTCGTCTTTTTCAAGTTTTCTTCAGTTCTTATGATGACATCTTCCTCGGAAACTCCAAGAATGGCTTTATTCAAAATTTCCCCAAAAATTCAGTTGTTGAATATGCACAAGCAAAAAGGTTAATTGCACAGGATCAATTTACTATGAGGTTGTATGAAAAACTTAGCCCCCCACCCACCCCAAAACTGTTTAAATGTTGAACTTTTTACAAATCTTTTTTGTCAATCGAAAAGTAGAATTTAATCGATAAGATTGTACTGAAAAAAGTTTAAAAGTAATTGATAATTGATTTTCATTTTTTCATGTAGACAAAGGAAACACGGTTCTTTTACTGATCTTGGTGTTCTAACCTGCTTGAGGATTTTCCATTTAACTTTAGATGTCTTATTTTCGTTTTTTAACTTCCAAAAATATTTAGAAAGTGATGCCATATTTTTTTTGTCCTTATTATTGAAGGAGAAGAGGTGATTGTAAAAGCATTTTTTAAAAAAGTTTATAGTATTTCCGATATAAATTTTAGCATCTTTAGGATTCTCTACGGATAAAATCGAGCACATATATATCAGAGATTTTGTTAAGCATTTATTAGGTATGGGGCATTGGTTCGGGATTTTACAATGACAGAAGTTATTATTATGGTACAAAGTGACGTGTGTTAGAGTTGTTTTTGTTGTATGATTTCAAAATTTTATTGTTATGTAATTTAATTATTTTTTTTTAAGTTGTTAAAGCAACTATAACTGAGTTTTATTATATTCCTATTGAAAATTTTGCTTAACTCATTTTAACCCAGTGTCCTCAGGTTTTAGAACATTAAATTCATTTACAAATCACAAGAATTTTTCTTCCAACCTGGCAATATTTGGAAGGCAATTTTATTGATGAATCAATATGTCCTCACTACCTATATATAATAATAGTTTTATATAATGATTTATACCCATTATTTTTTACAGTTTTTTATGCTGTCCTCAAATGAGGACACTGGGTTAAAGGGCTATTTTTGGGGAAAGTTTATCTATCAGCTTAAGAAATTTATGTCCCAGTTTAAAATTAACTGATTAATTGGAGGGTTATACCATTTGATTTTCTCGCTTCTGTTTTTTTTTATTTTTGAGCTACTAAATTTTTCCACAAAATTGATTTTAGAAAATTGATAACCACTGTCTGCTAAGAATTTTATAATAAGTAGTTTTGTGCTTATCGAATATTTCCTTCTTTAAGGAGTGTTTGTTAAAGTGGCGTTCAACTGATACTGGAATGTTTGATAACGGATGGTGGGTGATTAGAGTTGGAGTTTATATAGATTGGGTTAGCATTTTTCATGTAAGGTTGGAAAGTGCTAGAAACTAAGTCTAATGTTATGTCTACGAAGTTAACTTGTTTTATTTCAGAGTTAATTACTATGTTGAGAGCAAAAGATTTAAAAACTCTATGAATTAATTTTCTAAGTCTATCAACCTTACTCTCCCCCCTCACCAGTGGATTTATTTACTATCAGGAGTCTTTTCTATCCTTTTTATCTCGTACAATTTTCCAAAAATACAGGCGAAGTGAGATTTTTTTAATCTTCTTTTTAAAAAATAACGTGTAGTGCCATCATTATTACCTGATGAGACATTGTTTTTTCGATGTCAAAACAAAATGTACACTTTTGTAGTAAATTATAATTTGTACATGTTCTAAACTATAACTTATAATAAATATTCATTGCTCTACTTCTATATTGAGCACTGTTTTAAATTAATGTTTTTTTGAACGTTGTTAATACTGTCTTCATTCACACACATATATATTCTTCATTTGTAAACAAGTTATTACGTGACCTACGTTTCTACCATGTGGTGTCTTCAGGTGATTTGCAATAACATTACAAATTATTGCAAATCGCCTGAAAACACCACTCATGGTAAAAACCTAGGTTGCATAATAACTCGTTTACAAGTGAAGAATATTCAAAAGTTCTACAATATAATTGTATTGAACACTTTTTAATACAAATGTGTACTGGTCTAATTTTATCATGACCACAAACTAAGTAATTAAACAATATATATATATATATATATATATATATATATATAAACTTATTTATAAATGGAACTTTCTCTATGTGTGTGTGTGTGTGTGTTACCTATAGACTCCGAAATGGCTGAACCGATTTTCTTGAAAATTTACAATTGTACTACAAGCATCTGCGAGTGTTCTTAGCTAGGTTTTGTGTCGAGGTACTCCCGATAAATATTGAAAATCGATAATCGAAAAAAAATGAGTTGTCGAAGGAGTGGTCCAATTTTAATCAAATTTGATACACTCATAGATAAATACATAAAAAACAATATTCAGAAGTTTCAAGGTTGCAGTTCTTACAATAGTGCAGAAAATCGATTATATATATATATATATATATATAAAAATAAATAAAAGGCAAGATGTTTGAGTGTGTGTCTGTTTATCTGCCTGTTTGTCTGTATTTTTTCAGCCCTTTTATTTTAGTCTTTGCTTCAAGTTTGGCTCTAAGTAGGTATAATTGTAGTTCTTAATCTCAGCCATGATACCATTTACTCAGAGGACTTATTTAGCCTTCAAAATTCAGTTTACGATGAAATAAACTTATTTGATATCGATACTAGGAAATAGAAATTTGACTTACATCCATTCATTTTTCTTTCAGTCTACGGTTTCGCTTTAACTGGAAACAACTATTGCTTTTTATTCTTTCGTGCCAACGTCCAAAGAGTCTGAGCTCCAGGACCATGGATTAGTTTTAAAGCTTTCATTACACCTGAGCAACGTCGGCTATACTGCTAGTTATTATTAAAATAATTGGTCAGAATCATCTTAGTTGTATTAAAAAGGGCTCAATACACATATAAAGAAGAAAAAAAAAAAAAGGGTAAAGATTTAATGTGCAGAGCTTTAAAATATTAAAATTAGGAACATCAACCAATTATGCTACCATGGTATCAAACTTTTGGTCTTATCAAGTGCTATAGATTAATCTATAATTCCTGTCGATACCGAAAGATTGAAACCATGGTGACATAATCAACTGATCTTCCCAAATTATATATGCTCTCATTACGATTCAGTTCTCTAAAAAAGAAAATTTTGAAAACAGTTTCCACTTTTGTGATATATGCATTACTTTTCAGAAATGAATAGAGTTCTTTTGGTAAGTGGCGTGTGTATACACTGCTTATATGTAAATACGTTAAAATTTCCCTTCTCTGAATCCATGCGCCTATGGCTTAGGGGGTAGCTACTCTGACTGACACCAAATCGGTCAAGTTTCGATCCTGGCCAGAAGAAAGTGGATGTGTCTACCTACACTGATAAGATGTGATACAGCAAAACAGGCTTATATGTGGATGATTTTAAACTGCATCTAGAGATTATATACAAAAGTGGTATCGTCAAATATTTTATGTAAAATTCATAGATATGTGTTATCCAATGAAATAATTTGTACTATTATGTATAGCGAGTAAGTATGAAAGCAATTAAGTCCCAATTTTCAATTTCAGATTGATATTTAGTATTTTTTCCGTAGTTATAGCAATTTGCAGTATCAAGAGATTATTTGCAAGAACTAGAATTTAGTATTATGGCTCGTAAAAAAGAACTAACAATGAATGAAAAGAACTATAGAATCAAAGAAATTAGCAAAGGATAGTCTTCATTTCAAATTTCTAAGAATTTGAAAAGGGATCATCGAACAATCAAGAAAATATGTCAAATGGGAATTCAACCAAGGAAAAAAAAGTCTCAGGCTGAATTCCGGAATTTAACAAAGCAAGATCTATCACATATCCGAAGAGAATTAATAAGAAACCTAAATGCGTCAAGTTTCGTTCATATTTGAGGCTGTTGGAGCTCCTATGGTGTCAAGGGAAACAAGGTGTAAAGCCTCAAGGAAGCTTGCTGATGTAAACAAAATCAAATAAAGAAACCCATTTTAACAAAAAACATAGGGAAAGAAGATTGCAGTGGGCAAAAAAAGACATGAAAACTGATTTTAGTAAAGTGCTTTTTACAGATGAATCAAGGATCACCCTCGATGGGCCCGATGAAAGGATGGGTTTGCAAGTAACATGATTCGAGGAAATTTTTTAAACACCAACATAATAGGACTTTTAAGATTAAAGACGTAACTCTTTATACCAATTCATAACTTGCATATCATCTCTAGACGCAGTTTATACATAAAAAGTTGAAAATGCAAATGCATCTAGAGGCTTTAAAATATATAGTGTAATTTTATCAGCTTCACAGTTGTATGATTTTCACAAGAATGAGATGAAGAGATGTGTAGTTATGCTATGTTCAGTTTTGCATCAGAATGCAAGATGTAAAGCTGAATATGGCATAGCCACATGTCTCTCCCGCAAAATTTAAAAAATAAAACAGAAAGATCACAGAACAGTAAATTTGATAAAGTTATTCTAAATAAATATTTGTAAGATATTTTCAACTTATTTTTCCTATATATTTTTATCTGTACGGAATATATATATATATATATATATAGATAGATAGATAGATAGATAGATAGATAGATAACACAACTTGATTCTCTCTGGAATCAGAAGCAATTTTGCCAGAGTCAGAATGCCAATTCTGATTTCATTGTATAGAAACAATGATAGTTATACTGAAATGATTTGTTTTACCAATTATCCTTCTTGAAGATTTTTATATATATATATATATATATATATAGCTGGAGTTTGTAGATAGCATTTGAGAAATAGAGGTGTTATATTTAGATTTTTGTGTCCCAATTCCTTGGAGTAGATTTCATTTTTTTTTTCTTGTTTAAGCAGATCTTTAGTTATCTACTAAGAGGCTGAGTTCAATCATAGCAACTCAGTACATAAGAACGTAGCAATCGCTTGGCATCCCTACACTTTCCAAAAATAGATCATTTTTCCCCCACAAATGATGCTTGTTTATTTGTGTTGCTCGTTATAAAACAGCAACAAGTGAAAAAAACAAAAAAACAATGAGACTAAAACATGTCAGAAGAAAAGACAAAAGTTATAGAAAAGAAAAGAGAAAGAAGGATACCTCTGGGAACAGTGCAAGTGATTTGGGTTGAACTGTTGAGCTCCCCCAGATATATATATATAATTCCAGGTGAAGAGGACTCAAGGTTTTATTATTTTGAGTGCCCTGGCATTTATTTTATTATAAGCTGTATCAATATAATAAGTATTATAGAGCTTAATATAATTATGAAATGACGTGAAATAAATGCATGTAACCAACAAGTGCTTAAGGAAAATAATTACTGACAAACTAAGTTCTAACACAAAATTGTTTAATTAAAAAAAAGTTTTTTTCTTTTCATAAAAAAAAAAGCTTTACAACAAATCAATAGACCAAAAATGATAAGTGAAAAGCACAGCATTGGTACTGAAGGAGAAAATCACACCAAAAGCAATAAAACTAAAGGGAGAAGAGAGTGAAAAAAAAAGGGGAGAAAATGATAAGATCAGGTTAAAGGCAGGTTAACATTTTGACCGTTTAAAAGGGAAAGGAAAAAGGGAAAAGGGTAGGATGAGAGAGGAAAAAAAAGAGTTGGTTAGTATGTATTCATTGGGGTCAAATCCCAAAATGAATCTTTGATCTAATTAGTTAAAAGAAACACAAATGTAAATTTTTTATCTTCCCACATAACAGTAAACCAAAGGTTTTTGTTATTTAAATGTAAATCATCTGCACAACCAACATCAAACATTGCCTGATGAATAGATTCTATCTTGAAACATAGAAATTTTCATGTCACAATGTACAATTAATTCATGACTATATATATATATTTTTTTTGACAGCATCTTTTCTTTTAAACACATTGTATTAAATGATAGAGACAACTTAGTCTTGCAGATTTTGTTTTGTATTTTCTTATATTTTCTAATGAGGCTTTTTATTTCCAAGTTATATTTATGCAAATATTGTCCATAGGTTAACCGAGTACTTTCGAATGTCATCGTTCATCATCAGGGTCAAATTTACAGATTTTACAGTTTTAAACATCAACAATTGCCTTGGAGCAGAAAACATGTTACGACATTTTGAAGAACTAAATAAACGTTAGACAAATTTTCTAAAATTCCAAGAGAAGTAATATATATAAATTCAGGTGAAGAGGACTGAAGGTTTTGCTTCTTTGAGTGACCCGGCATTTATTTTATTATAAACAGTGCTCAATATAATAAATATTATAGAGCTTAATTAATCATATAATTATGAATTAATTGTACATTGTGACACAGAAATTTCTATGTTTCAAGATAGATTCTCTTCATCAGGCAATGTTGGATGTTGGTTGTGAAAATGTTTTACATTTAAATAACAAAAAAACCATGGTTTGCTATTTGTGTATGTGGGAAGATATAAAATTTATGTGTATGTTTTTTTTAACTAATTGGAGTAGATAGACTAAACTATCACCCGGTTCACACTCCACCCACGTTTATTGAACAGGTGAAGAGGCTCATCCCTTGTTCCAATCTTTTCACTCCTACGTAGCCCCCTGCACTTCAGTGGTGTTACCGCCTTGCTCGTGGTGATATGATAAAAAAAAAAAATTGATTAAAGATTCACTTTGGAATTTGGCCAGTAGTTCCTAGGGAATATAGACTTACTTTTCCCTTCCTTTTTTCTTTTCCTCTCTTTCCTCTTTCCTTCCTTTTTTCCTCCTTAACAGTCAAAGTGACAAACTACTTTTGACCTAATTTTATTTTCCTTTTTATTGCTTCTCAATACTATTTTAAAAACAAAGTATTGACAGTCCCTAATGCCCTTTAGTCCAACATCTCATCAGGAGAAAATTACTGGAATTATAAATCAAATGAAAAGAACAGCAAGGAAAATGAAGAGCAAAGAATGTATATAAAATAAACATATATATATATATATATATATATATATTTTATATAATGTATATATATTTTAACATGTTCCCCACCTTTTTTGCTGTTCTTTTCACAACCAACATCGGCTGATGAAGAGAATCTATCTCGAAACATAGAAATTTCTGTGTTGCAATGCACAGTTAAGGGCCTTAGGGACTGTCAATAACTTCCTTATTTTTAAAATAGTATACAAATTTTATACCTCCAAACATTTGTGATTATATATATATATATATATATATATATATATATAAAATGTCAGATCCGTAAAACAGAGAATAATCCGAAAAAGATATAATTAATATAAAATATTAGAGATAGATCTATATAGAGAGCTCAATGTTTACTATCCAGAGCAATATGATATACATAAAGATAAACTCAATATGTCATCTAAAGTGGTTATAAACTACAATTTATTTTGACTGGTAAGTTTTTGTTATACGTGTTTTCTGCAGCCTGAAGAGATGGGTAACAAAAACTTACCTGTTAAAATAAACTGTAGTTTATAACTGTTTTTAGAGGACATGCTGAGTTGTCCATTGCAATCATGTATGTTATTAGTGTATAGAAATCCCAACAAAGTTTTAAATTTGACAAGTGGAAGTGCTTTATGAAAATATATTTGATTATTCAAATAAACACAGAAATACATATATTTCATTCTTTCATTTTTGATCTGATGAAGCCTTCAATAGCAAAATGCATAATCAAATCTATTTTCATGAAATGTTTCCACTTGTCATATATATAATTAACATTTTAGTTGTTCCCAAAACATGAAAATGCCCACAACTCGGGTTTCAGGCAATCCTCAGGCCGCCTAAACTACACCAGAACATTTATAACCCGGATGAGTGTAACTTGTTAAAAACACAGGAGTGTTGGAACCATACAATCTGATAGCAATTACCAAACCTGGCTAAGGTGTTAAAACCGCCACAAATGCTCTGAGAAATGAGGGGGGGGAGACAAAAAAAAAAAAAAGAAACCCTTTAATGAGAGAGAAATTTAATTTCAATCTAAGAAGTACAAAGTCAGGGTAGTTGAAGCATCTGATGGGAAAATATGCCATTTAGGCAACAATAGACAGAATATCTAAAAAGTGCTTAATCCCACGGAGACACCCAATAGATCCCAACTCAACAGATCTTAAATATTACAAACAGGGAACTTGTAATAAACTACTTAAAGTACACCAAAAGAAAAAAGTGCTCAATACCACACAAGATGGTAGAGTGAAATATAATTAACATTTTGGTTGTTCCTGAAACCAAACATGACCCGGGTTTCATGCATATAAGTGCAATCCTCAGGCTGCCGGAATACCAGCTTAAACTACACCAGAACATTTATAACCTGGATGTAAGTTGTTATAAACATAGGGGTGTCGGAATCATACAATCCTGTAGAGAGCAATTACCTAACCTGGTTAAGGTGTTAAAATAGCCATAAACGCTTCGAAAGAAAGGGCAGGAACCCTAGCTCTACCACCTTGTGTGGTATTGAGCATTTTTTATTTTGGTATACCTTTAGTTGTTTATTGCTACAAGTTCCCTGTGTGTGAGATACATACATATATATATGTGTGTGTGTGTGTGTAATGAATTGTTTGAACATTATTTTTTAATTAAAAAAACAGAATATCTACTTAAACATGAGTATCGATAAAAAATAATGTTCAAACAATTCATTTCAAATTGTCATTTGTTTATAACCAAGTTTTGTTAAAATTCGTTAATTTCCGTAACATATATATATATATATATATATATATATTAAAGTTAGAGAAGCAAGAGGCCTAATACTTAACAGTCTGAAAATACAAATCTGTAAGTTGTTTTTTTCACCCCAAACAAGATGTTAATGCTACGAAGACACAAGTTGTTACTGAGAGTGAAGGTAACTGAGAAAGCATTACTGAGGAGAAAGGACAACAAAAGAACAGGTTTCAGGGAGACCGATGATGATGATGATGATGATGATGATTAACATCAAATTTTAATTTTTTGTAATTCCCATCTTGTAACATAGAAATAGGCATGTTCTCTATGATTATGTGACAATTAAAAGCCAAGGCAGAAAACAACATATATAAATGATTAACTACCCCCCAGGAGTGTAGTAGAAACTAACATACAAAATAATATCAAAAGTACATGGAACAAATAATGTCTTTTCATTTATATCAAGTAATTGTGACTGAACACTATTTTATTTGACAGTGAAAATGTTTCAGTTAAAAATCACCTTGAACAATTTTCTTAATGAATGGCAGAAAGAATGTTAATAACATAAAAAGAAAAAAAAACATTTTTAAAAGTATCCACAATAAAAGTATACAAAAAATAGCTAAGGTGGTTTTTGTCCTACTTTGCACTTTAAGCACCTGTGTTTTATGTTGAAATTAAGAGTCAAGAGTCAAAAATAAAAATAACTGAAGTTTAACAAACAACAAATTTGATGTAAAAATATCAAACAAAATTACAAAGTATTTGTCTATATTTCTGAAATGAGTTCTTTACATTGTTTGGACTGTTGTCCTTATTTTTATTGCCATGTTTATGATGTTTCGGCCATTGTACATTCCAGCCTTCTTCAGGTGCCAGGTATTTTGAACCTAACTCTTTATTTCCATCACTGGGGTATATCATTCTCGTTCCATGTGCAATGCCACTTCTGGATGCAATGTAATTATCTCCTTTTCAGACAACTCTCTAAGTTATTTGTTCACCACTGCTGCAGCCAGTGAACTTACAATTCTCTGAATCTAACCATGGCATCTGGAAGTGGCATCGCACACGGAATGAGAATGATATAACTCAGTGATCAAAATAAAGGGCTCAGTTCAAAATTCCCAGCATCTGATGAAAGCCAGAGTGTACAATGGTCAAAATGTTATAGACATGGCAAGAAAGATGAGGACAACAGTCCGAACACTGTAAATAATGAAAAACAAGGTGTTGACAATCTTGAGAAGTTTATGAAGGTTTTTGAAATGTTTATAGAAGAAATGAATGTAAGCCCTTCTAGGAGTCCTGATAAAATTACTTTATGCTTCTCCAGAATATTCCCAGAGAAATATATATATAAAACGTAGTACAATTGGTATGAAATCCAGCTAAATTCCAATAGAGACAAACTCAAGAGAACTCAATGTTAAATTAATTTATTTAATTTAACAGAGTAATATAATTTATAACAGATTTTTGATTATTACAATGGGTAATACATATTTCACTGCGTTTTGATGATGTTATCAAGGCTTGTCAGACCCAAATGGTACAACAGTTGGTCCTCAAAATATCCACCCCCACAAAAAAAATTTCTTTTCTTTTATTTAATTTTACATTGATGCTCACATGTCCATATTAGAATAGACATTTGTAACGGTTATTTCCGAAAATTTCTTGCTCATTTGAAAAAGAACCCCAAAGAAAGAGGAAAGAGAAAAAAAAGAAAAGATAGATGATTGATTAATGCAAAGAAGAGAAAAAAAGTTGAAAAAGAAAAAAAAGGAGATGCAGAAAAACAGAATAGAAAACAAAAAGAGAAAAAAAAAAGAAAGGACAAAGAGATACAATAACAGGAAATACCATATCAGAGAAATAAATGTTGACACCCTTTCTCCTAATAGCGTTTCAAACCACCTGTTCTCTTAGAAAAACATGGAGAAAATTAACTATGAAATTTAATTTCAAATATACTGTGATATATTTGCACACAAAAAAATTGTACATCATAATTTTAATACAATTTGAAAAAATAACTACTATTACTATTATTTTTAAAATTAATGCTAATTAAAAAATATTGTTAAAATAATTAAGAATACTAAAATTAAAAATATAAATATAGAAACAGGAAAAATTTGATAAACTTAACAGAAGGGGGGGATACACAAAAAGAAGGAAAAGAAAAAAGAGAAATCAGGATAGAAACGTGACAAGGGATTTTTACTCTTAAATTAAAATATATCCACTACAGGGAATATTTATGGCGAAAAATAAATCATACATCCTAACATAAATTACGTTATAACCACTAGTAGTAATTTATTCTAACTATGGTTAAAATAATAACTCCCAATAAGAAACTATAATTTATTAAAATACAATCTTAAAGATTATCTAAAATACTAGCAATACTTATAATAGAAATAGTAATATAAAATAATAATAACAAATAGAAAATAGAGATAACAAATATATGTATACACACATATATACACGTGTATTTACATACATAAGCAGTTATATATACATCTATGTATCAAACAAAATTTCTCTCAGACATAATGTTAATTATAATAAAAATAATCAAAATACTACTACTACTAATAATAATAATAATATTCATTCTATCACAAAAGAAGACAAAAGAAATTACAAAAATACCTATAAATATAATAATTATGAACAACTAAAAATAAAAATACAAATATAATAAGCTTTAGTTGTAAACTAATATTAACCTGACATTGAAAATTTAGCTGTAATGTAATATTAACATACATATCAAATTTAACATTGAAATTTAATTTCAAATATGATGGGATCTATCTATGGAACAAAACTAAATTGTGCAACATAATCTCAATACAATTTGAAAAAATAACTACTCTTACCAGTATCCCAAAATATCCTATTAATTTTTTAAAAATTTCGTTAAAATAATTAAATCATTAAAAAAATGAAATGTTAGAAAGATAAACATAAAAGGAGAGGGGGGATAAAAAGAAAGAGATAAAAATTAGATCGATATAGAAACGAATTTAAATGTAAATAACTTAAAGTAAACTTCATATATCAAACCAATGTCTATTACATTAATATTCATTCTAAGAAACGCGATATGGGATTTCCTCTTAAATTAAAATATACCGATTCTAGGGTATATTAGCAATGAAAAATAAATCATAAATCATACATCCTAATATAAATTATCATATAACCACTAGTAGTAATTTATTTAAAATAAAGTTAAAATAATAATTCCTAGTAAGAAAAACTAAATGAAAAATTAAAATATAATCTTAAACAAAAACCCTTTAAATACTCATAATAGACAATAATAATAAAATGATTATAAAAAATTTTAATAGAAAATAGAAATTTGTAATAATATATATGTGTGTGTGTGTGTGTGTGTTTTATCAAACAAAATTTCTATCAAACTTTAATAAAAATAATAATAATGATAGTAATAAAAATAATACTCATTCTATAAAGAACGAGGTAAAAAGAAACATTAAAAAATACCTATAAATATAATAATTATAAAAATAAAAAACACAAAAATTACAAAAAATTTCAAAATTAAAAAAACCAAAACAACCTTTGCTGTAAAAAGATATTAACAGCACATTCCAGAATTTTTCAAAATAACACTTTGAAAAATTAAATTAGTGTAAATTAATATAATTTACACTAATTCAAATGACAATCAAGATTTATCTATACTATTTTAAATCTATTTTTGTGTCTGCATTTAAATATTAATTCATTCCGCTGATTAAGTAGTTCCTTAGGATTATTATATTTTATAATCATTAATTTCTCCTCCAGGCATAAATTGCACCTATCCCTTAAACTGTTGGGTGTATTGGCATATTTCACAATTCTCCATCTGACCAGTGAAGTAAATCCTCCGTCTTTAATATTCCAATATTGCTTAAATAGGGCAGTTTGATGTTTCAAGGAGGCATTGGAAAAAGATTGTCTGTGGTTGTATAGTCTCTGCAGATATCCCTATATAAACTCTTTTACTGTTGGGGTTCTCCACTTGATAAATAGTGGCTTCATAGCTTTTTCGGAATTACACCTGCCATCAACTGGACAATTTGTCTTATTGATGCAATTACAGGAAGGCCTGTCTACCAAAGGTTTGCTAAAGAAGTCTCTAAGTAATTTGTTATTATGTGAATTGACTATGTTTTGCATGGTTTTTGTAGTAGAATAACTAATTTTAAGAGTTTTTCTATTGAACAATTTACTTCAGGGGTGGTGTTGGTGGAAGTGTTTGCTAACTAAATTTTAAAAGTATTTACCTCTGTTTACATTGGACAACTTGCAGAAAGGAGGGTTGAACCATATTATTTTTCTTTTTCTAACTTTACTTTTGTTTCTAGTTTTGTCTTTCAATTTTTCTCCGTATAATATTTCATCTTGAAAATCACTCTTCTTTAGGGCTTCATTGTATATTGTTTTATTCTCATCGAATATTTCCTTATTAGAAGATAATTTATTAATTCTAATTTTGACTTTTCAGTATTTGTTTTATGATGGATTTAGGGTGATTAGAGTTAACAGTAATATAGATAGGGGATTGATTACGTTTTTGATCCAGTTTAAATGTATTTTTGGATAGGTTAAAGCTAATATCTAAAAAATTAACGATCCTGAGATTAGATGAAATTTCGATTTTGAAGCTCAGCATTTTAAAAGCTCTAATAACAGTTTTTTTTAGAAATTCTTGATGTCAGGGGACCATTACTGTCAGGGATATACATAAGACCATCGTCCTGGTAGATACCTACTTCATTGGGCTCAACAATTGTACTGAGAGTATATAATATATATATTCCAATCAGATCTGAGATTTGAGCTGAATCATAAGCCCCCATTGGGATATCAAAATTATTGCTAATATTTTTAATCTAGGTAGAGTCATTATATACTAGTAGAGATTCTCTGGAAGCTAAAATAATACCCATTTCATTATTAGAAATATCTGTGAAGTTTCTAGCATAGTTTAAACTATTAACTAATAAATTGTACGAAATGGAAGAATAAAAGTCTACTCTATCAAATTGTAAAAATGAGGCTTTTTCCTTATTAGGAATGTTTTGGAACCATGTCATGGTATCAGAAGAATCTTTCCATAAATTGGAATTGAGATTTTCTTGTACTGATATTACAATCTTGTGAATTATATTACTTATAATTATATTACTGATGAGCCGTGATAATAGTATCAAAACGCAATGAAATATGCATTACCCATTTTAAAAAACAAAAATCTTTTATAAATTACATATATATGTGTGTGTGTGTGTGTGTGTGCGTGTGAATAGAATAAGTAAAAACAAGTAGGAAAAAAGTGTCTTTAAACAAGCTTATTCAGAAATTTATTAAGGACAAACGAATCTATGAAGAAGCTTGTTATAAAAGAAACATGTTAGAATAAAGAGACTTTTTTTTCCTACTTGTTCTTTATATATTCTATTTATCTTGTCAGATTCCAGTCCAATATATTCAATTCACACACACACACACACACACACATTAATGCAGGTTTCGTTAAATAATATAGACAAGTTTTTTTCTATTTTATGCAGGATCCTTTCATATAATCTGATAAGCTTGATAGTGCTATTGTTAAAAGACAAGAAATCGCAGTAATTGTTGATTTCTTGTCTTTTAATGATAGCACTATCAAGCTTATCAGACTATATGAAAGGATCCTGCATAAAATAAATAGACAAAACTTGTCTATATTATTTAACAAAACCTGCACTAATGAAGAAATGCTGCCAAAATACACACAATATATACATGCTAAAAAGTCTGCCTTCTTCTACCGTGCGCCCATGGCCCAGAGGTAGAATCGCCGACTGACACCACTTCAGTCGGGTTTCAATCCTGGGTTAAAAGCAATCAGAGTCTAACCGTACTGATGAGCTGTGATACAGTGAAACAGATCTCTCTGTGGATGACTATATATATATATATATATATATATAGTCCATATGCGCTAAAAAGTCTGCCTACTTCCACCGAACGCCCATAGCCCAGGGGTAGAGTCGCCGACTGACACCATACAGCGAATGATCTGTCTGCGGATGACAATATATATATATGCGCACACACACACACGCACACACAAATAAATTACACAAATATCATATCAATTTAGTGTTACAAACAACAATCTGTAATTAGAGCAGGGGTTTCCAAAAGGGTGCAGCGTCTCTCATAGGTACAGCAAAAGAGGATAGAATGAGTGAAAAACAATCAAAGATTTAGAAACAGTTTAAAAAAAAAATCACATTCCAAAAATAAATATGATTTCAAAATTTTGAATATTATTATGGATGACTTGTAACTGCATGCAAAATTCCCAGTATAAATACTTATAAATAATCATTGTGATATTTTTGCATTGTATCAGGTATTAAGTCTGCAAATTGGAGGAGAGAGTTATCATTGTTAAGGTTCTGACTTTAATCTGTGGTTATCTTTATTTAACACACTGTCCTTTTTTTTCTGTTTTTTAAATAGTTTTATATGTAATTTTTATCACGTGAGCCAAGAACAAATTTTAATTCCAGTCCAGAGAAAAACTGTTTGGGGATCATAAAATTAGAGGATGTCAATCCAGTTTGGATTGCCTTAAGTAATTACTGTTTTTTCTTGTTGTTTTACAATTTTTTTTCTATCACAATGACGGATGACTGTACAATCATAAAATATTTAATCTTTCAAAAATAAATAATCAATATCGAAATTTTATTTTTAAAATAAAATAAAAAAATTGGTTTATTTAAGGATTAATCAACTGGCATCTGAAGAAAAAAAAAGTTAAAATACAAAAAAAAAGCACTTATCAAGAAATGAATTGACATTACAGCTACACAAGCAAAAGATTGTTTGGGTGCTAGTCGAGAAAAGTACCAAAAGTTCTTTTTGTAAAATGTTTTAAGATGGTAAATAAACTTTCAGAGTTCTTTCACAATGCTATGGAAGAAATTTCTAACTCGTAATGAAGGTGTTTTGTTCTTTTAAAATTAATTGCAAAAATATATTTCTTATGATGAAGCTATGCATCTTGGAGATGTGCGTTGTGGTGCTGCAGATATTGGTTCAGAATCGGGAAGCCGAGTTCAAATTTCCAGTTGAATTCAATACATTCACTTATGCCAAAATACACTTGAGAAAGGTATTCAGCCATCTCTTCTCCCTCCAGCTATGGGTTAAATAGCAGAACAGATTAGGTTCTATAGCCTTGGCTAGCAACCAGTGTAACACAGAAAGTAATGGTAACCTACTGTAGGAAAAACATGCCTAGTGAATCATGCATCTTTTGAGACATGATTTCCTAAGCGCGTATCATGTATTGCACTTCACTGACTGACTGATGCATCTTGAAGTGTGTTGTTGGTTCTTTTTCAGTATTTAATTTCCGAGATGAGGAATTGTCAATATTTTTGTATTATTTCAAACTACTGTTCTATTTTTGCTCGATAAGGATGTTATAATGGTCTTAGTGTGTAAGTGAATATAATGAACCCTGACTAGAATTAGAACCCAGCAGTCAGATTTTCCATTCAGAAATCTAAGCTTATAGCATCTGGTATTCCCCAGTGGTCACCAATCTATAGATGTTATTATGCACACTGTTTCAACCATGTACTCTCTGGTATCATCAGGTATCTGTTGAATGGCTGATACGGGATATCTGTTGATTATTGTGATATTAGCCAATAATCGACACCTGATGATGACCAGAGTATTTGGCTGACACAATGTGTATAATAACCTCTATATCAACTATATTAAATACATTGAAGAAGTACAAGAATAGTGTGTTATTGGTTGTTATACACTGTGTTGGATAAATGATGAAATTTTCTGTCATCTGTATTATCTCAGAAATACTATCAGAGAGTTTATTATTATTATTATTCGTTAGACATTGTGAGCTTTTCTATTTTTTATGTTGATTAAAGAAACTTGTGTTTTGCTAATTTGATGAAATTGGTGATACAACAATAATCTGTTTAAAGTAATGATATATTATTTAGATTTTTTTTAAACATCTCAAACAAATGATTAGATGATAAAACTATTTTGAAAAAAGTATTAACCAACCTTAAATAACATTAAAGCACAGGATTACATGTATGCAAAGCTTTTAACAGATATATATATATATATATATATATATATATATATATATTCTAAACATATACTGTTAAATATAAGAGACAATGAATGTCTTTTATGTTTAATCATGAGCCGTTCTAAACATTGTATTTTGGCTTTAATTTCAGTTGAAAATAAACACAAAAATTCTCCAACATTTGGGTAATTTTTTATTAATTTGGTTCTAAGCTTTCAGCTCACATAAGCCATCTTCAGAGAGGTTATTAAGATGGTAATACAATAACATCCACCATCACATGAATACATGGTTCTGTTGTCTATCACACAATGTGACATCATAGAACCGCATTGCAAATTTGCGAACTGCGTTTGTTATTTTTGGTAACTATTGCCGTTGCCTAGTGGAGTTTTATGTCAACACAAAATAAAATCGTTGATGATGGTGGATGTTATTGTATTACCGTCTTGTCAGTATCAGGTTCTCCAAACCCTCTCTCCTCATTGCATGTTCCAGGAGCTTCAGTTGTCTCTTCCTGATGCTCACTATTAATTTTCTTTTTGTTGCCATTCTTTCCAACACCTCATCATTGCACACATGTTTGGTCCATGATATTCGCAGCATCCTTCTGTAGAACCACATTTCAGCTGCTTCAAGTTTTTCTTTCATATTTGATGATACTGTCCAACATTCACTGCCATATTGAAGAACTGACATCACATAGCAATCTAGCACTCTCTTCTTTGTTTCTTAGTACTTTACTCATCTTCTGGAACGCGTCCTTCGCCATGCCAATTCACCTTTGGATCTCTGTGTCACACTTTCCGTCACCTGTTAGAACACTTCCCACATATTTAAATAGTTCACACATTATAAATCACTTTGTCTATGTAAAATGTGTGTGTGCTTTTTTTTTTTTTAAACAAAAATTGATAGAATGGAAAATGTCCTGAAGACATTTTTGACTTGAGATCTCTTGGGACTTCGAAGGAAATATGTATAGCAAATCAAAAGAAATAATAATAATCAGGTTAAATTTAAATGAAATGTCAGTTGTCATCTTCATGGAAACTTTTTTAAAACCTCTTCTCTTCATTATCATTTCTCTATAGTAATGTTTTCGCAGTTTCCGTTACTGCATTGTATTTCATCCCCAGTCACCATTTTGCATCTTAATAGCTTTATCACCTTACATGAGGTGAAATGATTTTTTAAAAAAGTCTCTTAAGTAAATGTTTTTTGTTCGAGGTGTCTAGGTATGAGGTAATGCTTAACAAGGCTTGTTGATCATTACATGTGAATAGTGAGCTTAATCATTTGTGTGTGCCCCACACAAAATTCAACAGAAAATAATACAATGGCTAATGTACCTTAAAATCGACTGACTGCTCCATTGCATGAAATGAAAGCAAAAGCCATCCTGTACAATCCTCTAAGTCTATATTATAGAAAGAAAAAAAAAAAAAAAAGAAGAAAAAAAGAAAAAGGAAAAAAGAAGAAAAAAAGAAAAAGGAAAAAAGAAGAAAAAAAAAAAGAGTTGATTGTCTGTCCATCCAACACTGTCTGTATATGACTTTACATGAACATAAGTCATGTATGCTTGCATTGTATATGAATTACTTAAATGTATTTATGTTAATCAGTTAAGTGCCATATATGATACACGCTAGGGCGATCATGTCTCGAAAGAGACATGACTAACTGGGCATAAGATTATCCCGCAGTAGGTTGCCATTGCTTTCTGCGGTAGATTGGTTGCCAGCCAAGAACTCAATAGAACCCAATCTGTCCTGTTATTTGACTCATAGCTAGAGGGGGAAGAGATGTATTATATTATTAAGCAGTATTTAGTGGGGGATCAGTTTATTAATTCATAAAAGTATAAAACTTATCTCCCACTTTATGTCCAATAAAACAATCATATTTACAAATATTATATTCAGTTAGTTAAGTGCCATACGTGATACATGCTTGGGCGATCATGTCTCAAAAGAGACATGACTGACTGGGCAGAAGATTATCCCGCAGTAGGTTGCCATTGCTTTCTGCGGTAAACTGGTTGCCAGCCAAGGCTATAGAACCCAATCTGTCCTATTATTTAACCCATAACTGGAGGGAAGAGATGGATTAATACCTTTCCCAAGGGTATTTGTGCGTAAGTGAATGCAAGGAATTCAACTGAAATTTGAACTTGGCACTCTGATTTGTCGTTCCAAGTCAATATCCACTACATCACAAAATTTTTTTTTTTTTTTTTGTAAATATAATGTATAAACACACACACACACACAATTTGACCAAGTTTGAAATAAGACATTGGAACAATGTTTCTGTCCAACTCAGTCTGGACAAACCCTACTTTGGGTTGACTAATAAAATCAAAACTGGAGACAAAAATATATTTTAGTGAAATTTGCTTATAAATAAGAACTATTTTAAATTTTTTTTTTTTTTTTACTATTTTGTAGAAATATTTTTCTATTAATATAAACATGCATACACACAAATGTATATTGACTCATATTTGGAATGAAATTGATAGACATCTATGTTGTGATGTCTAATTTCCATGTTTTGTCAGGCAACAATGCCTGAATAATAGGAAAAAACTATTTTGAAATGTGCAGCCCATTGAAGCCATTTTTTATGACTTCTGTATTTCAAATGAATCTATTTACTAATAAATTTAGCATCTTTAATTGATAAACAACATAGAATTGAAATTTGATTGCCTTGCTGTCAGCAAGACAAAAGGTACCAAACTGGTACTGATTCATTTTCAACCTTTGAGAATAAATGAAACAAACTTTAACAGCATTTATTTCACAATTTCAAGGTTCAGATCTTCTAGGTTCACAAGGTTTCGGGTTAAATTATCAACTTAAATTCAATGAGGCACCTCTGACCACTATTCCTTCATCACTAAGCAGTTTTGTCTTACAATAATGTTCAACCTATACAAGGACTATGAGCCACTTGAGGTAGGATGTTACAGAGGAAAAAGGTAAGGGGCATAGTTTATGGGGATATGTAGAGAAAATAACAATTAACCCAAGTATTTTAATTTTTATCATTTTTCATGATTTTTTAATGCTAAGTTAGCCTGTTTTGACCCCATCTCATCCAAGGTAAAAAAAAAAAAAAAAAAAAAAGAGAAGAGAAAAGAATGTTGGAAAAAAAAAATGAAAAAATAATGATTGCATTCTGGTGTACATAAATTAGATTAATTGTAAATCTTATAATATATGAAATGTACAGCTGAATTTTTATCAAAATAATTTTTTAAAATTTCATTTAACATATTTCATAGTAGACAAGATTCTTTTTGGAGGGGAGAAGAAAGAAAAAAAATTCTAGGATCTTATTTACAAAATTTTAAGTAGCTTTTCACACAAATTTTGATATCTAAGACACCCATAAGATAAAAATAGCTCCAATGTTATAGCAATCGGAGTCTAACCATACTGATGAGCTGTGATACAGCGAAACAGATCTGTCTGCGGATGACTATTTACGCTCTCACACCCTGATTGAGCACTCTGGAAGAACAGTAGACTTTGAAAAACAGTAGCTTCTCTAGCATGTGTGCATCGCTCATTCCGTAATGAATTAGAGCACTCTGGCTATTGGGCGTGTATAATGATAATGTATACACTAAAAAGTCTGCCGCCTTCTACCGAGCGCCCATAGCCCAGAGGTAGAATCGCCATCGGTCAGGTTTCAATCCTGGGTTAAAAAGCAATCAGAGTCTAACCGTACTGATGAACTGTGATACAGCGAAACAGATCTGTCTGCAGATGACATATATATATAAAGTTATGTATATCCAGGTGTTGCAGACTATCAGCACTTGTACTTAATTGAACTTCATAATACTCTTATACTAAATGTAAATTAGGGGAGGTTTGCTTATCTGCCCTTTAATATAGTATTTTATCATCATTCATTTTCTTCATTGACAAAAAAAAAAAAAAAAATGAATTTCAACTTTAATGTTAAGTGATTTCTCATCTTGTTCCAAGATAAATTTCTGAAGTATTTGCTCGAAACTGAACTAGATAGATAAAAGTTTGAAACACTTGTCTTAAAATTTCAGATATACCATTCATAATCTTCTCTACTGTGTCCCTTCAAAATATGGACAATCGTGGCTCTCCACAATTTCCTGTCTTTTGTAACTCATTAAATTTTGTCTTTTTGCTATTGCTTTCAATCCCTGTTCTGCCAATCATTTACACAAGCTCATTAGGTAGGTTATGCAGTCATTCCTTCAATATACTGTGAGTGTCACATTTTCTAAACCCTCTTTCCTCATTATGTACTCTAGCAATTTTAATTCTGTTTTTCTGATTATCAGTATAAGATGCCATTTTGTTTCCATTTTCTATAAAAGTTTGTCATTGGGAACATGTTCAGGTCATAGCATCTCTTTGTAGAACAACATCTCTATTGCTATGAGTCACTTTTTCATCTGCAAGGAGTTCACCATTCATTGGCATGTAAAGAACTGATATTATAAAACTACTACTCTTTTCATTATTTCTAACAAAATCTTTCTTCTTAATACTTTGCTTAGCTTTTGGAAACCTTCCTCAGTCTTTTGAAGATGAGTAGATGTTTATCACTTGTTTCCTATTTTGGATTGGGTTTCAAGTTCTTTCTAAAGTCTTCTTCAATGTTATCCTCTTTTGAATAGTAGTATAGTCTTATCCCTTGTTTTCTATTTAGGATTGGGTTTTCTACTTCTTTCTTAATTCTAATCTAATTTCATACTTCTAACATCTCCACCTAAACTCTGAAATTTGAGTTTCCAATTCCTCCTTAATTCTTTTCCTTCTCTTTTACTTTTTGCCTCTTAGTGGAATTATCATTTTACTTGTGGGTGAATTGATTAATAATTTTTAAAAAATTAACTTTCTAATTTTACATTTTACCCCAAGCATGGCAATAATGCCACCGAGATGCAAGGGGTTACTGAATGTTAGAGAATATGAAACGAACTAATATTAAGAAGAGATGACAATAAAAGAACAAGTATTAAGAAGACAAAAGATAACATAGCATTTCAATGTTTGAATATCAAAATTGACTGGGAAGCAAGAAGCCAGATGAGAGTTCCACAAATAAGAAGTGTGAAAAAGAAGAAACTATTCGCATAGAAATTATATTAAGGCATTTAAACTGTAAAATGATGTAATTTTCCTACTAATTGAGTTTAAATTGATAAAATCAAGGTATCATAGTTGAAAGTTTATAGAAAAGCAATAAAGGGAAGCTATATTCAGTCAGTTAAGTGCCATACGTGATACACGCTTGGGCAATCATGTCTCGAAAGAGACATGACTGACTAGGCTGAAGATTATCCCGCAGCTTTCTGCTGTAGACTGGTTGCCGACCAAGGCTATAGAACCCAATCTGTCCTGCTATTTAACCCATAACTGGAGGGAAAAGACGGGTTAATACCTTTCCCAAGGGTATTTGCGCGTAAGTGAATACAATGGGTTCAACTGGAATTTGAACTCGGCTCCCCAGCTTCTCATTCCGAGCCGATATCCACTGTACCACAACGCACATACAACAGTGAAAAATAGACTGAAGCTGAGATGCCACTCCCAGAACAGTAACATTGCAAGTTCTTTAAATTTTATCAAGAATATCTTATATGTGTCTCTTCAACAGATACTTTCATAGCTTCTTCTCTGATGAAGCTAGCTCACTGGTGCCCCTTATATTTGAATTTACTTGAGCCACAAGATTAGCAACTAGGTCCCACTCTTTTACTGTGAAACCAATAAACTGTAAATGCAAATTCTACTCCAGCAGCTTCTTTTCTCGCACTTCCTGCCTGCGGAATTTCCTTCCATTTACTTGCTTCCCCAACAGCTACAATCCACTCCACTCTCATCAGTATTCTCATCTTTCTCTTACCCATTTCCTGACAACCCCTTTCTCATAACTTTCCTCCTATGTAATCCCTTGCACAACAGTAAAACACCTTGCTTGGGGCAATATGATTTTAAAAAAAATAAAAAAGGTGAATAGCAGGAGCCCAGACCAGATGTGGCAGCAATATTCAAAGCCTGGATGAATGGTAGACTTATAAATATGCAAGATAGATTGTATAGTATGGCATAACGAACAAACTTTCTTAGCTGCAGACTCATTATACACTTTCTGCTTCATATTAGTTGAAAACATTAGTCAATTAAATTTGATTGAAACTTGGTAAACAAATATTTCAATAAAAGTTAAATATTTTTAGTTTATTTTATAAGCGTTAATTTTTCTTTCCTCCACTGATGATCAAACATTTTAATTTCAACTTTAAAGCAATTTGCCAAGTGCTTCTCCAAAATAAAATTTGTTTCATTCAATTTTTGTTTGAATAAAGTGATTAGTTAGCTGAATAGTAAAAATGAAAACACTTCGAAATTGCTGAGACAATATATTGCAAACTCTTAGTCATTTTTGCAAAATTTAGATTGAAATAAGGAAAAAAAAAAAAAAAAAAGTTGCACACACATAAATAAATGTAGAGAAATTAAGCCAAGCAGTCATGCCGACTCCACAATTTCATGAACACATTATGCCTTCACTTGTCAAGATTTTTGTTTTTTAAAAACAAAATCCCTGAAGTGTGAAGATATCATCACTAAAATAACACTTCTCAGTTAAGGAAAAAACATTAATTCTATTAACGCTTTATCTCTTTCTTGATATTGAGCACTTTCTGAGAAATCCCTGCTTGCCTAAACTGCCTTTCTACCAATAAAAAAGCAGCAATTTTGGCACTAAACATCATTACAATTTAATATATTACTGGTGCTCGATA
Organism: Ascarosepion bandense; assembly: GCA_037127315.1. Taxonomy (NCBI): domain Eukaryota; kingdom Metazoa; phylum Mollusca; class Cephalopoda; order Sepiida; family Sepiidae; genus Ascarosepion; species Ascarosepion bandense. The sequence continues at coordinate 3,357,559 of JBBBDQ010001079.1, forward strand.
TCACAGGTAAGGATATAAAATTAATAGAACTAACGTGGAGGATCTTTTCACTTAGCTGAGTCGTGCTATTGCAGTCATGTCGAAGTAGCAGAAGAGAAAACCAGATGACTGTGAAGAGTGAAAACATTACAAAAATGCCCTCATCAAACTTTAAAGTCAGCATGGCTGAAATAACACCATTCAACTAAGTGATAAATTTCTTCAAATAGCAATATATATATTATTAGTCATCCACATACAAGACTGTTTTGCTGTATCACAGCTCATCAGTGTGGCTAGACACATCCAATTGCTTCTGGCTGGGATCGAAACTCGACCAATTTGGTGTCAGTTGAAGTTGCTACCTCCTAAGCCATAGGCACATGAAATTAGGGAAGGGAAATTTTAACGTGTTGTATATAAGCAGTGTATACACATGCCAGTCACCAAAAGGACTCAATTCATTTCTGAAGAGTCACACATATATTGCAGAAGTGGAAACTGTTTTTAAAGTTTTCTTTAGAGAGTTCAATCGTAATGAGAGCATATCCTATGTCTATGGCACAACTTGAAGTTATGCAATCATCAGGTGCATATTTCAAACTGACGGTTTCATAGATTTGAATTTAAGTTCACTTGATGTTCATGAAAATTAAATCTTATAAAGTTACTGTTTTTTTAATAACAGGATTAAAAATTCAAAATATTGTAAGGTTACATGTACATAAAAATTTTAAATTTTAAAAATAAATAAAATGCAGGAAAAAGAAATCAAAGGGGCATAATTCATGAGCCTTAATTTAAATATGCAAATAGTACATGTAAAAAAATGTCGATATGAAGATATGTGTGTGTGTAGCATATCTTCAAACATTTATTTATTTTTTATTTTTTTTTACTGACTCTTTCTAGTTCTCTCATCAGTTTCTTGATATTAACATGAAATTTATCAAGAAAGGTACTATAGATTTTTCGAACCCAAGTACTTTAAACCTTTTCCAAGATCATCATCAGACAAACTTATTGTAACTGCAATTAATCTGCATTAATTAATGATGGTGATTCTCTTTTTAAAAAAATATCATGAACACACTCTGTTATAGCTTTTTGAAATTTTAATTTATCCGTTGTAGTTACAAAATTTTTGTAATTTGTCCCTAAAGATGATCTTAGAAAAGATTGAAAGTACTTGGATTGGGGGGGGGAGAGAAAACACACATTGCTTAATGAACTTCATTTTAACATCCACAAACTGATCAGAAAACTGGAAAAGATCAATATAAAAATAGATATAATGTTCATATTATTCAATGAAAAACACACACACATATATATATATATATATATATACACACACACATTATAATTATATTTGACCAACATTTACCTTAAAGGTTCTTGTAAATTATGGATCAATAAATGTTTTTATTGCAATTTATACACTATATTATTCATCACTAGTTTAGATTTGATGAGATTATTTTGATTAGAAACAAGGTATTCAGTCTTCCATTTCTATAATATATTATAAATTTTACATGTTTTTGAAGAATTATGACAAAAATATGATGTTTAATAACTTTTCATTTCGCAAATTCATCCTGTTTATAATTAGTGCATTTGATTGCAGTAAAATATGTTGATATTATTTTGTGTGTTATCTTTAATAATGGCGTACATTTTTTAGAAAAATAATTTTATTCGTTTATCAATGACATAGTTGGAGAAATTATTGTTGACTCATGTTTGTTTTATCTGTTTCAGTTTGCTTAAAAATATTCTTTAGGAGGAGGAATTTTGATGTGCTTAATTTAAAAAGTTATTACTGCTATTTTATATCTTTCTGGGCATTGGCTATTATAGTTAAGAAGACAAAAGATCCTTCTGGTGGGTTTTTATACAGGTAAGTGACAAATTCTTTGATTTTTAGCTCTGTATTAACATCAAGGAACAGGATATATATATCAGCATATTTTATTTTGAATAAACACCTGCAAATCTGGTTTTATTTGTAACTTTCACCCAAAGTTTTTTTATTATAATGTGAGGTAGTGGAGTTTATCAATACAAAATCAATAAACAAAGTTCAAATTCCAGTTGATGCTATTTGGTCCATGTTCACTAAGTACTCAATACTCGAGAAAAAGGCATGAAATCACATTCCCACTTATTTCACCATTTACAATGAAATGGTAATAGAAATGGAAAATGGCACTGATAAACTAAACTCAAATTCATTTTAAAACAGCTCACGTCTGCTAAACCTTAATACTTTAGGAAAAGCAAGAAACTACATTTCCCTGTTTTATGTTCTCATCCTTGACAAATTCAAATACAGTATAATGGCTATCCAGATGTAAAATATTAAAATATTAAAAAACTGGGTTCAAACTACTTTTGAAGCTGTTTGTGTTCACTGAGAACTAATACTTTTAAGAAAGGCAGGAATCCAACATCCCTGAATCTGGTCGTGTTGCTGATGAAGCTGGAGAAAATAGCTGAGTGGGAACCTTAGCAGATACTCCTCTATCATTACCCTACTAATAAGCCAGTGGCATCAGTAAAAAAGAATCTACTAACAGCCTTGACAGGACCGAGTCATAAAATTTAAGTGGATAGAGAAAGGAGCATGAGAGTGAGGATGCAGGTTAGTGAGGTAGGAGATGACTATTGACTTTACATTTAAATTCTTGGAGATTGTAGCCGTCAAGGAAGCAAGTAAACGGAAGAGATTTCCACAAGTGAGAAGTGCAAGAAAAGAAGCTCGACTAAATTCATATATAGGGGCCCCAGTGAGCTAAGTTCATCTCCTTTGGATTTTGTCAAGGACCTCAAGTGAATAGCATGAGCACCCGACCAGATATGGTAGCAGTAGTATTCAATCCATACATCTGAAGTCTTTAGTATTTACTAATTTCATATCCTGTATTTTTATGATGGATTTAGAATATATTCCATTAATTCTTTCCTTTTAATTATAGATCATAGTTTCTTTTGGAGAAAAGTTTATCCAGCGTTTCATTGTTTTCAAACACTTAACAAGAGGACACTGATTTTCTACAGAAACCAAAATACATTTGAAATCTTATAAAACCTAGAGATGGCCAGACAAAATTGAGCTTACTTGTCTTAAAAATGTGCGCTGTGTTTCAGTGGATATCGACTTGGAACGAAAGACTGGGGTACCGAGTTCAAATTCCATTTGAATTCCTTACATTCACTTACACATAAATCCTTTGGGTAAGGTATTAAATCATCTGTTCCCTCCAGTTATGGATTAAATAATAGGACAGACTGGGTTCTATAGCCTTGTCTGGCAACAAGTCTATTGCAGAAAGCAATGGCAGCCTGTTGCGGGATAATCTTCTGCCGTGTCAGTTATGTCTCTTTTGAGACATGATTGCCCAAGTGTGTATCACGTATGGCACTTAACTGACTGAATGAATATAACAGTTGGAGACATGATAAAGGCTTCTACAGGGGGATCGGGTTTTTTTTATTGTTATGAAGTAATTTCCCACTAATTACTAACTAATAATATAATACATCTCTTCCCCCTCTAGGAGTCAAATAACAGGATAGATTGGGTTCTATAGCCTTGGCTGGCAACCAGTCTACCACAGAAAGCAATGGCAACCTACTGTGAGAAAATCTTCTGCCCAGTCAGTTATGTCTCTTTCGAAACATGATCACCCAAACATGTATCATGTATGGCACTTAACTGACTGACTGACTATCATAGTTGAAAACATGATTAAGCTTTCTTCTGTTCATAAAGTAGGGGATCAGTTTTATATTGTTTTGAAGTAATAAACTGATCCCCCACTAATTACTAACTAATAATATAATACATCTCTTCCCCCTCTAGCTAGGAGTCAAATAACAGGATAGATTGGGTTCTATAGCCTTGGCTGGCAACCAGTCTACCACAGAAAGCAATGGCAACCTACTGTGGGATAATCTTCTGCCCAGTCAGTCATGCCTCTTTTGAGACATGATTTGCCTAAGCATGTATCACAGGTGACACTTAGCTGTCTTAAGAAAAATACAAGTGTTTTGTTCTGTTGTATTTGATAGCATGTAAGAATCCTTTATTTTGCCTCAGTCAGTTAAGTGCCACACGTGATACACGCTTTGGGCGATCATGTCTTGAAAAAGACATGCCTGACTGGGCATATGATTATCCCACAGTAGGTTGCTATTGCTTTCTGCGGTAGATTGGTTGCCAGCCAAGGCTATAGAACCCAATCTGTCCTGTTATTTAACCCGTAACTGGAAGGAAGAGACAGATTACAGGGTATTTGCTCATAAGTGAATGTAATGAATTCAATTGGAATTCGAACTCGGCTCCCCAATTTCTCGTTCTGAGTTGACATCCACCTCACCCAGCCCAAAACAGGCTTCTGAGATTTATAATTGAAAGCTGGGATATACAGGAGGTATAAAATTTACCCAGATGCTGCAGACTCACCAGTACTTATCCTAACACCATAATCCACACACATAAAATGCAGTGTGGGTGTGTGTCCTGGAGAGGTCACTTCAACCTCACCATCAGTTGATCTTGACAGACCAGAGTGCTACTGTTATCTCCTAAAATAGGCGAAAGTTTGTAGTGTGTGTTCATTATTAAATAAAAAAAAATGTTAACTTATCTCCTCTGAGTTTTGCCGAATCTGAAATCCACTCATCAAAAGACAAAAGTAATTTTAATTTATTTTTATACATCATATTTTCCTTCAAAATGTTTCAATGCAGTTTTTGAAATCCACCCATCAGGAGACAAAACATATTTTAAAAAAAATTATCTTCCATTTGAAATAGCAAGACATAACTAAGTTCTATTCTAATAGTTTCTTTTTTCTTCAATTTCTTGCTTCCTTATTGCCTATGAGAGGTAATATTAATCACCATCTTTTATCTTCCTGAAACAAGTTCTTTTATTGTCCTTCCTCCACAATAATGTTTCATTCTCTTAAAATCTTAGTCATTACTGCCTTCCTTGGGAAGTAATAATTAAAAAAAAAAAAAAAAATTCAACACAGATTTTTAAATACAATCATGAGTAGACAAAACACATGATAACTGTCACCTTGTTGCTGAGTATGACCATTGCAAAACTCAACTGAGATTTGTATCATTCAATACATATATATATATTGATTGTTTAATTACTTTGTTTCTGGTCATAAGATTAGACCAGTGCACATTTGTATTGTTAGTTATTGCAAATTGCCTGAAAACCCACTCATGGTAAAAACCTAGGTTGCATAATAACTCGGTTACAAATGGAAAAAAAAAAAAAAAAAAATATATATATATATATATATATATATATATATTGTAACAAACTTGTGGAATTCATAGGTTTTTTTTACCTGCTGTTCATGAATTTACTTTTATAAAGAGTGCTCGATACAACATAGAGCATTATATTGTACAATATATATATATATATATATATATATATATATAGTATGACCATTCAATACTTTCACAGCTTCTGCTCCGATGAACTTAGATCACTGGTGCCTCCTAGGTATGAATTTAGATGAGCTACTAGACTGGCAACTAGGCCCCACCCTTTTACAGTGAAACCGATAAAATGTAACTGCAATTTCTACTCTAACAGATTCTTTTCTCGCAATTCCTGCAAGTGGAATTCCCTTCCATATACTTGCTTTCTCAACAGCTACAATCTCCAGGAATTTAAATGTAAGGTCAATAGACATCTTCTATCACATTAACTCGCATCCATTCTCTCAAACTCTCTTCTCATTTACCCAACCCCCATCCTCGGTATCCTCATCCGTCTATTACCCTCCTCCTGACATTTCCTATAACTAACCCCTCTTTCTCATCACTTTCTTCTATGTAACTCCCAGTGCAACAGTGGCAGTAGAATGTCTTGCTTGGGGTGAAATGATTAAAGAAAACAAATTTCTGAGTATACTGGTCTGCTAGAGCGGTTAGCTAATCCCTGCTGCAGATGCTTGCCCAGGTACATGAGCATAACTATGGAGAGATAGAGATATCATCATCCTAGATGAACAAGTTTAAACAGGGACTCATGATTTGTGACAGTGCTAACACAATCGACAAATAATTCCACAAATTTCACTTGCAAGGACCCCACCCCCTCAGGCCGATAACAACCAGTTGGCCACGTGCTCTATCTCTGATTCTGAATGCTTTTTCTCTCATAAATGTAGGTAATTTTAAATAATTATAGTGTGTGTATCTAAATCTAAACTTATTTTATAAATGAAACTTTGTGTGTGTCCGTTACCTATAGACTCCGAAACGGCTGAACCAATTTTCTTGAAAATTTACACAGTTGTACTATAAGCGTCTGCAAGTGTTCTTAGCTGGGTTTTGTGTCGAGGTACCCCCAATAAATCGATAATCGAAAAAATCGGGTTACAGAAGGAGTGGTCCGATTTTAATCAAATTTCATGCACTCATAGACAAAGACATAAGAAACGATATTCAGAAGTTTCAAGGTTGCAGTTCTTACAATAGTGCAGAAAATCAATTCTATATATATATATATATATATATATATATATATAAAAGGCAAGATGTTTGTGTGTGTGTCTGTTGATCTGTCTGTATGTCCTTTATACAAATCCACAATTTTTATCCGATTCTCACCAAACTTCAAAATTTGACTTAGATCCATTCATTTTTTTTTTCAGTCTATGGTTTCACTTTAACTGGAAACAACTATTGCTTTATAGTCTTTCGTGCCAACGTCCAAAGAGTCTGAGCTCCAGGACCATGGATTAGTTTTAAAACTTTCATCAGACCCAAGCAATGCCGGGCTATACTGCTAGTGTGTAATAAAAAAGAGTGATACACTTTTCTTTTTGAATACAGATACCATAACATTCTGATGCAAGATTAAAGTGCAAATCCATTTGGAGAAAATAAATACAAAATTTTTTTTTCCTGTCGCAGAATCTCAAAATACATCTTAACTTCATCACAGAAATAATCTTATAAAAAAGGTTTAAACTTTTTAATCATGAAACAAAAAATATTACTGATCAATAATTTAATCTCTATATTTCTTAAACAGTACTTTAAAATTAAACTTTTTTTTTTGTAACGATAAGTTTGGATTTAGAATTAACAATTATAGGCAGTTACTTTTTAGTGTAGAGAGTAACATGCATAGACTCACACTCATTCTTAAGTTGTGTCTATGATAGTGGTGTAGTATGAAAATAACGAGGCTGCTTGAGTTTGCCCCCCCCCCCGCTTCTCAGAAAAATTTAAGACTAATTGCACCCCCCCTAAAAAAAAAAAAAAAAAAACTTTTCACAGTTCCACAATCGCCATTGACAACTGCAAGTTTAAACAAAAATTTTAAAAACCGTGTCAGGACCAAAAATAACATCACAAATAGAAGGAAAAAACTAGTAAAAGTCAATTATTTTTAGCACATTGTATGTGTAAATAAACTTTTAAACATTTGTATTTTTCTTTGTAGGAATCAATGCAGTTATTCGGGGACTTAAAAGTTAAAGTAAGTCAGTCTTCTCATGCCATTTTTTAGCATTTAATAAAATTATAAAACCCACTATTTTTTTCTCAAACTTTACAAACATTACATTAGAGAAATATTTTTTTTTTACTCTTCCCAAGAAGTTTTTTTCTAATTTGGTCAAGGTGGTTGAGAGAAGGAATATTGCATCATTTTCATTCCGTAGGCTGGGATAAAAAAAGTAAAAGCCTAAAAAGGAAATTATAAAATTTATGATCAACAAGAATATTTCAAGAGATGTCAACATTCGGTTTGATGACACGGTACTTCGTCTATGAGAAGAATGATCAACAAACTCTCCTGGTTGATGACCCATATAGAAAATGGTATGTAGGCATTTTTTTTTTTTAAGGGTAATGAGATGAGGGGTAATAATATTCAACAAGGAAAACCGTAGCGTTTCTTATTGGTATTCCCGGGATACTCTTCCAAATTAAAAACCTAAGTCAAAAGTGATTAAAAAAAATAGTAAAACTAAAAATAACAAAAAAAAAAAAAAAAAAAAAAAACAATATACTTTCTCGGTTCAGTTAATTGGTCACTTGAAAATTGAAAAGTAACATCGTTACCGAAGAATTATTTACGAATGTTAGCGAGCTAGATTAGCAAGTAGTCGATTCGCAAGTTCGATACTCGTTACTGGGTGCTCTACACATTTTTTAGTTTGATACTTTTTGAAATAAAGTTAAAGTTATCCTTCACTTCCATTCTATAGAAAAATACAAATTTGACAGCGGAAAATTAAGCAATTCACCCATAATCTGGCCAATTTTTTTTTTTTTAATATATTTTTTAAAATAATTCTATGAAAGTGGAGATTTTTTGATGACCATAAAATATTTACAAATTAAGAAAGTAAACAACAACAATTATTAATGAATTTTTAGTAAGTAAATAATTATTGATAATAGCTGTTGTTTGTGGTAACTTTTGCAATTAAAAAAATACTTAGCGAAATAGTCGCATCTGAATAACAAAAAAAAAAAAAAATTCAACACGAAAAAGTAAAAACGAAAAAGTAAAAAAGAAAGGTTACTGAAAAAAAATGAAGACAGTAGGAAGTGAAACTGAAAACAAGCGATTGCGATGAAAAGAGTAGAGGAAGGAAGTAATAAAATAAAAAAACTGTAAATATTTTCCAACTAATTCTTCTACTGAAGAAATTATTGTATATTTTTTCGTTATTTTGTTAAAATATGAAAAAATGTGTAAAAAGAAATCAGTAATGATGGTTAGGGACAAAAATAAATGTGAGAATTTCTCTATCGTAAAAAAAAAAATCATCTTTGGAAAAAAAATTAATAAAACAATTAAATAATTCAAAAACAAACAAACGAAAAAAAAAAACTTACTGGCGAAGAACCTTGTGAATATGCAGGCATCTTTGGTTCGCATAAGCAACTACACAAGAAATTATGCAAATGACATAAACAAGTTCGTAGTTTCTTCATTTGAAATTTGTTTTTCACTTTATTTACTTATCACGACTAGTTTTACCTACTTTTTGTTATACGAGAATTATTGCTGGCGAAAAAAGCCGAGTTTGCAGCAGCAACCACCAACCCCAAGAAGAAGAGTTAACTTTTTTTTTCTTTCTTGGTAACTTGCTTGTGGCCTTTTTTTTTTTTAGTAGTTGTGGTGGTAGGAGTAATCAAAGAAAAAAAAGTTTAGGAAAAAGAAAAAAGAAGAGAGCTAAAATAAAGGTCGTCCAAAAAAAAAAATAATAATAATAAGTAGTAAAAATTAAAAAGAATGGGGACAAATTAAAGATGAAGAAGAAGAATTGACAGCAGGTGTTCGACTGTTTTAAGGGTGAGAGTTGATTTTTTTTATTTTTATCACTTTGAAAGCGCACCAGTTTGGGCTTTTATTTTTGGTTTGTCGACTCTTGGTAATTCAAGAAAAAAATTATATTGATTTCCGTCATGGAGAATTTGGATGAACTGCTCCCGAAAAAACAAGAGAGAAGAAAATTTAAGAATATAAAAATAAATTATTGACTGTCACATTTTGGGAGCAAAGGGTTTTTTTTTTTTTTTTTTACTTCATTCAGCTGTTTGAAACTTCGAAGTTTTTCGATTTATTTCATATTATGAAAAGAAATTTCTTTCTAAAGATAAAAAAAAGAAGAAGCTGAATATATAAATAGAATTATTATTATTTTTTCAAGAGGAGAAATATTTAAATTAAAAGTGTTTATTTGTTGAAAAAATGTAGTGATTCATTTGCGCGATTAAAAACCTTATTTATTTCCCTTGTTCGACTTAATAAATAAATAAAAATCACTTCAAATAAAATCGGTTTGTTTGCAAAAAATGACTGTCGTCAAATATTGTCAGTATATATTTTTTTCAAACACTCGAGTCTAAAAAAATAAGTTTCTCAAAATAAAAACTTTTTAGATAATACTTTTCCTTTCTATCCTAGTTTTGCACTAATATTTTTTCCTGAAGTTGGTTGTAGACGAATTAACATTTTCCTTAGGGTAGATCGCCGAAACTGGAGGAGATAGGATCGCTTCTTCCTTTTTCTTGATATGATTCTTCCTCTTTTCGGTAAATATTCCGTGTTGCAAGGCACAACTCCTTAAAAACAAAGGTTGTCGTAGAAGGTATCCAATAATTTCAGACAAAAAACGGAGAGACCAGGTGTAGCAAGAAGAACAGTCAATAACAACACCCGATTTATACACTATGTTTTCTTCCATAACTCCAATAATGACCGAATTACTTAGTAAAAAGTTATGGCCAGGAGGAATGACAGGCAAGAAGTGAATTAAAGAGAAACAGAATAATATAAAATATGGAAACAGTTACTATTTCTGGTTGTTCAGGTTTTTTTTTTTCTTTCTTTGGAACCACAAAGAAAGAGAACAGCGAAAAAAGTGTGGATGGGTTCAACTCTTACAAGAAACTTTTACCCTCCTTGCTGGTTGGATACAAAATAACAAACCTTCGCATGTCCGTTCGTACATTCAGGTACGTACAAGATACAACAACAACAACATTCTCATCTACCAGTCGGGTTTCTTTTTTTTTTTTTGTCTACCGACAAACACCAAAGTAAAAACGAAACACGAATAGTAAAGGTCGGGGTGGTTGGGTGCGTATTTGGTTGGTGAGTTGGTGGAAAGAAAGTATGTATGTATGAGTTTGCTTGTTAATGTTTGTTCTCTATCAAACCTTCCTCTTTTTATTCCATTGTCTATTTTTGATTTTTGACTGTGTGAGAGAATCAAGTTGGCTGTTTGTTGAAGAAGGTTGCTTTTCTAATCTGTCCGTCGCGGGCTGTTTCGAGAGAGTGTGTGTGTGCGCGCGTTATGTCTCACACTAAAATACTGTACGTGTGAATATAATGCTTTACGTATATGCGTATGCCTATCTATTTGTAAAATAAATGCATACATGTCAGTAACTATGGAAGTATGTGTAAGTGGTGCGATGGGTAAATATTCGTCTAAATTACAGAAAAAAAGATTAACACTGACATTTACTTCAGTTTATTTCCCAAAATGACAAAAAATATCTTAAAAAAGAGTAAATTTATTTACAATCGCCATTATTATCTTTAAATACAGCCTCCAAACAACTTCGGAATCTCCTGCAACTCTTCTGGATGTTCTTTAAATTGGTGAATGTTGTTGTCATAATCTTCGCCTTCATTTTATCTTTGTTGTTGTTAGCTTAGGAGTTTTTTTTTTTGTTTTTTTTTTGTTTGGTCTCTTGCTCAACTGTGCCCCACATGAATATCAAGGGGACTGTAACCTGGGAAATTGGATAACCAGATATAAGGACTGATTGTCTGACAGCCATGACTAGGTTCTCCTGCTTGTGTGGCATGGTGCAGGGTCCTGTTTCCGTCAGCCACTGTCCTGATCCAGACGAGCACTACCTTCTCAAGACACTTGATGTAGGCCGCAGTTGAGTGAGACTGAGGCCCCGTGAGAAGATGGATGGAGACATACGTTTACCATCACGAGTGACGTTAACACCATAGTTTTTTTTTTATGTTAACTGGATAATATCATGCACCAAATTCCTTTCGAATCCTCTGCACTTGACACACAAACTCTCTGGAATGTTCGTCGTATTGTAGCTTCCGGCGCGAATGCCAAGTAGTCATATCGTTCCAAAATTTCTAGAGGTGTGAATTACATCATGGTGCTTATTTTTTCACAGACAGTGCCCAGCTGACCCTACTATACTGTGCAGTCGACAAAAAAAAGGCAAAAACAACGCATATACACAAAATTAAAAATATAAAATAGCGACAATTTACCCATCGCACACTGTATGTGTGCTAATCACGAACGACTATGGTAATTTTCTAAGAATAGCTTGTATCGCAAGAGGGAAAGTATTGTGCACTCAATGAGGCTCGAACTCACTACTTTTTTGCCACATGACTATGAGATTAAGAATAATGTGCATAATAAATTTTTAAATTTATGGCTATAAGTATTGTACATTTTTTTTCCATATCTCGCTCTCTCTAAGGTGCGATGGGTAAATTGTCGTCATTAAAAAAAAAAAAAAAAAAAAAAAAAAAAAACACCTGCGCGTTTGTTTTTCCAGAAGAGTTGCTGGAGATTCCGAAAACGTCTAGAGGCCGTGGTTGAAGCCAAGAGCGATTTTACTGAGTAAATTTACTCTTTCTTTAGTATTTTACTATTTAAAGATATTTTTGTGTAATTTTGATAAAATCATCTTGAGATGTCAGTATTTTCATCTTTGCGTAATTTAGACAATTTATCGATCACACCATGCGTCGTGGTGCAGTGGATATCGGCTCAGAGAGCCAAGTTCGAATTCCAGTTGAATTCATTGCATTCACTTACGCGCATATACCCTAAGGAAAGGTATAATCCGTCTCTTCCCTTCAGTTATGGGTTAAAACAGGACAGATTGGGTGCTATAGCCTTGGCTGGCAACCAATCTACCGCAGAAAGCAATGGCAACCTACTGTGGGATAATCTACTGCCCAGTCAGTCATGTCTCTTTTTCGAGACATGATCACCCAAAGCGTGTATCACGTATGGCACTTAACTGACTGATGCATCACACTGAGTGTGTGTCTGTAGTGTTCAGAGATAATCTAGCGGAGAATCTCAGCCTGCTGATAGAAAAAATCTCAATCTCTCTCTCTTACTTTACCTGGAGAGAGAGGATTATATATATATATATATATATATATATATATAGTATATCGAGGCAGCAAGTTTTCAGTTGAAAATAAAGACAAAAATTCTCCAACATTTGGATAATTATTTATAGATTTTCTTCTAAGCTTTCGGCTCACATGAGCCATCTTCAGAGAGGTAGTTTAAACTGAAATATAAAACCCACCATCACCGACGATTTTATTTTGTGCTGACAAAACTCCGCTTGGCAACGGCAATAGTTACCAAAAATAATAAACGCAGTTCGCAAATTTGCAATGCGGTTTTATGACGTCACACCGCGGGATAGCGCGAAATGACAACTAAACCATCTAGTCAAATGCAATGTTAATTTCCTGTTTTAAAGTTGATTTTATTGAGTGTTGGTTGTTTCGATTTGATGTACATGGCCTCCAATATCTGCAGGTTCCCTTCTTACTGTGTGTATGAGTAAGGATCACCGTATTGTTGACCAAAATCTGTCTGATATTACCTACATGTTTATGTTTTTCAGAAAGAAATGTTGTTTAATAGCACTCTGATCACAAAGACGACGTGTAAGTCTACGGGAGAGCGTGGTTGTAGTAAAACCAATATATGTACTAGGTTTTTGATTAGTATCAGAGATGCAATCTCTGAATGGGCATGTAGATTGGTACACTACATTGGTTTTTTTTTTTTTTTTTGTAGAGAATTTAGTTTAGTGCTTGTTGGGTTATTATAGACTATGAGGTCTATAATAACCCAACAAATTAAATTAAATTAAATTTAATTATCTGAAATTAAAGCAAAAATACATAGTCTAGAATTTTTGTCTTTATTTTCAACTGAAATTAAAGCAAAAATACGACGTTTAGAACGGCTCATGATTAAACATAATAGACATTCATTGTCTCTTATATTTAATAGCATATGTTTAGAATATATATATATATATATATATATATATATAATGTGTGTGTGTGTGTGTGTGTGAATAGGCAGGTAGATGTGTACACTGTACAGAAACATACCAACAAGAACAGTTTGATTAGGAACAGACTGAGATACTTTTTTTTATGTCTCTTGACACATGTTTCTCTGGGGAGGGGGAGAGAGTGGGGAAGAAAAAGAGAGAAATAAATAAATACCGTAAATTTATTTACTCGTCTCGGTTTGATTCTATCCATTTTTATTCTGCATTATTATAAAATCTACATTTTCCTCTTTTTTTTTCTTTTTTTTTTTGTAAACACATACACACAGGGAAGCATACACAACACATTTTTGACATATGTTTTTTTTAATGCTATCTCAACAGATTCCATTTCTTCATTATCTGGGAATTGCTATGATGGATAGTGAAAATTGTTTCTCCGTTGCCTTTTCCATGGTTTTTCAATTCAGAGCAACTCGACTAAATTGGCTGCCATCCAATGTCTACTATGGTAAGAGATAAATTCCTTTTTTCCCCCACGCCCATAAAAAAAAACATTTGTGTAAAAATGAGTGCAATGGACACAACCTGAATTTGAACTTGTCTCACCGATTTTATTTTTTTACTCGTCAATAACTGTCAAACGTACGTGTCAATATGCACATCAACTAGAAAACTGTAGGTGGCCAACAGTTTATCTTAAAAGTTTATAAATTACTCACAGTCACATTAAATAAAAAAAACAAAAAAAACGAAGGCAATTCTTATAAAAATTAATTGTTCATTAAAAAATCATTTTAAAATAATGTCCATAATATTTTATTCATAAAATCAATTTAAAAGTTTTTGTAATTAAAATGTTTTTAGTTTTTTGCATTTTATTTTATTTTATTATTCAGAGTAGAATATCTTGTCTGTAACTGTGTATCCTGCCTGACTAAAAGATTGATTTAAATTTTTTGATGACTTGTCTTAAAGCTTGACAAAAAAGATCTTGAAATTCGATAAAAGAATGGATTGAAGAGTAACATAAGTAAAAATAAAAGAAGTTTTACAAATAACTTTTAAGAAAAAAAAAAGAGACATTTGAAAAATGCTCTCGTTTTTTAATAAGCTCTGAAAATTTCAAAAAGTGCCCAAATTTCAATATATATCAAAAGTTGGTTGTGTGGTAGTGATATAACTTCATAAATACAGATAACTTTTTACTGTATATGCCTGAACAGCTACACTCCCGGTCAGTGGTAAAATGCAATTATGTGTGCTGTTTGACTGTCACATTAGCAAGGACTTGTTTATTCGTTTATTTATTTATTTATCTATCTGTTTCTTTCTCTTTGTTTATTTGTTTTTTTTTTTGTTTTTTTTTAAATATTGCTTCACTCAGTCTATCAAACCCCGATTCTTCAGTCCAGATTTGCTTCATTCTGACATGTTTGTTTTTTTCTGCAGAGTTTAAATCGCTATAGAAACACTGAGTAATTAAGGATAATACGGCATGTTGTGGTGATCCCATAAGAGGATCTCTGGTGAGTACGAAATAAAAATAACTCTTTTGACTAATAGGAAAAAAAGATTGCTTTCATGCTGAGAAAAAAGTCAAAGAAAATTTTGCAAGCAAGTGTGAAATATTTATTAACCGATGAAAAGAGAGCGATTTAAAGAAAACAACAAATTAAACTTTAAGTGATCCGTGTGATATGTCTTCCCGCCCAAAAATGAGTTTACGTTTGGAGTTGACTACATGATTGACTTGGCTATATATTTCAAGTTTTTCGTTCCTTTCGGGGGTGGGAGAGAGAGACGATGGATCCGAGAACAGAGAGGACCCCAAGAAAATAGTCAGGATGCCCCGAGAGATCTACATTCGCACCCTCTCACTTTCTTTCTTGTGCAGTTTCTTTAACTCAGTTATTTGCCATACACAAAAAAAAAAAAAAAATCAAAAAGAGAGAGAGAGGAACAAGACATTACTACTACTTTGTTGATACACATAGTGAAAACAAGGACTTATCTTCTTTCTGTATAAAATCATCCACTCCACTCTCAGCAGTATTCTCATCCTTCTCCTACACTCTTCCTGACACCCCCTGTAACCTGTCACTCTTTCTCATAACTTACTTCCTACGTAATCCCCTGCTCAACAGTGGCAGTAAAATGCCTTGTTTAGGGGTGACACAATTATTTTAAAAAAAAAATAAAATCACATTTTCCTAAAGCAAACGAAATCTTAATTCTGTAAACCCCTTACTAAACTTTCTCTTAAAACATTTTCACAGTTAATAATTTCACTTCCTACAAATTGGATGTTATAAAACAGACCATTTTTATCTTTCAATGATTGTTCAACATTTGCTGTCTTTAAATGCGGGGAGTGTCGGTTATGTTTGTGAAGTGTAAAATAAAGGATTCAGTTAAGTGCCATACGTGATACACGCTTTGGGCGATCATGTCTCGAAAGAGACATGATTTACTGGGTAGATTATCCTGCAGTAGGTTGCCATTGCTTTCTGCAGTAGACTAGTTGCCAACCAAGGCTACAGAACCCAATCTGTCCTATTATTTAACCCATAACTGGAAAAAAGAAATTGATTAATAACTTTCCCAAGGGTATTTGTGTGTAAGTGAATGCAAGGAATCCAACCCACTCATGGAAACGGTGAGTAAACTAAAAATACTTTGTTTTTTAAACTTTTTGGCAGGAACCATATACTTCAGCTGGGGAATGAAAGCCCACAAACTAGCTCGTATATGACCCGGAGAGTGTATGAGTTCCAAGAGGACTGACATGCCACTGTCTTGGAAACTTTTCAGACAGACTTCAATATAAATTGTGTATATAATCGCCAGCTTCAAGCATACAAGTCTTCTAGGGCAATCCCTGTTTCAGACCCCTACTCAGGCACTTTTACGTTTGATCTAAAACCCACAGCAGTAGTCACCTATGTCTTATACTGCAACTATGCTGAACTGACCTCAGTTACAGTTTAAGAAAGTGAGAGTGTATGAGCTGGTGTGATCAACAGTTTGAACAAGTACAGTAGGATCAAATATTTTTACCTATCCTATTTCACTCAAAAGGCAGGAGTCAACCTGTGCTATGGTTTTCAGGCACATTCCCAAGGGGACATATGCTGACCCCACCCCCCTCCCCAATAATATATATAAGAAATCTAAGATGCTTGAGTGTCATTTGCTTTTCTGAGAAAAAGCAGATGCTCTGTTGGGCTTTTGCTTAATTTTGAATTTTAAAAAATATTTTTTGGTATGTTTCGATTTGTGGGAAAACAGCTACATTGGTTTTTTTCCCCAGAACACACATCAAAAGGTTTCCTTCCAAATTCTGACAAGTGAATTTGGAGCTTTTCTGTAGGTAATAAAAGGGTGCCTTGGATTTGAATTCAGAGAGTCAACAAACATTTGCTGTTGAAACTTAGGTTGCCCTGGTTCAGAAAGAAAAACAGTACAGAAGAAATTTGACAACCACCAGATGAGAATTGATAGGAACATTAAAATTGTTGGCATATCAAAGAAAAGTCTTCAGCTGGTGTGATTGTTCTACTCTTTGATTTGAAAATTGTACGAATTCTTTGAAAATTATTCAGAGAGCTATTTTCTCCTTTTCTACATTTTATATTTCGTTTTCTTTCCTGAAAACCTTATGCAGCATTGTCATTTTTTATTTTATTGTAAAAGTGCAAAGTTTATTTGCATTGATTAGTTTTACGTACATGTTATTGGTCATTGTTTGGCAAACAATGCACTTAATTTGTGTAATTCATTCATTATTTTGTGTTAACAATAAATTTATCATATGTTCTTAAATTTGGTCATCATCTGCCTTTGCTCTGTGCCCATATAAATTAAATGTTAACATTTGAATTATTTTTCAAGTTTTTTTTATTAAATAAATTCCTTTTATATATATTTTCCATTTTTAAACGAGTTATTTCGCTACCTAGGTTTCTACCATGAGTGGTATCTTCAGGCGATTTTTAATAACTATTATGACCAAAAATTAAGTATTAAACAATCAATTATATATATATATATATATATATATATATATATATATATATATATATATACTCTTGAAAAAATAACCTCCTTTCTCCTTATGCTTTTCATTTTCCTTTTCTTTCTCTTTTTCCTTTTAAAATTTTTCAATATTTTTCTTTTTCTATTTTTGTTTTTTGAATGAGCGAGGAAAATTTTTTTTTTACAAATATCTATTCTCGATATGGGCATGTTAGCATCTGTATGTGATGATTTTCTGGATGATTTTAAACATTATCTGTTGTATGGTTTTGGGTCTGAGGAGCAGCTGCTTTGCTAAGCTGCGAAATATCTATTACCCATGGATTTGTAGAATATTAAAAAAATTTTTCAAGATTATATTACTCTGTTAAATTTAATAAGAAATTTAACATTGAGTTCTTTTGAGTTTGTCTCTATTGGAATTTACCTGACAAAAATACCAAATATTCTACGTTATATCTAAATTTATTTATAAATGGAACTTTGTCTCTGTGTGTGTGTGTCCGTTACCTATAGACTCAGAAACGGCTGAACCGATTTTCTTGAAAATTTACATCGTTGTACTATAAGCATCTGTGAGTGTTCTTGGCTAGGTTTTGTGTCTAGGTACCCCCAATAAATATTGAAAATTGATAACCAAAACCAAAAAAATCGGGTTATAGAAGGAGTGGTCCGATTTTAATCAAATTTGATACACTCACAGACAAAGACATAAGAAACGATATTCAGAAGTTTCAACGTTGCAGCTCTTACAATAGTGCAGAAAATTGATACTATATATATATATATATATATATATATATATATAAAAGGCAAGATGTTTGTGTGTGTGTCTGTTTATCTGTCTGTATGTCCTTTATACAAATTCACAATTTTTATTTGGTTCTCACCAAGCTTCATACAAATATTCTTTAGGCTGAGTCTGAGTCTAATCCATGGATTAGTTTTAAAGCTTTCATTACACCCAAGCAACGCCGGGCTATACTGCTAGTATATATAAAATCAGATCAGCTTAAAAAAATTATATTTGTAAGAATTTGTATTAAAATGGAGGACTGCTTACATATATGGTCTGGATTTGTCCATTTCTCATTTTGCAGCCTTGACAAAGTTCAAGACTGCTTGAGACTCGCAGGTGCTGTAAGCCTGGATGTGAAGATGGTGCAATGGATAATGGCTAAAAATTGTTAAATCAGAAAACTGAGTTCCAATTCCAGTTGGGTTTGTTATTGTTGTGGATTCCGGATGGGGAACCACACAAGATAATGAACAACAAAACAGATATGGAGATAGAAAAATAGGAACGTAATATTGAACGTAATATACGAACATGAACACAGGTTAGTAATTTCAGGAATACTATTAGTAGAAATAAATATATACAAGTCTTGAAGTGAAGTCGTTGGAAATAGTATATATGGGTATTTTATTCTAGCTGAATAGAGCTCAGAGCTAGTCTGGTCTCTGAGTAACTTCGGTATCTGTCGGAACGCTCCAATAACTGTAATGGATCTCTACGATTACTCTCCACTGCAAACTGCAACTCTCTCTATGGCAGGGTTATATGTACCCTCAGTCAAGTCCATTATCATATACAAAAGGGGGAGATCCCACAACAGTTATATTCACTTACACACAAATACCCTTGGGAAAGGTATGAATCCACTACTTCTCCCCAAGCTTTGAGTTAATTACTAAGATTTTTATTACAAAATCATTATTATCTAAAAAATAAATGAATAAATAAATAAGATGAATTTTTTTTTTTTTTTTTAATCATATCACCCTGAGCAAGGCGGTAATGCCACTGACGTGGGTGGAGTGTGAACTGGGTGATAGTTTAGTCTATCTACTCTAATTGGGGGAAAAAAAAAAAAAAAAAACAATTCACACAACTGAAAAATATTTTTTGGCTTTAAATAACTTGCAAAGTGTTGACAAACCATAGAAAATGAATGAATCAATCAAAATAGAGTTCAATTTTCTACTCAGCAAACTCTTTCCTACAAACACAATGTTGTAAGCCTATATGGTTTCTTAATCAGTATTTCCATGGTAAAGATGAACTACATTCTTTAGTGCCACTAGTTCAGATTTGCTATGTCCAAAGAGTTGAATCACCTTTATTTCCCATTTATTATATTGGTAAAAAGGATGTCCCACTCTGAAAAGCTTCTTCCAAATAACCACTATTTTATTATGGTGAAACACCTTATTCCTCAGATAATGGACTCTCCCTCCTATATTAAAAAGAGTTAACAGGAAGTTAACTCGAGAAGTTCTTGGGAGTTCTTTAGAGTTCTATTGGAGTTCAGTAGAACTACTAGGCAGTTGATATTAGTTGGCAGTTAGCCAAATACTAAGGAGTCAGCTTAAGATGGAAGATTACCAAGTTCCTAACACTTGGGGTACATTAAATTGATTAGCAACCAATATAGCACAATTATAACTTTCAGTACAAAAACTACTCCACAACATTTATGGAACAGATTCTCACAAGAATGCTTCCCAGATCATTACACTCTTAACTTTTTCAAGTCTAGGGTCAACCATTATCTATCTTCCATATCCTCATAATCTTCACTTCCTTATTTTGCCTCATTCAGTAACCTACTAACTTGAGTGGCTCTTGGGACTTCTATTTGATGAACATTCATATAAAAGAAAATGTGGCAAAATATGTACATAACTTTGATGACTGCTAGGGCATAAGATTGTGTAGTTCTGAACTTCTAAATGGGACAGGTTCAGTCTCAAGCACCAACTGACACTGGATGTCAGGTTATTTAATTTTCAGTCATTGAACAGATTTACACACTCAACAAATGAATAAGAATGATGAATAGGTGTGAAAATATTTAATTAAATAGTGTCGAGATCTGGGGAAAATTCTGCAGGTGTTAACAATTGAGATTATTCATTGTCTTATTATTTTTGTCTTCTTTAATACTTTAACTGTATCTTCTCATTCTCTCCCTTATCCTTTTCAATCTTTATTGCCAGACTCTACCATTATTTCTTTTATATCTAGATGTTTTACAAACCTGGGTAAATGTCAGATGCAAAAATGAATAAAGAATGCACACATATCTTCTGGTGTATCCTTTCTTTTGCTCTATCTCACCATAAAGAATCTTAATATATCACAATTTTACACCTGTCCCTTCTACCTCTCTTTCAATATTCCACACTGCCTCTTGATATTATGCCAGCAAGCCTCTTTCTCTCTGGCTTTCATTTGTCTTCACGCTTTACTTCAATTATATATCATTATTATTATTATGACGATGATTTAAAAAAAAAATAAAAGTGAATGATACTGGAATTGGATGCAATCTTAAAGCTAGCAAAATTCTTGTCAAAAAATGCCAGAAATAAAATCAAACAATAAAATAAACTTAAATTTTTTAACTGCCTGTAAATATTCTTACTGGACTCTAACATGGTGAATATTTTAATTTCAGATTTTGGTGTTTACAATGAGTTTTTTTTTTTTTTTTTGGACTATAAATATATGTAGGTTTATTTATATATATATATATATATATATATATATATATATATATCAGCATGCAGTGTGGGTATAGAAGAATCCAAAGGAGTATACTGTACATACAGTGGTAGGAGAGCTCTAAACATATATTTGCACTACATGTATTTATATGCATATAAGAAAAATTAAGACAGACACGTTATTTCATGGTGTGTATATATATATATATATATATATATATATATATATATATATACACACACACACACACACATACACACATAATTCCAACCTCTATGGATCTGAGTGCTGGAGAATGACTAAGGTGGATCTCGCTAAACTTCGATCCTTTCACACCATATGCCTCCAATGAATACTGAGAATATTTTGGCCAGAGAAGATCCCCAATGAAGACCTGTTGAGGAAATGCAAGCAAGAGAACATGTGCACCATCTTTACAAGAAGGCGGTGGAAATGGATTGAGCATGTGCTCCGGAAATATCCACTGTCAATCACAAGAACAGCACAGCACTGGACCCCAGATGGCAAAAGAAAGAGGAGAAGACTAAGAACGACATCGAGAAGTACGGTGGAGAATGAGATGAAAGCCATACAGTACTCTTGGGGTTCATTGACTAGTCTGGCCCAAAATAGACAGAGGTGGACAACCTTTGTTACTACCCTACACACCATTGGGTGTCACGGATGATGATGATACACATACGTGTGTGTGTGTGTGTGTGTTAGTGTTTTGAATTAGATTATATATATGAGAGAGAGAGAAAATCTATGTAAAAGGATAATATAACTAAAAACAAAAAGCAAACTTATCTTAGCTGACACATTTCATCCACTGAGGGATTTATGAAGATAAATGCCATTTGTTTTGATAGCCAACACATTTCATCCTCTGAGGGATTAAGTCTTTATATATATATATATATATATATATATATATATATATATATATATATATATATCTTTTTTTTATAAATATAAAATACTGTTTGATTATAAACAGAATATCTACTTAAATACGAGTATCGATCAAAAATAATGTTTAAACAAATCATTTCAAATTGTCGGTTGTTTATAAGTTTCATTAATCTTCATTAATTTCTGTAACATGTTTACATTTGTTGACATTACAATACATTTCAGAGCAGATATGGTTATTACGATGAATCAAAAATTGTGTTACAGGCTTAATTTGACTTTGTTTAGACTGATCATCATTTGTGGTCGAGAGGTCTAAGATGTGCCAGATCACTTAGTGGCTTCCCCTATATGGATAGTGGTCACAGGTTCGAATCCTGCCAAATGACATATTTTTTTTTTTTTTAAATATAAAACTTTAATCCAAAAGGAAAAGCAAGAAGGTAAATCCCAAAGACTCGATCCTATTTAATATTAATTACATCAATATTAAAAAATGATCTTTCTTTCTTTTTTTACATTTCCACTTCCTTTTCTTAGAGCCAGACAAGACGAAATTTGAACTTACAACTCAGTTTAAAAGTAAGGTTTTCCAAAAATCTAAAAATAGACATTGCTTTCTGTCTACTTTCTTTTAATCCCACCCCTTCATTTTTTCTGTGATGTATATTTTTTTTAAACTTCTGCCAGTAATATATCTTGCTTGATTTTGAAATAAAGTTGCCGATGATACATGAAATTTCTTTTAGGGATTTCATGTAGAAATGGCCATACAACTGATCTGAACATCAAAATTTATTTTATTTATATATATATATATATATATAAAACTTATTTATAAATGGAACTTTGTGTGTGTGTGTGTGTGTCCGTTACCTATAAACTCCAAAATGGCTGAACCGATTTTCTTGAAAATTTACACAGTTGTACTATAAGCATCTGCGAGTGTTCTTAGCTAGGTTTTGTGTCGAGGTACCCCCGATAAATATCAAAAATCGATAATTGAAACAAATTCGGGTTATAGAAGGAGTGGTCCGATTTTAATCAAATTTGATACACTCATAGACAAAGACATAAGAAACGGTATTCAGAAGTTTCAAGGTTGCAGTTCTTACAATAGTGCAGAAAATTGATAATATATATATAAAAGGCAAGATGTTTGTGTGTGTATCTGTTTATCTGCCTGTATGTCTGTATTTTTTTTCAGCCCTTTTATTTTAGTTTTTGCTTTGGGTTTGGCTCTAAGTAGGTATAATTGTAGTTCTTAGTCTCAGCCATGATACCATTTACTCAGAGGACTTATTTAGCCTTCAAAATTCAGTTTGCAATGAAAAAAACTTATTTGATACCAGGAAATGAGAATTTGACTTACATCCATTCATTTTTCTTTCAGTCTATGGTTTCTTTGACTGGAAACAACTATTGCTTTAATTTATTTAATCATTGATCCCAAAGCCACTAGGATGAAAGGAGTTACTGAGTGGAAAATAATATAATGAAAAAGAAAATATTATTAAGGAGAGAGAAGGATAAAAGAACAGAAGATAATAATTGAGGTAGCATTTAAATTTTTGAAGGTCAGAGTTGAGTGGAAAGTAAAAAGCTAGAAGTGAGTGCCATGCAAGAGGAGAAACTGTTAGCAAAGAACTTAGGATGACATCAAGCCATTTCAACTGCTAAATGATGAAATCTTGCTACCAATCTAGCACCGTGTCTAAATTCATAAAGTCCAGGTACCAAAAAAGGAAAGGTTATCCAAACAATTGCCAAGAAAGTATTTATGGAAAAAGCGTAGGAAAGTGACTGAAACTAAGATGACAGATCAGGACCAATAACATTGCACATGATTCTTTGTGTTTTATCAAGAATCCCTAAAGATGATGCAGATGTACCAGACCAAATATGGCAGTTTTATTCAATGCAGAGACAAATGGTTATTATTAAATATCCCACCTTGAGATGTGAAATGCTATAAGAACCAGAATGTAAATTGCTTTTTCTCTCAAGTTTGTTACACACTTGGTATTCACATATAAAATGTGTATGTGTGAATACCAAGTGTGTCAGGGGTGCTAAGTGAAAAGTTCAAAGTGGAAAAGGTCAAAAAATAAAAAGGGCCAAGTACAAAAATGGCTATAGGCTGTCAAACTTAAGTTTATTTACAGTAAGCATATTTTGAAGGGGGAAAAACAAATTATATTGGATGTTGATAAGATGTTTATGGTCCCAAACTATTTATTGTTGGGGAATGAAGTTACTGATTTTATTATTTAGAAACCATTCTGTGGGTGTGGTGGGGCCATTAAACAAAGTGAGATATTTTTCTTCAAACATCCTTTGAATTTTATCTTTAAAAATAAGATTTGTAGTAGCCATATAAAGTTTTTGAGACTCATTCATGCAATTGAAAATTCCTTAAATGTTAAAAATACAAATTTGACTTTATTTTTTATCCAAAATATACAGAAGAAAAATTTTTATCACATTTTTGTACATGTTCATGATTTAAAATTTTCACTGTACATTTATTGAAAAAAAAAAAAAAATTATAACATTGATGAATTACTTTTAATTATATTTAAATTTAAAAAAACCGGGTTTCATCAATGATTTAAATTCTCCGCCACAAACTAAACAGTAAAATTACCAATTGGCAGAGGAGAATAATTCTTGCATCTATTAATTAAGTCAACAGTTGAATAAAAGGGACACGACAAACATTTAATATAAAGAAAGCAAGAAACAAATGAAGAAATCAAACAAAAAAACAAATGCAAACGAATTTATTTTTAGATTTTCAATTTAGAATCATTAGAAAACATATGAGATGAGATCTTGGAAAAAAAAAACACTCACTAATCAGAGGGACATTTCACACATTGAGAACAAATATTAAAAAGTTCAGATGATACAAATATAATTTTATCTTAATCGTGCATGAGTTGAACAACTAGAAATATAAATATAGTTACTCAAGAAAATTTGAAAATAAAAAAATGCAAACAATAATAAGATAGAACAGTTAAAATGATGAGAATAAATGATTTAGAGCCATAAACATTTTATCAATATTCAATTAAATTTGTTTCTCCCCTCACAAAAAATGCTTACTGTAAATAAGCTTTGAACTTTCAAATAAAGTTTGACATATTAGCAACACCAACACCGAGTAGCCTATAGACATTTTTGTCTTTGGACCTTTTTGATTTTGGGCGTTTTGACTTGTAACTATGTCAGCTATTTCTGGACGTGTTCTTATCTGATCTTAATTGGAAGATAACCTAAGTTAATGATACATTGCATACATTAATTTTTAATGTTTCCATTTTTTTTCCAACGACGTATTGAGAGCCTAAACATGGTAGCTTCCAATTTGTGACAGAAAATGAAAAGACATTATGTGCTTGTAGCATGAGAGCGACTTTGAGCTTGGAAGCTTCTTGACCTTCATGTTCAAGGTCAAGACAGTGATGGAATTCTCTAGTGGAGATTTGTCATCTGTGGACAAATGATCAAAAAGACTATAGATCATCAAGCCAGTCCGCAAACCCAAGCCTATGATAACAATTGCTGACCACTTGAAAGTGGCAGAGTTCACCATCAGACTAGACATTCACTTGGACCTCAGATGTAAGTCCTGCAAATACCTCATAAATAATGGACTATTTTGTTTTGATCACATAGAAAGAGGGGAAAAAACATCACTTGGTTTTAGTAAAAAATTAGCAGTTTAACCTGGTTTCACTCAGGTAGTTCAAGGAATAATAAGAATAAAAAACATATAATGAATTTATATAACAAATACTTACACAAGGCCCACCCTCATCACTTTTATAGATATAGATAACAATGTAGAATGTTTCTATTGGATTAGGGTGGGAGGGGCAACATATATAGATAATATAAAGTGGGGTGATCGATTCTATATTATAATCAATACATAAACTAAACCCTGACTGTGCGGGGGTGATAATATATATTTTTCTACCCCTAATTTTGGCTTTCTGAAAATTAAAAAAAAGTGTTCTAAAATTTTGATCTACATCTGAGCGCAACTCCCGTCAAGTCGAATCTACCAAATAAACAAATACTTACATAACGTCCACACCCGTCACTTTTATAGATATTGATGAAAGGAAGATAGAAGTGGAGAGAAAGCAGATCAGATTAAGCTGGGGAATAAAAAAACAAAAAAACCCAGATACTACACTTTTGATTTACCCTACTTCCTCATTGGAGCGAGTTGTGACACAAGGTCAGTTTTTAACATGGGGAACCTGAACACATATGCTCAGGCAATTGGTCAAAGATTACCCAGCCCCATGGGCACAAAGCTGGTCTTAGCTGGTCATTGCTTTCCGGCCGGTGAACAGGCAGTGAGTATCTGAGAACAGATACTACACTTTCATCTTAGCCAAAAGGCCAAGGATATTTACTCTTCTCCCCCACTTGAGAGAGATGTGACACAAGGTCTTTTTTAACGTGGGGAACCTGAGCGCGTACGCCCAGGTACTGGTTAAATATTACCTATCCACCTGCGGTGGATAGGTTCAGAACCGGTCTAAACTGGTCTTATTTTGGTCATTTCGCCCCCCCCCCCCCCAGCCAAAAGGCTGAGAAGCGATTATATTTTCTTTTCACCCTATGATGGCAGGATGTGACACAAAGACAGTGTAATGTGGAGAGCTGTGTACACGTACCCAGACCAAATTAAAAAATAGCCAATGCCCCAGCATCAGCATTGCGACAAACCAGCATCAGCATTGCGACAAATCTCCCATCTTTAATGCAACGAGGGAGTTCCTGCCATGGGTAGCTGTTTCCTGAGACCAAGCATCTCTCAATATTTTCAGATGCACTGTCTGTAGAAAGAGTGCATGCTGTCTGAAAACAGACATGTTAAATGTTCGTATAATTTGTGGTATTCTGAATTCAATGTGTTTCGAATGAACACATTGTTTCACATTAAATTTAGGATACGACAAATTATGCTTATGTTTAACAAATCAAATGCATGTCTCTCTGCCTGTTCCTTGTGAGTTTAAATATGTAAAAATCAGAATTCCTCTGCATGTTCTTTGCAGGGTCCCCATTAAAGTAGGGACAGTCAGCCTATGTCTGGTACAAGGCCACTTCACAAACATAACTGACACTCCCCACATTTAAAGACAGCAAATGTTGAGTAATCATTGAAAGATAAAAATGGTCTGTTTCATAACATCCAATTTGCAGGAAGTGAAATTATTAACTGTGAAAAATGTTTTCAGAGAGAGTTTAGTAAAGAGTTTACAGAATTAAGAGTTTGTTTGCTTTTTTTTTTTTTTTTTTTTTTTTTTTTTTAATCATTTCACCCCGAGCAAGGCAGAAACGCCACTGATGTGCAGGGGGTTACATAAATGTAAAAAGATTAATTAGAAAAGAGTGAGGAGTACAAGCTAGTTAGAAAGGAACAATAGAAAGCTGAGAAAGCAGGTGCAATGACAGATACATGGGCGGAGAGAAAGGGAAGGTTATACAGGGGAGGGGAGAGAGCTAGAGGCCAGTGGTTAGTAGGTGAGTATTAACTTTGCTTTTAAATTTCTGGAGGTCGTAGCCGTCAGGAAAGCAAGAATACGGGAGTGAGTTCCACAGGCGGGAAGTGCGAGAGAGGAAGCTGCAGGAGTAGAATTGTCGTCTGCGTTTGGCTAACCTGACTGTGAATGGGTGGGACCCAGTTGCCAGTCTGGTTGCACGGGTAAACACCTGTTGAGGAGGCATCAGTGACTTAAGCTCATCCGAGCAGAAGCCATGAAAGTATTTATAGAAGAGACAGAGGGAGGCCACATTTCGACGATGGGAAAGTGGCTGCAGACGAGTCACCAGATCAGTACCTATCACATTACAGACTCTCCTTTCGGAGCTTGTCAAGAACACTGAGGAGAACGGCAGGGGCACCTGACCATAAATGGCAGCAGTACTCCATGCACGGACGGATGGTTGACTTGTATATATGCAGGATGGATTCAGGTGGAAAAAACATCCTGGATCGACATAGTGACCCAATCTTCTTAGCAGTAGATTTTGCTATGGATTCAATATAGTGCTTCCATTTGAGGTCTGAGGACAGGGTAAGTCCGAGGAGGCGTAGTGTATTACTCTCCGGATGTGATTTATACAGAAAGAAGATAAGTCCATGTTTTTGCTGAGTGTATCAACAAAGTAGTAGTAATGTCTTGTTCCAAGAAACATGATCAATCAATGAAAATGAAACAAGACAAAATTTAAAGTACCAGAATTTATTTATTTTCTCTTAGTCTCTGATGAAGCATTAATAAAAGTGAAACATGTCAGACTAAAAATTTCTTATTTGTTTTTTGTCGGGTGCGGTGATAAACTGCCGTCTAAATTACACAAAAATTAAAATAACACTGATATTTCATTTTAACATATATTTATCAAAATTACGCAAAAAATATTTTGAAATACTAAAGAGGAAATTTATTTAATAAAATCACTGTTGGCTTCAACCACAGCTTCCAGGTGACTTTGGAATCTGCTGCAACTCTTCTGCACAGCCTCCTTGTTTATGTTGGTGAATATTACCCTAATCCTTGCTTTCAGTTTATCCTTGGTGCTACAAGAAATTTTGTGGACACAGTTGAGCAAGAGGCTCAACTGTGACCCACACACAAAATAATCAAGGGGATCGCAGCTTGAGGAAGTTAGGGAGCCAGATGTAAGGGGTGATGTGGACACACAGAAATTGTCTGACAGCCATGACTCAGTTCTTCTGATAGTGTGGCATGTTGCAGAGTTCCCATTGCCAGACATAGGGTCTTTCAGCAGTCATCATCTTGACTCAGAGCTGCACAATCTCCTCAAGGCACTTGATGTAGGCCTCTGTGTTAAGTTAGAGACCTTGTGGGAAGATGAATGGAGACATAACATTGCCATCACTGGTGATCACTTCAAACACCTTTTGTAATTACCATTAATCCAACTCTTTCTGAATCCTCTGCACTGTCCTCAGATTAACAGCCAAACACTATGTTTGTATTGGAACTGTCGGCACAAATGCCAAGGAGTACAGCATGCTAGTTCCAAGATTATGGCAGAGTGAATTAAGTCATAGTGCTCATTTTCTCACAGTGACAAACTAACCTGACTATAATATTGTGCATTCAACAAAATCAAAAACAAACAACGCACATATGCAAAATTAAAAATATAAAATGGCAACAACTTACAGTCAGATTTTTACTCACATCTTTAGGTAAACATCAGTTAGTTTTATATATATATATATATATATATATATATATATATATATATATTTAGTGTATCAAGGCAGCAAATAATTTTCTAAACATATACTGTTAAATATAAGAGACAATGAATGCCTATTATGTTTAATCATGAGCCATTCTAAACGTCGTATTTTGGCTTTAATTTCAGTTGAAAATAAAGACAAAAATACCCCAACATTTGGATAATTTTTTATTAATTTGTTTCTAAGCTTTCGGCTCACATGAGCCATCTTCAGAGAGGTCACCAAGACGGTAACACAATAACATCCACCATCACCGACGATTTTATTTTGTGTTAACAAAACTCCGCTAGGCAACCAAAAATAACAAACGCAGTTCGTAAATTTAATAAAATCACTTTTAAATCTGGCCATAACATATTACACTGCACTTGAATACATGGTTCTGTTGTCATTTCGTGCTATCACGCAGTGTGATGTCATAAAGCCGCATTGCAAATTCTACTCCAGCAGCTTCTTTTCTCGCACTTCCTGCCTGTGGAATTCCCTTCCATTTACTTTCTTCCCTGACAGCTACAATCTTCAAGAGTTCAAATGTAAAGTCAATAGTCATCTTCTATCTCACTAACTGCATCCTCTCTCTCTCTCTCTCTCTCATGTTCCTTTTTCTGTCCACTCCATTCTCATCCTTCTCTTACCCTTTTCTTGACACTCCTTATAACCTGTCACTCTTTCTCATAACATTCCTCCTATGTAACCCCCTGCAAAACAGTGGCAGTAAAATGCCTTGCTTGGCACGACATGATTATATATATATATATATATATATATATATATATATATATATATATGTAAAGATCTTATGGAACAACCAGCCAGTAATCAACTAGAATAGGAGTTGATTCTAATTGACCAAAAAACCACCAGGGCAAATTGGTAGGTGGTTTAAATAATAACCTGGGAGATTCCATCCTGTTACAGGCAAATCTATTCTGTAAGCATTGATTGGCTAATAATTTCAGTGTGTATATTGAACTCCATAAACATTCAGCACAATATCCACACTCTTGAATATACACCATATCAGAGAGACAACAGAAAACAGCCATGTTGAAAGGTAAGTTATTTGACTTCTACAAAATATATATATATATATAGATAGATAGATAGATAGATAGAGAGAGAGAGAGGCAAATGAGCAAGTTGTTAGAAAATCCACTTCCTGACCAAGGTTAGAATCTCACCATGGTTGGTTTGTACGAAAAGTGACTTCTTAATGTTATCAGTCTGAGAAGGTGATCCCAGCATGCAGCATCTTTGAAAAATGCTTGGATACTATACCACAGATAATAAGCCTTGTGAGGGAAATAGAAACTGTTGGATGGTTGTGCAAAAAAAATGCCACAAGTCATCATGACTGAAGGACTAAAACAAATGAGATTACCAAAATTATATTGGGTGGTAATCAATATTCAGTGAAGAAAATAAGATAAATGGTAAGAATACTGAAAGCCGTGAGTGTGCATTTCTTAAGGTATGGATGCATGCCCAAAATGTACGAACATGTATCTATATATCTGGTAATGAGTGTATACGTTTATGTGTGATCTTAGCAAACCTAATTTCTTAACTATGTCTGTTCTCTCTCCTTTCTTTCTTCCTTGTTTACTTTCCCTCTCTACTCTCCCCCCACTTGCTCCCCAAATTACATTCTGCCCTACTTAAGTGGATCTTGGCTTATTTAGTTGGCTCTGATATTTCTCTGTGGGCTTTTTTATTTACTTATATTTACGTACATGAACATATGCATACAAACCACACAGCAACAAATATAGAATGAAGTACACAAATTTATGTCCCAAGATTAGTCTCACCTACACAAAAATGAAAGATACATGTACACAGGCATACACATTTTATATATATATATATATATATGAGTCTGAGTTTTATTTAATAGCATATCAACCTCTGTGGGTTATTTAATGCCAAAAAGGTCGGGTTTTAGGGTATTTTTTAATGTTCGGTTATAGTCAGAAGGTTGATTTAGTTAGATTTTGATGAAAAATTCTTTATATTTTTATTTTAGAAAACTGAAGATGTCTTCTAGTTTTCAAAAATGTACTGCTGGTAATAATTTTTTTGTTCCTTCAAAATGTGTTATGGCAATCTTCAAAAATGTATCATTGGTAATGTTTTTCTATAAAAGTCTATTTTTATGTATATATTTCTAGAAAAGTCTATTTTTATACTTTTATAGTGTTTTAATCCCAGTTTAGGGGTTAATTATTTGCCCATAGCTGGGACCCTAACAGGTGCTACGACTCCGGGTTGAGGTGGACATGGGAACAACAGCAATTAAGAGGTGGTTCCATGCTCCTCACAACCTCTCAGTCAGAGGCCTTGCTGCTGGATGCAGCTTACCGTCATGCCCAGGACCATATATATATATATATATATATATATATATATATATATATATATACACACACACACACACACAGTGATTTAAAAGTAACTCTCTATTTTATATATAAGTGGCCAGCCAAAAATCCTGACTTATTATCCAGTGATTTTTTTTTCTTTCTTTGGGATTAGTTAAAGGAGCAAGTCTACTATACCAAACAAAAACTTTGGAAGAATTTGAAGGGGCATTTTGAAGAAGTTATGTCTTCCATACCACAAGAGGTTTTAGAGAAATCAGTTGACACAATTCCTTGAGAAGCTGGTAGCGAAATCTGGTGCCCATATTGAATTTGAAATAAAACCTCATGCCATATGCTTCCTTCTCATATCCATTTCTTTAAAAATTATAGTTAATAGATAAAGTATTTCAAAATGTGGAATTACTTTTCAATCACCCTGTATATATGAGTTAACACTGAAGTCAACACCCAGAGGTGACAGTCTGTTTCATTCTGAACACAGTTGTCAGACCATGTTTAGTATGAAATAGATTGTTGCCTCTGAGTGTTGACTTTAATGTCCACTTTTATATTTTACACATGCTCGCTCGCTCTCTCTCTCTCTCTCTCTCTCTCTCTGATATTGAGCACTTTCACCTATAAATAAAGGATTCATTAAAACTATATTTTCTCAGTTGAGTGTTAACTATTTTCCCATAGCTGGCATGCTAGCATGGGTTGGACAGAGTTTTCTTGATGGCTTTGTAATTGAACCATCATGAAATATTGGAGTGAGTTTTACAGCTGTATGCCCTTACTGACACCAACCAGTTTAGGAGATATTTATAGAAAAGGCACAGGGAAGCTACATTATGATGATGTGAAAGTGACTGAAATGAAAAGGAAAATCCACTGAGCAATGGAATAATACAAATTTTGAATACAGGCAATGTAAGTAACACTAAAATGATTAAGCCACTTGAGATGATAAGCGTTAAAATCGGCAGATACAAATATGCTTGAAGATGAATGTAGAGAGAGAAAACCCGTTTCTTTTCTGTCAGACATTTTGTCTAACGTGCCAAAATCCTGAGAAGGGAAGTGATGAAGAAAAAAAAAGAGTGTGACAAAGTAAATAAATCTCGCAAGAATTGAACGAGACAATTCCTTTGCTATTGGAAGATTTTTCCTGAATGTAAACACCTACGCTATGCTTATGTAAAACCTGTCTTACATTCTGAATTAAAGTACTTTCTTTTATTCCATAGATGCTTTTTTTTAGCTTGTATCTTTGTCTATTCGAAGCTTTTCATCAGCCAGTGAATTGGGTAGACAAGTTAGAGGAAGAGTTGACGACTTTCATGTTTGCTACACTCTCTTTAGAATGAAACTCATTGAGTTGAATTTTTTTTAAAAAAGCAAGAAAAAGATTCCTCTTAAAAGTAAATTTACAATTTGTTGATATGCTAAATAATTAAATCTGGACGAGGAACTCAAAATATCCATTCATCAAAAGTCATATTTGTGAAATTGTTTTGCAACAAGTGACCTTGAGTTAAAAATAAATATAAAAAAAAAAAAAAATGACCATTTTTCTCCTGATTTCTGTTTAATCACACCTACAGACAGAAACTTATCTGTAAGTATATGAAGCAAAGTAGAACTTGTCTGTCTGTCAATGAATGCCAAACTGATAAATGGCCAGACATGAGAATTTTGCTTGCAAGTGTGTGTGTGTTTATGTACACGTATATGTGTGTGTGTGTTTATGTACACGTATGTGTGTGTGTGTGTGTGTGTGTGTGTGTATTTATGTACACATATGTATATGTGTATTTATGTGGGTATGTTTGTCAATGTGGCTGATTACCTGCTTACTTTATTAAAGTGTTCCATGGAATCAAAGTCAGTCATTTTTAAAGAACTACAAGTATCAAGTTTCTCATTTATAATGTTAAAATAAATGCCTTTTTCTTGTCATTGGGCTATGAACTTTCTGGTATACCTATGAGAGCATGGTACTGCACATGCGTTCACATGTTATATGTAGAAAAAAAGTGTGTGTGTGTGTGTATTAATTTTCGCTTGCTCTTTTTTTTTGTTTTTTGTGACTTTGCAGGTGTCATAAATAATTGTTACAGTTTTCATTTCAGAATTGTCCTTCTCCAAAATGTGTGTGTGTGTGTGTGTGTGTATATAAATATATATATATATATATATATTTTTTTTTAAATCATTTCACCTCGGGCAAGGCGTAAATGCCACTGATGTGTGGGGGGCAACATAACTGAAAGAAAATTAATTAGAGGAGGGAGAAGAGGATTACAAACCAATTAGAAAGAAGCAATAGAAAGATGAAAATGCAGGTGTAATGACAGTTGCAAGGGAGG
Organism: Ascarosepion bandense; assembly: GCA_037127315.1. Classification (NCBI taxonomy): domain Eukaryota; kingdom Metazoa; phylum Mollusca; class Cephalopoda; order Sepiida; family Sepiidae; genus Ascarosepion; species Ascarosepion bandense. The sequence goes on from JBBBDQ010001079.1 coordinate 3,391,669, forward strand.
AGAGAAAGGGAAGGATATACGGGGTGGGGGAAGGGCTAGAGTCAAGTGGTTAGTAGATGAGTATTGACATTGCATTTAAATTTCTGGAGGTTGTAGCCATCAGGAAAGCAAGAATATGAGAGTGAGTTTCACAGGCGTGAAGTGCAAGAGAAGAAGCTGCAGGAGTAGAATTGTCGTCTGCATTTAGCTAACCTAACTATGAATGGGTGGGACCCAGTTGCCATTCTGGTTGGACGAGTAAACACCTGTCGAGTGACTTAAGTTCGTCTGAGCAGAAGCCATGAAAGTACTTATAGAACAGACAAAGGGAAGCCCCATTTTGTCGGTGTGGAAGTGGCTGTAGTCGAGCCGCCAAGTCAGCACCTATCACGTTACTAACTCTCCTTTGGAGCCTGTCGAGAACACTGAGGTGAGCGGCAGGGGTGCCTGACCATAAATGGCAGCAGTACTCCATGCAGGGTCGAATGATAGACTTGTATATATGCAGGATGGATTCAGGCAGAAAGAACATTCTGGATCGACACAGTGACCCAACCTTCTTAGCAGTGGATTTAGCTATGGATTCGATATAGCGGTTCCATTTAAGATCAGAACAGAGGGTAAGGCCGAGGAGGCGCAGTGTATTGGACTCAGGGAGAATCGCTTGGTCCATGCTTATGTGAGGCAGGAGAGGTTGCCTGTGATGGTTGACAGACAATAGCTTGGTCTTGGACGCATTGAAGTTGACAAGCCACTTCTTGCCCCAATTCACCACAGAGTGTAGATCCTGTTCAAGGTCAGCAGTGAGATTATGTCTGTCCGCCATGCCAGGTTTCTTACTTGTGCAAAAGTATATTGTGGTGTCATCTGCGTAGATGCTTACTTGGGACTTGATCTCATCTGGGAGGTCGTTGATGAAAATAAGGAAGAGTGTCGGGCCCAGGATAGAGCACTGGGGGACACCAGCATTCATGCTGTAGGATGAAGGGGCATGCCCATTCAATACTACCTTCATTTTGCAGTTGTTTAAAAAGGACTGGATTAGGTCAAGCAGTTGTCCGGTAATGCCGTAACCCCGTAGCTTGCAAAGGAGACCAGAGTGCCAGACTCTGTCAAAAGCCTTGGAGATGTCCAGAGCAACTGCACGAGCCTCGCCTGACTCATCGAGGGTCCGGAGCATGTACTCCATAAAGGTTGTTAGCATATCAGCAGTGGACCTGGCAAAGTGGAAACCATATTGCTTGTCAGTTATACATGAAAGGATTTGTTTGAACATTATTTTTGATCGATACTCGTATTTAAGTAGATATTCTGTTTTTAATCAAACAGTATTATATATTTATTTCTAACGGCCTGATTATTTACGATGAATTTTTGTTACAAAAATGTGTGTCATTCAGCAGGATTCGAACCTGTATCCCCTATCCACATAGGAGAAGCCACCAAGTGATCTGGTGCATCTTAGACCTCTCGACCACAAATGATGATCAGTTTAAACAAAGTCAAATTAAGCCTATAACACAATTTTCAAATTCATTGTAATAACCATCTCTGCTCTGAAATGTATTGTAATCTCAACAAATGTAAACAAGTTATAGAAATTAATGAGGATTAACGAAACTGGTTATAAACAACCAACAATTTGAATTAGTTGCTTGTTTAATAGGCCTATATCGGGATGATGGACTGATATGTATTCCCAATTCCAATGGGCCTTACACTAATAGAATACATAAGAAAATTATCAGAGCCCTAAATTTTCTTGGTTTTAAGGTTGAGGTTACTTCCAATCTCAAAATTGTAAACTATCTAGATATCACCCTTAACTTAAATGATGGTTCCTACCAACCCTTTCTCAAAGAAAATAGTTCTCCCACCTATATAAATAGTTTATCCAACCACCCCAAGAATATTATAAGACAAATACCCAAGATAGTAAATAATAGGGTTAACCAATTATCTTCCAATATAAAAATTTTCAACGCAAGCAAAGAAATTTACGATAAGGCCCTTCAGAAAAGCAGTTTTGTTAATAAGTTAAAGTATGATAATCCTGCTATAAACCCAGAATCATCAAAAACTAAAAACACCCGAAAATGTAGAAAAAGGAAAAAGGAAAATAATTTGGTTTAACCCTCCTTATTGTAAGCTAACTAATATAAATATTGGTAAGTATTTTCTCAGATTAATCGATAAACATTTTAATAATAATAACAATCCCTTAAATAAAATTTTTAATAGATTCACCCTAAAAATTAGTTATTCTTGCACCTCAAATATAGATAATATAATTAATTCCCACAATAAACAAATTTTAATGAACCTAAATAATACGGAAGCTAAATCCGGAATTGTCGACAAATGCAATTGTTATTCTGTGGATGCCTGCCCGGTACAAGGCAAATGTAAATCCACCCATGTAATTTATGAAGCCCGCATTTCTCCATCTAATAACAAGGACAATTACCGGACCTATATTGGCATGTCCGCGGGCTCTTTCAAACAGAGGCTTTATAATCACAGGTACTCGTTTTCGAACTCTAAACAGAGATTCCAGACGGCAATATCACGTAGGTTCTGGGAAATGAAGGAGGAAGGGCAGGACCCTATAATCAGCTGGAAATTAATAGGCTCAGCTTGTACTCCTAAAAGTTTTCGTGATAGGTGTCGTATGTGTTTATTGGAGAAGATTCTGATTTTGAAGTATCCTCATCAGGACTTACTTTTGAACTTTAGGAGGGAATTTATAAACAAGTGCCGCCATAGGGCGGATTTTAAAATTTAACTTCTAATTTTTAATTTTTAAATTCTAAATTTTTCTATAATTTTTTTAATATTTTAAAAAAAATTTTTTAATTTTAATTTTTTTTTTTTTTTTTATGTATATGTGTATGTTTGTGTGTGGATGTGCATATTTGTATATATATGTATATATGTATTTATGTATGTGGGCTATATGTAATTTTGAAAAATTTTTTTAGCTATTTAAATGCTCCTTTTCATAATATTCATTAATATGTATGTGTGTGAGTGCATATGGAATATATATATATATATATATATGTGCGTGTGTGTGTGTGTATATGTGTGCATGTATGTGTACACATGTATATTATGTGTATATGAATTTTTTGTATATAGGTGTGTACACACATATATACGTGTGTATGCGCATGTATATGTATATAAGTGTGTAATAAATTGAATGTATGTGTGTGTATGTGTATGTATATATGTATTCTTATTCATAGAATTGTGTGTGTATATATATGTATGTATGTGTGTACTTCTATAGGTATGTATATAATAATTGTAATAATTTTTTTTTTTTTTTTTTACCTAGTGTTGTCTTTATTTAGTTTAATTTCAAATGACCTAATTTTTTTAAAAAATAATTTTATTTTAAATCCTATATCTTTTTATTCCCTTTTATTAATAATTATGCCTTCTTAAGTAAAGGCCTTTTTCTAATACTTCAACGTTTTGGGGAAATTAGGTTTTTGAATTTGTCCAGCGTCTGTAATATTTAAAAAAAATTTTTTTCTTTAGTTTCTTTCTTTTTCCCTCCCTTCCTTCTTTTATCTCTCTTACCACCTTTTTTTCCGTGTTGCTTAAACTTACGTCGATTTAACACGGCTGTCTGTTAATTTTTAGTTACATTCTCCCTTTTTTTTGCGAACCCAGACGATGTCAATTTTTTTCTTTTCTTATTTATTTGATTTTATTCTATCTTTTTCTTTTTCTTTTTCGTTTTCTTTTTCTTTTTCCCTTTTATTTTATTTTATTTTATTTTATTGTTTATTTTTTTTAATTTCTTTGCAATCTATTTAAAAAGGAAAAGTAGACTAATTTTTCTCCAGTTTCTGAAAGGTTTTTTCTGTTGCTGAGGTGATGTGTCGTCCCCCGTGGGGATCTTCATATTGAAATGGCCATTCAACATCTTTGAATTAATCCTTTTTTAATATATATATATATATATATAGATAGATATTATATGATTAATGTGGAGAAGTTTGTTGCTTAACTAACCTGTAGATGGAAAAATAAGTCCTGAGGAGTGAGGACATCGTAATGGTGCCTTCATGAAACCTTGATATCAGTATGACTCTGCTCAACAATTAAGTGACAAACATCGCCACATTAATCCTATTAATGCTCTATCTTGATATCAAACACTTTACGACAAAAAAAACCCTTTGCCAAAATATCCTTTTATCAGGAAACCACTGAAAAAACAACAATCTCAACACTAAGCAACATCACAATATATATATATATATATATATATATATATATATATATATCAGGTATATTTGGGCAGCAAAGTATTCATCTATCTAAAGAAATTTGGTGTTAAATAGTACCAACAAGGTCTGTCTGTTTAATTTTTTTTATTACACTTTTCCAACATATATTCCTTTGATATTGATGCATACATAAGAAGAAAATTACTGGAAAGTAACAGAAATTCTCCTGAAGCGAGCTGAATGTGTAATGCTCCTCATGCCAATGACATTTCCACCGAGCCTCTCTATGGCATGATTTCATTGAATTTAATGTCTTCCTCTCAAATTTATATTTAAATTAATTTGGGGTCATCAGGAAAAGCCTTCCTTTCAACAGTTTCACTTGCACGCCGGTCCCCATTACTGATGCAAGACCCCATTATAACGATATACTAGTGTGTTGTAGATATACTAGTTCAATATATTGTTCCGAATATATTGTTCAATATATTGTTCAATATATATCCGAAGAACAATATTAGGGGAAAAAATGTATGACAAAATGGAAAATGTTTTGCAATGCCTTTTATCCTTTTGTAGTTTTATCAGACTAAATAACCAACTTACGGTACTTCAACGGACTCAATTTGCTATGTTGGTATTACTAAAATTACACCCAAATGAGGGATACTAAAAATTTTTAAATTTCAATTTTTTTTTTTCATACAATCTAACCCAAAAATTAAAATTTAAAATCCCCAGCATCTTTTATTTCTGCACAATTGTAGTAGTACCAAAATAAATTTACTTTGATAAGGTCATAAAGGATCAAATGGATCACACAAAAACTTTGCCCACTTGGTCATAAATCTTTTTCCTTATATATATATATATATATATATATATATATATATACACACAAACACACACAATCAAAGTTTTTGAGAAGGTCATGTATTAACTTTATTTATTAGCATTACTTTCTAGTGTGCTAATAAGTTGTCTTGAAAAGCTAATTTAAAAATGCACAAAAATAAGTCAGTCAAGTGCCATACGTGATATACGCTTTGGGCGATCATGTCTCAAAAGAGACATTACTGACTGGGCAGAAGATTATCCCAAAGTAGGTTGCCATTGCTTTCTGCGCTGCACTGGTTGCCAGCAAGGCTATAGAACCCAATTTGTCCTGTTATTTGACTCATAGCTAGAGGGGTAAGAGATGTATTATAATATTAAATAGTAATTATTTGGGGGATCAGTTTATTACTTCATAACAATATAAAACTGATCCCCCACTTTATGCCCAATAAAACCCTTAATCATGTTTTTAACTATTATATTCAGTCGGTCAGTCAGTCAGTTAACTGCCATACGTGATACACTTAACTGACAGAAATAAGTGGAAATTGCAACACCGGAAACAAATGAAAGATAAAAACATGTCAGTAGGAATTAAAATACAGACCATAATAAGAAAAGTGATAAAAATGATGGTGGAAAGACACAAAAGAAAAAAAAAAGGCTGGTTAAATAATGTCCCATGGATAATAAACACAACAGAAAAAGACCAAACAGAAGATGGTGAGATGAGCCAGACAAGATAGAAAATGAAAGAAAATGGGAAATGCTATGTCTGGCAATGGATGACCTCACAATGTTTGGCAATGATTTGTAAAATTCTTTTGATGTGTTATGAATTCTTCACTTATAGAAAAAATAATCTTTCCTATATTTATGCAAGTTTCATGCCTCCTACTCACGACTCCTTGTCTTTCTTTTAATCTCATATTGCCAATCTAATTTTTCTCAGTATCTGTCCAAAACCTAATAAAAATTCATAATGCCGTAGTGTAAAAAAAAAAAAAATGTATTTCATGGACGTCTGTGCATAAAAGAATCTCGTTGGGAAGCCATATTCCTTTAATGTAGAGAAAGTGCCACAAAAAACACAGCTACCACAAGGTTTGAGGAGGTATAAATATGGCTGCTAAGTAGAACTCGGCAGGGTGTTTCTTGTGTGTTAGACTTCTTACCCACGCTCTCTTTGGGAAGTACTCTTACTGCGTTTTTCAAGTTTGAGATTACTAATATACACTTTATTTGGGAAGAACTTTTGTGCATTTGAGATTAAAGATCTACACTTTGTTTGGAAAGAACTCTTGCTGCATTTTTCAAGTTTGACATAACTAATCAACACTCTTTTTGTGAAGAACAATTTTGCATTCTCAAGGTCAAGATTACTCAACTACAAAGGTCACCGAATGTTTTTTTTAAATGTCTTTAATGCAATAAAAGAATAAACTTCCAATTGAATAGTCGAAGTTGGGAGTGGTTAAGCTGATGTTAACTCGTTTGCTGTTCAGTACTTGTTGGCTTTGGTACAACAGAGACATTTGTTAAAGGATAACCTGAGGGAGGAGAGCTAGAGGAAAGAAGGGCCCGAGGGAGGAAAGGAAAGCTAGAGGAAAGAAGGGCCTGAAGGAGAAGAGGTAGAGGAAAGAAGGGCCTGAGGGAGGAGAGGTAGAGGAAAGAAGGGTCTGAGGGCGGAAAGCTAGAGGAAAGAAGGGTCTGAGGGAGGAGAGGTAGAGGAAAGAAGGGCCTGAGGGAGGAGAGCTAGAGGAAAGAAGGGCCTGAGGGAGGAGAGGTAGAGGAAAGAAGGGCCTGAGGGAGGAGAGGTAGAGGAAAGTAGGTTCTGAGGGAGGAGAGGTAGAGGAAAGTAGGGTCTGAGGGAGGAGAGGTAGAGGAAAGAAGGGTCTGAGGGAGGAGAGGTAGAGGAAAGAAGGGTCTGAGGGAGGAGAGGTAGAGGGAAAGAAGGGCCTGAGGGAGGAGAGGTAGAGGAAAGAAGGGTCTGAGGGAGGAGAGGTAGAGGAAAGAAGGGCCTGAGGGAGGAGAGGTAGAGGAAAGAAGGGCCTGTGGGAGGAAAGCTAGAGGAAAGAAGGGCCTGAGGGAGGAGAGGTAGAGGAAAGAAGGGCCTGAGGGAGGAAGGGTCTGAGGGAGGAGAGGTAGAGGAAAGAAGGGTCTGAGGGAGGAGAGGTAGAGGAAAGAAGGGTCTGAGGGAGGAGAGGTAGAGGAAAGAAGGGCCTGAGGAAGGAGAGGTAGAGGAAAGAAGGGCCTGAGGGAGGAGAGGTAGAGGAAAGAAGGGCCTGAGGGAGGAGAGGTAGAGGAAAGAAGGGCCTGAGGGAGGAGAGGTAGAGGAAAGAAGGGCCTGAGGGAGGAAAGCTAGAGGAAAGAAGGGCCTGAGGGAGGAGAGGTAGAGGAAAGAAGGGTCTGAGGGAGGAGAGGTAGAGGAAAGAAGGGTCTGAGGGAGGAGAGGTAGAGGAAAGAAGGGTCTGAGGGAGGAGAGGTAGAGGAAAGAAGGGTCTGAGAGAGGAAAGCTAGAGTAAAGGAGGGCCTGAGGGAGGAGAGGTAGAGTCAAGAAGGGCCTGAGGGAGGAGAGCTAGAGGAAAGAAGGGCCTTAACTATGAAAGACAGAAGATGATAAGAAATTTTCAGAAATAATTAAATTAAAAGGAAAGAATATACATTTATAGAAAAGAAGAATAGGTGGAGAGAGAGAGTGACAGACAGATTTGCTGACTAGATATGTGTGTGTGTGTGTGTGTGTGTGTGTGTGAATGGGATCAATATACACTAGAACCTTGTAGTACGAGTGTGCTATTTTATGATAAACTTGCTTTACGAGCCATCATGCAATAAGAATTTTTGTATCATACAAGTAAAAAAAAATCCTCGTACGAGTGACCATCATACACAGTGGGCAGTTGAGGATTGAGATAAAAAGAATGGATAGCATTCACAGCCGATATGGGATTCTAAGAAATTGCAGATTTTATTATATTTTATTGTTGTTAATTTTTTTCTAACTGCATTTTTTCTGCTTAAAAAACTTAATAGGCATTTTGGGTGGTTTTAGGTAGACAGAGCAATAGGCCATGCTTAAATGTAATTGGCAGAAATCCTCACAAAACAGATTTGACAAAGTTCACAATAAACAATAAAAAAGAACATAGTAAAATAATATCCAGCAAAAAGACAAAACTAGGCAAAGTAACAGTCAGTCAGTCAGTTAAACGCCATACGTGATATACGCTTTGGGTGATCATGTCTCGAAAGAGACATGACTGACTGAGCAGAAGATTATTCTGCATTAGGTTGCCATTGCTTTCTGTGGTAGACTGGTTGCCAGTCAAGGCTATAGAACCCAATCTGTCCTATTATTTAACCCATAACTGGAGGAAAGAGACAGATTAATACTTTTCCAAGGGTATTTGCGCATAGGTGAATGCAAGGAATTCAAATGGAATTTAAACTTGGCATCCCGATTTGTTGCTCCAAGTTGATATCCACTGCTAATGTATATGTATGGCTGACCACTCGTATCTACATATGTCTGTCTGCAAGTATGACTAGCAAATCCCTATTGCAGACGCCTGCTCAGGCACATTTGTATTTGTTCAACACACACAGAGCCCACCTGTGGTTTATACTGCAAATACACTGAGAGGACCTTAGGGAGAGAGCACATTACCTAGTGTAAACCACAGTCTGAACAAGGCCAGGACACTCAGACCCTCGGTAACGATGACTTGTGACTTTGTGCTAACTATTGACGCTCCCAGAGAGTACTGTCTACCTAATTTCACTCACAAGGCTTGTATCAACCTGTGGTATTATTTACAGGCACTTTCCAAATATGCCGCACACTGGGATTGTCTCCTCCAGACCGATAACACTGAGAAGTCACCTTCCTGACAAGATTAAAATCTGGGTTTCATGCTCAGAAAGCAAACATTCTAACCCCTCAGCCATACCATGCCCATAACAAAACTAAGAATGATGTTAACACACAAAACAAATGAGATATAGACAAGTGATTGCAGCATTCTGACTTTGAAACAAGCAAAAACTAAGTTGAAACCAAGAAGTGGCCTATCTTATTAACTAGGAAGAAATCTGTTTTGGGGAAACACACCTATTCTTCAGATAATGGACTCTCCCTCCTATATTAATAAGAGTTAACGAGAAGTTAATGGGAGAAGTTCTTGGGAAGTTCATAGGAGTTCAGTAGAACTACTAGGCAGTTGATATTAGTCGGCAGTTAGCTGAATACTAAGGTGTCAGCTTTCAGTGGAAGATTACCAAGTTCCTAACATTTTGGGTGCGTTAAGTTGACTAGCAACCGACATAGCCTGATTATAACCTTCAGTGTAAAAACTACTCCACAACAAAATCCAAGCATACATCTGTGTTTTATCTATAAATGTGGGGTTAGGGGGGATGTTTTTTGCAGTCATTCCTAGCCAGATTAGAACTAACATTGTAGAAACATTCAAATGACATAAGAACACAAAAGTCATGCACATACAGCGCAGACATATCTATATGTTGTATATGTACATGCAAAATCACACATGGTGCATGACAGATTTTCTTTTATAGATTTTAAAAATTGTAGAACAGAAATCAACTGATGCTCAATATTACAATAAAAGCACCAGAATTTATAGAGATTACAGGGACATCCGATTTTCTATAGTTGATGTTCAATTTCACTTGAGAAGTATTTGCAAATCAGTAATGGACAAACTTCTTTTTTTTTTTTTAATCATTTCACCCCAAGTAAGGCATTAATGCCACTGATATGCAGGGAGTTACATAAGAGGGTTGAAGTATTAGGCAGGAGTTGAGTGAAGAGAAAGACAAACAAGCTACAGGGGGTGAAAGAGAAAGGGCAAGAGAAGGACGTGAACACGGGAGTGAAGACAGTCACAAAGGTAGAGAGAAAGGAAAAGAACAAGATACACGGGGTGATGTAGGAAGAGCTGGATCCAAGTGGATACGGGATGGGAATTGACTTTGCATTTAAATTCCTGGAAATTATAGCCATCAGGAAATCAAGTATATGGAAGGGAGTTCCACAGGTGGGAAGCGTGAGAAAAGATGAGCCTTCATATCCAAAAAAAAAAAAAAAAATTATTGAAAGGATGATTTATTTTTTTCTTGACAGTACTAGTATTTTATCTACTTTCAGTCCTTGTCAACGTTTATTGTTTTAAAAAGTGATGATTAAATGAGGACATTGAAAATTTGGCAATATTTAATCTTTGCCCTCCACTCCCTGTAAGAAATAGTGTGTCAAAAGGTCAGCTATTCTTTTGGGACTGCGATGAGTTTAACTCTGTTGGCAATGTTTATTGCTTTAAAAAAATGATGATTAGATGAGGATATTAAGAATAAAAAAATAATATATCAAAAGGACACCTATTCTTTTGGGACTGCTATGAGTTTAACTCTGTTGGCAATGTTTATTGCTTTAAAAAAATGATGATTAGATGAGGATATTAAGAATAAAAAAATAATATATCAAAAGGACACCTATTCTTTTGGGACTGCGATGAGTTTAACTCTGTTGGCAATGTTTATTGCTTTAAAAAAATGATGATTAGATGAGGATATTAAGAATAAAAAAATAATATATCAAAAGGACACCTATTCTTTTGGGACTGCGATGAGTTTAACTCTGTTGGCAATGTTTATTGCTTTAAAAAAATGATGATTAGATGAGGATATTAAGAATAAAAAAATAATATATCAAAAGGTCAGCTATTCTTTTGGGACTGCGATGAGTTTAACTCTGTTGGCAATGTTTATTGCTTTAAAAAAATGATGATTAGATGAGGATATTGAGAATAAAAAAATAATATATCAAAAGGACACCTATTCTTTTGGGACTGCGATGAGTTTAACTCTGTTGGCAATGTTTATTGCTTTAAAAAAATGATGATTAGATGAGGATATTAAGAATAAAAAAATAATATATCAAAAGGTCAGCTATTCTTTTGGGACTGCGATGAGTTTAACTCTGTTGGCAATGTTTATTGCTTTAAAAAAATGATGATTAGATGAGGATATTAAGAATAAAAAAATAATATATCAAAAGGACACCTATTCTTTTGGGACTGCGATGAGTTTAACTCTGTTGGCAATGTTTATTGCTTTAAAAAAATGATGATTAGATGAGGATATTAAGAATAAAAAAATAATATATCAAAAGGACACCTATTCTTTTGGGACTGCGATGAGTTTAACTCTGTTGGCAATGTTTATTGCTTTAAAAAAATGATGATTAGATGAGGATATTAAGAATAAAAAAATAATATATCAAAAGGTCAGCTATTCTTTTGGGACTGCGATGAGTTTAACTCTGTTGGCAATGTTTATTGCTTTAAAAAAATGATGATTAGATGAGGATATTGAGAATAAAAAAATAATATATCAAAAGGACACCTATTCTTTTGGGACTGCGATGAGTTTAACTCTGTTGGCAATGTTTATTGCTTTAAAAAAATGATGATTAGATGAGGATATTAAGAATAAAAAAATAATATATCAAAAGGTCAGCTATTCTTTTGGGACTGCGATGAGTTTAACTCTGTTGGCAATGTTTATTGCTTTAAAAAAATGATGATTAGATGAGGATATTAAGAATAAAAAAATAATATATCAAAAGGACACCTATTCTTTTGGGACTGCTATGAGTTTAACTCTGTTGGCAATGTTTATTGCTTTAAAAAAATGATGATTAGATGAGGATATTAAGAATAAAAAAATAATATATCAAAAGGACACCTATTCTTTTGGGACTGCGATGAGTTTAACTCTGTTGGCAATGTTTATTGCTTTAAAAAAATGATGATTAGATGAGGATATTAAGAATAAAAAAATAATATATCAAAAGGACACCTATTCTTTTGGGACTGCGATGAGTTTAACTCTGTTGGCAATGTTTATTGCTTTAAAAAAATGATGATTAGATGAGGATATTAAGAATAAAAAAATAATATATCAAAAGGTCAGCTATTCTTTTGGGACTGCGATGAGTTTAACTCTGTTGGCAATGTTTATTGCTTTAAAAAAATGATGATTAGATGAGGATATTAAGAATAAAAAAATAATATATCAAAAGGTCAGCTATTCTTTTGGGACTGCGATGAGTTTAACTCTGTTGGCAATGTTTATTGCTTTAAAAAAATGATGATTAGATGAGGATATTAAGAATAAAAAAATAATATATCAAAAGGACACCTATTCTTTTGGGACTGTGATGAGTTTAACTCTGTTGGCAATGTTTATTGCTTTAAAAAAATGATGATTAGATGAGGATATTAAGAATAAAAAAATAATATATCAAAAGGACACCTATTCTTTTGGGACTGCGATGAGTTTAACTCTGTTGGCAATGTTTATTGCTTTAAAAAAATGATGATTAGATGAGGATATTAAGAATAAAAAAATAATATATCAAAAGGACACCTATTCTTTTGGGACTGCGATGAGTTTAACTCTGTTGGCAATGTTTATTGCTTTAAAAAAATGATGATTAGATGAGGATATTAAGAATAAAAAAATAATATATCAAAAGGACACCTATTCTTTTGGGACTGCGATGAGTTTAACTCTGTTGGCAATGTTTATTGCTTTAAAAAAATGATGATTAGATGAGGATATTAAGAATAAAAAAATAATATATCAAAAGGACACCTATTCTTTTGGGACTGCTATGAGTTTAACTCTGTTGGCAATGTTTATTGCTTTAAAAAAATGATGATTAGATGAGGATATTAAGAATAAAAAAATAATATATCAAAAGGACAGCTATTCTTTTGGGACTGCTATGAGTTGGCACTGTTGGCAATGTTTATTGCTTTAAAAAAATGATGATTAGATGAGGATATTAAGAATAAAAAAATAATATATTAAAAGGACAGCTATTCTTTTGACATTAATATTACTTTTAACTTTTTAGCAATGTATATTTACAAAATTTTAAACCAAGTACAATGTGTTATTTATTACTAGCAGTATAGCCCGGCGTTGCTTGGGTGTAATGAAAGCTTTAAAACTAATCCATGGTCCTGGAGCTCAGACTCTTTGGATGTTGGCACGAAAGACTAAAAAGCAGTAGTTGTTTCTAGTTAAAGCGAAACCACAGACTGAAAGAAAAATGAGTGGATGTAAGTCAAATTTTGATTTCCTGGTATCGATATCAAATAAGTTTTTTTCATCATAAACTGAATTTTGAAGGCTAAATAAGTCCTCTGAGTAAATGGTATGATGGCTGAGACTAAGAACTACAATTATACCTACTTAGAGCCAAACCCGAAACAAAAACTAAAATAAAAGGGCTGAAAAAAATACAGACATACAGGCAGATAAACAGACACACACACAAGCATCTTACCATATATATATATATATATATATATATATAATCGATTTTCTGCACGATTGTAAGAACTGCAACCTCAAAACTTCTGAATATCGTTTCTTATGTCTTTGTCTATGAGTGTATCAAATTTGATTAAAATCGGACCACTCCTTCTATAACCCAATTTTTTCGATTATTGATATTTATCAGGGGTACCTCGACACAAAACCTAGCTAAGAACACTTGCAGATGCTTATAGTACAACTGTGTAAATTTTCAAGAAAATCGGTTCATTCATTTTGGAGTCTATCGGTAACGGACACACACACAGACACACACACAAAGTTCCATTTATAAATAAGTTTAGATTTATTTTTATAAATATTTATCACCTCCACCTTAAGGCAGAGGTATTGTATTTGGTTGCATTTGTTTGTTTGTCTATCTGTTTGGAGTTAATATATTGTGGTTAGATTCAGGTGAAACATTCAGGGATGAAAGCTTTATGACAAACACATAAGATTTGGAATTTTATCTGATACAGGATAAAGTTTCTGGGTTATTTTTTCGAATTTATTACTAAAATTTATTTGTTACCTTTCAAATGTCAAATACTAAATTACCTTTTTGTTTTATCTAAATGCGCATTTAATTTTGAGAACAGTTGAGTTCATTTTTTTGTATTTTCACACTTGAGAACGGTCAAGTTCATTGCAGTTATTCTTTCTCATTTTAATAATCATCTCTTGCTAATTGCTGAGATGATGTCGGTATTTTCTTGGCGAAGGTTTGCTCTTTCTAGTTTTATATTTTCACTCTTGAGAGCGGTCAAGTTCATTGCAGTTATTCTCTCATTTTAATATTCATCTTTTGCTAATTGCTGAGATGATGTCAGTATTGCCTTTTTGAAGGTTTGTGGTCTTTGATTGCTCTTTCTAGTTGCTTACAGCTTTATGAAGAAATAAATTATCGAAATATATAAGAGAAAAACTTGTATAGATGTTGTAATAGTAAATTTATTCAGACATTATAAGATAAATACAAGTTACCTTTGGACTCTACAATCACAAGAAATGTTTAAAATGGTGGGCTTCAGCTTCCAGACATTTATTAGCATGGAGAACTACTGCTCGGACAACATTGCCCAAAGTGTTTTGTGCGATTGTTGTACATGCATTTTCAGTTTCTTGCCCAAAGGCTGGCAATGTAAGCAATTTTCTTTGACATTCCACATCCTTTAGGGTTTGTTGATGCTATAGCTATGAGGGTAAAACTGTCAAGAAAATATCAGACAATTTAAAAAAAAAATCTATGAAAGTGTTATGGTAAAACACACCTATTCTATAGTGAATAGACTCTCCCACCTAATTTAAGTAGGAGTAGTAAGAGGAACAAGAGTCAGTCGATGTTGGACGATAGTATCAACAGTTAGTCGAATATGAAAGTAGTCAGTGACCTGCCAAGATTATACTGTGCAATGCATATTATCTCAAGTTCCTAACGTATTGTATGTCGAACCTATTAGGACCGACTTTAGCACAAATACTAGCCTCCATTGCAAAAATAATTCCACAATAGAAAGACAAGTTTTTTTCTTTCTTGAAGAGTGGATAATTCTTTTTTTTGTGAACTCAGTACTTAAATTGTTAGTATTTACAATTTAATCATTATTAAATACACAATCCTTGTTAACAAATATTCTGTCTATAAAGTATTGAAATAATGCTACTGCACTTTTTTAATCTGAAAGGCATATAATTATTTTAATTTTAGATGCTAACCGATTGATTTCTAAAGAGACTGATCCCAAAAAATAATGGAAAAGATCTGATAATTACTCATAATTTGGTGATAACGGTCTTCTGAATTGTATAACTAATTCAGAAAAAGAAATTCTATTCCCAATGAACCATCATAGATCAAACATTGAGTGATAGTCATGAGATCAGGGCTCATTTGGGAGTGGGGGTCAGCAAGGTCTCTTAACACTCTATGAATAGATCTCCATTCTTCATGGAAGCATCAAGTTAAAGCTCAGGGCTGTTGAAACTGTATGACTGTAAAACCTGAATATTTGAAAGCTGCCAATATTAAAAGAAACTGTTGTCCTTAATGATTGAAGGTGGCTACTTTGCATCAGCTGCAGAGAACACAAAACAAATCGATCAATGCTGAAAGAGGCAGTTATCCTCTATGATAAGGAAGTAAAAACTGCAATACTTTGACCCTGTCATCAGGGTCCAAAACCTCCTCATCCACATTCTGGAAGGAAGTAGGGAACCCAGAGAAAAACCAAGGTAATGCTGAACTGATGAGATCATAGATTGGATAAAGAGAATGCTGAGTGCACAGGCATGGCAAGGAAGAGAAGACTGGAGAACAGTGGTGCAAATTATCTATGTTTCCCGACCCTCAGCATTGAGAATTAGAAGCAAGCAAAAACTGTATTAGAAAAAGTGATCGATATCTGATACCAAACACCAATTCATTTCTCTCTAAATTTGGCAACAAATGCTCTTTTCCAAAAATAGATCAACTTTTACCATCAGATAAAAGAACAGCTTAATAATATCTTTTAGACATCACTAACTACAATTTTTTTAGAATAAATGTCTGAATAAATTTAGTATTACAACATCTATACAAGTTTTTTTCTTTTCTGAAGTGTGTATCCATTTTTTTGGTGGACTCTGCAGTGTGAATAAAATAATAGAGAAAGGACTAACGATCAATTCTAAGACAGAATGTATAGTCGTTAACAAAAGGCACAACCCAGGATGTCAAAATCAAGCATATACCATCTGAATTTAAGCATGCGACTGGATTTCAGGTCCCATCCTTTTACCTTTGAAATCGGTAAATGTAACCGCCATTTCTACTCCAAAAGTTTTTTTTCTTACACTTCCTACTTGTGGAACTCCCTCCTGTTTACTTGCTTCCAAAAATTTAAATGCAATGACAATTGCCATCTCCTATCTTCTTGAATGCCATTTATTTTTTATCCTTTTTTTAATGCCCACTGTACCCAGTCTTTTCTCTCAATGTAACCCCCAGGGCACTAGTGGCAGTCCTGACTTACTTGGGGTGAAATGATAGAAAAAAAAAGTACAAAAATTTAATCCGAAAAGTGTTAGAAAAAAAGACAGATTTTCAATTTAAGGATGGTCAGAATAGCAAATGCTTTCTAAAAACTCAACAAAGTATGAAAAAAATGGGAAATTTTTTTTAGAAACAAATAATAAAAGCTTGTATACATCAGTCCTTATATATGGCACTGAATGCTGGAAAATTTTCTTGCTGATGAATATAAAACTTGAAGCAATTGTTACAGATGGATGCCGATAGCAAGAAGTTTTAAATAAAAACGAAACAAAAATGACATTTGTGTAAAAGAAAGAGGGCTTGGAAAATTTGACACAATTTGACATAATGAAGATGAGAGAGACGGATGGAAACCACAAATAACATACCTAATGAGCTTGTGTAAATGGATAACAAGACAGGGACGGCAATGGATGGGATGGATATAAACAGTTATGAGAGATAGGGCGGTTGGTTGGTTGATTCATTTAACCAGCATATCAACCTTCATTAGGTCATTTAATGCTGAAAATCGTTTTAATTTGTTTTATTTGTTTTATTGTTGGTTGGTTGGTTGGTTCATTTAACCAGCATATCAACCTTCATTATGTCATTTAATGCTGAAAATCGTTTTGATTTGTTTTATTTAGTTTATTTGTTTTTGTTTATTTATATTTTTTTTTTCAAAAAAGGTTTTGTTGGTAAGATTTCTCATTCAAAAACAGTTTTGTTGGTAATATTTTTCATTCAAAAAAGTTTTGTTGGTAAATACTTTCATAGCATTTTGACCCCAGTTTGGGGGTTAACTCTTTACCCATAGCTGGGACCCTAACAGGTGCCACCACTCTGGGTCAGAGTAAACTTGGGAACAACAGCAATTAAGAGGTGGTTCCATGCTCCTCACAATGTCCCAATCAGAGGCCTTGCTGCCAGATGCAGTTTAAGGTCATACCCAGAACCTAAGAGATAGGAAGCTGTGGAAAGCTATGACTGAGCATGTCTTAAAGGGGCACAACATATAAAAAAAAGTAAAATTATAGATGAAAACTTTCAAAATTTCTTTGTAAAATGTATCTTCAATATTCCCATTTTCAAATTGTGGCCTTATAAAGTTGTAAAGATTTTTAATTGGCAGTAAAAGATGTTAATGAATTTATAATGATTTATAAATAAGAAGCCGAAGTTGTGTCCCCTACTTTGTTAGGTTATAGCAAAAGAAAGGGAATAAAAGAATTCTCAAAATTCATTAGAAAGACAGTTTTGGTGCAAAAATACAAAATCTCTCTCTGACCACCAACTGTTGGGCTAGAAAAATGTTTTCTTAAATGAGCTCATACAAAGGTAATATTTCATACAGATAAGCCTAAAACTATTTCTTTCTCTGCGTTAATATATACAAATCAATATATATATCTGTTTTGTGAATGATATTAATCAGTTATGTAATTGTATATTTAAACAAAAATCACTCATTTAATAAATGCTAGCATCATAGCTCGGCATTGCCTGTGCAACTGTGAACATTTTAGTAGTAGGAGAAAAAATCTATTTTGTTTTGTGTAAACACGATTTGGTGTTTTGTGTGATATTGTAAACAACACTGTGTTTGTTTTTGTTTCAAAATTACAAGAGAAAATATTTACTTTTTTTGTTGACTAAATGAATTTAACATAAAAATAAAAATTATTTTTGTTTTACTGAAATTAGAATTATAAAAACTATTACGCTCTCAGTTCAGAAATTTTCGAAGAATATTTAAAAATGTAGACATTTAATTTTAGAGGAAAAAGTTACATTAATGCCACACGAATTACAGACAGTTGATTTCCTGCATGAAATATTTAGCGAAAAAAAAGCTTTATTTTTTTAAAAATTTTATTTTCTGAAGTATGAAATATTAAAACTGGAAAAAAAAAACAAAAAAAAAACACTTAAATAATTAAATTAACCATTGGCACTTTTTTTTTTTACATATTTTGTTTTTTTTTTGTTTGAAAAAACACTTTTATTAAATTATTTGTTTCAAAATTAAGGGGAAAAATATTGACATTTTTTTGTGAACCAAATGAATTTTTAAAATGTCGGAATAAAAATGAAATATAAAGGTTATTTTTTTTTTTTAATTTAATAAACAAATATTTTAGTCGCATTTGATACGTGTGATTTGATTTCTGTGACGTAATTCAACAACCATCTTAGATCTTAGATGCTTAACAGAGTAAATGGAAACAATTGGCTCCATTGGCCAAAAAGTGCAAAAGGGAAAATTGCTGAACTTAAACTCAAAAAGTATGTGTCGACCTGGCTTCTCTGTAGATATGTGTCCCTAGAAAGTTTGAATGGCATAGCTTAAAAAATGTAGGTGTGCATAGGTTACAGTCACACACAGACTCACAAATTGCCTTTTAAATATATATAGATGTTATATCTTGTTGCATGCACATCAAAAACTGTTTATATTTTATTTCATGTTCTTCCTGAATATTAATTTAACATGTTGTAAACGAATGAGATAATCCCAGATAAAAATAACAAACCCAAAAACAAGGCCTCATATCATCTACACTTTCATAATAAATTTAAACCTTTTCTATACAAAAAAGATTCAAAGAATTTATATAGATTTGGGGGCTATGCAAAAAAGGTAACTCTAGACTTGAAGAGGTCAAAATTTTAATTAGTGAATAACATTTGAGGGTTGTTCAGTCAGGGATGTTAGAAATATAGTATGGAAGTAGACTTTAAAAGAAACCAGAAACCAATTCCTAAACAAGGGATAAATGTCTACTCTTGTCCAAAACACTGGCAAGGAGTGTGAACTGGATGACATCCAACATTGAAAAAAGACTCCTTTAAAGTTAGAATAAGAAAGCAATTTTCATTAAATTAACTAAATTCTGAGATTATTTATTTTCACAATTTTTGGCTAGACTTTTTTATTTTACTTTTAATTTTTATCAAAATTTACACTTTATTTTGGTTTATGGACCTATCATGTTGAAAATAGTATGATCATGAAAGTTAAGCAACATCGAGCCTGATCAGTACGTAGATTAGTGACCACTTTGGGATACCAAGTGCTGTAAGCTTAGATGTTTGAGTGGTTTAACTCTAGCCGGGTTTGATATCTTAACTTACACACAAATAACCGTGGGAAAGGTATGAAACCATTTCTTCCCTCCCTAGCTATGGGTTAATTAGTAGGATGTATCAGTAATCACTATTATATCCAAAAGATTCTTACAATCTAAAAAATAATTTATGGCTATAAATAATCTGCAAAAGGTTGATAAACCAGGAAAACAAATCAATCAAAATTCTCTGTATTTCATGAGGGATATTATTAGTATCATCAGAAAAAGCGAGACAGTGAACAAGATAAAGAAGATGGATATCAACAAGGTTGGTCAACTACTCATTAGTACAGGGTCACCTGTCTTACTAAAGAATCTGGGAGCAGAGAGACCTCTTGACCTTTCTATTATAGCAGTTTTAAGTGTTTTATTGAAGTATTATAATTTAAAGAAAAATTTTAAAGGTATCTTTGGCTATTAATACATCAAAAATTGAAGTCTTATCAGTTGCTAAGATTTATTTTTTTTTTTTTTTTGTTGCTGTTGTTTAATGGCATATCAACTCCTTATGGGTCATTTAATGTCAAAATTTAATTTTCTTGGGAGCTTTGATTTAATTCAATTTGATTGTTTAACGACATACCAACTACTTATGGGTCATTTAATGCCAAAATTTAATTTTCTTGGGAGCTTTGATGTAATAAATATGTTATTCTGCTTTCACAATTGAATACATGGTAGATGATACTCAGCTTTTGTGCATATACATATTTAGGTGGACACAATTACTATAGGCAGTGATATGTGGTTTATATTGTAGTTTTGTTGAAGTTATGCTTTGGAATACAGTTTAACTTCTTTAAGAAATTGTAAAATATTATTTGGATTGATATCATGAAAGAATTTTCATATTGGCTGATATGCTGCTAAACAAAATTAAACCAAAATTTAATTTTGTTTAGCAGCAGATCAACATCTGATGCCAAAACCTATATTTATGTACCTTTAATATTCCCATTTTTAATCAGCATCCTTATGAAGTTGTTTTTAGAATTTTTAATTGGTAGTAAAAGATGTCAATGAATTTATAAGAATTTATAATGATTCATAAATCAGAAGTTGTGTCCCCTGCTTTGTTAGGTTATAGCAAAAGAAAGGGAGTAGAATTCTCAAAATGCATTAGAAAGACATTTTGAATACAGTTTTATGGTTTCAACTTCAGATAAAATAAGTTGTTTGCAATTTTACTTTAAAAATGTCTTTTTTATGTTTTCATAGTGTTTTGTTTTGTTTGGGAGTTTACTAATTGCTCAGAGATGGAACCCTAACAGGTGCTAGCACTCTTGGTCAGACCCAAGAAAAACAGCAATTATGGGGTGGTTCCATGCAACTCAAAACCTCCAATCTTTCAATCGGAGGCCTTGCTGCCAGATGTAGTTTATTATCATACCCAGAACTGGCTCGGCATTTGTAGTTTCGTACTATAAATTAATCTTAACAAGTAGTTAAAAATTAATTATGAACTAATTACCAATTACTGAAAAGATTTCCTGAGTCATGTTCATAAGTAAAGCACAGGTAAAGAAAAGATTTTACTGTGGAGTTTCAAGGAGAAAGTTCAGGTGAAGCAAACAAGTGGCTCAAGTCCGTATATAGAATGTCAATTTCTGGAACTTGCTTGATTAATAACACAATATAATTTGCAAAGTCATAAAAAAAAAAAAATGGTATTCTGGGTGGGAAAGTAATTTAATCAATTTTTCTGCCATCCACCTGCAACAACAACAAAAACACATACACTATCTACATTCTTATTCACAGCTAAAATATTTAGATTGCCACACAGGAAATAAAACAAATAATATATAATATTAAAAATTTTTAAAAATATGTAGGTTGTGGGTGTGCCTGTAATACAAATGGATGCTGAAAAGCTCTTCGTGCATCCCTCTCCCCAAATGTCCATACACCATATTTTTTCAATGGAAACATTTCTTGATAGAACTGAGAATTTTTTGTACATTTGGAACTTTGCTAGAAAATTCTAAAACAAAGAATGAACTGGAAATTCAAGATCAATTCCAAGATGTAAGTTCCACTCTGTTGTGGAGTAGTTTTTAACTGTAAAGAACTCCCAAGAACTTCATTATTTGATTTTTGTATATAATACAAAAAATGTAGCACAAGGCCGAAATTGGGGATGGGGAAGGCTGGTCATCATCTGTCCTAGTTTAACTTAGCTATTCACTTTCGTTGACCCTGACACACTTACAATAAACCTTACACCATAATACCACATTTTTACTTACCATTCTTACCACGTCCACCATAATACCTCAGCTGCTCTATGTAGTCCTACTTAACTCCCATATGTACAATTTTCAGTGGAGGGCATGGGCAGAAAATAACAACATTTAAAAATTCCCCAATGATTTTATACAATGAAAATACGATATGTACAAGAAACTAAACAAAATCGTATTAGTAATAAAAGCCCCCCCCCCCCCCCCACTACTCAAATATTGTGACAGCAAAATCAGTTCCCCGGACGAATTATAATGCGTGGCTTTAGGAATATAATAAATACCGCTTATCCGATCAGCAATCACTCGCACAATTACTCCCACATTTAAACACCATAACAAAAACGAAAACTCCCAAGAACTTCTCAAGTTAACTTCCTGTTGACTCTGATTAATATAGGAGGGAGAGTCCATTATCTGAGGAGTAGGTGTGTTTCACCATAACAGAAGGAGAGTCCACTATCTGAGGAGTAGGTGTGTTTCACCATAACATACTCAAACAGCTTCTTCTTGCATACCACTGCTTTGTAGAACAGACTCCCAAGAGGATGTTTCCCTGATTACTAAAATCTTAACCTTTTCAAGTTTAGACTTAATCATTATCTTTCCCATATCTTGTTTGGTTCCTGATTCCAAAAAGTTAAAAAAAAAAAGTTAGAAAAAGTAAAAGTAAGAGAATGTCTTGAGATTTTGGTCTTGCGTACTGAAGCTTCTTTGACCAAAGTGATCGAGATGACTTCTATGAAATTCAAGTTTCACTTCCTAAGGTGTGTGATGCCAATTCAGGTTGAGTCATGTTATTTTTTTTTTTTTTTACATTAGTTACACAATCAACTGAAAGTTGTAATGACACAGACTGCAGAAAAAAGCAATATAAGATATTGAAAAGTGTTGTGATAAAAACAATAATATTAAGATGGAAGAAAACTAGTAATAAATAATAGTAATAATGAAGAATGTATAGAGCCAGAGTGTTGGGATAAAAAGCAACAATAATAAGATGAAATAAAACTAGTAATAAATAATAGTAATAATGAAGAGTGTATAGAGCCAGAGTATTGGGATAAAAAGCAACAATAATAAGATGGAAGAAAACTAGTAATAAATAATAGTAATAATGAAGAGTGTATAGAGCCAGAGTGTTGGGATAAAAAGCAACAATAATAAGATGGAATAAAACTAGTAATAATGAAGAGTGTATAGAGCCAGAGTGTTGGGATAAAAAGCAACAATAATAAGATGAAATAAAACTAGTAATAAATAATAGCAATAATGAAGAGTGTATAGAGCCAGAGTGTTGGGATAAAAAGCAACAATAATAAGATGGAATAAAACTAGTAATAAATAATAGTAATAATGAAGAGTGTATAGAGCCAGAGTGTTGGGATAAAAAGCAACAATAATAAGATGGAATAAAACTAATAATAATGAAGAGTGTATAGAGCCAGATTATTGGGATAAAAAGCAACAATACTAAGATGGAATAAAACTAGTAATAAATAATAGTAATAATGAAGAGTGTATAGAGCCAGAGTGTTGGGATAAAAAGCAACAATAATAAGACGAAATAAAACTAGTAATAAATAACAGTAATAATGAAGAGTGTATAGAGCCAGAATGTTGGGATAAAAAGCAACAATAATAAAATGAAATTAAACTAGTACTAAAATTAATAGCAAAATTATTCATTAAAAGAAAAACTCGTGTTTTATTACAGTACAAACGTATCAAGATTTTTTGTCAAGCTTCAAACGGATTCTTGATTTTCAGTTTAACTCTTTCTTATAAATCAGTGATAAAAAGACAAAATAAAAAAATAAAAAGACATTAAAATTTACAGTTTCTGGATGATTACCTTCTAATTTGAAACACAAATGATAAAAACTCAATGTTATTTTTATTGTATTTTATTGAAAATCACATCATGGCTATTTGAATATTTAACCTTAGTTATTTATGACTTATGAATAGTATAACCCAAACCCGGATATAAGGAGATTTTTTTCTGGTTCCAAATTAGAGCCTGTGGTAATGTATATAAAATAGACCAAACCCGGATATAAGATAACTTTTATCCGGTCCCGACAACTCTCTTATTTCAGGGTTACACTGTACAATGAAATTGTATTATCAAAAAGTACGCAATCAAATGATGTAATTAAAAAAAAAGAAGTGGTTTGGTTAGATTTAAAGTCATGACTTATTTAAACATTGTGTCCTGAATATTAAATACTTTCTCTGCTGACTAGAATAGCAGCTACTGTTTTTCTTATTTCTATACTCCTACATTTTGGTATTTCTTAAACAACTACTTGATATATCTGTTGCACTTCAGTCAGTCAGTTAAGTGCCATACGTGATACATGCTTGGGCAATCATGTCTTGAAAGAGACATGACTGACTGGGCAGAAGATTATCCCACAGTAGGTTGCCATTGCTTTCTGCGGTAGACTGGTTGCCAGCCAAGGCTATAGAACCCAATCTGTCCTGTTATTTAACCCATAACTGGAAGGAAGAGACGGATTAATACCTTTCCTAAGAGTATTTGCGTGTAAGTGAATACAATGGATTCAACTGGAATTCGAACTCGGCTCCCCGGTTTCTCGTTCTGAGCTGATATCCACTGTACCACAACGCGCATCCCACTGTTGCACTACACGTCTCTAAATTCTCATAGTCTATTAGCAATTCCACTAATGATAGCCCAAATGTTTTATCACAAACTAAAACAACGATGGTTGTGTGAACATTGTTGAAATGAAAACTAATCAAAAGAACAATTATACTAAATGATAATTATTCAAAATATAAATATCATTAATAAAACATATTTAATAAGAAAAAAAATCCTTATAACCTTAAGTTATATGATCAGTCAGTGAAGTGCCATCCGTGAAACAGACTTCGGTGATCATGTCTTGAAATTAATAGAACAAATACGTAAATAGTAATTTTTATTCAAAATATAAACATCATAAATAAAATATATTTAGTAAGAAAAGAATCTGTCAATATTTTTGAGATGAGGTAGTATCTACAATATAGTATTCGGACTATTGTCCCCATCTTGGTTGCCATTTATACAATGTTTCGGCCGTTGTACACTCCGGCCTCTTCAGGTGCTAGGAATTTCGAACCAAACCTTTTATTACGATCACTTGGGTATATCATTCTCATTCCTTGTGTGAAGCCTCTTTTGGTAGTCATGAGTTATCTAACCTGACTTTCTAACTTGTTCACCACTGCTGTAACCTGGTGTTGAACTCACATCTTTTTGGGTCAAGTCACTGGAACTAACCAATGTCCGTATCCACTGACCCATGTGTCCTTAAAGAGTTATGAGTTCAATACCAGGATGGTAGGCTACTGGAAGAACCTATGTCTGGCAACAAGACTGCAGCATGCCATGCAAGGAAGAGAACCTAGTCATGGCTGCCAGACAACTCCATAGACTGCAAACCCCTTGATTATTATGTGTGAGGCACAATTGAGCGAGAGACCAACAAAATTACTTGTACTACCAAAGATGAACTGAAGATAAAGATGATGGCAACATTTACCAACTTAAACCAGGAGACTCCTTAATTTTCTAAATAACCATGAATCCATCTTATATTTTCAAAATAAATTATTTTCACCATTTAACATATCACCTGAAGAGGAACAGTTTTTTTCTAAAATAGGAAAGTTTTTGTCTAGTGATATCATGCTTTTATAAACCATTGTTATAACAAAATTACAATATATATATATATATATATATATTATAAAAAATATAGTTTAAATGTGTACTCTATGGATAATGTGTTCATTATCTAGGATAGAGTGTATATATGAGTGTGAACATTTCAATAGCATGAAGATTGTATTCAGGCATGAACCAGACTGTCGACACTCTGTGATGTCCTCAGTGTCCACTGATATGAATATGCAAAAATATCTCCTCTGAGTTTGACATGTTCTATATGTCCAATGAACATGTCAACCTAGCTGACTTCCCAAAATGTTTACTGACCTTTGGCCTATAGTAATCAATTGAGAAAGAAATACAATCATTATGATTACAAACAAGACAGAGAGATCAAAATGTCATGTAATGTGGAGTTCATTCCATTTAACAAGCAATGACTGCATGAAAAATATAAACTCAAGCAGGACTGAAGTATGGCAAGTTAAACAATAAAAGTACATTAAACTATAAAATGTAATCTTGACTAACAGCAGTAGTATGTCAAAAGCAAACTAAAATATTATTCAGTTAAGTAAACAACATCAATCAAATACAAGTTTGAATTTTTGAGCTTTGTTTAACGGCATATCAACCTCTGTGGACTACTTAATACCAAAAAGGTGGGGTTTTAAGGTATTTTTTTAATGTTCAGTTATAATGAAAAGGTTAATTTTGTCAGATTTTAATGAAAATTTTTTGTTTTTACTCTTTTCTTATTTTTAAAAAACATTTCTTAGTTTTGTATTCAAAAATGTTTTGCTGAGAACTTTTTTTTCCTTCAAAAATGTGTTATGGTAATAAATTTTTTTTCTTTAAAAATGTATTGTTGGTAATATTTTTCTTTCAAAAATGTATATAATTTCTATTTTTATGTATATATTTTTATATAAGTGTATTGTTCTTCTTTCATAATATTTTGACCCCAGTTTGGGGGTTAACTATTTGCCCATAGCTGAGACCCTAACAGGTGCTACCACTCCGGGTCAGGGTAGACTTGGGAACAACAGCAATTAAGAGGTGGTTCCATGCTCCTCACAATCTTCCAATCAGAGGCCTTGCTGCTGGATGCATTTTAATGTCATACCCAGGACAATCAATCAAATACAAAGAATGAAATCTGTGTAGGAGCAGTATACCAACCTGGGATTTGTAAGAAACTGTCTGCCTGTTAAATAATATGTTGGCAGCTGATATGAGATGCTTCTTGTTCAAGCATCGTTCTCTCGATTGCTTATAAGATCAGCATGCAAAAACTGTCTTGCTATGAGTGTCTCAAAAACAAGTTATATCTATTTTTTTAGGTAAGATAAACTTCAGAGGATGTGCGTTGTGGTACAGTGGATATCGGCTCGGAATGAGAAACCGGGGAGCCGAGTTCGAATTCCAGTTGAATCCATTGTATTCACTTACGTGCAAATACCCTTGGGAAAGGTATTAATCCGTTTCTTCCTTCCAGTTATAGGTTAAATAACAGGACAGATTGGGTTCTATAGCCTTGGCTGGCAACCAGTCTACCGCAGAAAGCAATGGCAACCTACTGCGGGATAATCTTCTGCCCAGTCAGTCATGTCACTTTCGAGACATGATCGCCCAAGCATGTATCACGTATGGCACTTAACTGATTGACTGAATATAATAGTTGGAATAATGATTAAGGCTTATATTGGTCATAAAGTGGGGGATCAGTTTATTACTTCATAACAATAGGAAACCGATCCCCTACTAATTACTACATAATAATATAATAGACTTCTTTTCCCTTTATCTATGAGTCAAATAACAGGACAGATTGGGTTCTATAGCCTTGGTCGGCAACCAGTCTACTGCAGAAAGCAATGGCAACCTACTGCGGGATAATCTTCTGCCCAGTCAGTCATGTCTCTTTCGAGACATGATCGCCCAAGCGTGTATCACGTATGGCACTTAACTGACTGAAACTTCAGCACAAGGCCTCATTTCAAGAGTACTTGGCAGTTTTTTATTCATTATATCTGAAAACAGTATACTATAAAATTTATCTTGCTATGAATGTTCCCAAAGCAAGTTATAACTGTTTCCAGTAGTACAACAAGTTTGGCATAAGGCCTCATTTTGAGAGCACTTGGCATTGTCTAAACTTATTTTCGGAACCTTCTGAAACCAACTTACTAATTATGAGTGTTCCCAAACAAGTCATATTTGTTTTCAGAAATATATCAGGTTTGGCACATGGCCTCATTTTGAGAGCACTTGGCAATGACTAAGTTTTTTTTCAATGTTATATGAGATCAGTATTGTAAATGCGATATAAATATAAGTAATTCCACATAATATAAATTTGTTGGACCTCACCCAGTCTGACACAGGGCTAAATCGGTAGAGTATTCAGTTAGGCTCAATCTTGTATGCAATGTCTGTTTGTGGAGATTCATATCTTTATCTTTGTTTATATATGAACCAAAGGTTAAGTGTCAAGTTTATATTCTCTCCTACTCCAAATTCTATGCTCACAAAGATTTGGGTGTGACTTTTTTGAATTTTACATTCTTATTTGTCTTTTATTTTTTACCAGTTTTTTCTTTTTCTTTCTTTTTTTTTTTTTAATTATCTCTTTCAATCCAAGTTTTATGCAGCCACTAACAAATGTCCAGTGTTTCTTTTTTAGTAAGACTTTTAATTAAAATTGGTTTCAGATTCTGAGATATTTTTCCAAGAAAAAGAAACCTCACATTCTCATAGTGTGAGTCACACATTTTCTATACAAGTGTAGATGCAACAAGAGGCTACAACAAATAAAATAAGACAAGCAATTTAAATAGATTTTTAAGACTCCAGTCAGTTTATAAATATTTGCAAATACATTTTCAAGATCAACTCATATTATGTTATGATGAAACACATCTATTCCTCAGATAATAGACTATATTAATAAGAGTTAACAGGAAGTTAACTCGAGAAGTTCTTGGGAAGTTCATAGGAGTTCTTTAGAGTTCCATTGGAGTTCAGTAGAACTACTAGGCAGTTGATATTAGTCAGCAGTTAGCTGAATACTAAGGAGTCAGCTTACAGTGGAAGATTACCAAGTTCTTAACATTTATGGTGCGTTAAGTCGATTAGCAACCAACATAGCACGAGTATACCTTTCAGTGCAAAAACTACTCCACAACATAAGTAATTAGAATATAATCTTACATTTAATTTTGCCTCGATGCCTATCGTCCGGTTCACACCCACCCTGCTCCTTTGAACAGAAATAGAGTAGTTTATTTCTTGCATCTTAGTGGCATTATCACCTTTCTTGGGATGAATTGAATTAAAAAAAAATTAAATTATACAAAATCTGGGTTTGAATATCTGTGATCTTACCAACCAATCAGAGAATACCTTACTGCACATGTGAACAGACACTCTCCTGAAGGGTTACTCAGTCGGTTTGTGTACTGTGCTCATTGCATCTATAATGACAGCATTAGTAAACCCTTCATGTCTTGCATAGGGTCTTTGGGAAAAATAACTTCACCGCTATTATAAAGGATTAATCAGTTAGCTGTAAACAGACCAAGATAAGAGGGATCCTAAAAGGTGTTATAGGATACAAATCCTATATTATTCCAACAAATAACTGAAACACAAAAAGA
Source organism: Ascarosepion bandense (assembly GCA_037127315.1). Lineage (NCBI taxonomy): Eukaryota > Metazoa > Mollusca > Cephalopoda > Sepiida > Sepiidae > Ascarosepion > Ascarosepion bandense. The sequence continues at coordinate 3,420,887 of JBBBDQ010001079.1, forward strand.
AGAATTGCACACACAAAAAACCAGATAAGAATGACTGAAAACATTTTGAAAAAAAACAAAAACAAAAACAGACCAAGGCAGATTTTACAAGCCAGTGTGAAAATTAAGATTCTGGATACCGATTGGACAGGAAATAACGAATGGAGCTATGACCCCTGTCAATATTTTTAACGCCTAAAGAAACAGGTTGGAGCCGATCATGTGGCTTGATTTGACTATTTATCCACGTTTCTTGACCAGCCAAGTCCGTTCAATAGGAGCAGAGATCAGATAGGATAACACCACAATGTAAGGGAGAAATTCCAAGCCACTAAATCTGACATATCATGTCAACATACATTTTTTTTTCCTCTCCTTCCCATTTTCCTGTCTTCATCTTCACCAACTTGCCGACAACAAAAAAAATGAACGCCAATAAAGTACATTTTTCCTCTTATCTTTTATTTCTCCCTCACTTTTTCACCTTAAACTGATCGCTCCTTTTTTCTTTTCACCAACTTAGCGGACACAAAAAGAAAGAAAAGAACAAGACATGACTCTACTTTGTCGATAGACAGCAAACACATGGGCATACATTTTTTTCTGCAAACACACATTTCACTACAACTATGAACTCTTGATTCCTTTAACTCTGTACTGCATTTTCTCTTTGCACATTTGCATAGTTAGTAGTTTCATTTCCTACAAAATTGATGTTATTTTCTTCTGTTAATAAAATTCTACATATTTTATAAATGAAACACTTATTCTTTCAACCTTCTAAAATGTTTAAAGTGTCGGCCATGTTTGTGAAGTGGCCTTGTACCAGACATGGCTGACCGTCCCTGCAGGATTAAGCAAAGTATATAAATAAGTATGATGATTAGCAAGAAGAAAATATAACAAAGCAGAGCTTGAAATTAATATCATTCCATTGTCCATCTAGGTAGGTTTCTGGAAATGTTGCTGGGATAGAATTCTTCATTAATATTCTCTTTTATTTATTTTAAAAACAAATAATTTCTTAAAATAAGTTTGTAAGAATACAAAAAGTGATTATCTCCCTTTGATTGAGATAAAGTTATATGGGTCACATGTTGGCTAGTGAGTGATGTCAGGTGATAAAGTGACAAACACCAGTCTTGATGAAAAGCTCAAAGAAAAAGGACATCCTTAGCCCATGAGAGTAAGTTTTACAGGTAAAACCACATGACATCACCAGGTTCATAAAGAAACTGCTACAACTTTGGTTTTCTCTGAGAAACATTACAAATGAAACTCTTTTCACACTGCTTGCTGTTGAAAGCACATGATATAGTTTCTTTGTGTGAGACGTGTAAATATGTGCTTATTATTGCACATATGACTAAGAACAAAGCATGTTTGTCATTTCTTTTCTTTCAGCTATTCCATTCTGTCTGTGTATTAAGGTGTTGTATCATGGATATATTTGGCATCCATATATCATGGATATAATAATGCTCATAATGGGGGAAGTAAACCTGGGAATAAACCTTTCTTCCACAGCACATCAATTATGTTCTTACTGCTTACCATCCATGTATTAATGGTGTTATTATAACATGGATATAATAATACTTATAATGGGGGCAAATACAGCTCATCCATTTAGTCAGTGGTTCTAAAACTTTTGTCCTCTGGTTTGCATTTCAGAATGAAAATTTGCTTGTGCTTCACCAAATTTTATGTAAAAAAAATACATTTAAAAATAAAAAAAACAGAGAGAAGGTTAAAGAAAGGTAACTGTGGATTGAAGTCAGAACATTATCATTGATAAATCTCTCCAACGATTTGCAGAGCTATATTTTTTTAATTAATACTTGACATAATGCAAAAAATATCACAATAATAAAATCAGTCAATGATTATTTATATCTATTTATAGTGGGACTCGTGCATGAATTCTTGTAGAAATATACGTGTGTGTATATATATATATATATATATATGATAAAATATAGTTTCAAAGTTAAAGTTTGCTATATTTATGGGATAAAGTGCTCAATATCAGGGCTAGAGCATATGTAAATATAAAAGTGAACATTGAAGTCAACACCCAGTCTCTGGGTGTTGTTCACACACACTCACATAGGTGTGTGTGTGTGGATAATAACACATTTCACCAGAGCATCTCCACTTTATGGCTTCCTCAGGTTAGAATGAAATAAAAACAAAATTATGCGAAATAAAATTCCTGAGGCTCTCACATACAGTTTTGTCTGGTTTTCATGTCATTAATGTTTTTTTTTACCTTTTCTCATCATCTTCACTTTTGCTTCAGATACATCAAACACACACTCACACACACACACACACACACACATATATATATATATATATATATATATATATATATATATGATATTAAATACAAACTACATTTACTAATCATAAATAGAAACACTTACCACAATTCAGTGATCCCAAGTATTTTAAAAAGAATTTTGAACTGTTTTTTGTATGTGTTAGCATACTAACTTTTGTAAATACATCTATCCATGTTCAACATTATCAGAATATGAGAGCAGTAACTATAATAACTTAAAAATTTATGGGTAATTTTGTAACATTTCATCAACAAGCATCTTTGGAAGTAGGATTATTAAGCCAAAGTACCTAAAATTCATGAAAATATTAGATTGCTTAGAATATTCTATAAAAATTTTAAGATTATTAGGTAGTGATGTAATGAATATGCATACACCTTGGTTCCTCCTCACAGTAAGGTGATTGGCTGGTGTCAGCTATAAATACAGACAAAGGCGAGGACGCATAAAGGTCTATGACCATTGATCTACATCTATTGACTACGCCTACGTCTCAGAATACTACATACGACAAGTACCATCCATTACGTATACGTTCTATATTGTCCTGCCCAGTTACATCTGCCAAAACCATTTGCTACCTCGAACGAGATATATATATATATATATACGAGTAGTAGAGCCTGGTGTTGCTTGGGTGTCATGAAAGCTTTAAAACTAATCCATGGTCCTAGAGCTCAGACTCTTTGGACGTTGGCACAAAAAACTAAAAAGCAATAGTTGTTTCCAGTTAAAGCGAAACTGTAGACTGAAAGAAAAATGAATGGACATAAGTCAAATTTTGATTTCCTGGTATCGATATCAAATAAGTTTTTTTCATCGTAAACTGAATTTTGAAGGCTAAATAAGTCCTCTGAGTAAATGGTATCATGGCTGAGATTAAGAACTACAATTATACCTACTTAGAGCCAAACCCAAAGCAAAAACTAAAATAAAAAGACTGTAAAAAAATACAGACATACAGGCAGATAAACAGATACACACACAAACATCTTGCCTTTTATATATTATCGATTTTCTGCACTATTGTAAGAACCGCAACCTTGAAACTTCTGAATATCGTTTCTTGTGTCGTTGTCTATGAGTGTATCAAATTTGATTAAAATTGGACCACTCCTTCTATAACCCAATTTTTTCGATTATCGATTTTTATTGGAGATACCTCAACACAAAACCTAGCTAAGAACACTTGCAGATGCTTATAGTACAACTGTGTAAATTATCAAGAAAATTGGTTCAGCCATTTTGGAGTCTATAGGTAATGGACACACACAGACAAAGTTCCATTTATAAATAAGTTTATTTATATATATATATATATATATATATATATATATATATATATATAAACTTATTTATAAATGGAACTTTGTCTGTGTGTGTCCATTACCATATATATATATATATATATCCCTTTCCAGGACATATCAGCTTGTTAAAAAATTAAATGAAGAAGTGTTTACATTGTATCTGTTAAGTAATTTTCACAATAATGTATAATTTGTTTTAATTCACCCAAATTAAACTTTAAAACAGTTAATTTTTCTTAAATAAAATGTCAGTCATGTCTATTTCTGATAGATTTTTTTAAAATCATGTTTTTGACAGATTTGTCAATAGAGCCAATGTTAGCGAATTAAATAAAAATAATTCCAATCAATTTAAACTAGGTTTCAAAAGTATATTGCTTATTCAAATATTAAATTTACTCTATTAACTTGACATTAAAACTAAAATAAAAGCTTAAGAAAGATTTTTCATTTTTAAATTCAATTTTAAACATTAGACATCACTTTTTTTTTAGAGATACTTAATTTTATTTTGCTTAACTGTGACTATTATGTAAATGTTATATTGTTCGAAACGTTGGCTTCATCTTTATTGTCATACAACAGTTGAAATCTGATGAGGACAACAGTCCAAATATGTAAATTGTTACAATATCTCATGTGAGAATAAAGACATATTAACTGTAACTAATCTATTTCATTAATATCACTTAATAATAATCTCATGTAAAATTCAGTTGGTTTATCCATACCATCATCTTTTTTTAAGTCCTTACTATTAAATTTTTACACGTGAGTTTTTAAATATAAATTGTCAGTGCAATAGAGAATTCTTTTAAAAAATAACAGCCATCATAGACAAAATAACCAGTTGATATATTTATAGCAAGATGAGTCATTATCAACAACAAGTAATTTTTTCATCTTAATTTCAGATGCTTTTTATTGCACCTACTCAGAAGAAGTACAAATCTGAACAAAAGGACGAACCTACAGCAAGACTCAAAGCCACACCCATGTTTTCCTTAAGAAGTTTCTCTTAGCCTAAAAACCGCTGTCTTACAGATTAGACCATGAAGTACAACCAACAGGAATACCACTTAATTGCAATGTTACTGTTAACCTTTTAGACCCCTTGGTGGATGTCATGAGTCCTTACCTGTAACTCCAGAATGAACTCTTCCTAACACTATATATACTATGCATCGAGAGAGAGAGAGCAAGAGTCGATTTGGTAGTAGTTCACTCCAAACCAGACTGACAGTCATACTAACACCGTCCACATTTTGTATTGATATTTCTTGTTAATATATATTTGTTGTTTCTACCCTTGTGATCATGTTGTTCTTTTCAAACCTTAACCTGGTCCATAACAGTGAAATACTTGTTAGTTTCTATAATATATAATTTTTTTTTAATTCTTTTTTTTACTGGGTGAAGTTGCTAGCTCCATGCTGATCTAAAATTCAGAGCTGTTTTTCCATTAGACCGGCTGACAGTTAAGACTAGAAGCTTAAACTCCTAATTGAAGAGGATAAAAAAATGAATTTATACGTTTCCAAGATTATTTGGGTGAAAATAGCTGAAATTTAAAACCAACATACTAATTACATGTTCTGTACCAATGCACACATCCTAATTACACTTTCTGTAGTCTAATTAATTGTTGGAACTTCTTTGTCTGAAGCCTAAGTTTCTTTCTCTCTTACCTAAAGATAATAATATAGTCATGAAGACATCATATTAAAGATATTGTATTAAAGATGGTAATTATTTTAGACCTTTGCTTAAAACATGAATCTTTCAGCTGCTTATTTTCTATTGCTTTTCTTAATTCTGATTTCATTTTACAAGAGCGTGATGATCCCACTTTTCATTACAAACATTTATAAAGATTTTCAATACAAATATTATGACCCCTAAGAGACAACAGCTTCATAGATCAAATTATTGATTTGTGGATTTGGTGACAGTAATTGCAAGTTTAATCCCTGAGTCAGATAGTGCACACTTAGAAATGGGGTTAGGAATTACTAAGCAGTACTAAATAATAAGGAAAAGGTCAGAGGAATGAGAACAATCTACCCCTGAACTGGACATAAAATAGGGGATAATTTTTCTATTGTTATCAAGTAATAAACTGATCCCTCTAAAATTTCCACAATAAATAATTAGAAAAATGAGTTACATCTAAAATCTTTATAATAGTAAAAAAAAATATGCCATAATTTTCACAGCACGAGCAAACTCTCATAAATGTCAACTGGACGTAAAGTAGGGGTTCATTTTTCTATAGTCATCAAGTAATAAACTCATGCCTCTAGAATAGCTACAAAATTCATATAATAATTGGAAAATATTTTTACAGAGTCACATGTGAAAATCTTCAAACAATAGTAAGACCTTAGCAAAGACATGCCATCATTTCTGATGGAATGAGTAACAATTATAAATGTACAAATCAATTGGGTATAAAGTAGGGGTTCATTTTTCTATAGTTATCAAGTAATAAACTGATCCCTCTAGAATAGCTACAAATTCATATAATAATTGGAAAACATATTTAAAGTGTCACATGTGAAAACCTTCAAATATTTTAAATTACAAAATTAATATATTAATTGGAAAAATATATTTAACGAGTCACATGTGGAAACTTTTTAATAATATTAAAGCCCTAACAAACATCTTTTCCACCTCTGATATCAAGATTGTTGCTTTTTGCAGAAAAAAAAAATCAGCCCTGATGAGTGAAGACATAACGGTGTCCTTATGTAATTTTCAAATCAGCATTAAGCGGCTCAGTTAAAGTGATAAATTCTTTGCACTAAAACTATATATATTTTCGTTTGGAAACGAGTTATGTAACCCAGGTTTCTACCATCTGATACCTTCAGGTGATTCATAATAACTGATTTCCCAATGACGGAAACATTCTTAGAAAAAACAAAAAAATGATAAAATTAGTTATAAATTGCCTGAAGACACCATATGGTAGAAATCTGGATTGTGTAATATAACTTGTTTACAAATTAAAAATATTCCAAATTTCTACAAAATAATTGTATCAAACACTTTAATACAATTGTGTACTAGTCTAATTTAATTATGACCAAAAACTAAGTAATATATATATATATATATATATATATATAAAGCTCTACTTTGTATTCAGCATTCATTATAAAAGTAAATGCTTGAACAGTGGATTTTAATCTACCTGTTCTTTTATTTTCTTATATATATATATATATATATATAATTTGGAAACAAATTATTTTGTGACCTCGATTTCTACCTTCCGGTGTCTTCAGAAGATTTAACAATAATTCGTAATTTATTATTGTTATTGTAAATAGCCTGAAGACACCGAAAGGTAGAAACTGAGGTCGTGAAATAAATCGTTTCCGAATAATAAATATTCAAAAGTTCTACAATTGCATTGAACACTTTTTGATACAACTGTGTACTGGGCTAATTTAATTATGACCAAAAACTAATATATATATATATATATATATATATATATATATATATATATAAAAATTAAAACAGACATGTTATTCCATAGTTAAGCGGAAATATAGGCCTATTTCAGGTGAACCTTCTTTAGCGTCCGTCTTTATTGTACAGAAGATTTTACATGCATGTAAAACATTCTTCAGCTTCTGTCTTTATTGGACAGAAGATTTTACATGCATGTAAATAAAATCTTCTGTACAATAAAAATGGAAGCTGAAGAAGGTTCACCTGAAATAGGCCTATACTTCCACTTAACCACAGAATAACGTGTCTGTCTTAATTTTTACATGTATTTGCTCTATATGCATTAATATACATATATATTTAGAGCTCTCTTAAAGAGTTATCCTACTGTATGTACAGGATACTCCTTCGGATTCTTCAATATCTACACCGCATATTTTTATACACACACACACACACACACACACACACACGAGCATCAGCCCTTATACAGCCTGTGTGTCAATGTGTGTTTATACACCCTTTTCACACTCAATAGTTAATGATGAAAAAAGAACCTGTGGAGATGATTGCCAGATCCAGATTGAAAAGGTATTTTTAAAACTTGAAAAGTGTTAAGAGAGGTGAGAAGACGATAAGCAACATCATGTGTCATACAACAGGCTTTGTCTGCCAGGCCAAGCTGCTTGAAAATACTTGAAACAAGCCTACATTGAATTTGGGTCTGGTACAAGGACACAAGTGTAAGGCACCCTGTTAGAATCACACTCATTACAGTAGTAATGAGACTAGCTTGCAAAGAACTACTTCTTGACCAAACATTCTAAAGTTTAGTACCCACGCCAAAGTGTGGCTCATCCAATCTAAATCTAATCTAATCGAAATTTGAACTTATTTATGAATGGAACTCTGTGTGTGTGTGTGTGTGTGTGTGTGTGTGTGTCCATTACCTATAGACTCCGAAACGGCTGAACCGATTTTCTTGAAAATTTACACAGTTGTACTATAAGCCTCTGCGAGTGTTCTTAGCTAGGTTTTGTGTCGAGGTACCCCCAATAAATATCGAAAATTGATAATCGAAAAAATTGGGTTATAGAAGGAGTGGTCCGATTTTAATCAAATTTGATACACTCATAGACAAAGACATAAGAAACGATATTCAGAAATTTCAAGGTTGCAGTTCTTACAATTGTGTAGAAAATCGATAATATATATATATATATATATATATATATATATATATATATATATAAAAGGCAAGATGTTTGTGTGTGTGTCTGTTTCTCTGTCTGTATGTCCTTTATACAAATCCACAATTTTTATCCGATTCTCACCAAACTTTACACAAATATTCTTTAGGCTGAGTCTTAGCTCCAGGACCATGGATTAGTTTTAAAGCTTTCATTACACCCGAGCAATGGCGGGCTGTGAAAAATAAATTCAATACAGTAGTTCTCAGATAGTTGCTTGATAATCACTTTGCAACAGAAAGGGCATTACAGATATTTACTAAACTTATCTTTGTCTAGCACAAGGCCACAAGTGTGGAGTACTCAGTGAAGACTGAATTCACAACAGTAATAATGATATCTGTTTATACTTCTGAGAGGAGGTAGTATTTACATTATTTAAATCATTCAAACTGTTGTCTTCATCTTTATTGCCATGTTCAGGAAGTTTTGGCCATTGTACATTTTGGCCTTCAGGTGCTATGAATTTTGAACTGAACCCTTTATTTTGATCTCTATAGACTAAACTATCGCCCGGTTCACACACCACCCACATCTACTGAACAGGTGTAGAGGCTTATCCCTTGTTCCCTGTTTAGGTTGTGGTTTCCGGCTTTCTCTTTTCCAATCTTGCTCGGGGTGATATGATAAAAAAAAGGCAATAATATCATTCTTATTCCATGTGTGATGCCATTTGGTAATAGCAATGGTGAACAAATAACTTAGAGAGTTGAGGTAAAGGGAGGTAACTATATGACCTCCAGAAGTGGCATTGATCATGGATTGAGAATGATATACCCAAGTGATAAAAATAATGGGTTCAGTTCGAAATTCCTAGCTCCTGAAGATGAGCAGAGGGTACAACAGCGGAAACACTGTAAAAATGGCAATAAAGGACAACAATTTGAACAATGTAAATGAAATAATAATGATTATTTACACTATTTATATTGTTCGAACTGTTGTTTTCATCATCATTGTAATATTCACAACATTTCGACCATTGTACACTAGCCTGCCTCAGGATCTGTCAATATTTCCGAGATAAGGTATTGTAACTAGTTTTATTATTTACATTGTTCGAACTGTTGTCCTAATATTTACTATAATATTTATTATAATTTAATATAATTGTCATAATATTTACAATCTTTCAGCAATTGCATGCTCCAGCCTTCTTCAGGTGAATAAAATTTTGGACTAAACCCTTTAGTTCATCTATATATATTGTTCTAGTTCCACATGCCATGCTTCTTCCTAATATCTCAGTCTCAGTTATTTAACATCAACTCAATGCTCAAATTTTCTGCTGTAGCCAGGTATTGAACTACAACTATTTGGGTCAAGTCAATGGATTATGAAGTAATCCATTGACTTTTAACCATATGTCCTTGAGGACATCAGTATACAAATTTTTAAGATTTATAAACCTAATGTCTCAATAATCACTTTTTTAAAAACCAGAGCTTATATTACAATTTGTTGCTGTTACTGTTTTTCTCTAGCATGGCCAGAGATTACAACAGCTGAAATATCAACAAAGATGAGAACAACAGTCTGAATTGTGTAAATAGTTATAGTACCTCATTTCAGATATTTTGACAGAGTAATAATGATCTATGATACTTGATTGGAAATCACTTCTCAACAAAAAGAGCAATACACATATTTACTAAATTTAGCTTTGTCTCACACAAAGATGTCAGCATGAATCTACTCAGTAGTAATAATACATGACTATCCCAGTAAACATTTTCCCATAGGAAGGTGTCAAAGAAATATTTATTATCTCTTACCCAAATCAAAAAAAAATTTTGACACATAAGCAAAGAGTGTGATTTTGGGTGACATTGTTGTCTCAGCTCTTGAAATCACATCAATTGTGAACATTTTCCCAACAAGTTTTTAAAACAGACATTTTCATAATACAAATCTTGTATATTCACTGACTCATTTCTCAGTTAACATATTGGTTTCTATTTAATTCCCAAGACGAAACTAAAACTTGATCTTCAACTTTACAGATTTATGATAGAATCAATATAGCTCACTGACAAAATAATTTTGTCCGTTTTTGAGTTTCTACATAAAGACAAATAATTGTTGATTTTCCTGTTTATTGTTTCTTCACACATGACAAATATAGTTTTAATTCTGAGTCAAAATCTCAGCTTGTTTTTAGTCACATTTGGCAAGGTTCCAAACCTTCCATTATAAATAACGTGAAACAGTCATTTCATATAAATTCTAAATCCTGCAATATATTGATAAAGCTTCTTATGACTCTTGAATACTATTATATATACACTCCAGCCACGTCTATTGAACAGGTTAAGAGGCTCATCCTTTGTTCCCTGTTTAGGATGTGGTTCCCGGCTTTCTCTTTTCAAATCTTCTCACTTTGTTTTTTTTTTTTTTTTTTTCAATTGGAGTAGAGAGATCTATCTATCGCCCGGTTCACACTCCACCCACATCTATTGAACAGGTTAAGAAGCTCATCCCTTGTTCCCTATTTTGGATGTGGTTTCTGGCTTTCTCTTCTCCAATCTTCTCACTATTACGTAGCCCCCTGCACATCAGTGGTGTTACCACCTTGCTCGGGGTGATACAATTAAAAAAAAAATATATATATATATATATATATATATATATATATATATAATTTTTAAGGTATGTTATAACATCACGACAGAATAATTATTTTGTTTCAACACCACTTCTTGTGTCTTATCAAGTGATCACTTAACAAGACACAAGAAGTGTTGAAGCAAAATAGCTACTTTGGATTGATGTTATAACATAATTATATTATAAATTTTAAATATTGTTTGCTTTACTGTATTGAGTTCTCTTTTAAGAATACTGTTTTTTTTTTGGTGGGGACATCAAAGTTTTATTCCATACCAACCCTGTATGTGTGCATCTGTATTGTGTATTTGGGCAACAATCTCTCTTTTATGCAGGTTTCATTAAAGATGGCAGATAAAGTATAATCATAAAGTATTTTAAATAATTTTTAATGTGTTCATATAATTGTTTTCTTTTCAGAACTCAAATTATATAAGAATTGTCCAAAGATTTTGTACTTTCGAGCGCTTTCAGCTCTACTTTTAGCCATGATTAAGAATTAATTTTGTTTCACTTGTAAATAAATATGTGTAAAGTTTATATATATAGTGTCTTGCATATGTTAAGTTCCAAATACAGTAAGCACATTGTTACCGTGTTTATAACTGATGTTATTAAGTGTAGGATTTCTCTTTTTTTATTAGTAATACCTCCATTATTTTTCATCTTCTTTGGTATGTTGATGATGCTATAATATATAATGCTATAATATATGTATTGTCAACAAGCCTATCACTGATAGGTCCTGGAAGGTTTCAATGTGTGTTTAAATGAGATAAGATGGAACTGTTGTGGGAAAGGTGCAATGTCAAACTTCTCATCAATTTTCACTTGTTTCACCATCAGTTGGATCTTTTCAGTATCATCAGGTGATATCACCTGATGATGAAACTGAAAAGGTTGAAACCATGGTCGCATAATCGACTGATCTTCCCTACCTAAATATCTAAATGCTCTAAATGTTGAATTTTGAACTTCTTTCAAACATATATTGAGCACTTTCTAATACAAATCTTTATTGATCTAATTTAATTTAAATCTGACCTAAAACTGTTCAGTGTGTGTGTATGTGTGTATTTAGGCAGCATTTGTGGTACAGTGGATATCGGCTCGGAACGAGAAACCGGGGAGCCGAGTTCGAATTCCAGTTGAATCCATTTTATTCACTTACGTGCAAATGCCCTTAGGAAAGGTATTAATCTGTCTCTTCCTTCCAGTTATGGGTTAAATAGCAGGACAGACTGGGTTCTATAGCCTTGGTTGGCAACCAGTCTACCGCAGAAAGCAATGGCAACCTACTGCGGGATAATCTTCTGCCCAGTCAGTCATGTCTCTTTCGAGACATGATCGCCCAAGCGTGTATCACATATGGCACTTGACTGATCTTGATTCAAGCCGGCTTCACTGAATGATATCGACATAATATGTCTATATATTTTATAATAACCCTTTTTAGTTCTCTCATTACTTCTTGAGGTTAAGTTGAAATTTATCAAGGAAAGCCTCATCATTCTTGTTAAGACCAAGGACTTTTGATCTCTTCTAAAATCATTCTCTGGGATAAATTGCAAAAACAAACTAAATATAATTGTGATCATGATTTTTGTAAATACACATGAATACACTCTCATAATAGATTTTGTTCAGTGTTGGTTGGTTGCTTTTGATATAGAGGGTCTCAAGAATTTTAAAGTTTTTCTTCATTATTTTCATGGTGTAGTATGTATACCACACTATATTTTCTTATAAAATTTCTTCCACCCTTTGTAGGTTTAATTTTTATCCTACCAGATTGCTAACATCTCGTAAAAAAAACAACAACAAAAAAAAAAACAACAACAAAAAAAAAAACAACATCTACTGATCTGGATATTCAAGAAATCTTGTTCGAAAAATGTGTTTCCTCCTGCAGGATTTGAACCTGTATCCCTTAGGGGAAACCATCATTAGATATGACATACCATGATGTCTCAGCCTCTTAGGACTTCCTGATCAAACAAAGCTTGGATAGTGCTTTTGAACACATATCTTCCCGATTTTCAAAATATATGTATCTGCTCTGTGTCACAACCTCACATAAGCAAAGATAATTTATTAGAGATTGATTAAATCCAACATTTTTAATTTATTTATTTAAACGTTATTTTTAATTGATATTTGAGTAGCTGCTGTTTTTATTTATCTATTAAACATTACATTTATTTATTTAAATCTACTTGCTTGAATAGAGACTAATAACAGGTAAATTAAAAATATGGTAGATTTAATTAATTCCTAAAACATTGTCCATTTATGTTAGGATGTGACACAAAGCAGGCATGTTTATCCATGTTTGCCTGATTGCTTTTTTTTTTTTTTAATATAATACTTAATTGTGCATTGTGATGCAGTGGATATTGACTCAGAATACCAAATCAGGGAGTCAAGTTTGAATTCCATTTGAATTCATTGTATTCACTTACACGCAAATACCCTTCGGAAAGGTATTAATCCATCTTTTCCTTCCAGTTATGAGTTAAATAATAGGACAGATTGAGTTCTAAAGCCTTGGCTGACAACCAGTCTACCGCAGAAAGCAATGGCAACCTACTGCGGGATAATCTTCTGCCCAGTCAGTCACATCTCTTTCGAGACATGATCACCTAAGCGCGTATCACGTATGGCACTCAACTGACTTCATTTATGCAAAATACGACCCACATTTTCCACATTGTGAACTTTACTTTAAAGAGTTTTAGAGAAGTGGTTCCTATTCTCATTAAAACTCCCATATTTTTCAAATGTTCTGTCCCTGGGATTTTTGGTATTTGTCAATAGAATCATTTCAGTCTTTGTTACGTTTTAAGTGTAACAAAAGAAAAGAAAATTGATTGACCAAAATTCAGATTTAAATCACAAACAAATATTTAGTTTACAAAAACATGAAATAAAAATATTGGCAGGCAAAGTGTTACAAAGGGGAAGGAAGATGTCAAATATCTTTACTCAGTTAAGACAGTGAAGAAATGCTATACTTTTAAAAAAAATCCCCAAATGTGTATCAAAAGAATAATTATTAGTTTACTCAGTTAAGACAGTGAAGAAATGCTATACTTTTAAAAAAAATCCCCAAATGTGTATCAAAAGAATAATTATTAGTTTGGTCAATGAAAGAGTCAAAAATATCTATTTACCCATATAGTTCCATGAGGTTCTCTTTCACGTTTTAGTTGGTCGGCGACTTTCATAGAGATTCTTTCCACTGGATACACAGATCCACGAATCAGGTTAAAGTTGATAATGTCAGTAAATCCTGTTAACAACTAACTACTCTCTTCCCCAAACTTATTTTTATAGGGGCCTAACACCTAATTTGCCTATTTCTAGAACATTTAGTATTCTGGAACATTCTGGCATCTTCGAAAACGTTCTATTCCTAATTTCCTTACCTTTACGACTACTTTATGAATTAAAACTTCTGTAATAACAAGTAGGAGTCAATAGAATCCCTTACTACAACTTTTTAGACATTATCATTATTATTATTTTTATATATAAATGCATCCTCATAACAGTCTTCAAGAAGATTATTTAATGAATAATGTACAAATCTATACATTTAAAGTATTGTTCTCTAGATGGAGGTAACAGGTTATATTTTACACGCATATTTAATTAATTAACTGATCACATTTTAACACTTTGTATAAGCTTCTCTGTGAAAGAATAAGAGAACCCAGAGTGAAGTTGTTACTGATCACCTAGTCAACCATGACCTTAGTTCATTTGATTGTTATGAGAAATATTCTGAGGAGTTGTATTCCCTTGTTCCACTCATTCAGACAATTACAGCTAAAATCCACTGTGGTATAAACACAGAAGGAAACTATCCACATTCCTTTCATATTTCATTGGTAAGAAGAAACATCCATTTGGATCATTTGTTTTGTTTTGTTTTATGGCTTATTGTTATGTCACCAAGTATAAATGAATAGCTCAACAACAGAATCAGAATATAAGTTGTATTCTGCGGAAAGATGGTTAGTATGTACAGAAGTGATTAGTAATATTTACAATAGAAAGATACAAGAGTCAAATCCGTCGTAAGACGTGTGTATACATGATTACTTCCGGTACGCCACCGGAAGTGTGACTAACTCTTCACTGACTCGCACTGACTCTTCAGTAACTCATTAGAGACTCTCAAGTGACTCTCTATGACTCCCCTGTAGAGAATCCACCATTGCTATATATAGCAATGGGAACAGTCCATTTGTAGTCAAATAGGAGCGGCACCCTAACACTTATCAACCTCAATGGGTTATTTAATGCCGACAAGATTTTTTTTACTTTAGATTAATATGAATACAATATGCATTCTTTGTAAAAAACTAATTTATACATTATGTTTCATTGACATATTTTTGTGAAGAGGGTTTTGTTGCAAGTCGAATATATTATTAGTATATATATATATATATATATATATATATATATATATTGCTGTTAATATTTTCTTTCTTCAAAAATGTATTGTTGGTAATATTATTTTTTTCCTTCAAACATATGTTGCTGGTTATATTTTCTTCTCCCAAAAAGTATTGCTGGAAATTTCACCATAAAAAAACTACTTTTATACTGTCATAGTATTTTGACCACAATTTGGGGGTTAATGATTTGCCCATAGCTGGATCCTAACAGGTGTTACAACCCTGGGTCAGGGTGGACCGAGGAACAACAGCAATTAAGAGGTGGTTCCATGCTCCTCAAAACTTCCCAATCTGAAGCCTTGCTGCTGGATGCAGTTTACCGTCATACCCAGAACACTATTTGAACAGCTTCTTTCTAAGAACTACTTTACAGAACAGACTCAGGAGAGAATGCTTCTGTAAGCAATACAATTTTAATCTATGCAAGTCTAGGGTCAACCATTACCTATTATGCATCCTTTTTTTTTATAACCAGTTCATTCTTAGCAAGGTGACAATGTCTCTAGAACACAGGGGATTACAGGAAGGGAATGAGAAGATTGAAAATGGAAAGGACTGAGGTAATGGCAAAAACAAAACAAGAAGACAGAAGATTGATTGTAGTTATCAGGGAAGCAAGAAACTATAAAAAAAAAAAAAAAAACACTGCTAGAAGAGACATGGCAGTTGCATCTAGCTAGTTCAACAGTAAAACAGTGAGACCTAGTTACCAATCAAGAAGCACGCTTAAATTCATATAGATGGGACACCATGAAAAAAAAAACTTCTCTGGCCATGAAAATATTTGTAGAAAAGTCTGCGAGAGGCCACGTCATGTCAGTTAGAAAATAACTGAAGATGAGATGCTTGGTTAGAATCAATAGTATTGTAGACCCGTCTCTGGATTTTGTTATGAATCTCGAGATGCAAAGTAGAAGCACCAGACTAGATATGGCCAGAGTATTTAATACATGGATGAATGATAAATTTATAAATGTGCAAAAAGGATTCTGATGAGAAAATCTTTTGGCACGGCACAGTGAATCAACTTTTCTCGCAGCAATTGATTCAATATAGTTGCCCCACTTCATGTCAGTGAAAAATGAGAGGCCAAGAAGGTGTAGAGTGTTTCTCTCTTGGAGTTCAATATCAGCCATGCTGATGGTAGACAGAAAAAGTTCACTATTCGAATTAAATGAAAGCAGTTTTGGTTTAGAGGCATTGAAATTTACAAATAATAATCAGCACTTATTTCCTTCTTACCTTTTCTACATTCATATAACAACCTTATTTAGTAACTCTACATTGAGTAGCTCTTGGGTCTTATATGTGATGACATTTGTTTTTAAAAAAATCTGATTTACATTGTTGCCATATTCACAACATTTTGGCCATTGTATGCTCAAACCTTCTTCAAGTGACAGGAAATTTGAACTGAACCCTTTAATTTGATCACTGGGGTAATTGTTCTCATTTCATCAGTCATGCCACTTCTGGATGTCTTAGTTATCTCCCTTTAATACAACTTTCTAGTCACTGGATCCAAACAACCCTTTTATTGACTGGGCCATGTGCCCTTGAAGTGACATGACTAATGGAAAGACAACTATCTACCCCAGGGAGCAAATGAAAAGGTTCAGTTCAAAATTACAAGGTTAGAGCATACAATGGCTGAAACATTGTGAATGTGGTAACAAAGATGAGGAAAACAGTCCAAACAATGCAAATAATTACAAACGCTCATCCCAGAAATAGACAAAGAAAAATCTGTTATTCAGATTTGTCTGTGGTAACAAAAATCTTGTTGCAATATTTTTATTTAAGAAACATAGCTTAGTTGACATAAGGCCATAATATTAGAGCACCCAATTTGATTAACATTTTAGCTTAATAATGAGTGAGTTTGTAAGATTCTTGAAGAGCATTGAAAAGAGGTTGGAAGTGCCAAGTTAATATCCTCTTTAAAATTGTGCTTTTAAAATGGTGTTTAATAGGTGAAGCTAATGAGTGGTGATTTGCCAAAGAAAAGTATTTAATAAAGTATTTAATAAAGTATTTAATAGGTGAAGCTAATGAGTGGTGATTTGCCAAAGAAAAGTATTTAATAAAGTATTTAATAGGTGAAGCTAATGAGTGGTGATTTGCCAAAGAAAAGTATTTAATAAAGTATTTAATAGGTGAAGCTAATGAGTGGTGATTTGCCAAAGAAAAGTATTTAATAAAGTATTTAATAGGTGAAGCTAATGAGTGGTGATTTGCCAAAGAAAAGTATTTAATAAAGTATTTAATAAAGTATTTAATAGGTGAAGCTAATGAGTGGTGATTTGCCAAAGAAAAGTATTTATATAATTAGCCAATTTTACTTCCTTCTTCTATAAGATTCTTTGTAGAGGAAAGAGAAAGAAGTTACAGAGGAGAAGCCACATTTGTTGAAGAAGCGGACAGTTCACAATAACTTCGGCATGCATATACTTTTTCATTACAATAATCTTTTAATCTCCTTCACCTCCCAAACAGAAGATAATCCAAAAATACAAATGAAAAAAACAAAAACAAAAGATAAACATCGAAGTAAGGCAAAAATATTCAGAACAAACAAAATATAAGAATATCCTGAGAATTTTACTGACATTCGGTCAGTTATATGCCATATGTGATACACACTTTGGACAATCATGTCTCGAATGATACATGACTGACTGGGCAGAAGATTATCCCGCAGTAGGTTGCCATTGCTTTCTGCAGTAGACTGGTTGCTAACCAAGGTTATAGTACCCAATCAGTCCTATTATTTGACTAGAGGGGGAAGAGATGTATTATATTAAGTAGTAATTATTAGGAAATCAGTTTATTACTTCATAACATTATAAAACCGATCCCCCACTTTATGCCCAATAAAACATTTAATCATGATTCGAACTATTACATTCAGTCAGTCAGTTAAGTGCCATACATGATGCACGCTTTGGGCAATCATGTCTCGAAAGATACATGACTGATTGGGCAGAAGATTATCCTGCAGTAGGTTGCCATCGCATTCTGCAGTAGACTGGTTGTCAGTCAAGGCTATAGAACCCAATCTGTCCTGTTATTTAACCCATAACTGAAGGGAAGCGACGAATTAATGCCTTTTCTAAGGGTATTTGTGCGTAAGTGAATGCAAAGAATTCAACTGGATTTTGAACTCGGCATCCCAATTTGTCATTTTGAGTCGATATCCACTGCACCACAATGCACAACCTGACATTGGTTGATTAATAACGATTTTGTACTGAAACCATTGACACAACAGTAACAGAAGCCAACATAGTGCAGTAATTTGGGGGTGGACCAGTTTATTACATAATGACAACAAAAAAAACCATTCCCCCAATTTGTGTTCAATAGAATTTTATATTTATACTAGTTTGTCTGGACTGTCAAAAACGAGTCATTTTTTTCAGTAATTCTTGGGTGTGAGTTCATCCAAGCTATCAAAAATGATGAGAATTAACTAATTTTCGGGGATCAGTTTATTACTTAATAGAAAAGTGATCCCTCACTTTATGTTCAGAAGAATCTCATTTACCCATCAAAAATAACTAATCAAGTAGTTCTTGAGTGATCAGTTTATTAATACTAATAAAAAAAATCCCCCAAATTATGTCTAATAGAGACTTATATTAATACTAGTGTACCCAGGCTGTTTTAAAGCTGGTCATTTGCAATGGTCTCCTTCCCATTTTCAATGTCACACTAGACCATTTCAGATGTCTAGCTTTTCAAAAACAACCAGGATGCAGATAAAAAAAGCCAGACTCCTACACAGACACCATATCGGTTCTTGATAATGACTGCAAAAGTCGAAAGTACTTGAACCAAAATAACAACTTTGAATAGTTTATCATCAACTTCAAGCACAATATTCAACACTTGAATTGAAAATTGATAAAAATATAAAACATTAAGCAGGTAGACCTTGTCAGTTCTCTTTAATCAAACCTGTTTGGATGAATACTTGTTGCATATATATATATATACTAGCAGTATAGCCCGGCGTTGCTCGGGTGTCGTGAAAGCTTTAAAACTAATCCATGGTCCTGGAGCTCTGACTCTTTGGACGTTGGCATGAAAGACTAAAAAGCAATAGTTGTTTCCAGTTAAAGCAAAACCGTAGTCTGAAAGATAAATGAATGGATGTAAGTCAAATTTTGATTTCCTGGTATCCATATCAAATAAGTTTTTTCGTCGTAAACTGAATTTTGAAAGCTAAATAAGTCCTCTGAGTAAATGGTATCATGGCTGAGACTAAGAACTACAATTATACCTACTTAGAGCCAAACCCGAAGCAAAAACTAAAATAATAAAGGCTGAAAAAAATACAGACATATAGGCAGATAAACAGACACAGACACACAAACATCTTGTCATATATATATATAAATTATCGATTTTCTGCACTATTGTTTCTTATGTCTTTGTCTATGAGTGTATCAAATTTGATTAAAATCGGACCACTCCTTCTATAACCCGATTTTTTCGATTATTGATTTGCGATATTTATCAGGGGTACCTCAACACAAAACCTAGCTAAGAACACTTGCAGAGGCTTATAGTACAACTGTGTAAATTTTCAAGAAAATCGGTTCAGCCGTTTCGGAGTTTATAGGTAACACACACATATATATACAAAGTTCCATTTATAAATAAGTATATATATATATATATAGAAAAAGAGTGATTGAGTGAGTAAGAGTGAGAGGAAGAAAGTGAGTGAGAGGAAAAGAGAACATGTGGAAGCAAAGTGTTGAGAAAGAGAAGAAAAAAGAAAAAGAAAGAATGGAAGACAAGGTAATAAAAAGTGAGCAAGAGAAAAGAGGAAGAAAAAGAAATAAAATAGAGATGAAAGATGAGAAAGAAAAGAAAAAAGAAACAAAGGAAAGACAAAAAAAGGACAGAGAGAAGGAAAAGAGAGGGTTCAGAACAAAGCTTGCTTCCAGTCAGGGGAGCTGAGGGTGGAGGGTGGCAGAAAAAGAATGAGAAAATAAACCTCACAACAAAACAACATGTGAGGTATATCATTTCAATCCAAGAGAATTGGCAAAGTGATGGTGGCATTCCAACCCTCATGTCTCTCACTAGGTCTGATTGACTCACTTGCTTTTGGGTGAATGGATGTGGGCAAAGTAAAAAAAAAAAGAAGAAAAAAAATCTATATTTATTTTCATTTAAATACTCTTCACTATTAGAGTTCTCTTCACGTCAGCTTTAACTAGGTTTTGTAAATATGAAGCTGTTTGGAAAGTAAATTTAAAAGAGGTGGTTGGTTCCAGTTAAATCAAGGTTAAGTCACAAGTTCTAGATTCAATTGAACATATCTCTCTCTCTCTCTCTTGGGCTCGTTTATAGATGAGGTAATGTTTAACCCCATGGAACATATAGAAGTTTAAATGAGTGTCAGGTTGCAAATTGCACGCTGTACTAGTTTCATAAACATGAAAGCAGGAATGCAAGACAATGAAAAACATTTGTGCTGGGTAGCCAGATTCGCTGATAGTCTTGTTTTGTAGATACTAGACTTCAGTTGATACAAGGCTCGTGAGACACTCGAGGTACTTTTACTTTGAAAATGGTCATGATGTATGAGGTGTGATAGAAATGCTTAATTGATTGATTAGCCATAAAAAAAACAAATCAATCTTTGCAGCATTTTTTTAAAAAAATCAACTTAACCCCCAAGCAAGGATGCTCACCTGAGAACTTAGACACAAGAGGTAACTGGGTGTGGAAAAGTTAAAAACAGGAACAATCACTAGGGAGCAAGAAAAGAGGAAGAGTAATTGGGACAGTAGGTAGAGATTATTGTTTCACTGACATTTTGGCAAATTAAAGTTGACTGTAAGGCAGTTAAAAGCAAGTACCTCAAGCCAAAAATGAAAACCTTCATCTAGCCAACTCAAATGTAAACTGATGAGATTGCCTCACAAGTGTACTCATTCGGTTAAGTGCCATATCTGATACACACTTGGGCAATCATGTCTTAAAAGAGACATGACTGACTGAGCAGATGATTTTTCTCCTCTGTAGGTTGCCATTACTTTCTATGGTGGACTGCTTGCTGACCAAAGCTATAGAACCCAATCTGTCCTGCTATTTAACCCATGGCTAGAGGGAGAAGCACTGAATTAATACCTTTCCCGACAGTATTTTCATGTAAATAAATGCAATGAATTCAACTGGAATTTGAACTCAGCTCTCCGATTTTTTATTCTGAGCTGATATCCACTGCACCACAACACACATCCACGATTGTAGTCAGTCAGTTAAGTGCCATACGTGATACACACTTTGGGCAATCATGTCTTGAAAGAGAGACATGACTGACTGGGCAGAAGATTATCCTACAGAAGGTTGCCATTGCTTTCTGCAGTAGACTGGTTGCCAGCCAAGGCTATAGAACCCAATCTGTCCTATTATTTAACCCATAACTGGAGGGAAGAGATGAATTATTATCTTTCCTAAGGATATTTGTGCGTGAGTGAATGCAAGGAGTTCAACTGGAATTAAAATTCGAACTCAGCTCTCCGAATTGTCATTACATATCGATATCCACTGCACCACAACGCACAGCCTGTAGTTCTGTACTTAAATTTAAAGTGTCTATTTTAATTTTTGGGTTGTAACCATGTTTTGGAGATGTTGATTTACTGATGTAAATCTTACTAATTAACCCATAGGTGTGGAGGAAGAGAAATGGATTCAAACTTTTCCCAAAGATATTTTCACAAGTAAGTTAATGTAACAAACCTGACTGGAATTGGAACTCAGCTCTCTAATTTCTAATTCTGAGCCATTATCCATTACACCACCTGCACATCCAAGCTTACAGCACCTGGTATTCCCAAGCAGTCACCCATCTACGTACTGACCAGACTTAACATTACTTAACTCCAATTTTCAATTCCAAGCCATTATCCATTACACCACCTGCACATCCAAGCTTACAGTACCTGGTATTCCCAAGCAGTCACCCATCTAGGTACTGACCAGACTTAACATTACTTAACTCCAATTTTCAATTCCAAGCCATTATCCATTACACCACCTGCACATCCAAGCTTACAGTACCTGGTATTCCCAAGCAGTCACCCATCTAGGTACTGACCAGACTTAACATTACTTAACTCCAATTTTCAATTCCAAGCCATTATCCATTACACCACCTGCACATCCAAGCTTACAGTACCTGGTATTCCCAAGCAGTCACCCATCTAGGTACTCACTAGACTTAACATTACTTAACTCCAATTTCCAATTCCTAGCCATTATCCATTACACCACCTGCACATCCAAGCTTACAGCACCTTGTATTAACAAACTTTCACCCACCAGGCTCAATGTGGTTAAATATTGAAGAGAGTTCCACAAGCAAGAGGTTTAAGAAAAGAAACTGTTACGATAGAACTTACAATTAAATCTAGACATTTCAATTGTAAAATGGTGAGACTTAACTGCTAATCCAGTAGTGTGTTCAAATTCATAAAGCCTAGGTACTATCGATAAAAGTTTACTGGGACATGCAAAGTTTAAATCATTTTGATTTTTGGTAAATAATGAAGTCATCTGTTTCATAACACGTTTCTGGATAGATCGTTAATAAAAAGGAAAAAAAGAGATTGGGAGCAAGGAGAGAGCCTTGAGGGGAAACACATGCTGTGATCACATGAGCTCCAGGAGACTGCTGTTGCTCAAAGTTAATGCTATTAATGGTTTAACAACCAACTGCCCTATTGCAGGCACCAGTATATGCCACCAGGTATATGTTGTATACCGCATACAATGCACCAAATGCGATGCATTCCATGTCAGCAGCACTACAAGACATCTACACATTAGGATAAAAGAACATCTACACATGCAAGCGTCGTCATTCCTAAAACATTTAAAATAATGCAAAAATAAGGACAAAACCATAACCGTTAATATTTTGGCTAAGGAATGCAACATAGGTAACCTACGCATTAAAGAGTCCCTAATAATATCTAAATTACAACTGCCAATTAATAGTCACCAAGAATTAAACCTAAATTACATAACAGTATAGACAACACCAAGATGCCCACAACATGCACTTAACACAACAGCAAAGGTCACACACACACACACACACACACACACACACACACACACACACACACACATAATCAGTAACAATAACCACACACACACTTCTTCCTCCCTTATAACAAACCACTAACCAGGCTAAAGCACACACACACACACACAGATAAAATAAGGTAGATTTAATTACAATACTACACATAGCCTATACACACAGCAAAAAATAGTTACAATAACCACGCAAACACATTTTCTATCCCCCCCTGGGCTGTAGTAGCAGAGGTGCTCATAACAAACCACATACCAGAACAGAACACACACACACACACACACACACAGATATATATACAAAATAAAGTAGATTCAATTACAGCACACAAAACGAGCAAACACCACCAGATAAATCAGACAGATAAGACAACAGCAATGTAACTGATATTCTTTGACCCGGTCAAAGTCACATCAACTCCCAGATCCTATGAACTGATTCCATCAGACCAATAAAACCCCAACTTGAATACACACACATACTCACTCTCACACACACACACACACACACACACACACACACACACACACACACCATTAGACCATAAACAAACCCCAACTAGAACACACACAGATACACACTCACACACATGCACACATACACGCACACACGCACAGCAGCAGTGTATAAAACCAGCCATTCATAGATGGGCAGCTAAAAAGCACGGTCATTCTGAGGATTTCTTTGCCATTATGATGATGAGATTATAGTCTCGAAATATCAATAATAATAAACAGGTCATACAAACACCTCCCGGCCTTCCTTTATTTCATTCAACGCATTGTGAGAGCCTTCAAGACATAACACATACAAGTTTAAGATAGTTCATTTTTTTTAAGCCTTCCTCTAGAAAACCAACCAATATAAGTAAAGACCTTATGGCAAAACTTCTTGATTAATGTCAAAGGAAAGATTTAATAAAATCACAATGCATCATCATCATTTAATGTCCATTTGCATGGGTCGGACATTTTTTTGATGGCTCTATAATTGAACTATCATGAAATAATGGGGCCAGTTTTCTGGCTGTATGCCCTCAGTAACACCAATCAGTTTAGTAGACTGAATACTCAGTATTTTATCAAGACACCATTTCCAGAAAGATTACCTACCAAAATTAAAGAGTTCAGCCTACCCTATTCTACACAGGGTAGATGGAGAGGTTTTCATTTCATAGGTTTCTTACTCTTAGACAAGTTGCTATCCAAGCAAAAAACTTTTACCCAGACTAACTTTTTTTTTTTTTTTAAATGATCCACAGCTTGGGGGTTCACTATTTGCCCATAGCTGGGACCCTAACAGGTGCTACCACCCCCAAGTCAGGGTGGACCTGAGAACAGCAACAATTAAGAGATGGTTCCACATTCCTCTAAACCTCCTGATCAGAGGCATTGCTGCCGGATGTAGCTTATTGTCATGTTTAACAATATTCAAGCAAACTGTAAAGAAATCTGTACAGAAAATTTGAATGCTCACCTGAGAACTTAACCCAATTGTCAGCCTTGTGAAAGAATATACTGAGCAGAAATTTAAAAATCCTTTTTCTTAAACAAAAGAGACTCTTAGGAATGAGTTTGATATGTTAATAATATATAAAGCTGTGGTTATTTTTTCATATCAAACCAATCAGATCACCAAAACAGGACTTTAGCTGCAGAATCTTTCAATTCGAAACTTGCGGAACTGGTAGCTCCAACTAAGTTACTGGAATCTAGGGAAACACCTTTATTGTCAACAACAGAAGTGTGTTAATGGTGTACTACAACAGAAATACTCAGATTTGATAAACAGAAAAGACGTCCCAAATATCATTTGTCAACAACATTCTTGACCTTTATCAGGGGGACATTTCTTCCTTGAGAGAGAGAGAGAAAGAAAGTGACAACAGAAAACTACTTAATATACTTTTCAACTAATCCATTTTGGCAGGAATAGCTATCCAGGGTATTTCAACCGATGCATAACAAGTGGGGAGGGAGTGTTCCTAACATCTGCTTTGATAAGCAAAGAAAAATCACATAAATGTTGAAATCTGAATAATCCACACTGATAGCTCATTTAATAATGAATTAGAGCACTCTGGCTATTGGGCGTGTATAATGATAATATACATGCTAAAAAGTCTGCCTTCTTCTACCGAGCACCCATAGCCCAGAGTTATAATCGCCAACTGATGCCAATTCGGTCGGGTTTCAATCCTGGGTTAAAAGCAATCGGAGTCTAACCGTACTGATGAGCTGTGATACAGCGAAACAGATCTGTCTACGGATGACTATATATATATATATATGTGTGTGTGTGTGTGCGTGCGTGCTTTGTCCTTCAACTTCTTCATTCTTTAAAAGCACTTCTGGTCAATTATCTGGATCTCAGAAATGTAATATGTCCTCTTCTCTCACCAGATAGGGTTCCTAATTTTTCCACCTTTTATTTGGTTATTGATTTCTTATAAAAAATTTGGATCAGATTTAGGGAAGTGGGTCAAGCCAAAAAGCTTCCCTCCTGTATATGTTAGGTGTATTTGAGCAGCAATTAAGAGAAAGAACGAAAGATATGTATTTTAATAATCATTTCACTCCAAGCAAGGTAGTACTGCCACTGGTGCACAGGGGTTTATATAAGAAGTGAGTGATGAGAAAGGGGAATAAGTTACATGGGGGTGTCAGAGAATAGATAAGAGAAGGATGAAAACACCAGTGTGAGGAGAGATGTAAGCGTAGTTTGAAAAGGGAGAAGAACATAACACAAGGGTTGTCAGGGTAAGGATGCGAGTCAAGGAGATAAGAGATGGCAATTGACATTAAGAGGAGAGTGATGGGAAAGAGGAACAAGTTAGAGAGAGTGGGTAAAAGAAGGATGAGAATACTGGTATGAAGAGGGCTGCATAAGAGTAGAGTGGAAAGGGAGATGAACATGATACAAGGATTGTCAGGGAAAGGATGTGAGTCAAGGAGATAAGAGATGGCAATTGACATTAAGAGGAGAGTGATGGGAAAGAGGAACAAGTTAGAGAGAGTGGGTAAAAGAAGGATGAGAATACTGGTATGAAGAGGGCTGCATAAGAGTAGAGTGGAAAGGGCGATGAACATGATACAAGGATTGTCAGGGAAAGGATGTGAGTCAAGGAGATAAGAGATGGCAATTGACATTAAGAGGAGAGTGATGGGAAAGAGGAACAAGTTAGAGAGAGTGGGTAAGAGAAGGATGAGAATACTGGTATGAAGAGGGCTGCATAAGAGTAGAGTGGAAAGGGAGATGAACATGATACAAGGGTTGTCAGGGAAAGGATGCGAGTCAAGGAGATAAGAGATGGCAATTGACATTAAGAGGAGAGTGATGGGAAAGAGGAACAAGTTAGAGAGAGTGGGTAAGAGAAGGATGAGAATACTGGTATGAAGAGGGCTGCATAAGAGTAGAGTGGAAAGGGAGATGAACATGATACAAGGGTTGTCAGGGAAAGGATGCGAGTCAAGGAGATAAGAGATGGCAATTGACATTAAGAGGAGAGTGATGGGAAAGAGGAACAAGTTAGAGAGAGTGGGTAAGAGAAGGAGGAGAACACTGGTGTGAAGAGGGCTGCATGAGAGTAGAGTGGAAAGGAAGATGAACATGATACAAGGATTGTCAGGGAAAGGATGTGAGTCAAGGAGATAAGAGATGGCAATTGACATTAAGAGGAGAGTGATGGGAAAGAGGAACAAGTTAGAGAGAGTGGGTTAGAGAAGGATGAGAATACTGGTATGAAGAGGGCTGCATAAGAGTAGAGTGGAAAGGGAGATGAACATGATACAAGGATTGTCAGGGAAAGGATGCGAGTCAAGGAGATAAGAGATGGCAATTGACATTAAGAGGAGAGTGATGGGAAAGAGGAACAAGTTAGAGAGAGTGGGTTAGAGAAGGATGAGAATACTGGTATGAAGAGGGCTGCATAAGAGTAGAGTGGAAAGGGAGATGAACATGATACAAGGATTGTCAGGGAAAGGATGTGAGTCAAGGAGATAAGAGATGGCAATTGACATTAAGAGGAGAGTGATGGGAAAGAGGAACAAGTTAGAGAGAGTGGGTAAGAGAAGGATGAGAATACTGGTATGAAGAGGGCTGCATAAGAGTAGAGTGGAAAGGGAGATGAACATGATACAAGGATTGTCAGGGAAAGGATGCGAGTCAAGGAGATAAGAGATGGCAATTGACATTAAGAGGAGAGTGATGGGAAAGAGGAACAAGTTAGAGAGAGTGGGTTAGAGAAGGATGAGAATACTGGTATGAAGAGGGCTGCATAAGAGTAGAGTGGAAAGGGAGATGAACATGATACAAGGATTGTCAGGGAAAGGATATGAGTCAAGGAGATAAGAGATGGCAATTGACATTAAGAGGAGAGTGATGGGAAAGAGGAACAAGTTAGAGAGAGTGGGTAAGAGAAGGATGAGAATACTGGTATGAAGAGGGCTGCATAAGAGTAGAGTGGAAAGGATGCGAGTCAAGGAGATAAGAGATGGCAATTGACATTAAGAGGAGAGTGATGGGAAAGAGGAACAAGTTAGAGAGAGTGGGTAAAAGAAGGATGAGAATACTGGTATGAAGAGGGCTGCATAAGAGTAGAGTGGAAAGGGAGATGAACATGATACAAGGGTTGTCAGGGAAAGGATGCGAGTCAAGGAGATAAGAGATGGCAATTGACATTAAGAGGAGAGTGATGGGAAAGAGGAACAAGTTAGAGAGAGTGGGTAAAAGAAGGATGAGAATACTGGTATGAAGAGGGCTGCATAAGAGTAGAGTGGAAAGGGAGATGAACATGAATAGCGAAAGGATGTGAGTCAAGGAGATAAGAGATGACAATTGACTTTGCATTTAAATTCTTGGAAATTGTAGCTATCAGGGAAGCAAATGTACAGAAGAGAGTTTCACAGGTGGGAAGTTTATGAGAAAAGAAGCTGATGGAGTAGTAGTTGCAGTTACATTTGAGCAGTTTCACTGTGAAAGGGTGGAACCTAGTCACTAGCTTAGTCACTTGAGTAAATTCATGTAGAGGGAGCACTGGGAAGCTAAGTTCTTTGGAGCAGAAGCCATGAAAGTATTTGAAGAGACAGAAGGAAGCTACATTATGTCAATGAGAAAATGCTTGGAGTTGAGCTACTAGGTCAGGATCAATTACATTGCAGATTCTCTGTTGGATTTTGTCAAGAACCCTGAGATAGATAGCAGAGGCACCCTACCAAATATGACAGCAGTATTCAATTCACAGGCGGATGGTAGATTTTTATATGTGCAAGATAGATTCAGATGAAAAAAAACTTCCTGGTTCTACACAGTGAACCGACCTTCCTAGCAGAACTTTTAGCTGTGGATTCAATGTCGTCATTTTTTTGCTTTCTGGGAGACTAGCCTGATCGATGCTGATGGTGGGTAGGAGCAGTTCTCAGTGGTGATTATCCTACGTTTTATGCACGGCTCAAAGTTTCATGCATTTTTCAGCAATTATCGAGTGCTTATCATATCATACTGGCCTTTTCTTGATTTGAATTATTTATTAGAGTCCCTCTCTTAAAGTTCGTTATGAGTATTAAATCAGGTGTGCTAATATTTTTATATCTATTTGTTGTATCCCGGGAGGGGATAAACAGAGAATGAATAGTGCAAGAAATAACTCTTAACACTGAGGATATATAAATAGAGATTTATTATACCTCAGTACAATAAACCAAATACAAGAACACCAACGAACAGTTAACATGAGTAACAATTAAGAAGGCAATGTCTCTGTATAGGACGTATGCATCCGTCTTGAGAAGTCGGCTTCCGTCTAGTGACGTCTAGCTCTCGTCTAAGGCTGATGTCTCTCGAGTCTCGTATAATGATGAATAATCTCGATCACTACCGTGTAATGATGAAGACTCTCGTATAGTCACGAACACACTTGATCTCTCTCGAGCGCTCTCTGTAGTTCGTTCTATTCCCGGTGTTTTATAACCTGGGCCATACCCTGTTCCTGGGTAGAAACAGGATATTCCTCCACAACACTATTTAATGTATAATCAAATTAGGTTAATAGTGAAACTTACAAATAGAATAAGATACTAAAAACATGGTGGAAGAAAAAAAGATTTATATTTAATTACAAATATACATAAAATAAAATCTCATTATATATATATATATATATAGTCATCCGCAGACAGATCTGTTTCGCTATATCACAGCTCATCAGTACGGTTAGACTCCGATTGCTTTTAACCCATGATTGAAACCAGACTGAACCGGTGTCAATCGGTGATTCCACCTCTGGGCTATGGATAGAAGAAGGCAGACTTTTTAGCATGTATATTATCATTATACACGCTCAATAGCCAGAGGGCTCTAATTCATTAGCGAATGATATATATATTTATTTCATTTGTAAATGAGTTATTACACGACCTAGGTTTCTACCATATTGTGTCTTCAGGCAATTTGTAATAACTGATTTTACTGTTTTTTGTGTTTTTGTTTTTTTTAAAGAACACTCACGTAATGGGGACTTTTTATGAGCAATTTTCAAAATTAGAAGAAATTATGTTTCCACCCATTGTTGAATGAAAACTTCTCCTAATTTTGAAAAAAAGAGTGGCTGGAAAAAAATCCACTTATGAAAGTCGGAAACCGGGATACTGAAATTAACATCAATCAGCAAAGTGATAAACTTTTACTCATATTAATTTTATATATATATATATATATATATATATATATATATATATATAAGTCACACAAGCAGGAGAGCCCAGATATGGCAGTCAAACAAATTCTGCAATATGTCAGCTCTATCACTGATATTGAGCGCTTTCAAATAAGTACCGCATATATATATATATATATATTTTTAAGAGAAAGAGAGAGAGACACACATACAGTGGGGACAAAAGGATCAACAATGCATGATGAGTTCAAGTTTCATGCCTTAAATTAGAAAAAAGAAGCTTGCACTGAGTGGTGAAACTAACAATCACTATATGGGGTTGATTTCTATGTTTTCACATGCACACAATATATATATATATATATATATATATATCAGTTTTATTGAAAATAACAGACAAGGTATTATTTATTTTTTTACATAATTTTTCATGTGCTATGACTTTTCTTTTCAGAACTCAAATTATATCCATTTTGTTTTTGTTGTCAGCTTAAATGAAAATATTGAACAAATATTTTTGGTTCGGTAACTCATTTTAAAAACCTATTTTTCAACATGCAACATAGAAAAGTTAAAACAAGTTTTTTCACGAATATTGTGATGTTACTTTCCTTGTAAGTTGCTGAGTCATGTAATCTTAAAATTGTCTATTTAAGCAACCATCTTTCTTTTATGCAAACTAAAAATATAGGTTTGATATTTTCATTTTAGCTGACAGCAAAAACAAAATTGATATAATCTGAGTTCTGAAAAGAAAAAATCTTAAGATCAGATGAAAAATAACATAAAAAAACTTGATAAAACCTTGTCTGCCATTTTCAATGAAACCTGCATAAAAGAGAGATTATTACTGCTCAACTACACTATATATATATATATATATATATATATATATATATACACTAGCAGTATAGCCAGCGTTGCTCGGGTGTAATGAAAGCTTTAAAACTCATTCATAGTCCTGGAGCTCAGACTCTTTGGATGTTGGCACGAAAAGCTAAAAAGTAATAGTTATTTCCAGTTAAAGCAAAACCGTAGACTAAAAGAAAAATGAATGGATGTAAGTCAAATTTTGATTTCCCGGTATCGATATCAAATAAGTTTTTTTCGTCGTAAACTGAATTTTGAAGGCTAAATAAGTCCTCTGAGTAAATGATATCATGGCTGAGACTAAGAACTACAATTATACCTACTTAGAGCCTAACCCAAAGCGAAAACTAAAAGGGCTGAAAAAAATACAGACATATAGGCAGATAAACAGACACACACACAAACATCTTGCCTTACATATATATATATATATATATATTATCGATTTTCTGCACTATTGTAAGAACTGCAACCTTAAAACTTCTGAATATTGTTTCTTATGTCTTTGTCTATGAGTGGATCAAATCTGATTAAAATCAGACCACTCCTTCTATAACCCAATTTGTTTGATTATCAATTTTTGATATTTATCTGGGGTACCTCGACACAAAATCTAGCTAAGAACACTTGCAGACACTTATAGTACAGCTGTGTAAATTTTCAAGAAAATCGGTTCAGCCGTTTCGGAGTCTATAGGTAACGGACGCACACACACACACACACACACACACACGCACACGCACACACGCACACACACACAAAGTTCCATTTATAAATAGATTTAGATAAGGAAGTGAAAGAACAGATATATTAAAACCTACTGTCCAGGTATTTACTTTTATAAAGAGTGCGCAATACAGAGGAGACCTTAATACTGTAATTTTGTTATTACAGGGGTTTATATCACTCCAGAAAAATTTTCATGTTTCAGAACAATACTGTTCTTCTTCAGGTGATATTTTAAAAAAATGTTTTTCTTATTTTTAAAATATCACCTGAAGAAGAACAATATTGTTCTGATACATGAACATTTTTCTGTAGTGATATGCTTTTATAAACCATTGCAATAATAAAATTACAATATGTGTGTGTGTGTGTGTGTGTGTGTGTGTGTGTGTAACAACATATAGAAAAAGTGAAAATATTTGTGCAAATAAATATTCACAAATGTTTGCAAGTGATGACGAGTCTAAAAAAACAAACTGTTAAGTGTCATGCAATAAATGTAATGGCTGTGTTGGCATTTCTCCCAGAATCTGTCTGTTCTGACTCTACATGCAACGTGTTGAACACTTCCCCAACCCCAGGGTATAAAGTTCAAAGAGTAAGAAGGTGAAAACTGTTTATAAAATTAAAGCAAAGGTTAGAAATAAAGTTCAAATGTGAAGTCAAAGTCAAATATAGAAACATTTCATTTGTTATTGTTTCAGATCCAACACACACGATCATCTATGAGACACATACTCACAAACACACCCTATACAAACATTTACGCATATACACATACGATGGTATATAAATACACACTGACACAAGCATAGTTAATAGATGCACACACATTTTTTTTTGTCATTTCATCTTATAAATATCTACATCTATCATTCATCTATGCTTTGAATATTGCTACCACATATGGCCTAGTGCTCCTGCTATATATTTAGAGATTTTTGATAAAATCCAAAGAATCAGCAATATTATTGGTTTTGACCTGGCATCATGGCTTCAGTCACTTTCCCACCACTATAATGTAGCTTCTCTGTGCATTTTTGATAAATAGTTTTATTGTAATTGTTTGGATGAGATCTCCGCTATACGACCTAGACTTTAGGAATTCAAGTGCAGTACAAAATTGGTGGAAAGTTCTTATCAATTTGCAGTTGGATTGGCCACAAGTTTTTTTTTTTTTTTTTTTTTTTCTTTCCACTTCCCATTCATAGAGATCTCTTCTGGATCAATGCTTTCCAGTCAACTTTGACCTTCAAAAACATCTACAATATCAATTGTTATCTACTGTCTTCTTGATTACTCTTCTACTGCTCTCACTTCTTGCATGTGTCTCTTTTTCTTTTTCTTCCACAGCCAGTAACTCCTTGTGTCAAGGGAGAGAAGAAACTATTAGCATAAAACTTAAAATAATACGAGAAGAAGAAAACATAATTAAAGAGAGAGAACAATAAAAGCACAGGAAGACAGATGATTGAATTTAAATTTTTGAAGATCAAAGTTAACTGGAAATTAAGAAGACAAAAAAGAGTTCTACAAGGAGAGAAGAAACTGTTAGCATAGGACTTATAATAATATGAGAAGAAAACATAATTAAGGAGAGAGAACAATAAAAGAACAGGAATTAAGAAGACAGAGGATAAAGATTGACATTGCATTTAAATTTTTGAAGTTGAAAGTTGAGTGGAAAGCAAGAAGCCGGAAGAGAGTTCCACAAGCAAGAGAAAAAACTGTTAGCATAGGACTTATAATAATATGAGAAGAAGAAAACATAATTAAGGAGAGAGAACAATAAAAGAACAGGAATTAAGAAGACAGAGGTTAAAGATTGACATTGCATTTAAATTTTTGAAGTTGAAAGTTGAGTGGAAAGCAAGAAGCCGGAAGAGAGTTCCACAAGCAAGAGAAGAAACTGTTAGCATAGGACTTATAATAATATGAGAAGAAGAAAACATAATTAAGGAGAGAGAACAATAAAAGAACAGGAATTAAGAAGACAGAGGATAAAGATTGACATTGCATTTAAATTTTTGAAGTTGAAAGTTGAGTGGAAAGCAAGAAGCCGGAAGAGAGTTCCACAAGCAAGAGAAAAAACTGTTAGCATAGGACTTATAATAATATGAGAAGAAGAAAACATAATTAAGGAGAGAGAACAATAAAAGAACAGGAATTAAGAAGACAGAGGATAAAGATTGACATTGCATTTAAATTTTTGAAGTTGAAAGTTGAGTGGAAAGCAAGAAGCCGGAAGAGAGTTCCACAAGCAAGAGAAAAAACTGTTAGCATAGGACTTATAATAATATGAGAAGAAGAAAACATAATTAAGGAGAGAGAACAATAAAAGAACAGGAATTAAGAAGACAGAGGATAAAGATTGACATTGCATTTAAATTTTTGAAGTTGAAAGTTGAGTGGAAAGCAAGAAGCCGGAAGAGAGTTCCACAAGCAAGAGAAGAAACTGTTAGCATAGGACTTATAATAATATGAGAAGAAGAAAACATAATTAAGGAGAGAGAACAATAAAAGAACAGGAATTAAGAAGACAGAGGATAACAATTGACAGTGCATTTAAATTTTTGAAAAAAATCAAAATTTTTAGTAAAGATAAAATTATTGGCATATTTAATTAATAGTCAATAATGTGTCCTTTTATTATTTAATTTAATATAAATTAAATAACCTGGGTATAATAATAATCAATGGTAATATATACTCTCAATAATTGCAAGTAAATAGATAATAATCAGTATTTACATTATTCAGACTATTGTCCTCATCTTTGTTGCCATTTTATTTCGTTTTGGACGTTGTACGCTCCGGCCTTCTTCAGGAGCTAGGAATTTGAAACCAAACCCTTTATTACAATCACTGGGATATATCATCCTCATTCCTTGCATAAAGCTTTGGTTGGCCTAGTGGATATAGAAATTGGTTAGTTCCTAACTTGACTCTTAGAATTGTGTGTTCAATACGAGGCTACTGCAGTGGTGAACAAGTAACTTGCAGGGTTAGAGGGAGATAACTCATGACTTCCAATATGTATTTTTCATCAAATAACCGACAATAAAAAATAAGCAACACAGATTATAGCCAACCTGATCAGAATATCTAACTTAAGCAATGAAGATCATTTGTACCATTGTAAATGTTAGCCATGGAATTTTGGCAACATGGCATCAAAGATCAGTGAACACAACCTTAATTTGACTCCAAATAATGATAACTTGTCTTCTTGCAATTTTTCACCAATTTGTCGTCTTATTTTCTTTCTCTTGACAAATGGTATCTTAGTCTTGGAGATTCTTAGGTCTCCCCTATCTCTAACTATCACCACGAATTTTCTATCAAATTAATGTCATGGTAAAATGTCTCACCTTTGTCTCCAACAATTTTTCTATAAAAATATTTCTTTAATAATCATTTTATCTCAATGAGTTTAAAAGAATTTATGAAAAGAAAATCAATATTAAGAAGAGAGAATAATAAAAGATCAGCAATTAAGATGCTTAAAGGTAACGATCGACATTACATTTAAATTTTGGAAGAATGGTTAAAAATAGCCAATCTTTTTAAAGTGAAATGTTTCCATGATCTTTTCTGGTAATTTTTTACCAAGTTCTCATCTTCACAAATGCTCTTTAAGTCTTGGAGAGTCATAGAATTTTTATGCCTTAACCTCTTCTTCTTATCACCACAAATTCTTTAAACTGTTGAACAGAAAATAAATATCCTCATAATTATATGACAGTTGACAGTAAACCTAATCAGAATATCTAACAAGCACTGAAAATCATTTGCACCAATTTAAGTGTTACAGTCATGACATTTTGGTCACATGCCCTCCAAGGTCAGAGGACATGATTTCTGAAATGTGATCGGTACAACAAACTTGGACATTAATTTGAAACTAAATAACAATAATTTCTCTTCTCAGAAACTTAAACATGTTGTAGAGCAGCTGACACCCCTCTAGCACTCTCAAAGTTAGAATGATCTGTGGACGGAAATAGCTACATAAATAAAGATTACGAGCAGTCAGGAATTCAGAGTGCCATTGACATTCTGAGGAGATCAACTGCTTCACCAGATGAGGCTTCACCAAAGAGTAGAGTCTCACCTGAGAAAAAGTAGACAAGAATTTTTGTCCAAACTGATGGGCTATGTGTTCCCACTGAAAAATGACCTTGTGACACATCATCCTCAGGCTTCTGTCCATCTGGGGAGGTGATTGATACCTTTGGAGTATCATTGACAATTATTTTGGGACTGTGCTCTCTGCAACTCTAACAGTTTAACATCTCTCTTTCTAATGATTGTTATTATGTCTTACTTGTGTTTGTCTTATTTGTACTTAATATCCATTAGCACGGACATTGTACTGTAGATACTTCAGCACACATCGCCTATACAATAAAACAGAAAATAAATATGTTCAATAAGATTAATTTTCAAAATAATTTTGGGAGTTTTTGTAGCTCTTTAGTTAGCACAAATGTTACACTTCTGCAATTGCTTGAGATAAAAAAAATAGGTTATTCCTTTTTAATTGGAAAGACAGGGTGAAGATATATCAAAGGTGCCATTTTAAAAAAAATTTTTTTTTTCTATAATCGTTTCACCCTAAGGGGTTACGCGAGAAGAAAACAAAAAGAACAAAGTAAATGGGGTATTGGGGAAAGGATAAGAGAAAGATGGGAATCAAGGAGATAAAAGATGGCAGCTGATGTTGCATTTAAATTCTTGGAAATTGTAGTTATCAGGGAAGCAAGTTTATGAGGAGGAGTTCTACAAGCAGGAAGTGTGAAAAAAAAACTGATACTGTAGAAGTGGCTGCTACATTTAACTGTTTTGACTGTAAAAGAGTGGGACCTAGTTGCCAATCTAGTAGCTTGAGCAAATTCATATAGATGGGGCATCAAGAAGATAAGCACATCAGAGCAGAAACCATGAAAATTTTTGTAGAAAAGACAGAGGGAAGCCACAGCCACATCAGTGATCAAATGACTGAAGTTGAGCTGCCAGATCAAGACCGATTACATTGCAGATCCTTTGGATTTTGTTGCGAACCCCAAGATGAATAGCAGGAGTACCTGACCAGATATGGCAACAGTATTCAATGCATGGATGAATGGTAGATTTGTACATGTTCAAGACAAATTTTGACGAGAAGAATTACCTAGCCTGACACAGTGACCCAACCTTCCTAGCAGATGATGTAGCTATTGATTTGATGTAGTCGTTCTATTTGAGGTCGGCTGAGAGAGTGAGGCCAAGGAGGTGCAGTGTATCGCTTTCTTGGAGACGAGCATGACCCATACTGACAGAATGTATGAAAGTTTCTCTATGGTGACTAAAGAAGAAAGAAAGAAAAAAGAAGATAGAGAAGGTGATAACGCTCTCAGTTGTTTAACGCCTGTATCTGTGAAATGGAAAACCTTGTTAAGTTTTTAATCTTTTCATTTGTATGCTCCTTTTAAATAATGATTTGCATTCATATTTATAGATGTGATCTTTGATAAATCAAATATTAAAGAAGGCAAAATTTCCATTGATATTTTATAGTTGCATGGAGCTTATTTAATTATTAACTTATTGTTATGGCGAACTCACTTGTCTAGGGATAGTGGACTCTCCCTCCTAATATAAGTAACAGTGTAGCAAGTAGTCAGGGAGAAAATATGAGTCAACGACCTGGCAAGTTACTATGCATTACTACGTGACAATAACAAAGTTCTCATTAGTACGTCGAACGTAAGGGACCAACGTTTGTACTTACATACAACGCGCAATCTTCTATGTTGTACTCCACAACGCTTATGAATTAACATATCTACCACACAACTCAATTGGAGTAGATAGACTAAACTATCGCCCGGTTCACACTCCACCCACATCTATTGAAAAGGTGAAGAGGCTCATCCCTTGTTTCCGGGTTACGATGTGGTTTCCGGTTTTTCTCTTTTCCAATCTTTTCACTCTCACGTAGCCCCCTGCGCATCAGTGGCGTTTTCACCTTGCTTGGGGTGATATGATTAAAAAAAAACCCACCAGAGGGTTGTGGTGGTATGTCTGAAAGGCCTACATGACCTTCCAGTGGGTTGTTTTCCAATTTCTTTTCTATAAGGATTATTAGGATTCGAATACTATTATTGACTGCTTATAAAACCATTGTACATCAGTTTAAAAAAAGTTAAATATTTTGAATATTTTGTCTTTTATTTTTTGTTGTAAAATGAATTCAGGGTACCAAATGACATTGTTGAGTCATGGGTACTAAATATTACCTATGATACCCTTGCCTCATATATGAAACAATGTTAAAACCAGGTTAAATCAGTTCTTATCCTTTGTTAAGTCACAGATCACTGTAGGAACTGGCCCTTCAGTGAGAATTATCAATTCCCAGCCAATGAGAATTATCACTTACGTTTATGGAGAGGCAAAAGACGGCAGTTTTGCAGAGAATGATGGCACATGTTTAAGTCGTAAACATGAACTCAATAGCAAGTCAAGAGATGCCTATTGATCGACGGTCTAAGTAGTGGCTGGGTGGTGTTTTCTTTCAAGCATTGACAGGATGCATTTATTTTATTTCTTTTAATAGGAATCCGTTGATTGGAGCAAGAACTGTATCATGAATATAAATGTTAATTTTTTTCTGATCATCATGGACCAGCTAAAAACTATCCATGGACCCTGCATTAGACCTAAAAAAAAAAAAAAAAAAAAAAAAGCAAAGAAAAAAGGAATAGGAAAAAAAAGGAAAAAATGGACAAAAAAGAAAGGACAAAGCAAAAATGAAAAAGAAAAAGAGCTAAAAAATAAAAAAAGGAAAAAATGGACAAAAAAGAAAGGACAAAGCAAAAATGGAAAAGAAAAAGAGCTAAAAAATAAAAAAAGGAAAAAATGGACAAAAAAGAAAGGACAAAGCAAAAATGAAAAAGAAAAAGAGCTAAAAAATAAAAAAAGGAAAAAATGGACAAAAAAGAAAGGACAAAGCAAAAATGGAAAAGAAAAAGAGCTAAAAAATAAAAAAAAGGAAAAAATGGACAAAAAAGAAAGGACAAAGCAAAAATGAAAAAGAAAAAGAGCTAAAAAATAAAAAAAGGAAAAAAATGGACAAAAAAGAAAGGACAAAGCAAAAATGGAAAAATGGACAAAAAAGCAAACTGGGTTTCTACTCAAACAGGGGTATCCATAAAATGTTTAAAGTAGCAAGAAATAATGTGGCTGGTGGCATTTTCTTTCAAGCATGGACCCCTAATCCTGCAT
Organism: Ascarosepion bandense; assembly: GCA_037127315.1. Lineage (NCBI taxonomy): Eukaryota > Metazoa > Mollusca > Cephalopoda > Sepiida > Sepiidae > Ascarosepion > Ascarosepion bandense. Next base: position 3,459,981 of record JBBBDQ010001079.1, read on the forward strand.
TAGACTTAATAAAAATTGCAGTTAAAATAAGGGTAAGATGTGAATAAAGATGGGAATCAAGTTGTTAGAAATGAGAAATCAAAAACACAAAGAACTGATGCAAATGTGGACAGAGTTTGAATCTTGGAATGCTCAGATTAAAGAAATGGTCATCCAATATCTGAAGAAATGAATATGAACAGAGGAAATAATGCAGCAGGTTCTAATTTAAAAAGGAAACAATCGATGTGTTAGGGGTTTGTGAGTAAGAACTAAAAAATTCATTACAAAGAAGGGCCATCCATTTTATTAATCAGATTTTGACATACACTGATTTTTGGCTATTTGCAAAATTGAATAATGCCCTGGAAGTACCATCAATAAATTTAACTGGGCCAGTGTAAACAAACCAAAGTGATTGGTTATATATATATAATACAAATAAAAATTTGTCACTTAGTTGATTAATGTTATATTCAGCACCTCTACCCCAGGAGATGAATCTTTGTCTAATCATTTGGTTTACTTGGTAGGAGGTATTAACAATTGTCTGCAGACAAATGAATTGAATAATTACACAAAGGTTTTTCTATAAAACTCTAGAGTAGAGGTGCCAAATATAACATCGATCAGGTAAGTGATAAATTTTAAATTTGTACTAATCCTATTAATGCTCAATCTCTGGTATGGAGCACTTTGTTGCAAAGACTGCTTGCATTAAATGTCCTTTCTTTCAGACTTCCATTGATTGACAGCATTTCTGGCTTCACATCATCTTTGCTTCCCCCTCCTCTCATATATGTGTGTGTGTGTGTGTGTGAAAACTCAATGCATAACTAAATAGTTATAAATCCAGAATTTATTTTGGCAGTTGTAAAAAAAAAAAAAACAAGCTGCTTCATCAGACCCCAAAATCAGTTTAATTCAACTCAGAATATTAAAGAAAAAAAAATCTAGGTTAGTACAGAGAAGAAATATTGACGTTAGGTGAAGGGTAGAGGTGTATACAGTTTAATATTGGAACAGCAACCGTACCGGAAATGTTATAAAAATTAAAGTTAACATACATCAACCCGCATATATACAAAAAATCTTAAAGGAAAAACAATATTCAAAAACAAACAAGAGAATAGATATAACCACACACAAAAGAAACACATACAAACACACAACTATAAGAAGTCATATGTGCACACAATAATAAACACACAATATATACAAAACTAAAATTAACCAAAATAAAGAAAAAATTACAAATAAAACTGTAAAAAAATGAAAAGAAAATAGGCCTATATAGTAGAATATAATTACAATAGAAGCTTTTCACTTAGCTCAGCAGTGATATTTCAGAAAATAACAAAAATCAAATGACCCTGAAAAGTGAAGACATGACCTCATAAAACTTCCATATAACAAGGAGGCTAAAATTATTACAAACTAAATTTAAGCCAAAAAATACAAATTTTAACAGACAGACAAGCTTTCTTAATAATCAAAAGTCATAAAGAATATTTTCCCAACAACCCCTCATACCGACTTATAAATCCAACAAAAACAGAAGTGGGCAAAATAAACCATCAAATATTAAAAAATATTTGTGACTTGCTAAGAACAGCCACTCAAGCAAACCAGTGGAAGAACACAAATGATTGCATTTCCTGGTTCCAAAAAATTGAATGCAAAAATAAATACACGTTCATTAAATATGACATAAAAAACTTTTACCCATCAGTTTCTGAAAAAGGTTCAATGGAAGCATTTAATTTTGCTAAAAGGTACATAAAAATACTATCGGAACATTTTCACATAATCCTACATTGCCGCAAATCAATACTTTTCCACAAAGGTAAAGCATAGATAAAAAACAAAAATCAAACAATGGCACATTTTATGTACCACAAGGATCGGATGATGGAGCAGAAATTTCAGAATTAATGAGCATATATGTTTTAAATAAAATCAACAAAATAATCCTTATAGACAACCACGGATTATATAGAGATGACGGATTAATGATAGCACCAGACAACAAAAGAAAAAATGATAAAATAAGGAAAGAACTTTTCAAACTATTCAAAAACCTAGATTTTGATATAATCGTAGAAACAAACAGAAAAGTGGTACAATTTTTAGATGGGGAATTTAATTTACAAACTGACAATATCTTGCCATACATGAAAACAAACATTAAGTTAACAAACATAAATACAAAATCCAATCATCCAAAAAGTATAACTAAACACATTCACAAAGGAATTGAACACAGACTATCTAATAATTTGTCAAATATTTGATGAAAAGAAAAAAAAACTATGAAGATGCACTAAGAAAATCTGGCCATAAAAACATTTTACAATTTAATTCTCAACCAAACAGACAAATAAAAAAATGATAATAGAAAACGAAACATTATCTGGTTCAACCCACCATTTAATTTAGAGGTAAAGACCAAAATAGGACAAATATTTTTTAAACTGATAGATAGACACTTTCCACAAGAATCAGAACTAAACAAAATTTTCAACAGAAACACAATGAAGCTAAGTTATAGTTGCACTAGTAATTTAGATAGTTGCATAAAAAAACAAAACGCCAGAAACTTAGACAGCAGAGTACAAAACAAAACCACTAATAAAGAACGCAACTGCAGGGACAAAAAGAAATGTCCACTTCAAGGACTTTGCAACACAAAAGAAATCATTTACAAGGCAAAGGTACATAACTTAAATGGCCAAAATAAAATATATTTGGATTCAGACGCCTTTAAGATCAGGTGGTTCAACCACAGGTCTGCAATCAAAATAGAAAACTTAAAAAACTGTACAAAATTGGTTAGCCACATGTAGAAATTAAAATCAAAATATGGAAAAACCCAGACATAACATGGAATATAGTAAAAACAGCCAAACCTTACAACGGTGACAAAATATGTAGACTGTTAGAGATTATTCTATTCCCAAACAAAAGTGAACTGTTGAATGAAAGAACGGAAATTATGACTAAGTGTAACCATACAAGAAAATAACTCTTAGGTTCATACAACCATGGATGAAAATTCCATAATTCCTTGTAATTTTAAAAATTGTGCGCTCAAAAATTCCCTGCTATGTCAGCACTCAAAAAAACAAAACAAAACAAAAAAACAAACACACTGTTATGTGAGCGTTCTTAAAGAAAACGGTTAACGGTAAAATCAGTTATCATAAATCACCTGAAGACACCACTCATGGTTGAAACCTAGGTCGCATAATAACTCGTTTACAAATGGAAAATATTCAAAAGTTCTACAATATAAAACACTTTTTAATATCAATGTGCACTGGTCTAATCTTATTATGACCAGAAACTAATTAAACAATATATATATATATATATATATATATACACACACAAAACAAGTAAAAAAACTTTCTTCACAGATATAAAACAGGCATTATAAACAAATTAACCATATAAAAAGGATTTCCTCTTCAGACATTATTTAATAGAGAATTAAGCAACATAAAACAAACACTTAACAATAATTTACCAAATTATATTGTTGAAGAAATAAAACTGACTTTAAAGAACTTTAAAAACAATAACATAAGCAATCTTGATCTAAACAAAAATAAAGACTTAAATTATTGGATCCTAATTAGAAATGCTATGAAAAGATCATTAAAAATATAATTTTTTGGTATTTAACAGTTAATGTTCCTTACGAATAACTTAGATTTATCATTTACTACAAAAATAAAAAAAATGTCTAATCTAATTCTTAGCAATAATTCAGCATGTAAAAAAATCTACCCTGTGTAAAAATAATGTTGCTAATAAACACCCATGTCCTTTGAGAGATTAAATCTCCAACATTAATAATTAAGAAACATTAAATTCTTATATTGGGCACACATGCACCACACTATATTGTGGGTTAATTTGTCATTTGTCAAAATTTCGTGTATAAAGATTAAAACATTAAAAACAACCAAAATGATATAAGAGAAATTTTCACAAATAACATCCAAATATTATATTGGACTCAATGCAGGACTCCTAATTCTAAAAAGCCAGAATAAACGACCACAACTGAATGAAATATGTTTCTCAATATCTTGAAGCTTGTATAAAATAAAAGGTGATTTTCAGTTTGACTGTTGCAAATGAGGTCACCTTTAACTGACTTAATTGCAGCAATCTAAAAAATGCCAGAATTTGTCAAACACATCTTACTAAACATACTAATCCCTCGTTGCAATTCTTGGTAACTGTAATGATAGTCAAAAGTACTCAAATGTATAAAAAGAAAATTTGGACAGTTTAACATTTTTAATCCTGACTTAAAAAAATTAATCAAAATTTGGAAAGACTACATGGAAAATTAAATGTCGGATTAATAAATAAAAATCCATTAATTCTAGAGAAATTGATTTTTATGTTTCAAATATAAAAATTGTGAAGTTACGATTTTTAAAGAAATTTGAATGAGTAAAGTGTGCTTTAAAAGGTAAATAAAACATTGCTTGATTATGAAGCTCTTCATGACCAAGTGATCAGAAGCATGTCAAATCATATATATATGTATAAATGTTAGCCAGCTTTTCCTGACGATCCATTTAGGTGAAACTTTGGTAGGTTTGTTAGCTCATAGGTATATTTTATTTATTCTGCTCTGACCACTCGACCATGAATAGCCTCTTGATCAGACGAGGTTTTTATCATGTTTATATAAATATAAAAATACTGTTTAATTAAAAACAGAATATCTACTTAAATATGAGGATCGGTAAAAATAATGTTCAAAATAATTCATTACAAATTGTCGGTTGCTTATAACCAAATTTCGTTAAAATTTGTTAATTTCCGTAACATGTTTACATTTGTTGACATTACAATACATTTCAGAGCAGATATGTTTGTTTACGGTAAATCGAAAATTGTGTTATATAAGCATGATAAAAACCTTGTCTGACCAAGAGGCTATTCCTGGTTGAGTGGTCAAGACAGTACCAGATCAAATGGTATGCTTCCCCTATGTAATAGGGGTCGCAGGTTTGAATCCTGGTGGGTAGCACACATTTTCGTAATAAAAATTTATCGTAAATAATCAGGCTGGTAGATATAAATATAAAAATACTGTTTAATTAAAAACAGAATATCTACTTAAATACGAGTATCGGTAAAAATAATGTTCAAAATAATATATATATATATATATAGTAAATAACTAACCTAGAGTGCCAACAAACCTACCAAGGTTTCACCAAATTGGATCTTCAGGGAAAGCCAACTTTCACTGAAGATCCAATTTGGTGAAACCTTGGTAGGTTCGTTGGCACTCTAGGTTAGTTATTTACTTTGTTTGCTCTACTTGCGTATTGAGCGCTTTTTGTATTAGGTTACTTGTCTCGGGTTGTTTTCTTTGGACTACGTACTTTGACTGATGTTCAAGTGCTTAGCTCGTTCTTTTTTTATAACCATTTTTTCCTTCCGCATATGTACCTGGAGGGTTTTTCGAAATGAGTATAACGACAAGTTCATATATATATATATATATATATATATATATATATATATATGAACTTGTCGTTAATTTGTTTATATATATATATATATATATATATATATATATATATATATATATATATATATAAACAATTCATGAATTTCTTGTAATTATTTATTATTTTAATATAATATTATGTACATTCAATAGTCACCTGTCAGTCAGTTAAGCGTCATACATGATACATGCTTGGGTGATCATGTCTTCTCTTTCTGTCCAGAACTGACAAGATAGAAAATTTCCCTGCAGTAGGTTGCCAGTTCTTTCTGCAGTATACTGATTGAGCAAGCGAGGCTATAGAACCCAATCTGTCCTGCTATTTAACCTGCAGCTGGAAGGAAAAGAGATGGATTCATGCCTTTCCAAAGGGTATTTACCGCCAAGTGAATGCAACAAATTCAACTGGAATTTCAACTCAGCTTTCAATTATAATAATCGATCCTCTGAATTATAATAGACTGGTGTGTGTGTGTGTGTGTGCGCGTATATATTTCCTTCCTGTCACGCTCATGGAGAGAGAGACAATAGTGAGGCACTATTGGTTCAGTTCATTTTCTTTACTACGAGTTATGAAAGCTCCTGCCGAATGCTTGGTCTATCATCAGTATTTATCCATCACACCCAGATGGTGCATAGGGCAGCAACTTTTTGTTGCTGTTTCTGTAACAAACTGTTTTTTACGGGGCAGGGTTGTTAGCCCTGCACCCAACCCCCAAACCTGGAGGACCATTCTTGGTCCTTATGTTTACAGCACCTAGTATTCCCAAATGGTCACCCATGTAAGTACTGACCAAGCTCAATGTTACTTAAAAAAACTGTCTATAACAGTGCCTTATTATTTTACTTTTTTGCAATAATTATGTCGTCGAGTAGTGAAGACTATATATATCTCCTTACTATTATAACAAAGACTGTTGTGCATTGATATATATTTCCCTCCTGTCATGCTCAGGGGTTTCATTTTTTTTTTTTTTTTTTATGTAAGATACTAAGTAAGTAGATCAATACATGTGTCACTGTCATTTTAGACAGCATATCAATATAAATGTTTTGCCATTGTTTATATGTCACTGGCCCATTCATATAATAATAATAGTAATCAATAAATCAATTTAATGACCTTATTTTCGCTTCTGCCGAAGTGATATGAGGGCAAGAGGCAGGGACATCAAAAGAGGGAAAGATGTCGCCAATGATGGAGAAGATTTATGACAAGTCAGTCAATCAGTTAATTGCCATACGTGATACACACTTTGGGTGATCATGTCTCGAAAGAGACATGACTGACTGGGCAGAAGATTATCCCACAGTAGGTTGCCATTGCTTTCTGTGGTAGACTGGTTGCCAGCCAAGGCTATAGAACCCAATCTGTCCTGTTATTTTACCCATAGCTGGAGGGAAAGACAGATTAATACCTTTCCAAAGAGTATCCGTGCGTAAGTGAATGTAAGGAATTTAAATGGAATTCAAACTCGGCTCCCTGATTTGTTGTTCTGAGTCAATATCCACTGCATTTATGACAAGGACTGGAGCAAAAAAACAAAAAAAACAAAAAACAAGGTGACATTTCAGGAGGTTGTCATTCCCATGTGGGCCTATACAGCCATGACAGATGCGGGGGTAACTTTATGAGTGCAGATTCAAGGTTTCTCAAGATCAACAGATATCATCAGTCAGTTAGTTAAGTGCCATACGTGATACACGCTTGGGCGATCATGTCTCGAAAGAGACATGACTGACTGGGCAGAAGATTATCCTGCAGTAGGTTGCCATTGCTTTCTGCGGTAGACTGGTTGCTGACACAGTCTGTCCTGCTATTTAACCCATAACTGGAAGGAAGAGACGGATTAATACCTTTCCCAAGGGTATTTGCGCGTAAGTGAATACAATGGATTCAACTGAAATTCGAACTCGGCTCCCCGGTTTCTCGTTCCGAGCCGATATCCACTGTACCACAACACACATCCCAACAGATATCATACACAATCAATAAACACGTGTATTTCTAATCAAATAAACTCCAATCAAAATTAAACAACACAAAGGATAGCCCACTTAAACAGAACATTAACTCAAGCACTGAAAATCATTTGCACCAATGTAAATGTTACAGTCATGGAATTTTGGTCAAATACCCTTTAGAATAAGAAGGTCAAAGGGCATTGTTGAATAATAAATGTGACTGTTTATTAATTTAAATATTATTATAAATAATTATTACATTAATTAAACAAATGTAAATAAATATAATCAAATAAGAAATAAAAAATTAACAATAACTTTTTACTCACTTTCACTTATTAGACATTAAATTACATCACTTAACATCCACCATAGTTTACCTTGACTTTCAGTTAGCCTGAAGTATAGTTACAAGCATTCTTAAATTTACAAATTTTATAATCAGGTATGATGGTTAGTAAAAGGGACAACATATACACACTTTCACTTATTAGACACTAAATTACATCACTTAACATCCACCATAGTTTATCTTGACTTTCAAAGTTAGCCATGATATTTTTAAGCATTCTTAAATTTTAAAATTCACAATACTTCTTTTTCTCTTCTGTTCATAAATACATATTACAAAATAAAATCTTTATATTTGCCTTGATAAAGTCAATCAGGAGACAAAACACATTGATAAAGAAAAGTTTTCCTTTTGTCTTTATTCATATTGTCTTTTATAGATATATATTTTATTTATATCTGAATTTTTACACACACACACAAATTGCTGATAACCTCTGAAGAGTGGATGAACTGGTCTGCCTATGAAACTTTGGATTCAGAATGCTGAAAGTAACATTAATCAGCTAAGTGACAAACTTTGCTTATACTAACTCTCTCTTCCTTGCTAACTGGACACATGGCTCTGAGGTGATCCCCCCTCCCATCACACTACTGTCTGTTACTGCTTACTCAAGGTAACTTAAACTTTCCAGAACTGTATAGAAGAAACAAAATGAAGATAATTTTTGAAATTTTCTTAACTTTTTTCTGTCAGCCAGCCTGCAACTTGGTGAGTTTAGCCAGTGTGATCTTATTTTTTGAATTATTTATTTATTTATTTTGATTTGTATTTTTATTTGTATTTTTTATTTTATTTTATTTCGGTTCTTATCTTTTCTGCCTAATTTTTGTGTAAATTGTTCTTAATTAATCAAATTTAGGTTTGACTTATACTAAGTTAAAACTTAATTAACTTCAGTCACACATTTATTCTTTTTTTCTTTTTTTTTTAATTGGAGTAGATAGTACCTTCTATCGCCCGGTCTCACACTCCACCCCCTTCTTTTGGACAGGAGTAGAGGTGATCACCTTGTTTCTTGTTTAGGAAGGGGTTCCCGGTTCATCTCTCTCTTTTTCGGTCTTTGTCGGTTCGGCTGGAAGCTTTTTGTAGTTGGTGAGTATGGTGGCAATGTCTCTTCATTCTGAGGGTACCGGGTTGGCAGTTTCCTGGTTGCTGCTTCCGACTGGTAGTTAGGAGCCCGAACTCTTGCGTAGCGTCTCGAGAGGCTGCTCTGATCAACAGTTGAATAATATCGGGGTTCCTGTAGTGCCATTTCGCGCATGGACGGGCGTCCCTGCATGAATTTCCGATGGGCAACCCCGAGGCCACATTATGCTGCAGGCGGCGCCATTCACCATCCTTCACCTGCTGCAATTAACAACCATCTGACCCTACTCTAGACCTCTCTCTATCCACAACTATAACCAGCATGAAATTAAACAAACAAAATAGCAAGCCTAAACCAGCTAGTCGTAAATCGCCCAAACCTATCTGCGTTACCTTCACAAATATACGAGGTATTCGCAGTAACTTTAATAGTGTAGAGTCTTTCCTTCTAACTAACTCACCCGATATTTTAGCTATATGTGAGACTAACCTTGACCCTTCTATCCCCTCTTCAGAGCTGTTCATTCCTGGTTACCTTCCTCTCTTCAGGAAGGACTCCAATGTCCATATGCATGGGCTTGGTGTATATGTCAGCGAACAACTCCCCCTAGCCAGGGTCACATCTCTTGAATCCCTTGATCATTCCTTCATGTGCTTCCGTCTTTCACTTCTAAGCTCGGTTAGCTATCTCTTCTTCCTCTACCGCTCCCCCTCCTCCTCTGACTGTACGTTACTTGATTGCATCTCTACTAACATCGACAGGGCCATTTCTTCTCACCCATCTGCCCATATATTTGTGTTTGGTGATTTTAACGCCCACCACACCAAGTGGCTTGAAAACTCAGCCACCGATCTTGCTGGGATCCGCACCATGCACTTTTCAATAGCCCAAGCTCTAACGCAAGTGGTGGACATCCCCACGCGTTTCTCTAAAAACCCTAATGGAAGGGACTCTTTACTCGACCTTTGTTTTACCTCCATCCCAGACTCCTGCACTACCAGGCAACTCTGCCCCCTCGGAAACTCTGACCACGCCGTAGTCTCCGTAAACGTATCAATCCACACTAACTCTACCCAAGAAAACCAGACCAGCAGAATATCATACTGCTACCAAAGAGCCGACTGGGACTCGTTCAGGGACTTCCTCTGCGACGTCCCCTGGAACAACGTCTTTGATCTTCCTGTCGAAGACTGTGCCTCCGAAGTCTCCTCTTGGGTTAAGGCTGGCATCGATGCTTTTATCCCTGCCAGAAAATTCCAACTAAAACCAAATTCGTCCCCCTGGTTCTCACCCGCTTGCTCGGCCGCTATTGCCCACCGGAACCATTTCTTCCGGCTCTATCGAAGCTGCTCGTCGAACCAAAACAGGCGCCTTTTCACCAAAGCACGGAACAAGTGTAAAAAAGTACTGAACGAAGCCAAGAGGGCGTTTGCTACCAGAATTAGGCAACGCATAGCATCCTCTAAGTTTGGCTCCAAAGATTACTGGCGTCTCTGCAAAAGCGTGCTCAGCAGGAACAAGACTTCAATACCCCCACTAATCAATGAATTTGAAGTTCTCACCTCCCCAGCCGACAAGGCTGAATGCTTTGCCCGTAGATTCTCAACCAATTCGACACTGGACTCGTTAGGAATACCTACACCAGACTTCCCACCCAGAACTAAGGCTCAACTAAATAACGTCCACATTACACCCTCGCTGGTCGCCAAGATAATTGCGCAACGAGACCCACACAAAGTGAACGGCGGTGACGGAATCCCAGTCATAGTACTGAAGAAATGTGCCCCAGAACTCTCCTCTGTCCTCTCTAAACTCTATAACCTCTGCCTATCTGCTTCCTGCTTTCCTGCCTGTTGGAAGTCCTCCTGTGTAGTACCTATATTTAAGAATTCTGGCGAACCCACAGACCCCGCCAATTACCATCCTATTAGTCTCCTTCCAATCTTTGGCAAAGTTTTCGAAGCCATTATCAACGCCGAGGTGACTCAGCATCTTATGGCCAACGGGCTTCTCTCTGACAAACAGTATGGGTTTCGCTTCACCAGGTCTACTGCTGATATGCTAACGGCCATTACCGAATACATATACCAGGCACTTGACAAGAATGGTGAAGCCCGAACCGTTGCCTTAGATATCTCCAAAGCATTCGACAGGGTCTGGCATGCTGGCCTCTTGTGCAAACTGCGGAGCTATGGGATAACTGGACATCTGTTTGACCTCATCCAGTCTTTCCTCTCTAACCGCACATTGAAGGTGGTATTAAATGGGCATGCCTCCCAAAACTACCAGACGAACGCGGGCGTCCCTCAAGGTTCTATCCTAGGTCCCACGCTCTTTCTGATCTACATTAATGATCTCCCCGACACCATTAGATCCCAAGTTGGCATGTATGCCGACGACACAACAATCTACTCCCGCATCGATCAGAAACCAGGTCTGGACGACAAAGTGAACCTCGCTGCCGTACTTGAAAGGGACCTCCAATCCGTAGTGACCTGGGGTAGGAAATGGTTGGTAAATTTCAATGCCTCCAAAACAAAGCTGTTATCAACTAATCACCATAGACAATCGCATCTACCTCCCATTAGCATGGGACAGGCTAGTCTCCCAGAGAGTAAAATACTACGCCTCCTTGGCCTTACACTCTCGGCGGACCTCAAATGGAATGACTATATTGAATCCATTGCCAAATCTGCTGCTATGAAAGTGGGCTCCCTGTGCAGGGCCCGGAAATTTTTCCCACCTGAATCTATTCTGACATATACAAATCTACCATCCTCCCGTGTATTGAATATTGCTGCCATATCTGGTCGGGTGCCCCTGCTGCTCTCCTTGGGCTTCTTGACAAAATACAAAGGAGGATCTGTAACGTGGTTGATACTGACTTGGCAGACCGGCTGCAGCCGCTCTCACACTGGCGTGATGTGGCTTCCCTGTGCCTCTTCTACAAGTACTTTCATGGCTTCTGCTCTGATGAGCTTAGATCACTGGTGCCGCCTAAGCACGAATTTACACGAGATACTAGATTAGCAAGTAGGTCCCACCCTTTTACAGTTAAACAAATAAGATGTAACCATAAATTCTACTCCAACAGCTTCTTTTCTCGCGCTTCCCGCCTGTGGAACTCCCTTCCACAAGTCTGCTTTCCCGACAGTTACAATCTCCAGGTGTTTAAATGTAGGGTCAATAGACACCTCCTATCACACTAACTCCCAACTATTCTCACAACACTCTCATCTACCCAACCCTCATTCTCGGTATCCTTACCCGCCTATCACCCACCCTCTGTCATTTCCTATATTTAATCAGCCTTTCTCCACTCTACGTAGCCCCCTGCACAGTAGTGGCAGTGACATGCCTTGCTCGGGGTGAAACGCTTATAAAAAATATATATATATATATATATATATATATATATATATATATATATATATTATATTTTAGAACATGTACAAATTTTTTATATATCCACTACAAATTGTACATTTGTTTCAACATTGAAACTACAATGTCTCATCAGGTGGTGTGGACAGGAAAGAGGCTTTCCATTCCTGTCCACACCAACTGATGAGACATTGTAATTTCAATGTTGAAACAAATGTACGATTTGTCGGGGATATATAAAAAATTTGTACATGTTCTAAAATATAATTTCTAATAAATATTTACAGCTCTATATATTATACATCGAGCACTGTTTGAAATTAATGTTTTGGACATTGTAAAAAAATTTTTTCCTCATTCCTTCATTCCTTATTCCCTCGTATATATATATATATACTATAGTATTTACGCTATAGTATTACGTATTTGAGCACTCTGGAAGAATGGGAGACTTTGAAAACAGTAGATACTCTGGCATATACACATCGCTCATTCAGTAATGAATTAAAGCACTCTGGCTATTGGGCGTGTATAATGATATATGCGCTAAAAAGTCTGCTTTCTTCTACTGAACGCTTGTAGCCCAGAGGTAGAATCGCCGACTGACGCCAATTCGGTCGGGTTTCAATCCTGGGTTAAAAAGCAATCAGAGTCTAACCATACTGATGAGCTGTGATACAGCGAAACAGACCTGCCTGCGGATGACTATATATATACATATATATATATATATAGGAGGGTGAGAGAAAGTGAGAGAGAGAGAGAAGTTAAAAGTATCAGTGGTCCTTGGGGTCCACTAACAAGTTCCATGTATTGTGTCTATGTGGACATAGGGAATTGTTTGTTCCGTGTCTTTTGTATACAGTTATTATTTTTTCACCAAATATGTCGGAACTCATTCTATTATTTGAATTGTGTCAACAGAGGCCTTGGCGACAAAGATCGAAATTATTCTAATGTCATCTGATATATTAATTATATATTTATAGGCCCTTGGGTGTGTGCAGACTCTGGAGTAATTACCCCCGACTATCCACCTCTCTTGTTAAGTTGTGTGTGTGTGTGTGTGTGTGTGTGTGTGTGTTATGGGAAGGTAACTGCCAAAACAAGCAATTAGATAATAAAGAGTATAAACTAATAAGCAAGACTAATATGTATACAAAGTGTGGGGGATCAGTTTTATATTGTTTTATACTATTAAAGTAATCCCTCATTTTTGAATTCTCACCTACCTCTTTGATTTCAAGAGAGGATGATGATTTACAAAAAAAAAAAAACAAATTAAAAGACAGTTATTCCCTTGACACCACTATTATTGTATACACTTGATTCTATTAACAAGATTTTAAAAAACATGTGAACCAAGTACAATGCAATATTTATTATTTACCATTTTATAAAGAAATAAATTTGAAAAGGAATATTTTATTCAAATATTTATGAACAAAATTTCCAAAACTATCAAAATATGTAAGAGGTAGCGATGTTCTCAAATTATTTTAGTCAATTTATGTGGCGAGACAAAATGAAAGAAATACCCAGAAAACGCATTCTTGTTTTTAATTTATAATTACATTCAGTCGTGTTTATTCAAATTTTCTTGTTTACAGATATTTTTTTTAGATTTATAGCTAAAAAAAATTTCTTTTTATACTTATTTTTTTTATAAAGTTGCCAATATTTCCTTATAATTGGTTCGTATATTTCATATTCTTGTAAATAAGCAATCTAATAAATAAAGAAGGTTTAACACTTGTTGTCAATTCTTGAAATCAAAGAAAATGTATGAATCCACTTTCATATGTGGCCTCCCTTTGTCTCTTCTATAAATACTTTCATGGCTTCTGCTCGGATGAGCTTAAGTCACTGATGCCTCCTCAACATGTGTTTACTCGTGTAACCAGACTGGCAACTGGGTCCCACCCATTCACAGTCAGGTTAGCCAAATGCAGACGACAATTCTACTCCTGCAGCTTCTTCTCTCGCACTTCCCGCCTGTGGAACTCGCTCCCGTATTCTTGCTTTCCTGATGGCTACAACCTCCAGAAATTTAAATGCAAAGTCAATACTCATCTACTAACCACTGGACTCTAGCTCTCTCCCCTCCCCTGTATAACCTTCCCTTTCTCTCCACCTATGTATCTGTCATCGCACCTGCTTTCTCAGCTTTCTGTTCTTCCTTTCTAACTAGTTTGTACTCCTCACTCTTTTCTAATTAATCTTTTTACATTTATGTAACCCCCTGCACATCAGTGGCGTTTCCGCCTTGCTCGGGGTGAAATGTTTAAAAAAAAAAAAAAATGTTTTGGCTTAAAATTCTAATCGTCACTTTTTAAAACTAGGCACTTGGACTTTATAAGAATTTAACCAGAGTATTAGATTGGCAGGATGGTCTCACCTTTTTGCAGTTAAAGTGGCAAAGATGTGACAGTAAGTTCTATACTAACAGTTTATTCTCTTTGGTCTTCTTGCTTCCCAGTCAACTTTGGTGTTCAAAAATTTAAATGCAATCTCAATTGTTAGCTTCTGTCTCACTACTTGTTTTGTTCTTTTATTGTCCTTTCTCCTCAATAATGTTTTTCTCATTTATTCTTTAACACTCAGTAACTCTTTGCATCCTAGTAACTTTATGCCCTTGCTTGAGGTGAAATGATAAAAGAAAAAATTAAATTAAAAAAAGAGTTTGACAAATAAACATTGGCAAAGGCATCAAAAGTGTATACAATAAGTGTCCTTTTAACACATCATATTTTTTAGAAACACAAAGGTTAAAAACTGTAGATTATTCCGGACAGCACTTGTATTTGGTACAAAGATTTTTTCAGGCAAAATATCTTGGAATCTATGTTATCCATCAAACTTGACGAATCTTGGCACACTCGTGCAGGTTGTGTTCTGATTGATTTTTTTTAGTTTACCCTTCTGTGGGTTATTTAAAGCAATGCAATATTTTTAGACTGAAAGAATTTTGTGGTGATAATGATTTTTTACTGACACAAGATCTATTAACTAATCCATAGCTGGGGAGAGAAGAAGTAGAATCCTACCTTCTCAAGTGTATTTGTGCTTAAATATAACAGGGCTTACGGCCATAACACGTTGAATACACCGGTTCTCGCTCGATCACCGAAGTTAAGCAACGTTGAGCCTGGTCAGTACTTAGACCGGTGATTGCTTGGGAATACCAGGTACTGTAAACGTATAGTGACGGATGTGCATTGTGGTGCAGTGGAAATCGGTGAGCCGAGTTCGATTTCCAGTTGAATACCCTGCATTCACTTAAGCACTGGTACCCTTGGGAAAGGTATTAATATGTCCCTTCCCTCCAGTTATGGGTTAAATAACAAGGGTAGGACTTGGGGACCCTGCTCTTAAAAACAAATCCCAATGAATCTTGATATTCGAAAAGAAAAATGTTATAAAAATAACCTTACCCAAAATCATTGGTTATGACCTTAAATGATCCCATAAGGATTGATAGGTCATTAAACCTCCAAACAAAAAATAAAAATAAAAATACAAATAAAACAGACTTGACTGTAATTTGAAATTGACTGTCTGATTTCCAATTCTGAGTCATTAAACATTATCTCACCTGTACAGTCAAGGGCTGCTATTGATATTGATAAATGTGTGTCATGGTGCAGCGGATATTGGCTCGGAATGAGAAATTGGAGAGACGAGTTTGAATTCCAGTTGAATTCATTACATTTGCTTACACGCAAATACCCTTGTCACTTCTCCCTCCAACTAAAGGTTAAATAACAGGAAAGATTGGGTTCTATAGCCTTGGCTGGCAACCAGTCTACTGCAGAAAGTAATGACAACCTACTGTGGGAAAATCTTCTGCCCAGTCAGTCATGTCTCTTTTGAGACATGATTGCCCAAGCATGTATCATGTATGGCATTTAACTGACTGATTAATGGTCAGTACAATCGCAAAGTAAAGTCTTTGTAATTTGATATTTTAATCTCGATACTAAATTCCTTAATCTTTAAAAAGTGGTGAATACTTTCCCCAGTATAAGTCTAGAATCAGACGAGCTATAATTTGCATGCGCAAAATGGGAAGTTTTATATATAAAGTCTATTTTTATAAACATATTTTGAAATAAATTTTTTTTTTTCATTTTTAAAAAATAGATATTCCCATATATACAATTGGTTCCTTTTTCTCTGAAAAAAAAAAAAAAAAAAAAAAAAAAGCTTTTAGATGAGGCCAGCTATTCTATGTTTCAGTAGGTTTTAAATTCTTCTGGTTGCTGATGACAAGAGATTCCTGTTTTTAAATAAAGATGTTTGAAGAAAAATGTTTGAAGAAAAATTTTCACATCAAAAGTATTTTTCAAAGAATATATTCCTCACCTGAACTTAAGATTATTTTTTTCCTCTCCCCCATATAATTTGGAAGATAAAAATTTTTTCAAGAGATCACTATCTTAGTATTGATTGATTCATTAGTTCCCCCCACCTCCATTTTTGTTGGCACTTTCTTTAGTTTAATAAATTTTCAAATTAGAATAATTAAAAAGACCTAATTGGAAGTAGTCAAATATTTTATGACATCACACAGGTAATAGAAAAGCAATGAATTAAACTCAAAAGTATTTAACTAGTTTTTATTTTTTTATTCTAACATAAAAATAAAATTATTCCTACTAAGTTTCATTAAATTGTGTAGAATAAAAAAATTAGGTAGAAGTCTGGAATTGAGACCATAATTCATGTGTGCAAAATGGCAAATTAAAATTTACATTGTTTTTTTGTTTTTTGTTAAATAATATATATATTTTTAATTTTGTTGAAAAATATATTTTAGATATATCTCAGTTGTGCTTGTTGGTTCCTTTTTCTCTGAGAAAATGCTTTTAGATGAAGCCAGCTATTCTTTATTGTTTCAATATAAACTAAAGATATTTTTTTCCTACAGCTGATTTTAGGACATAATACATCCATCAGAATTACTTTTTTGGATACCAAGGTCATATTGCAGCAACAATCTTCACACATTCTTTGTTCTGCAGTTAAGTTGTTTTCTTTTGAAAAGTTAAAAAGTGCTTGTTCTTTAAAAGTCATAGCTAATTTTCTACTTGCATTTAAATTATTGCCCTGATCTACTCCCCGGCCCTCTTTTTAAACTTCTTTCCCGTTTGGCTTCCTCCGTCAGTCAGTTAAAAATAAAATGCCATGCGTGAGATATCCACTTTATATGGGCGATCAGATCCTGCAGTGGATTGCCATTACTTGCCAAGGCTATAGAACCTAATCAGTCCTGCCATTTTTAACTCACAGCTGGAAAGAGAAAAGACGGATTAAAATATCTTTCCCAAGGATATTTGCGCGTAAGTGAATGCAACGAATTCAACTGGAATTCGAACTCGGCTCTCCGATATCTCGTTCACCACAACGTATGTTGCTTTCCTCGAATGACTTAAAAAGATTTTTTTAAGAGGCCGATAACGACTGATTTAACTTAAATCAGAAAATAACAAATTCTTAATAAATAATAAATCCTTTTTTATTTTTATTTTTTTTTAATAATAAATTTAAAAGAAAACTGTAGTGTTACGCCGAT
The DNA here is from genome assembly GCA_037127315.1 of Ascarosepion bandense. NCBI lineage: Eukaryota > Metazoa > Mollusca > Cephalopoda > Sepiida > Sepiidae > Ascarosepion > Ascarosepion bandense. Next base: position 3,477,871 of record JBBBDQ010001079.1, read on the forward strand.
TCTTTTAGAATTAAACAAAAATATAATATTTTCAAATTCCATGAATATTTTTTCCTTATCAAAATTAATTAATTACATTAAAATATACGTCGTGCTTTTTAATTATTTTTGCTCTGGGTTTAGCTTTTCAGCTGGATTCGATGATGAAACTAAAAATCTAATGAATAAATTTAAATGGCGAAACTATAAATAAAAGGGAAACAACTCTATGAGATCTAAATAAGCGACATCATTAAATGGATTTTCATTTACTTAGACATTTTTATTATTAATGACAGAGAGAATCAAATACTGATAAAAGGTAAACGCTATTTATTTGGTGTGCAAAAGTTCCCAGTGAAAAAAACAATTCTCAACCTATTGGTAACATTTTGTCTAAACTAGTTAGTAGTTTCCAAAGAACCTTTTTGTTTTGTATTTTTTAGATATCCCTGCCCTTAAATGAATAAATTTATAGTTCTAGCTCAGCTAGTATATGCTGCAGCCCAGGGGTCCCTGAGGGTCCTCTAGTCTTGGTCTTATGATAAAACGTATATACAAAGATAGACAACTTATATATACAAAGATAACCAAAACCTATAAGAATTTTAATGGTGCCGGTATGTGGCTTACCTCTTTGATTCTGGTTCTGGTATTGTGGTCTATCCGGTTTGAATGTGTCCTATCCCAGTCGGCTGTTTATATTCCGTAACCCTTAATACTTCCTTATAATACGCTTTGTAGGCCAAATTGAAAACAAAATGTAGGCTAAAAATGTAATATACCGACACCGATTTGTTTTCAAATCTAAATGAGTCTTCTTTAAAAGAATTTGAACAATTTTTTGAGCTGTGATTTAATTGCAAATCAGAATTTTCCTTCTCGCATCTTTACAATTTTTTTAAGGATACTTTGCGATTGAATTTTCTGTGTGATACAGGCCTTTCCTTCTAAGAAGATGTATAAAGTTCAAACATTAAAAAAATATCACAAAGTTTCAAAAAAAGTAAGTTAGATGAGTTCCAAAATCATTAAGTTTTAGTTGAAGTGTTTTATTCATGTTTTATACCAAAATGCATCATCTTGTGCGGTATCCCTGTTCAATAGAAATTTCGGCACGAGACACAAAAAGTTTTCCTTCGCAGTAAAAGTTGAACCGGTTTCGGATGTGTCTGGATTTCGTCTCTTCAACCTATGAATTTTCAACAGCCACAAGAGTCCACGCCAGTCTTATGCGCCAACTCCCTCATACTTTGAAACTGCCAAGCTGAAATAACTAACACTTTGAACACACACACACACACTACATTTCTTAACAACCGTCCTCACATTGTGATTTCTTTTCAACAAACTTTAACATCCAATGAGAAAATAATATTCTAAACAAGCAATTCTCTTTTCTTCAAACTAACACCGTAGAGAGAGACAGCTCCATTTTTGTACTGTGAACATTTTTATCTGGACTCAAACATCTGAACTTTCGGACGCAGCAGTTTAATCTTTTTTACATTGCTTAATCACTTCTTGATAGCAGACACAGAAAAGAAACTACAAGACCTCCTACAGAAGGTAGTAGAAGAAAGTAACAAGAAAGGACTAAAAACTGCACGAAAACCAAATGCATGGTCATCAGTAAAAAGGGCAGCCCAAAATGCCAAATACAGGTCGGGGATACCAGAAACAAACAGGTAGAAAAATTTAAATACCTGGGAAGCGTTATAACAGAAGACGGAAAGTGCGACACAGAGATCCGAAGACGAATTGGCATGGCGAAGGAAGCATTCCAGAAGTTGAGTAAGGTATTAAGAAACAGGACAATTTCGCTAGAAACAAGAAAGAGAGTACTGGATTGCTACGTGATGTCCGTCCTTCAATATGCCAGTGAATGCTGGACAATACCATCAAAGATGAAAGAAAAACTTGAAGCAATTGAAATGTGGTTCTACAGAAAAATGCTTCGAATATGATGGATCGAGCATGTGAGCAATGATGAGGTCTTCAAAATGATGGAAACAAAAAGGAAATTAATACTGAGCATCAAGAAGAGACAGCTGAAGTTCCTGCGACATGCAATGAGGAAGGAGGGCTTGGAGAACCTGATACACACAGGCTAGATAGAGGGAAAAAAGAGACAGGGGAAAGCAACGGATAACATATTTGAAGGACCTAATCAGGTGGATGACGGAACGAGGATTGCATGGTGTAACAGGAGAAGGCGTGCTCACAGCCACCAGAGATAGGGAAACTTGGAAGGCCATGATCGCCTACGTCCTGAAGGGACATGGAAGAAGAAGAATCACTTCTCATAACTGGTTTATTCTTAATAAATCACCGTCGTATATTTTTGTTAATACAATTTATATTGTTATTATAACAATGTTGTTTTCCTTCGTCAATTACTTTCTCAAAATATAACATAAAAAAATGTATGTTGAACGTATATTTGTCCATGTTTAATGATGATCCAACGTTCCTCTACAATCTAAAAATTAAAACAGCCTTTTGTTTTTAAAGGCACGGGGTGTGGCATATGGAATTAAGGGAGGTGGTAAATTCTATTAGCCCTGAGCAGATGAAATATATTCATAATTCCTGAAAGTTTTATTAAAATCTGACAATTATTTGATTTTTGCAAGAATTTCCAATTTAATATTTTTCACCGGAAATAAAGTCTTAAAATAAAATAATGATCACATTATCCATAGTAAACTCTGGTAAAGATTTGGTCATTCGCTAACGAAAAAACAAAAAAAAAAATTTTTTTTACCAAAATTTCGAATGTGTTAAAAAAGGACTAAAAGCTTTTAAAGTAATAAATTAAAAAATATTTTGATCTTTCCTCTTATTAAACATTTTGACAGAAAAAAAAAAAGAAAAAAACTTTGTTTTTTGTTAAGTTTGGGTCTTTTTTCTTCGTGCTATGCTGTTTTCTCAGCGAAGAGGTATCTACTGTATGTGAGGAACAGGCCCTACCCGGGAATAAGCATGTAGTCCTAATCATGAATTTTCAAGGTTTAAGTGGTGCAAGAAAGTAAAACAATAAAAGATACAAATGAGGCGATCAATATAAGGGATTTTTAGACTTGGATGATTATTCCTTTTAATCAAGTCAAACGTAAAAGAAAGAAATGGTAAAGTCAAGTGAGAATTATGAAATTAATAATATTGTAGGAACCTCCACTCATTTTCGATACCTAAATTTTAAATTTTGTTTTAAAAGTAAAAATCTTTCAAAAATAGAATATACATCTGTGACACGTTATTTTTGAAAAAAAAAAATTCAAGTTAAATTAATCTGATTCGAAACAAGTATTACTTGTTTATAGCATAAAATTTAGAATAAAAGTATTTCTTAATCACGGAGGTCATATGTTTCTGACCTATGAAGTGAGTGACGACAGCCAGATATGATACGCTGATTGACCAGAATTGATATATAATTGTTCACATTTTTTCCCTATAAAAAAAAGAAATCGTGAAACACGTGACCTTTTAATTGCACATACGAAATATACTTAAAAAAAACTTCACACACACAAAATTAAAATTATTTTAAATATTTTTTGGTCGAAGATTTGTATTAAAAATTCAATTTTTGATTAGTAAATAAATATACTTTTCACTTAAACTTAACATTAACAACTTAATAACCTAATTGCAACAAGACTTTGAAGATCTAAAACTTTATAATATTTTAAACTTTATAAATTATTATAATTAAAAAAGAAAAAATGCAAACAATTCTTGTAAAAATTCATTATTCATCGAAATATTTTTTCTTCAGACTGTAATGGGCTTAATTTTTTAAAAAAGAAATTAAAGAATTATCTAATTAAATAATTCCATAGTTTTATTGTATATTTATTTTACTGTTCGGAGCAGATTAAAAAAAAAAAAAAGATCTACATTCCCGAAGGATCCTGCGTTTAACAAATTTTCAAAACAATTTAAATTTCATTCTTGTGAATAAGCCCTGAAAATTTAATTAATTTAATGAAAATTTCATCCTCGGTATCCTTACTCATCTGTCACCTTCCTCCTGACATTCCCTAACCACTCCTTCTCTTTACCTTCCCCTATGTAGCCCCATGCGCAATAGTGGCAGTGGAATGCCTTGCTTGGGGTGAGATGATTAAAAAAAAAAATTAAAATCTGACAATTATTTGATTTTTACAAGAATTTCCAATTTAATGTATTTTTCACGGGGGCGGGGGAGCTTCGTAATATTATCCATAGTAAACTCTGGTAACAAAAAAAGAAAAAAACAAAAACAAAACACGTTAGAAAGGATTTTATTTTTTTAAATGTTTTTCAATAATTGAAAAATACTTAGATCTTTGCTCTTAATAACAACAAACATTTTGACGGCAAAAGTTTGTTTTGGGGGGCCTTTTTTCTTCATGCCTTTTCTTTTTTTTTTTCTTTTTTTTTTCTTCAGCGAATTAGCGGAGGGTGTGTATTGGTAAAAAAAAAATCATAACTGCGTTTTCTCTTTTGGTCTATGCTGTTTATAACAGAAACTATCATGGAACATTTACTTTAAAAATAAAAATAAAAAAGTAATCATAAAAATTTTATGATCTATTTTTTTTAGGAATGCGCCACGAGTGAAAGTGTAGAGAATAAGACTCCATCCACACCAAGCCTTTGTTTTTTGGAGTTTTTCCCCCTCCTTCGTTCACTTCCCGCATTAAAATATTCATTCCATGTCAATAATTATGTGGAAAATATTTCATGATAAAATAGTCATCTTAAATACTTGGCAATAAAAATAAAATCGACAATTTTTACAGCTGAATGTTTGTCCTCTATAAAACGAGTGACCTTACGACTCGCGATAGTAACCTAACGGCATTGAGAAACGTACACGTAGTGTCGGATTTCTGGAGGCTGAAGCCTAGGGCCCCCGAGATCTAGGAGGCCTCCGGCCAAGTTGTAATATTTTTTTTAAATTTTTTACACTGTCATATGAATTTCTTAGATATGCCGTCATAAAGCATTCTTAATTCTAAACAACCTTCTATTCCGGAATAATTATGGTGATTTTCTAAGCGTAGCTTAAATGTGGCACAAGGCGGAGTGTATGAGACACCCAGTGAGGATCGAACTCACTACTCAAATTGTAATGATTCCAGCGAGACAAGCTTGCTAACCATTATTACACCACCTACGGCTTTAGCCGATTACTCAAGGGTTTCAGGATTGTAAATTTTAACTCATGCATTTTTTTTTTCAATCACATATTCTACTTAACAATAACCTCTTTTTCTTATGTTCTGTAGGAAGAGGAATTGTCGACCATGTAATTTTAAATATCCCTTATCATTCTGGGCTTTACCGAAATTGTTTAATTTAAAACTATTCCATTTTCCTCTACTCGCAAGAATGGGGGATTTGGAGGGGCCCCACAATGAAATAGCTTAGAGTTTATCTTCATCTAAATACATCTTTGCTTACATGTGATCTTCTCTAATTTTTCTAGTGTTTTTTACGTAAATTTTAAAAGTTTGATAGGTGGTTTGGCTTATTTTATGGCCTATCAACCTCAATGGGTTATTTAATGCCGACAAGATTTTAACAATAGATTTGTATGAATAGAATATATATTCTTTGTAAGAAATATGTTTGTAGATCAGCTTTCTTTGACATATTTTTGTAAAGTAGGTTTTCTTGAGAGTCAGATGTATTGCTGATATGTTTTTTCATAAATTTATTTTTCCCCTTCAAAAATAGATTGCTGTATGTAATTTTTTTCTCCAAAAGTGGTATTATTTTTCTCCCCAATAATGTATTCCTGAAATTTTTACTTTTAAACTTTACTTTTATACTTTCAGAATGTTTTGACCCCAGTTTAGGAGTCAATTATCCACACTAGGACCCTAACAGGTGCTACTACCCTGAGTCAGAGTGGACCTGGGAAGAACAGAAATTAAGAAAGTTTTGCTGTCAGATTAAGCCTTTCGTTTATACCCAGGACCTTGATAGTTGGTGGCATGAAGTGCCAGGATTGAACCACCTAAGCACTTGACTTGATGCAGGCGACGGGAGAATAAACAAGAAGAGTTCAAAGGCAAATAATTGTGCTGTGTTAGTCATACTATCGAATAGCAAAGGTTTAAGTCGAATTTAATTTCCGTCGGGAACTTTTTATCTAAGAAGAGTTTAGATGTGGTAATTTCAATATGTCCTGTGTCCACTTGAACAGATACGAAAGCAAGTTTTGTACTCGGTGTCACTTCAGAACGTAAAAGCTAGGTGATTCGAAAGTGCATCTAGATCAGGGATCGGAACAGCCCCCCCCCCCCACTCCCTCGCAGCCCGACAACTTAATGCCTCGATACTAATTATCTCATTAATTTGTGGAACAAGTGACAGAAATATATCGGTTGGAGTTAATCGACTTACAATGTGGCATTTTTAAAAAAATCAAAATTTAATTCTGAATCCACTACTGACTACAAGAAATATGTTTTGCCAAGCAGAAAATATAAAAGAATATTGAATAATGCAAAAATGGTGATATCATTATTCGGAAGTACATATGCTTGATAACTTTTTTCAAGAATGAAACAGACTGAATGTTGTTTATGAACAAGGTTGGGTGATGACAACCAGGATGATTTTTTCCTATCATTGACAAATATTTTACCTGATGTGGAAAAGTTATTGAATGATAAGCAAACAAAAAAAGTGTTTCATTAAATAATTTGCCATCTCTAACTGTATTTCGTCTGTGTTAAGGAATTTACATTTTTTTTTTTTTGTGTTTATTGTTGTTGCTGTTCTTTTATTCCTGCAGTGAAATAAAAAACCTTGTTTAAGTAAATATAATATTAACTTCATAGTTTGTTTGTTTGTTTTTTCTTTAAGCATCCAGACCAAGGCAACCTTCTGGACGGAGGGAGTCTGACATCGAGACAATTTATTATAGTAAATTTAATATCATGGCCCTTCTCTGAGACATAGATTTCTGGCCTGCTCTCTTCAAAAGGTTGCCGATCATTGAACTAGAAGGTATCCTCATAGTCACTCAGTGCTGAAATCGGACCTCAAACGATATCGGTGGATGCACAGAGATAACAAGAATTGAACACAGCTGAACTTAGGATATACACATAAGATAACACGATGACAAATTATATATCTCTCACATGCGTGAAAGTTAAATTTTCTGCATATGATTGAACGTCCAAAACCAAATACCTTCTAACGACCGACATTAGTTTTGATGAAACTCAAAATGAATGGACAATTATAGTTGTATTCTGATTGGGCGTTACTAACATCAAATTACCTAAATGTTCAGGATCTTTCTTCGCTCGTTTTAAATTCGACTGGATTTCGTGATCGTTTTTGATTTTTTGAATAAATAAAAAAAATATTGATAACATGTTGTCTTAGGTATTTTATTGATAAAGAAAGCCCCTCCCCCCCCCCAAAAAAAAAGATAAAAAAAGGAGTTTATTTTTTCATAAGACATAAAAATATAAGTTGATAAAATTACCGACCCTCAGATCAGATGCATAACGAATTAAGGAACAAAACCATTGAATCACTCCAATGCAGGAAAAGTTGAAAGTGATTTCTTTCAAGCTCAAATGTCAAAATAATCTCTTCCATTAAGATGAAATGAATCACTTTAAACACCCCCCCACATCAATTGTTTAAGTAGGTGTATATTTACAATCAGTGTTTAGGTTCCTCCCACAATTCGCTGAAAAAAAAAACAGCCTAACATGAAGAAAAAAAAAGGCACCAAACTTAACAAAAACAAAGTTTTTCCGTCAAAATGTTTATGTTATTTTTTTTTATTTTTTTTATAAGCGTTTCACCCCGAGCAAGGCATGTCACTGCCACTACTGCGCAGGGGGCTACATAGAGTGGAGAAAGGATGATTAAATATAGGCAATGTCAGAGGGTGGGTGATAGGCGGGTAAGGATACCGAGAATGAGGGTCGGGTAGATGAGAGTGTTCTGAGAATAATTGGGAGTCAGGAGGTTTCAATCCTTTCTAACACTTTCAAAGTTTTGTTTAAAAATTTCTTTTTCGCCAGCAAGCAACCAAACTGTTACCAGAATTTACTAATGTAATAATTACGCAACTCATTTTTTCCCCAGTGAAAAACACATTAATTTGGAAATTCTTGCAAAATTAAAATGTTTGTTGAATTTTAATGGAACTTTCGGGTCTTATATACAAAAACAAAAGAATGAAATTATTTTTGAAATCATTATTTTTATAAAATTTTGGTATATATATATATATATATATATATATATATGTTACACCCGTCCACCTAAATTCATAAACTTTAAAGAAATTAAATTTTGTAGTGAAATTTGTTTTATCTGTTAAATCCAAGACACCTTGGGGAATGTACATCAACATATTTTTTTTTCCAAAGAGTTGGCTGTTTTTCCGAAAATCTGCTCTGAATAGAAAAAAATGCAGTAAAACTATGACATTATTTAATTAGATAAGCTTTTAATTGCTTATATATAACATTATAGGCTGCAAAAAAATTCGATTAATAATAAATTTTTACAAGAACTGTTTTCTTTTTCATGATAATAATTTATAAAGTTTCAGAAATATTTTTAAAATTCTTCAAAGCCTTGTGGCAGTTAGGTTATTAAGTTATTAGGTGAAGACTATATATACTACTAGAAAATTTAAAGTTCAATATAAATCTTCGATACAAAAGATTTTTAAAATAACTTTTTGTGAGTATAGGATGTTTGTTTCAAGTATTGTTTTCTGTGTTACATTGAAAGGTCACGTGTTTCACAGTTTCTCTCTCTTACAAGAAAAACATTTGGTTAGCTATGTCAATTCTGATCAACCATATTTAACTGTCATCAATCACCTCGTCATCTGTCATCGTTCACTACACACGTCACCTCTAGGATTAAGAAATACTTCTATTCTAAACGAACAAGTTATACTTGTGTAAATCAGATTAATTTAACTTTAAATTTGCTTATTTCCCGCCAAAAAAATAATAATGTGTCACAGATGTATATTTTATTTTTGCAAGATTTTTAAAATCGAGAATTAGCTTTTGTTAATAAACTTGTTAAGCTATCAAAATAGACGCAAAAAAATGATGAATTTTGGAAACTCAAAAAAGTTGAGCTTCCAATCATTAATTTCTATTTGAAATACACCAGTGTATTTTGCTTACTGGAAATAGTAAATTTAATCATTTAGCTTTCAATTAAAGCTAAAATGATAACTTCAAGAAAACTTTTTCAATTTGTTAAAATTCAATTTAAAACTTAGGTATCGAAAATGAGTGCAGATACCTAGACGTCATAAATCATGGCTAACAACCCCTTTCTATTTTTCCATAATTGCCCAAGGAAGGCGATTGACAGTGAAGGAGAAAAATATTTGCGATGACAAATTTTAAAAAAGAGAAAGAAAGTGTATGAAATAGAAAAAGATAAAAAATATTAATTACATCAAATTGGGTTGATAAAATTAAAAAGTATTTTTATTTGATGTCGAGAATTAAAGAAATAAAATTCAAGCTTCTTTACGCAGTACTTACTTCGATTAACCGTGTTACTTAGAAAACTACTTCACGACTTAAGTTATGTAAGTCGTAAAAACTTTTCGTCGACAATAATATAAGTGACAAATGGCTATAAAAATGCAATGTTGATTATTTGTTTAAATAACTGACTACTGTTTCTGTTATGTTGCAAAAATTAAATAAGATTATGCAATAAAATAAGTAACCAACTATCCGCTTTAAGTTCTGTGAACATCAGTGATTAAAACCATTTTATCTTAATAATAGCACAAAAATGTTTTCTACGAAACAAGTCGGATATTCGAATGAACTTGTTTATATTTCATTTTCTAGGGAAATAAACTCTTGAGAAAGACATGAATCAACTATTCTCCATACGTTCATTCCTATTGCTATATTGCCTCTTTATGACTAACTTAAGTTATTGGTTAAATTAAATAACATGGTAGATTGAGCCCTCTAAGCCTTGAGTGACAGCCAGTCTAGGAGAAGACCACACTTAATTCAAAACCGTTGAGAAGATAACGGGAAATCTCTTGACTATCTTTACCAAGATCGCGTGGTGATTCCTAGATAATAAAAAAGGAGGGACATGATCACCTTGAAGGAAGGAATGGGGCGTTAAAAAATAGATCAAAATGCTGTCAAAATTACTGCAAAGGCTCTTTCTGATATGAAACAAATATGTTCATCCGACATCCTAATTAAAACTCATGTGAATGAGACGGATCTTATAATTTTAAAAGGAAATAATTTTTTAAAAAGTTAAAAAATAAAAACCATGAAAATAAAAAATAAAAATGATTATTTTGAAAAGGAAGATAAAAAAATACAAAAAGTTTTTAAAATGCACGAAAATCTTAATGGAAATGAACATCGTTCGTATATATATACTTATTTATACTATTCGGAGTGTGCTGCCATATTCTCGATGTTTCGGCCGTTGTACGCTCCAGCCATCTTCAGGTGATTGGAATTTCGAACTGAACCCTTTTTTCGTTCATCAGGGTAGGTTGTTCCACGATGTTCTAGATGTCTCCCTTTAAAACTTTAACTCAACTCTCTGCTGTAGCCAAGTATTGAACTCACAACACTTTAGGTTGAATCATTGGATTCAACTAACGTTTTTATCCACTGAGCCATGTGTCCTTGAGTGTATGAATTTGGAAGACTCATAATTACCATATAATTTTACCAGAGCTCATATTATAATTTTGTTGTTTTTCTCTAGCACTCCGTATCACTGGTTTCCATATTGTATTAATTTCTTAACCGACTTAGATTTTTGTGGTCTAACATATACGCTGCTTACTTAAGTTTTCGTATTTTCCAATTGTGCTGTTTATTTTTCGAACTTCATCCTGCAGGAGGCGGTGATCTCTCATTTTCTCTTCATATGTGGTCAGCTATGCCTGATTTTTTATTTCACCTCGTGTTACAGATTTACAGCGTTTTTGTAGTCTTAAGGGGGAGGGCTCCGTTTCTCCTTTATAGTTCTTACATTATATTATTTTAGCTGACTTTAGAAAAATTTAACCAAACATCGCAAATTTCTTTAGCTCATGCTTAAGGTCATATCAAATTGAAAAAACCGGTTCCTGTACGATCACCGAATTTAAGCAACGTCAGTCCTGGTCTGTACCTAGATGGGTGACCGCTTGAGATGATGTCATTATAGGTAACGGCTGGAAATTATAAGTCAAAGAATAGAGTTTCAATTTTTTGAATTCGGTATATTCACTTACGAATGAATCTACTTCTTCTCCCTCCAGCTATGGGTTAATCAGTAAGATGTGTATCACTAAAATCATTATCTAAAAAAAACAACAACAAAAAACGGCAATCTAACTGAATGTGTTTTCTGGCTTTAGATAACCAATTATTCCTCTCCAGAATATTCCAACACCCTTTCGTTCCTCTCTCCACCTGTTCAATATTCTTAAACTATCCATCAAATGAAAATTTTTATTCATCGATATACCCACTGCCCAAAATACACAATGAGACAACCCATGATTTCGTTATAAAGATCAAGAGTCTATTTAACTAATTAGACAGAGTTACTCCCCTTGCAACGTGTTTAACGTTCCTTTTTTGTATCCTAAAACATTGCTTCGGTGATTACTAACACAACATGGTGTGGAATTTTAATAAAACCGAAAGCAGAATAATGGAAGGCGCACACGTTGACATCAGAAAAAAAAATCCGAGCCGAGAACTGGAATTATAAAAACATGTAGCGGATAAGAAATTAATTAAAATCAACTCTCTTCTTCACTTTTACAAAAATTCACAATGACGTGTAAAATCCTGGTTTTCCGAAATAGAAAAAAAAAATGACCATTTGCTTGCACTCTGGCCTTCTTCAGGTGCTAGGGATTTTGAACCGAAGCTTTTATTTCGATCACTGGGCTACATCATTCAATGTGCGATGCCACTTCCAGATGCCATGTATTTATCTCCTTTTAAGTCAACTCTTTAAAGTATTTGCTTATTACTACCATAGCCAGGTATTGAACTGACAAGTCTTTGGGTCAAGTCACTGAAACTAACCAACGCCTATATCTACTAGCACCTGAAGAAGGCCTGAGTGTACAACAGCTGAAACGTCGTAAACATGACAATTATGGTGAGGACAACAGTCCGAATAGTGTAAATAATGTTTTATTGCTCTTCAATTGGCTACCGTTTGGAATCACATCAGCTAGTTTGATATCAGAAACAGTTGTCGGCCATACTAGAAATTCAAGAAAGAGGGATATGCATGCTAGACTGGCACATGAAAGGAACCAAAGAGCGCGGCACACAATTAAAAACCACATTAAAGAAAATCCAAGCAGCTGGAATAACTCTAAGTCCCCACAAAATGTGAAATACTCCAAACATCACTCAAAGAGAACTTCTAACGCGAAGAAAATTAAAAGTCAATGTTCCAATCTACCCAAAGCTACTGATATTGATGTGGCCTAACTTCGAACCTATTCCTGAGAGGGATGAGTACAAAAAGATTCAACAACAACACTCACACAACCAGACACAGAGCAAGAGAGCTGAAACCTCATGAGACGGGAACCTGTGTGTAGGTTAGAAGCCCAAATATTCACAAGCCGGGAAAGCACTGTAGTTGGAAACGCTCCCACCTCACGATCTCACATTTTGGAAACAAATGCCAGCAGAGGATACATCTCTGACGCAACCACCGGCATATACCAACAAGACCACCTCCCAACAGGGAGATCGAGGACCAAAACCACTTTCCAACAGAAGGAAGTGGAAAATTCTGAAAATATTCAACCCTCAATAGATGAAACGAGGAATCAATCGACTACTAACCGGGATCACGTAACAACTAAAGTCTGAACGATTGTCGAGACCACTTATCAGACTGGACATTTAAATAAATAAATAAATAAAATACCTAAGAGTGGGGGATGTAATCATTTTTATCGTTGTCTATCTAGCTAATCATACAGAGTTACTCCCCTTACAACGAATTCTCTTCGTAACAACGAAGAGAGATAAAGAAAAGAAGGCCGGGGTCAGCCATCTTGAATCTGAAACGTAACACAAAAATGTGTTGCTTCCGTGATTACTAACACAACATCTAGATAAGTCAAGTTCTTCTTAATTGTTTCCATCTGAAAGTCTTTATTTACGACGTTATTTGCTAAGTAAATGAAGAAACGTCTGCGCTCAGTATGAGAAAGGAATGAAGCGTCATCTCTGAAGGAAAGATGTAAAAAAAAGCTATGCTGTATGAATGATGTATTTAATTTTAATTTTAGAAATAATTAAAATTTAACCCGATGAATAAATAAATTCAAAATTTTAAAATAAATTTAGTATTTCTGGAACAAGATTGTAGGAAAATAAAATCATTACATTTTCATTTTTCTCACAAAAAATAAATTATTTTATATTTTTAAATTACTACAATAAAATAAATTAATAAAACAATTCTTCATTATATTTATTTTGCCCCAATATCGAAACATTGAGATACGGCAATAAAATTTAACTTCGATAGCGAAGATTTAAAAATGTTTAAGAAAAAGAGTTAAAGAATGATGAATACTTTTTAGACATTTCGACCTTGAAAAACTGTCCCCAAATTTATTTATTTTTATTTAATCGTTGATGGCTGGTTGAAAATCATTTTTTCCGGGTCAAATTATCATCTTGCTTTTAGAGGAGAAAGTTAAAAAAAAAAAAGAAAAAGAAAAAAAAATATGTACCGAAAAATGTTGTTAATTTCCCAATTTTTTGCATCATGTGATGCACAGGACATGACATTTCCATGTCCGAAAAAATGCGGCACTGAGCAGGCAAAGGGTTCAGGTTTCCCTCACTTTTTTCTTCTACCCTCCCGAATTTAAGATTTCACACTGTGTAATAAAAAAAATAAATAACAATGCCAAATAAATTATTAATGTTTTTTGTAAAAAAAAAAAAAAATTTCGGGATCCTTATTGTCAAAAAAAAAAAAAAAAAAAAGTTTTCAAATTTGCATGATGTGACTTATGAATATGATTTGTTTTAATAAATTTTAAACAAACAAAAACTAACTTGTATGCTAACAAACAGGACTGAAAATTAATTAATTAATATTAAAAAAAAAAAAAAAAAAAGAACCCATTTAGGTCGTATTTTTTAATGCGAAAATTGTAAAACAATACAAAACAAAATCAAATTTTTTTTTCATTATTTTTGATGAGTAGGAAGAGGTTTATTTTTAAAATTTGAGATATTTAAAAAATTTAAATATTTGTCAAAAACTATAGTAAAAATTAAAACAATCAGCATTTCACATCTTGAATAAATAAAATTCTGTCGATGACAACAAAACTGAATAAAAGTCTGGCTAAGATAATTATTTTTAAACGAGTAGGGCCCGTGCCATCTAAAATGACGGCGACATAATGTACCTATTTGAGTATCTTACATAAAGTCATTAGAAAATAATAATAACATTAACAACAACACACTTAAGGAGAACTTTTTTGTCTATGTAACGCTAGGGATGTTAGGGGCGATAGAAAAAACATGAAATTACGCTATAACAACGCACCACGACCTGCCTTAGGTCTTCCCGCAGACTTGATTGGTCGTGTGACCATAGCAGAAATCGAAATAAGATGAAAAATGACATAATAATAATAATAATAATAATAATAATAATAATAATAATAATCTTCCACCCTGAGCGTGACAAGAAGAGAGGAATATTTCCTCTCTCAAGAAGAGCGTTATATTTATTTTTAAATATATAAATTTATCATAACAAAGAGGACTTTATAAATTCTTCACTACTTGACATAATTATTGCAAAAAAAAAAAAAAAAAAGCACTGTTAAAGAGCGAACACACGGCAAAAGCTTTAATAACCGGTAAAAAAAAACTTTATTCAGTCAGTCAGTTAAGTGATACACGCTTGGGCGATCATGTCTCGAAAGAGACATGACTGACTAGGCAGAAGATTATCCCGCAGTAGGTTGCCATTACTTCCTGCGGCGGACTGGTTGCAAGCCAAGGCTACAGAATCCAATCTGTCCAGTTATTTAACCCATAACTGGAGGAAGAGACGGATTAATACCTTTCATAAGGGTATTTGCGTGTAAGTAAATGCAATATGAATGCAACTGAAATTCGTACTCGTCTCCGATTCTTCGTTCCGAGCCGATATCCACTGCACCACATCAACTTTATCAGTTGTTAAATAAAAAGAATGAACTGAGCCGACGTTGCTTCTCTCTCTCTCTCCATGAACGTGACAGGATATATATATATATATATATATATATATATATATATATATATATATATCTGTTTTTGGTCATAATTGAATTAGATCAGTACACAGATGTATTAAAACTTTAGAATATTTTTCAATTGGTTTCAACCTTTCGCGATATCTTCAGGCGATTTATAATAACTGTTATTCGTTTTTCAAACGTACGAACAGGAATTTGTTTTACAAACGCGCGACTAGAATTTTTAAAAAACCGAAAATTTTCAAAATTAGGAAGGAGTTATTCAAGAATCTTACAACCCCTTTTGTCCATGTTTGTACGATCTTAGTAAGTATTTATAGGTGTGATTACATCTAGATATTTCTGATCTTTCATTTAATAATTTTTTTTTTTGTTCTGGGAACAACATAATCGATAACTTTTCCTCATGGCACAATCTGCATACATCGCCACCACTGTATGGTTTGGCTATTTTCACTACACTTCAAGTTATATCAACGTTTTTTCCATTATTCTGTTTTAATTCCCACATCTGGCTAGCAAGTTTGGTACAATTTTTTAGGTTTTCCAGCTTAAATATAGATTTATGATTATTCCACCTGTTTTTCTTTGACCATCTATGTCAGGTACCTCTGCTTTGTAAATAAGGCCTTCATATTTACAAAATCCGTTAAGTGGGCATTTGTTTTTGTCCCTATAGTTACATTACTTGTAAATGATGTTATTTTTTTACGTTGTTAATTATGTAGTTATCTAAATTACTAGTACAGCCATAACTTAATTTGATTGAATTCCGATTGAAAATTTTGTTTAATTCTGAGTTTTTCGGGAAGTGTTTATTGATTAATTTAAATAATATTTGCCCTATTTTGGATTTTACTTCTAAGTTAAACGTTGGGTTGAACCAAAAAATGTTTTGATTTTCTAGTATTATTTTTTGTTTGTTTGACTGAGGTTTCTATCCGAAAATGTTCTTATGGCCAGATTCCTTTAAGGCATTTTTATATCTTTTCTTTTTTCATCAAAAATTGCTTTGTTTGACGATTTTTTTTTTTTTTGATAGCCTGTGTTCTATTCCTTTATGATGTGTTAGTTTGATTATGCTGGTTCGGTGGCTAGATCTTCTTGCGTTTACGTACGTTAAAATTTGTGTTTGTTTTAATATGGAGAGACACTGCCAGTTTGTAAATTAAATTCTACATCTAAATATTGGACAACCTTCTTTTGTTTCAACTACCATTTCAAAATCATGCTTCACCATTGTGGAATAGAAAAACGGTTTTTATTATAATAGGAAGGATTCTTATGAATATATTCAGGTAAGAAATGTTTCAATTTTTTTTCTAAAATATTACTTAAAAATGTCGTTTCGTCCCGACCAGTCATAAAAATTATCTATTTTGTGCGGCTGTACAAACTAATGTTTCTCCCCCACCCAATACATACAATATAAAAAATCAATTTTTGCAGAAAGGTGTTGGGTTATGCATTCTTTATTAACAGGTGGTGGTGGTGGTGGTGGTGTTGTTTCGAAGTATTAACCAACTTTTTTCTCGGAAAGTGAAAAAAAGAAAGATTTTATTTTCTACTTCTCTTGCCAGGAAGCAAAAATTACCAGAAAATTGTGTTAAAAAAACAAAAAAACAAAAACGTAATAATAAATAAATGACGCTGATCGAACCGAGGGAAGAAGAACGAGAAAGGCATTTCTTTCTTTTTCTAAAAATAAACGGATTTGTCTTGAAACAACCTACAAGACTCACTTACACATTAAATGCGTCGTGTACACACGCCTGAGTCACGTGTGAAAGTGCATGCTCGTGTATTATTGATGTTTAAGCACGCATTTGAACACGTGTTTATACGATCAGATATTGAACACAAAGGTAGATTTTGTTTGAGATAGACATAGATATCATTAAGGGGGAAAAGAGGAAAACACAGAGATTAGCAAATAAATTTAATACAAATCGATAAACTATATATCATAATGATGATTCACGTATACTGTCTTAATATGCATAGGAAAAACTACTAAAAAGTTGTAAGTTTAAACGTATTTTTTTTTTGACAGTATTTATTTATTTCTATTATATTTTTTTGTTTTTGATAAAAGGCCGAGGCCGGTATGAAATATCAAATATATATAATAGAAATAAATAAATAAATATTGTCAAAAAAAAATACATTTTTAAACTTACAACTTTTTAGTAGTTTTTCCTATATATATATATATATATATATATATATACACGGTCAGATATTGAACACAAAGGTAGATTTTGTGTGAGATAGCCATAGAAGGGAAAAAGATTTCAAAGAAAAGAAAAATAAAATAATAAAACTAAAGGAAAACAGAGAAATTAGCAAATTTAATAAAGATCGATAGATAAACTATATATATATATATATATATATATATATATATATATATATAGAGAGAGAGAGAGAGAGAGAGAGAGAGAGCTTGCTTGACGATTGTGTTTAGCACCAAACAGACCATCGTTTCTGGGTGTTGACTAAAATTTCCGATTTTAGATCCTAGATTTCGATCACTACAATCATCAGGTGTTTATGAACTGAACGTTTCTGGATTTGAATTTTTGGTTCTTACGTTGTTAAGATATGCTGGGATTCTATTTTTAATTGTATAATTTAATTTGATCTGAACTTTTATATGCAAGAAAAAATTTAGGCAGACCCGTTATTTCATGGCATTTTCACGTTATTTCCGATTCACCATGAAATAACGTGTCTGCCTTAATTTTTCTTATATTTGCTCTATATGTATTTATATGCATATATATTTAGAGCTCTCTTAGAGAGTTATCCTACCATTGTATGTATAGGATACTCCTTTGGATTGTTTTATATCTACACTGCGTGCTTATATATATATATATATATATATATATATATATATATATATATATATATATAATAATAATATTTATTAATAAATTATAACATTGATATGTTATAATATCACTACAAAAGTAGCTATTTTGTTTCGACACTTTTTGTGTCTTTTCAAGTGATGTTGTTATTTCGAAATGAATGGCTTTAACCTTTTAAAGCCATTCATTTCGAAATAACAACATCACTTGAAAAGACACAAAAAGTGTCGAAACAAAATAGCTACTTTTGTAGTGATATTATAACATATCAATGTTATAATTTATTAATAAATATTATTATTATTATTAGCTCTACTTTGTATTGAGCACTTTTTAAAAAATAGTGTTTCTTTGGATGGGGAATATTATTCCACCCATACTTGGTTATATATATATATATATAATCTGTAATATTACATTAAGCACTGTTTTGACACCAAAAAAATAATTATGTATGTGCGTATATAAAGGGAGATGTGTGTGTGTGTATATGATAAAATATCGTTCTATGCTAAATTTATGTGTTAAGTGGCCAATAACAAGGATAGAACGGATGTAAATATCAAAGTGGACATTAAAGTCAACACCCAGAGGCGACAATCATGCTTGAATGCATTTACCAGGCCTGGCAATTGCGCTTAGCATGAAACAGACTGTTGCCTCTGGGTGTTGACTTCAATGGTCCATTATATATATATATATATATATATATATATATATATATATATATATATATATATATAGTGTGTGAAAAGGGTGATTAAAAAGTGATTATAATTTATATATGAGTGGCCAACCAGGATTCCTCTGACTTAAACAACCTGTGACATTTTTCTTTGGGGTTGGCTAAAGGAGCAAGAAGTCTATTATACCAAACTAAAACTTTGGTAGAACTTAAAGGACGAATAGTGATATGGAAGTTATGTCTTCCATTTCACAAGAATTCCTGGTAAAAATTAGTTAACGCAATTCCTGGATGACTCAACAAACTGGTATTGAAATCTGGTGCCAATATAAAATTTTGAATAAGACCTCATCATGCTCAACGCTTTTCTTTTATATCCATTTATTGTAAAAAATGTAATTAATAAATGAATTAGAAATATTTTCAAATGGGCAGTTACTTTTCAATCACCCCATGTATGTTCAAACAATATATATATATATATATATATAAAACTGTAAATTTATCTTTAAACACGTCTCGAAAAACCCACCGAGTATAAACGCGGAGGGGAAAAAAATAGAAACAAAAAAAAAAAAAAAAGAAGCGAACTAAGCACTTGAACATTAGTCAAAGTACTAGTCGAAAGAAAAAAAACCTCGAGACAAAGAACACGTAAAGCGCTCAATACAATAGCAGAGCAAATAAATAAGTACCCTGATGATCCATTAGGTGAAACCTAGGTAGGTCCGTTGGCTCTAGGTTAGCTACTTACTTTTATTTTTATATATATATATATATATATATATATATATATATATATATATATATATATGTGTGTGTGTGTGTGTGTGTGTGTGTGTGCACGCGTTGTGGTGCAGTGGATATCAACTCGGAACGAGTTGATATTGGGATACCGAGTTCGAATTCCAGTTGAATTCTTTGCATTCACTTACGCACAAAGTTTCTTCTCTCCAGTTATGGGTTAAATAATAGGACAGATTGGGTTCTATAGTCTTGGCTGGCAACCAGTCTACCGCAGAAAGCAATGGCAACCTACTGAGGGATAACCTTCTGCCTAATCAGTCATGTCTCTTTCAAGACATGATCGCCCAAAATGTGTATCACGTATGGCACATAACTGACTGATAAACACACACACACACACATATATATATATATATATATATATATATATATATATATATATATCCAAGTGAATAAGGACCCAAGAAAATATTAATAATGTTCAAGACATTAATTTAAAGGCTTTAAAGGACCATACTTTATTTTCTACTGTTAAACCTGTCTCTAAACTTTTCAACATGTCTATTAACCACCTCTCTCCTTCTCCCCCATTTTCCTCTTTTTGTTCCAATTCTAATTTACAAATCCCAATTCTGATTCTTATCTCTCACACAAAATTTACCAATATAAGGGAAACGAATTTTCCATCTCCCTTCACACTATCTGATTAGACATTGTCCTTTCAATGTAGAAACAAAATGTACACTTTGTAGTAGATGATAATTTGTACATGTTCTCAACTGTAATATATATATATATATATTATAAATTATGTTTTAGACCATGTACATAATTTTTTCTATATATGTCCTCTTCTCTACAATCATATGTTTGTTTCAATGTTGGGACTCCAACATATCATCGGGAGAAGGAATATGATGATATGTTGGAGTCCCAACATTGAAACAAACATATGATTGTAGAGAAGAGGACATATATAGTAAATAATTATGTACATGTTCTAAAATATAATTTATAATAAATATTCACAGCTCGATACATCATATATCGAGCACTGTTTTAAATTAATGTTTTGGACGGAATTTTTTTTTCTTTTTTCTCTCATTCTATACTCACTCGGATATATATATATATATATATATATATATATATATATATATATATATATATATAGTGTACAATAGGTAAACTGACACAATTTTCATTTTGCACATACACGTTGCTTTGATTTTGTCAATCAAACACAATAGTAGGGTCCGTAAGAGAAAGTGTCCCCTGATGTAATTCACTTTGGCAGAACTTGGGTATCGGTATACTGTACTCCTTGGCATTTGCACAGAAACCTTCAATACGAAGGTTTCAGAGTTCGTGAGTGTCAATCTGATATATCCAGTCAACATCATTATGTTTGGAGAGATTATACTTCCATTCAACACGAAGGCCTGTATCAAGTGCCTTGAGGAGGTAGTGCTGCCCTGGGTCAAGTGGGTGGCTGCTAGAAGACAGAACTGCGCCAAACCACACAAGCAGGAGAAACCAGTCATGGCTGTCAGACAGTTTCTGTGACCACATCACCCCTTAACTATGACAACCTAATTTTCCAGACTTCAACTCCTTGACTATTATGAGTGGGGAAAAGTTGAGCGAGTGAACAACAAAGAAGCAAAGATTATTGCAGCATTCACCATTTTAAACAAGGAGACTGTCCAGAAGAGTTGCAGGAGATTCCTATGTCATCTAGATGCCATGGTTAAAGCCAATGGCAATTTTATTGAACAAATTTTCACTTTTCACTATTTTAAGATGTTTTTTTGTGTAATTTTGGTAAATAGGTACCTCCACTAAATCACTATATCTATACAGAATATTAAATTATTTTTTTTTCTATAATGTACCTCCAACTAAACCGGATATAATATCTCTCTCTCTCTACGCACACACCACACACACACACACACACACACACACATACATATATATATATGCATGATGCGATAACTAAATTGTCACCATTTTAGGATTTTTAATTTCATGAATAACTTATACACAAACATAGAATGTGCAAGATAAATTGTTGTCTAATTAATCCAAAAATGAAAATAGCCCAGACATTTATTTTTGCAAATAAAGATATATAATTCGATCTCTCACTCTCATTGTAAAGAGATCGAATTATTTATGTGGAGGAGACATGTATAAAAGAGAGAGAGAGACACAGAATGAAATAAACAGCTAGTTCTACTGGGAGAGAGAGAGAGAGATAGAAAATCTTAAACAGAGAGCCGTAGATAGAAAAAAAAAAAGAGGTAAAACAACCCCTCTGTTCTGAGTGTTCTCCATCTAAAAACAAATTCCACGAGTACATCATTCACCAGTTTCTTTTACTAAGATTTACGGACATAAAGTGTAAACAAATGACAAATACATTTATCAACAAGAAAATAAAATAAAAGGAAAATAGAAAAAAATTACCGAAACTTCTTTTTTTCTTCTTTTCCGGTTTTTCCTTCGTCCGACAATAATGTCGCGCAGATCAAAGGCAATAGCCCAAACCATTGTCATGGCCCGTGCGCAGGATAGTGCTCTACTAAAACTCACCAAGAAGAAGCCCCCTCACCGAATGATGGTACCTGCACCGTTTCCAACCTGGTGCTAAGTGAGAAAATCAGCACAAATAATAAATAAATAAATAAAAAATAAAAATAAAAAACCGACGCTAAGTGCTTTTTGCTTTGCCTATATATATATATATATATATATATATATATATATATATATTGTACGTATCCTGACTGAGATTTTGTTGGGTAAGAGAAAACGAAAGTGAAGGGGTGAGTGACGCTTTCTGCATTTATTTTACTCTTTTTTTTTTTTTTTTCGTTATTATTTATTTATTCTAAAGGGGGAAAGGAAAGCAGATATTTTGTAATAAGAGAGAGTGGCTGAGTGTGTAAAAACGAAGCAGCCTTCTCCAAGATGGAGAGTAGAGAAGAGAGGTGAAAGAGATAACGAGAAACAGAAAAGATTGGAATCAAGAGGGGTGGAGAGGAGATGGTAAACAAAAAATGAAAAAAAAAAAAAAAATTACTAATTTCATTTTAATCTCAAGCAGAAATATCCTAGACCACAAAAACAATTTTAAATAGCAACGTACGTACAATATCTAGTGATTAGTTGCAGATAATACACATTAACTAGTATAGCTACTAATGTATTGTATACGTGCCCAAAAGCATAAAGAGTTTATTTTTTGTTTTTTTAACAGACTTTTACTCGCATCAGTTCTAATATTAAACTGATGCAATTTCTAAGTGGTTTTGTTGTTGGTTGAAATGCCAAAAAGAAAGCAAATGAAAAGAAAAAGATAGAATTATTGAGTAGTGAGAAAGCGATTCTTAAAAAGAAAAAAAAAACTTTTCTGGTTGAAATAAAAAAATAAGCAAATGACAAGTGACAGATGCAAGAAAAAATATTTACTTTTGGTGCGATTTACTCCCCTTAGACCCCACCCCCCGCCCCTGGTGCCGAAGTCTGAGGGTGTAACTTGTGCCATCTTTTATTAAGTAAGAAAAGAAACGAAATGCACTTGAAGAATCTGAGCCTTGAACTTTCAGAAATTCCCTTGACTCACTTCTCACTGCTTCTTACACTCCAGAAGAGACTGACCGTCCAATGCAGGGGTTAATAAGTCAAAGCTTTCTTGTTAAAGGCTTGAGAGTAAAAGCAAATCTTGAAAGAATAAATGAGCAAATGAGAAAAACCAAACCCAGAATTATTCATTTATCCTAATTGAGCCAAATCAACTAGAGATTAAAATTAAAAAATTAATTCTCATTGCTGGTACCATGGAAAGATAACACAGATCTGTTGCATCCTAGGAAAAAGATATTCCAAGATATTCTATGAAGGACATGTTATTTTGCTTTTTTAGCTTCTTTTTATTATTTAACCTCAGTTGAGATTACAGTTCCCAGCTACACATTTATTAACTGGAATCTATAACCTTTTCAATGGCCTTATATTATACAGCTTGCCAGGGTTACATACCAGTTTTGAATTCAGAGTTGGCCTTCTCTTATACTAGTTGCCAATCATGGCTAGAGAGCCCACTCTACTCTGCTATTTAACCACAATTGGGGACATGCTTTAACCAGATGATTTGCTAATTCACAGGATAATTTCATTTCTGATTCAAACCAAACTTTCGTTCTATCCATAGAAGTATCCCTCTCTCACAGACATTTAAAATTTAACATCAAAAACTATTTTCACAAAAAAAAAAAAATTTTTTTTAATTCATTGGTCATTTAAGCATTGAATTTCTGGTGTAAATTTTCAAATGATTCATTGGAAGATCTACACTGTCTATCTCTGCCCCTTTCATATCACATCCATCCCTCCCTCCATCCATTCCTTCCTGCCCCTTCATATCGTATTTATCCATCTTAGTCTGTACATATCTGTCGAGTCTGTTCCGACACACTTCTGTTTTTCATGGCTATATGTCGACCTGTCTGTCCATCTTTTACTCTCTTCACACATGTGCATATCTCACCCAATCTGTTCAGTTCACCCGTGTCTTAGTATACATCTATTTGCTAATGGATAACTATTGCTTCTTTTACTCACCGTGTGTGTATAAGAGAGAGAGAGAGAGAGAGATTTGTGGAAGACTCACTTAAACAAGTGTTGACATGTGAGACCAGAAGCACAAGAGAATTGCTGCCTCAAGATCTGGTATATGTGTTTTTATGTGCACATGTATGTGTAGATATGTGTTAATGTGTAGATGTGCATGATTCCTTGTTTGTAGCTGTGGGTGAGAGAAAAAGAGATACAAAATATGTAAATATTAGATAAAAAATGTCTGTGTATGTGTGTACTTGTAGAATACTTGCTTCGACCTGTACTGAAAAGTGAAACAAAGATCCCAAGAGAATAACTGATTCTGGATCTAGTGCATGCATTCCTTTGTTTTTCTTGTGTGCGTGTATATGGCATTATTTTCTGTATTAACATGCATGTGTTTGTTATCTTCTGAATTAATGTGTATGCGTAAACTCATTTCTGCACTAATGTGTGTGTGTATGTATTTCTTTTTGTATCAATTTGTATGTGCATTACTTTCTGAATTAAGAGTTGTGTGTTTCTGTGAACATTCCTTTTTTAATTAATGCATATGTGTATATTCATTTTTGAATTAATGTGTATATTACTTTCTGCATTGATGTGGGTTCATGTCTCTCTGTATGCAGATGTCTTTGAGAGAGAGAGAGAGATAGATACAAAAATATGATTCTACAGAAGAGAATCTTTGAAAGTTTCTTTGCAATCCATGTTATTCCACACAGAACAAACAGTAATCTATAAACATTTTCTTTATTTCAGTATTTTATTCGAAGAAGCCCATCAGTTTGGTTTGTTCTTGGTTTGGGGAGGGATAGGGAGTGGGGTAGGTGAAGAAATGTGCACCTTCACAGCAATGACATTTAACAAGCACAGCAAAGTGCAAGATGCATTGCCCACACAAATTTCTTGGTGGGCTCGTTTACCGCTTCATTTACATGTCTGCTTCTTATCCAGTTCAGTTTTATTTGTAAAAACAAGTTCCCTCGTGCTGTCAAATAAAATAAAACAATAATAGCGGCTCTGTTTATGATTTTGATAACTTATAAAAGTACAGGGAATTTACAAGATTACAGTCCATTTAGACGTGGCCTAAAAGTATTAGATCGTTCTGAGTATAATGCCCAAATTTAGAATAAACCTTTTAATTGCATTCTAATATATTATTCTAATAGATGCACAAAATACATAACTCATTCAGAATCTTGTTCTCAAATACCTGATGCACCCTCTGTAGACATTAAAAGAAAGTTAGGTTGTTCAGAAGATAATCTCCAATTTTAGAATAAACCTTTTAATTATGTCCTAATATATTATTATAATAGTTGTACAAAAATGTATGACTCATTTCTAAAGATTAACATGATGTCTTTTCTTACCGAATGTTGTTCCCAAATTCTTAACTCACCCTATGTATACACTAGAAGATAGAGTTAGGTTGTTCAGAAGACAATGTACGATTTCAGAAAAAAAAAACTTTGAATCATGTTCTAATATATTGTTAGAATAGTTGCACAAAAATATATGACTTATTCTTAATAATTAAAGTGTCGTCTTTATTAATTTTATGTCAATCTCTTTCCGAATGTTGTTCCAAAATTCTTGACTCACGCTATGTATACACTAGAAGATAGAGTTATGTTGTTCGGAAGATAATGTCCAATTTTAGAATTAATATTTTATCCTGTTTTAATATATCATAATAGTCACACAAAAATATATTACTCATTTCTAATGATTAACGTGTCAACTTTGTTAATATTATATCAATCTGATTGCAAATGTTATTCTCAAATACGTGAGCCTCTGTGTACATTTGAAGATAGAGTTAAGTGGTTCGAAAGATAATGTCCGATTTTAGAATAAACCTTTTAATTGTTTTCTAATAGATTATTATAATAGTTTCACAAAAATACATTACTTCATTCCTAATGATTAGCGTGCCGTCTTTGTTAATTTTATATCAATCTCTTTCTGAATTTACCTTAAAATATTATATACCCACTGACTTCTTCACATTCATGCTCTTTTTACCAACCCCTTTCTTCTTCTTCACACATTCACGCTCTTTTTACCAACCCTTTCTTCTTCTTCACACATTCACGCTCTTTTTACCAACCCTTTCTTCTTCTTCACACATTCACGCTCTTTTTACCAACCCTTTCTTCTTCTTCACACATTCACGCTCTTTTTACCAACCCTTATTTCTTCTTCACACATTCATACTCTTTTTACCAACCCTTTTTTCTTCACACTCACTGTCTTTTTACTCACTCTTTTTTTTCCTTTCTACACTCATACATTGAACTATCTAGTCTGTGCTTCACAAACCAGTTCCTTACCCCAGAGGAATAATAAATATGTTTGAGAAAAGGGTAAAAAAACAAAAACTACACATAAACCACCAGAGCTTACAGCCACTTGAAGATAAAGAAAAATTGCATTTACTTTTTGTGAATGAGTTTGAGTTTTGGTCACAATGTTTCTCAAACTGTTGTCAGCATAAATAGAGCCTGGAATGAAGGATTCACTTGTGATTGGACATTATGATGCTGGTTTTGGGAGTTTTGCAGTAGGGATACAAATTTTGAAAATCAAGGTAGTAGGGGATGTCCATAACTATTGACACATAAATTAACACATGTTGAAATTAACAGATTTTATTTTTCCAGCAAGAATAAATTTTAATCAAATACAGAATAAAATAATTAAAACTTTTACATACATAGTATGCTGAAGGTAACAAAATAATAATTGTCAATCAGTTAAGTGCCATACGTGATACACGCTTGGGCGATCATGTCTCAAAAGAGACATGATTGACTGGGCAGTAGGTTGCCATTGCTTTCTGCGGTAGACTGGTTGCCGACCAAGGCTATAGAACCCAATCTGTCCTGTTATTTTAACCCATAACTGGAAGGAATAGACAGATTAATACCTTTCCCAAGGGTATTTGCGCGTAAGTGAATGCAATGAATTCGGGTGGAATTCGAACTCGACTCCCCAATTTCTCGTTCCAAGCCGATATCCAATGCATCACAATGCACATCCAACTTAATTGTACTCTGCTGTTAAATAATCTTCTATATTAATGTAAGGTAAACTTTAGGCACACAACCTCTTGAACAATCTACTCCGATGAATGAAATAAAGAGGTCAGTTTGAAATTCAAATTACGTGAAGAAGGCCGGAACACATTGAAAAACAAACTATATTTTTTGATATTTTAAATTTGATTTTAAAAATAAGAAAACAGAATAAAATTAAACATAAAAAAAAAACAAAATACTTTTTGTCCTTTTGTTTTTAAGTTGATTTTAGGCTTTGTTTACTTTTCCGTCATGAAAAGCTTCAATTTCACATTGAGGGATGTGTCAGTTAGCAAAAATATTAGATCTTAATTTTAAAACAAATTTCTACAGAATAAATTAATTTAGTGTTTAATTAATCAGATTTTAATTAAATGTATTAATGTTTGTTTTTAATCTGATGAAAATTTAATGTTCAATTAATTAGATTTATAATGAAATCTCTTACTTTGTTCTTAATCTAATGAAAATGACATTTTTAAACAGTTTTTTTTCTTATCAAGCAACTTTTTTTTTTCTTTTTTTTTTTCATAATCATGTCACCCCAAGCACACCATTTTACTGCCACTGTTGTGCAGGAGGATTACATTCGAGGAAAGTTATGAGAAAGACTGACAGTTTATAGGGGTGTCAGGAAGTGGGTAAGAGAAGGATGAGAATACTGATAAGAGTGGAGTGGACGGAGAAAAAAAGCATGAGAGAGAGGATGCAGGTTAGGAAGATAGGAGATGACTATTGACTTCACATTGAAATTTTTGGAGATTGTAGCTATCTGGAAAGCAAGTAAATGGAAGTGAATTCCACAGGCAGGAAGTGTGAGAGAAGAAGCTGCTGGAGTAGAATTTGCATTTACAATTTATTGGTTTCACAGTAAAAGGGTGGGACCTAGTTGCTAATCTTGTGGCTCGAGTAAATTCATACATGGGGGTACCAGTGAGCTAAGTTCATCTGAGCAGAAGCCATGAAAGTATTTGTAGAAGAGACATAGGGAAGCCATATTGCGCTGGTGAGAAAGTGACTGTATCCAAGCTGCCAAGTCGGGATCGATTACATTGCAGATCCTTCTAAGTATCCTTTAAATTTCATTTATATTCTCTAGGGACTTATCTTTATAAAACTATATATATATATATATATATATATATATATATATATTAGGTACATATATATATACATAATAGGTATATATATATATATATATATATATATATATATATATATATTAGGTACATATATATATACATAATAGGTATATATATATATATATATATATATATATATATATTGATTGTTTAATACTTAGTTTTTGGTCATCATAGGTGGTTCAATCACAGATCTACATTTCAAATAGAAAAATTAAAAAACAATACAAAATTGGCTAACCATGTCTGGAAATTGAAATGAAAATATGGAAAAGACCCAGACATATAGTGGAGCATTATAAAAACAGTGAAGCCTTACAATGGTGGACAAATATGTAGACTGTGCCAAGAAGAAAAATTAGAAATTATGATATACTCAAATAAAGACGAACTGTTAAATGAAAGATCAGAAATTATGACTAAATGCATCCACACTAAAAAATACTTATTAGGTTCATACAAACATGGATGAAAACGTCATAATCTGTTTTAATTTAAACATTGTGCGTTCATAAATTCCATGCCACGTGAATGTTCAAATAAAACATTGTTACAAGAGCGTTCTTAAAAAGAAAAAACGGTAAATGGTAAAATCAGTTATTAAAAATCGCCTGAAGACACCACTCATGGTAGAAACCTGGATAGCGAAATAACTCTTTTAAAAATGGAAAAAAATATATATATCTCCTTCTACCGAGTGCCCGTAGCTCAGAGGGAGAATCGCCGACTGACGCCAATTCAGTCAGGTTTCAATCCTGGGTAAAAAGCAATCAACTGTCTAATCATACTGACGAGCTGTGATACAGCAAAACTGATCTGTCTGTGGATGACTATATATATATATATATATATATATGTCAAGAGCTGTCATTCATTTTCGTATGTTTTTTGTAAAAATAAATGTGTGGCTGAGTGGTTGAGGGGAATAACTGATGTAAAGTAAAAAAAGTGAGAAAAATAATTTTACTTAAAATCTAATAATTGACCAATTTTTAAGAGAATTTTTTAAAAAACTAACCGATTTTTGCTTTCTATTTTTCCCCATTCAAAAATAAATTACATATGATTCTCCACTCCCAATCCTTTTTGTTAATTACATAAAGATGGAGATGGAGAAGATTTTAAAGAAATTGTGGGCGTTTAGTCAAGTTCAAATTCCAGTTAAATTCCTCGCATTCACTTGCGCACAAATACCTGTGGGAGAGGTATTAATCCGTTTCTTCCTCCCAGTCATGGGTTAAATAATAGAACAGATTGGGTTCTATAGCCTTAGTCGGCAACCAGTCTACCGCAGAATGCAATGCCAACCAAATCGTGAAAATCTTCTGCCCAGTCATTCATGTCTCATTCAAGACATGATCATCCAAGCGTGTATCACGTATGGCACTTAACTGACTGACTGATTTTTGACTAACATGCACATATTTCCTTTTTTTTGGCTGATATACCTAATTACAAAGCGTAGATTACATGTGGCACAAGGCCAGAAATATGGAGCACAAAGTGAAGATCGAACCCACTATTCAGTCGTCATTTAAATCAAATACTCTTCGTCGATTAAAAAAAAAGATGACAAGAAAAAAAACTAATTTAAACTGAAGTGAAGAAAAAATAGCACAGGGGAGATAATTCTAATTCGAAAGACAGAGTTACTTTCCTTACATTGACATTTAACAACAGCTACACCCGACAAGTGCCATAAGTGATACACACTTAGGCGATCATGTCTCGAAAGAGACATAACTGACTGGGCGAAATATTTTTCCGCAGTGGGTTGCTATTACTTTCTGCGGTAACCAAGGCTATAGAAGCCAAACTGTCCTGTTATTTAAGCCATAGTTGAAAAGAAGAGACGGATTTAAGTTAAACTAGCAGTATAGCCCGGCATTGCTCGGGTGTAATGAAAGCTTTAAAACTAATCCATGGTCCTGGAGCTCAGACTCAGCCTAAAGAATATTTGTGTGAAGTTTGGTGAGAATCGGATAAAAATTGTGGATTTGTATAAAGGACATACAGACAGATAAACAGACAGACAGACAGACAGACACACAAACATCTTGCTGAATATAATCGATTTTCTACACTATTATTGTAAGAACTGCAACCTTGAAACTTCTGAATATCGTTTCTTATGTCTTGTCTATGAATGTATTTGATTAAAATCGGACCACTCCTTCTATCACCCAATTTTTTTTCGATTATCGATTTTCGATATTTATTGGGGGTACCTCGACACAAAACCTAGCTAAGAACACTCGCAGACGCTTATAGTACAACTGTGTAAATTTTTAAGAAAATCGGTTCAGCCGATTCGGAGTCTATAGGTAACGGACACACACACAGATACACAAAGTTCCATTTATAAATAAGTTTAAACTTAGAAATTAGATAGATAGATAAAGAACAGGTGGAGATAGATAGATAGATAGATAGATAGATAGATAGATAGATA
The DNA here is from genome assembly GCA_037127315.1 of Ascarosepion bandense. NCBI lineage: Eukaryota > Metazoa > Mollusca > Cephalopoda > Sepiida > Sepiidae > Ascarosepion > Ascarosepion bandense. Next base: position 3,508,777 of record JBBBDQ010001079.1, read on the forward strand.
GATAGATAGATATGAACAGACTACTCTAGATAGATAGATAGATATGAACAGACTACTCTAGATAGATAGATAGATATGAACAGACTACTCTAGATAGATAGATAGATATGAACAGACTACTCTAGATAGATAGATAGATATGAACAGACTACTCTAGATAGATAGATAGATATGAACAGACTACTCTAGATAGATAGATAGATATGAACAGACTACTCTAGATAGATAGATAGATAGATAGATATGAACAGACTACTCTAGATAGATAGATAGATATGAACAGACTACTCTATAGATAGATAGATAGATAGATAGATAGATAGATAGATAGATAGATATGAACAGACTACTCTAGATAGATAGATAGATATGAACAGACTACTCTATAGATAGATAGATAGATAGATAGATAGATAGATAGATAGATAGATAGATAGATAGATATGAACAGACTACTCTAGATAGATAGATAGATATGAACAGGCTACTCAAGATAGATAGATAGATAGATAGATAGATAGATAGATAATGAAGAGACTGAGATAGATAGATAGATAGATAGATAGATAGATAGATAGATAGATAGATAGATACCTTTCCCAAGGGTATTTTTGCGCATAAGGGTATGCAACGAATTCAACCAGTTCCTAGTCGATATCCACTGCACTAAAAACACACCCACAACGACACATACACTGGCTGGTGGTTTAATAACCAACATTTTTGGTTTCAGTTTTGGTAACAGACAGGTTTTATGTCCACTGAGACCGGATTGGCAGAGTTTGTTGTTCCAACTCATTAATAATGGCAGTATCTTAAATGTTAAAGTGAATAATCATTTGTTCCAAACAGTCAGCCATCCTATGAATTTTTGATTAGGAGATTTTAAAAAATCACCCTTTTTGTTTTTAAATTTTATGATCATAATTCAGTGAATTATCCGAATTAAATTTTCAGGACTTATTTATTTAATTATTAAATAAATCCTGAAAATTTAATTATTAAATAAGTCCTGAAAATTTAATTTAAATTTTAATAATGAATAGATTTTTTTATGTTGAAAACGTCATTAAAACATTCGCGGAAATTTTTTACTAGTGGTCCGAGTCTTACAAACTCTCCTTTTTTCAACATCGAGCAAACACTTAAATTTTGAAATTGAAGGTGTTTGTTTTAAAAAGAAAAATCCGTGTGTGTGTGTAATGTGAACAGAAACTGCATTTTATTTAATTTGTGACAATATTGTGGATTAACTACTGTAGGAAGAATCATTCTGCTCGGGATTTTGTTTACTGTTTGAACATCAACAAAATTTGGTCATTTGGAGTATCGGGATTCGATATTGTCGCAGGATTGCTCGTAATTCAGTCATTTTTAATCATAATATCACAATTTTCATGAGAAGAATAAAGAAAATATCCAATAGAAAAAGACAACGTAGTATGAACAAATAACAATAATTTTATAATGTGACTTTCAACGCCAAAAACGACTTTACGTTTTTTTTTGCTTAATGGTCAGTCATATGTTTTTGCGTGAATCGCTGCTGACGGAAAATAAAAAGAAAAAGAAAGAAATTTTAATTGAAATTTCGAACGTGTTAGAAAAAATGAAAAAAAATAATGACAACAAAATTTGATCTTTCTTCTAAATAAATACATAAACATTTTGATGATAAAACTTTGTTTTCATGAAGCTAACATCATGCTATGCTGTTTTTTCTTTCTTTTTTTGGCAATTAAGCGGAGGTACCTCAGGTAACCAAATCGTTAAAGTTTAGAGTTTCAATGGAAAAGCTAATGTGAACTAACTCATTTTTTTCTCTGGTGAAAAACACATTAATTTGGAAATTCTTGCAAAAAATAAAATAACTGCCGGATTTTAATGAAACTTTCAGGACTTATTCACAAATGAATGAAATTATTACTTTTAAAAATTCTTGGGAATTTTTTTTTAACATCTGTTACCACTTCCACATAAATTCAAATTCATGAAACTTTAAGAAATTAAATTTTGTAGGCAAAATTTGTTTTAATTAGTTAAATGCAGGATTCATTGGGAAATAGAAATCATTTATTATTTTTTTCAACCATTTGGCCCCTATTCTGAAAATCTGCTCCCAATAATGAAATAAAAAATGCAATAAAACTACGACATTATTTAATTAAATAAAATTTAATTGCTGTAATAATTACTATAAATTAACATAGTCTTAAGAAAAAAACTTTCTCGATTCATACTGCAATTTTAAAAAGAATTGCTTTCATTCTTTTAAATTATAATTTATAAAGTTTCAAAAATATCTTTAAATTAAAATATTTCAAAGACTTGTAGGTGTAAAGTCATTAAATTATTAAGTGAAGACTATATTTGTTAGTTTAATAGAAGTCATCAAGTCATCGTATTTAAAAAGAAAAATTGTGTATTTTGTTTTTGTATGTACATTCAAAGGTCACATGTTTCATAGTTTCTTCCTCTTACAGTAAAAAAAATGAGACAATTATGATCACCATACACACTTTTAGTTTATCTTACATCTGGCTGTCATCACATGTCAAATCATATGGGAGGGTGGGGAAAGGTCAGAAAGATCAACACTATGATTAAGAGACAGTTTTAATTTAAATTTCAGGCTATAAATAAGTAATACTTGTACAAATCTGATTAAATTAACATTATGCTAATTTTCCAAAAATAACATGTCACAGATGTATATTTTATTTTTGTAAGATTTTTAAAACTGAGAATTAACTTTTGTTTATAAATGTGTCGATTGCTCAAAAATGGCTGAAAATTTTTTGTAAATCTCAAAATTTTAGATTCCAATATAATTTCTGTTTGAGTATTTTGCTTACTGAAAATAGTAAATTTAATCATTCAGTTATCAATTAAAATTAAAATTAAATTTTCAAGAAAACTTGAATATTTTTAAAACTTCAGTTTAAAAGTTAGTAATAAAAAAATGAGCGGAGGTACCTGAAGGTACTGACCAGGCTCATTCTTGCTTAACTTTATGATCATACGGGAAGCAGTTTTCAAATTTGATGGAGCCAGAAGTGCAAATAAATTCCAATAGCAATTTTTTTTTTCAACAAGAACAGTTATTAACATTAATCTCTCAAGCTACTGACATTTATAATGTAAAGTATGGCCTTGAGCCATACTTGATTAAAAAGTAAATCCCTAGACAATGGCATAAAAAAAAAAACAAATAGTCAACATTTGTGGGGTTAGGTATTGTTTATCATAAGCATTTTTTTGTTTTTACTTTTTTAAAAAGAAATCTATTCATGTGATTTTTTTCACCCCAAGCAAGGAGATAAAGCCACTAAAATGCAAGAGGTTAGTGAGAATTAAAGAACCTGAGGAATATCATTATTGATGTGAGAGTGTACAATAAAAGATCAGCATTCAAAGAGACAGAAGATGTTGCATTTAAATTTATGAAGATTATATTTACAGAAAAGCAAACAAAGTTTTACAATTGAGAAATGCGAGAGAAGAAAGTAACTATTTTTTTTTTAATCATATCACCCCAAGCAAGGTGGTAACGCCACTGATGTGCAGGGGCCTACATAAGAGTAAAAAGATTAGAGGAGAGTGAGAAGGACAAACCAGTTAGAAAGGAGCAAGAGAAGGATGGGAATACAGGTGTGATGACAGTTGCAAAGGTGGAGAGAAAGGAAAGGATATACAGGGTAGTGTGGAAAGAAGTAGGGTCAGTAGTTAAGAGATGAGAATTGACCTTGCATTTAAATTCCTGGAAGTTGTAGCCATCAGGAAAGCAAGAATAAGGAAGCGAGTTCCAGAGGCGGGAAGTGCGGGAAAAGAAGCTGCAGGAGTAGAATTGTCGTCTGCATTTGGTTGATCTAACTGTGAATGGGTGAGACTCAGTTGCCAGTCTGGTTGCACGAGTAAACACCTGTTGCGGTGAGCATAGAACCTATGGTTACACCTAGCCATTTCAACAGTAAAATAGCTAGATTTAGCTGCTAATTTAGAGCTGTGTTTAAATTTGTATAACAGAGGCACCGTTGTGGTGCATTGGACATCGGCTCGGAACGAGAAATCGGGGAGCATTCACTTACGCGCAAGTACCCTTGGGAAAGGTATTAATCCACCTATTCCTTCCAGTTATGGGTTAAATAACAAAACAGATTAGGTTCTATAGCCTTGGTCGGCAACCAGTCTACCGCAGAAAGCAATGGCAACCTACCACAGGATAATCTTCTGCCCAGTGAGTCATGTCTCTTTCAAGACATGATCACCCAAGCGTAAATCACGTATGGCACTTAACTGACTGAACAGAGGCACCAAAGAGAAAAGCTCAAATTTTTAAGAGATGTGAACTTATTCTAAATTTTATTAAAAGATGAGAATAAAATCAAAAAATAAAGTAGGAAGAAAAAAATGCAGAAATTCAGTTGAAATTTGTGTTGTGGGATGCAAGCATGTTTCAGTAAATATTTAGTCACCATTATATTTTGCTGGAATCAACACTTTGATTAGTAAACCTTTACAGGTTCCTAACTGGTGGACTCAATATGAGTCTAGGTAAAAAAGTAATATAAAACTAACACACCTCATCAGTCAACGTGCACATATACAAACCATAAATTATAGCAGACAGATATCAGATTATAAAACGGTACCCACTATCACTTTAACAAAGATGTGAAAAAGTCAAATTCTACTACCGGTCAACATACACATATTTAAACCATGCACACATACATACACACACAAACACACTTACAGGTATACACACACACACACACAACAATTAACGACAGCAGTAGCAGTGAAAAATGACCATTCCTTTGAAAAGCACGGTCCACCAACGAATGGACATGAAAACAAGCTCTCCTACTATTCTGAAGATGAGATTTTGATCTCGAAATATTAATGAATAATAAATAGGTAAAACCCAACACCTTCTTTACTTTTATTTTACTAAACACATTGTGATAGCCTTCAAATACCTACCCATACACCTTATATACACAATGCTTCAAGAAAATTACAAAACTCTCAAAAAACAAAATGATAACGTATGTCTTAACACAAGAAATTATTTGTGATGAAAGAAAGATATGAAACTAACTATAATAAGAATGTGTGTGTGTGTGTGTACACGCTTAATAAGCAACTGTGAGAGAGCACAAAAGTCAAGAGAGAATACTATTAAAATGAATGTACCTCAATAGGGGGCACTTTTACCCATGTAGAAACCAGCCTTTGAGATTTGCAAAAGAAATCACTCGACCAGCGGTCAAGAGTGAGGGAAAATTTACTTGCTCCAAAATCATTTTACTCGACCGACTCCATTTTCTTAATAGTCACCTTATGTAAACATACCGTGAATCACTGATGGAAAACAAAAAATGAAATTTTAATTAAAATTTCGAATGTGTTAGAAAGGATTTTAAAAAAATTTTTTAAAATAATAACCACAAAATTTGATCTTTTCTCTTAATAATAGCATAAACATTTTGATGATAAAACTTTGTTTTTATTAAGTTTGAGATCTTTTTACATCATGATATGCTGTTTTTTTTTCGCAATTGAGTGAAGCTACCTAAATTTGTAGTTTCTTTCTTCTGTTTGACTACAAAGTCCATCTCATGGATGATAAAAAAGTAACAAATCTGATTTTCGCAACGATTTTCTAGAAAAAAAAATTACTTGTATTATTCAAGTAATTTTTTATACCAGTTGTATAATTTGTTTTTCGGTGTGTGGTTGAAAGAAGTATGCATATGTTTTTCTTTCTTTTAAATGTTTGTTTTTACTTTTCATAAGCGAGGAGGAAATATAGGATAATATTTTTCCAAATGAGTTTCTAAAAGTCTGTGAGCAATCAGAGTGACAGAGACATTTTGGCTCCACTCTGGAAGTGTTAATTAAATGAATGTTTACACTGATTGGGACGATAAAAGCCAAAAGTTCAATCATGTCATTGTAGGTCATTCTAAGTAACTTGTGAATCTTCAATGGCATACTTTTGGGTTGTAAAAGGAATCAGATTTTCTTTTGTTTTAATCAACCATGGGTAAGTAAACAATAAACTTTAATTGCCCAGTTAAGTTTTTAATTGACTGAGTCGATCAGGCGAGTGAAATTTTGAAAGCTGGTAGAAACTATATCTTAGAGCCAGACCTGAAAAGCTGTAAAAGTGACTAGGGAGAGAAATGCGTGCTTTTCTATAACCACATTGCAAATTTTTTTGTTTTTTTTAGTAAACTCAAGAGGGATAACACACAGTTGACTGGAAATATATTTTCATGTCTCTTAAAATTATTTTTAATAAAACTGTTTGTTTGCAAAAAAAAAATATTTTACCAGTGACAAGTTTTCAAGAATTGAAGAGAGTACAAGTCAAAATAAAAAATGATTAATGAAGAAACAGAATTACGACTGTCAGCATCATTGTATAACTGCTTGAAGTGCTTCTGTTTATATTTAATCTGACAACAAGGTCACTTTTGTATCGTATCGTACTCATTGCACCAGCGAATAAAGGACTGTGAGAAAAATATGTTAACCAGTAACTGTCATTCTACCTTCAGACACTCAATTGTATTTATGAAGTTATTTCACTAAATTTAAAACCGCAAGAATGAGGCATTAATTGAGGATTTAAACGAGTTAGTATTTTTTTTAAATTACTGATAAGAAGTAAAACTTAGTTTGTATATCGGTAGCTTGTGTGTATGTGTGGAGTCGGGGCTCGTTTAATTCATAAATTAATTCCTTATTCTTATTAAGAAGATGGTGACACCTAAGGTTTAAAAGTCAGTAATTTTTTTTTTTTTTCTAAGGCAACATAGTGGAATAATGGATAATGGCTTGGAGAGCAAGATTCGAATTCCAGTTGAATCTATTTATTTCTGTACTAATACTCTTGAGAAAACTATGAATCCATCCCTTCTCCCCCAGCTATGGATAAATAGCAGAACAAACTGGGCAACTAGTCTAGAAGAAAAAATCTGAATTCAAACCAGCCTGGTGAGGGATGGGCTTCATCAGGTTGCCATACTTAAAGAAACACCATTTCTACTGCAGCTACAGTACATGTGGTGCTCCTACGAATCTAATGGGATTAATTTTTTTTTTTTAAATTAGCTTATTTAAATTTTAAAAGCAACTAATCTTCCTCAAATAAAGTTTCAGAAATTTTTTTTTTAATCATTTCAGCCCAAGCAAGGCATTAACATCACTAATATGCAGGAAATTACATAAGAGAGTTGAAGTATTAGGCAGGAGGAGAGTGAAGACAAAGATGAACCCGCTACAGGGGGTGAAAGAGAAAGGGAAAGAGGAGGATATGAACACAGGAGTAAATACACTTACGAAGGTAGAAAGAAAGGAAAAGAACAAGATACACGGGGTGATGTAGAAAGAGTGAAGGAAAAGATGAATCAGCTACAGGGGGTGAAAGAGAAAGGGAAAGAGAAGGGTGCGAACACAGGAGTGAAGACAGTTACAAAGGTAGAGAGAAAGGAAAAGAACAAGATACACGGGGTGATGTCGAAAGGACTGGAGTTAAGGGGATAAGAAATGGGAATTGACTTTGCATTTAAATTCTTGGAGGTTGTAGCAGTCAGGAAAGCAAGTATATGGAAGGGAGTTCCATAGGCAGGAAGTGCGAGAAACAAAGCTGCTGGAATAGAATTGTTGCCTGCATTTGGTTGATCTAAGTGTAGATGGGTGGGACCTTGTTACCAATTATATTTGATTTTTGAAATGTTGGACTGACAGATTTGCTAATATGGCTGACTTTTAGTGATTTTAAAGACTAAAAAATAAATAAAATTAAAATTCTGTTGGAAATGCAAAGTAATTTTGCTTATTAGAAATATTAAATTTAATACTTATAAAAAAAAATCAACCTTATTTCCAATATAAGTACATACCCAAATACATACTATATTAAAAATATGTCCAAACTGTATTTTGCATCCGATAATTTACAATATTACAAACATGATAAAAAGATTCAACAATACAATCTTTTATGTGCCGTGTCCCTTTAATATCTACGCGATCATGGCCCTCCACATTTTCCAATTCTTTGTAGCTCTAAACAGCATTTTTATTGGTATTTCTCCCAAAACCTTTTCTTGCTCAATCCCATCAAGTACGTTACAAGTTTCTTTCTGTCTCTTTCTCTCTATCCATCGTATGACAATCAGATTCTCCAAGCCCTCCTTCCTCATTACGTGTCCTAGGAACATCAGCTGTCTTTTCCTGATGTTAAGTATTAGTTTTCTTTTCGTTTCCATCCTTTATCTGACCTGTGAGTCTCAGATTCTCCAAGCCTTCCTTCCTCATTATAGTTCTAAAAGACTTCATCTGTCTCTTCCTGATGTTCTTTTCATTTCCATTCTCTCTAAAACCTCATCATTGCTCACATGTTCGGTCAATGGTATCCGCAGCATTATTCTTTAGAACCACATTTCAGTTGCTTCAAGTCTTTCTTCCATCTGTGAAGAGATTGTCCAGCATTCACTGCCATATTGGAGGACAAATATCATATAACACTCCAATACTCTTCTTTTTTTCTTTCTTTTTTTATTTCAATGAAATTTTCCTGACTGTCAATATTATTCCTTGTTTTACATTGTTTGAAAGGCTTACGGCCTATCATGTTGAATACAACGGTTCCTGCTAGATCACTGAAGTTAAGCAACGTTGAGCCTGGTCAGTACTTAGATGGGTGACGTCTTAGGAATACCAGGTGCTGTAAGGAGGGAAGAGACAGATTAATACTTTTCCCAAGAGTATTTGTGCATAAGTGAATGCAAGGAATTCAACTGGAATTCAAACTCGGCTCTCCGATTTCTCGTTCTAAGCCGATATCCACTGCATCCCAACGCTTCTTAGTACCTTTCTTTTTGAAATTATTTCCTGGAGAGATGATGAACCAGGAATTGTACTTATTTGCTGTTGAGTTCCTTTCTTAATCAGACTCGGAGCTTCAACTACAATGTAAGAACCTTATAGAACAACCAGCCAGTAATCAACTAGAATAGAAGTTGAGTCTGACAAAAAAACCACCAGGGCAAATTGGTAAGTGGCTTAAATAATAACCTGTTACAGGCAAGTCTATTCTGTAAGCAGTGATTGGCTGATAATTTCAGTGTGTATACTGAGCTCCATAAATATAGAGCGCAATATCCACCATTTCCCTTTGGGCCACATAGGGACATGTATTCAGTTACAACCCTGTTTATTTTTGTCTGCCAACTGGACACTAGTTGGACACATCAGGAAGGTGAGTCTCACACCTTTGAATGTTCACCTTCCTACAGGGAGACAAAAGAAGACCACCATGTTGAAAGGTAAATTATTTGACTTCTACACACAACAGGAACAGTTATAGTTTTTCAACACCATATTTTTTCTATTACCATCTGCAGATTTCTTTTTTGTTATTCTTATTATTTTTTCCTTTCCTCTTGTATGTTCATTTCCTTCCGGGTCCCAACCAGAGATCTAAGGCCAGAAATGGCATCATATATTTTCTGTGTTTTTTTTCTTCCACCTACGATTATTGAGCCATACTGTTGAAATGTACATGTTGCAATTGTAACAGAGTAATAGTTTTTAATTAAAGAAATATTCACTCATGAATTGCATTTGACTGGTTATATGTATTATAAAATAATGAAAGAACAGATAGATTAAAAACATACTATTCTTGCATTTATACAGAGCTCGATACAGAGTAGAGCTTAATAATATTGTAATTTTGTTATATAAAATCTAAAATCTAAGAGTGAGCCAATAACCTACCACGGTTTCACTTAACAGCTCGTCAGGGAAAATTGGCTAAAGACTTAGAAATTACGCAGCATATATGTAGAATTTCAGCTTGAACAAGGAAGACACCAAACTCAAAAAAGGGGGGGGGGATAAACTTTATTAAAGGGGTGGAAAAAAACAAAAAAAAAAACAATTGAGAACAATTAAACAGGAGGCTACTTGAGCAAACAGTTTTTCATGTGGATACATTTATAAAGAATTTCAGTTTTTGAATTTAATAAATTTTGTGCGGGTTCGAATAACGCAATGGCTAACTTTTCTTCCCGACATAAATTGCAGAACTTACTCCCCGGCTTGTACTTGGTACATCGTTTTAAAATTTCCCATTTTAAAATAGGATCAGTATTAGTAGAATTTTTAATGTCCCACACGTAGGATGCCAGAGAAGTGTTACGACTATACTTATGGTGCTTAAAAGTACTTAAGTGGTTGTAAAACCTAATTTTTTAAAGAGTTCTGCGTGGCACCTATATATGTCTTAGGTTGGAGGTTCTTATCATTTTTATAAACTTGAACTTTATAAACCATGCAAGATCACTGACATTTTCCATTAAGGGGGTAATTTGATTTTGTTCTACAATTACATGAATTTCTATTGTTAATGTCTGACTTTCTAATTTGGATTTTATTTCGGCCTTTAATGATTTTACCTATATTCGGCAAACAAGAATAACTTAATTTTATGGTGTTTTTATTGAAAATTTTATGGAGAGGATTATCTTTACCAAAGTTTCTATTTAACATCGAAAAAACTTTTTGCCTATTTTAGTTTTAACTTCCTTGTTAAAAGGGGGATTAAACCATATAATACTTCTATGTCTGTTTTTATTTTTAGGGGATTTGGATGTAAGATACTCTAACTTATCTTTATAACCACTTTGCCGTAATGCATCTAGGTATATTTTTTTGGATTTATAAAAAATATTGCAATTAGAAGAATTTGTGGATAATCGGTAAGCAATACTTTTTGGGAATACTATTCATTATGTGATTAGGGTGATTAGATTTTTGATGTACATACGCAGGAATGTAATTTTCTTTAGTGTACGGAGCAACCATACCATTATTAATATTGAGAGTTATGTCTAAATAATTAACGTTAATTATTTAGACAGATTGAGTTCTATAGCATTGGTTGGCAACTAATCTACCTCAGAAAAAATTGGCAACCTACTGTGGAAAAATTTTCTGCCTAGTCAGTCATGTCTTGAAGGATTGTCCACGAGTGTATCATGCATGGCACTTAACTGACTGACTGAATCTAACCATTAAAACCTAAGAGACTAAATAAAATTCTGCCCGTCTTCTTAAATGAATTGAATTTCACCAAAAAGCTTGAATCATTTTGACCAAAACTGACTTCGTATGTAAGCTAAAACTTGAAGGATTATGCTTCTACATTTTGTACAATCATTATTTTCCTCTCTTAAAAGATTTTATCATACCTCAGTGAATTGAGATCTAGCAAAGAAAAAAGTTGACCTCAAAGCAACACACAAAAAAAGTAGTTCTGTTCTTCAGCTCGATACATTGAACTCAACAGGTACATTTTAATCAATAAGGCATAAATTGAACATAAATTATTGATCAATAAAATATAAAAATGAATATTAAAAATATAGTGTGAAAATTTACCTTAGTTGTTTATCCAAATGTTTGATAAAAATGAAATGTCTGAACCAGAAGAATTTTTACAGAAAAAAGAAAGATTATTAAATAACAAACAACACAGGCGAGTAAAAAACTTTTTAAAATATGGGGGGTAGGGTAGGTGGGGGGGGGGGGCATGTGGTGATAATAGTGATGATGATGGTGACGATGGTGATGATGGCTGTGGTGAATCAGAAAAAAAAAAGCAATAAGTGGTGAGAAAAGAAAGCCAAGAACGAAATTTGTTTTTAAGTTTAAACCTTACTGAAAGCAAGACTGAGATGAGAGTGAAAAAAAAGTCAAAGGAGAAAGAACATCGAAAATGACAGAGAGAAAGGAAGAGAAAAAGAGAAAGGTCAAAAAGATGAAGAGAAAGAAAGTAAAAAAACGAAGAAGAGAACAAAAAAAGACGAACAGGAGAAAAAAAAGACAAAGAAAAAGAAAGTCAAAGAAAGAGGAAGAGAATTCGGAAGAAAAGGAAAAAGTAAAAAGACAGAAAAGAATACAAAGAAGAAAGAGGAAGAAAAGTAGCCAGAAAGAAAAAGAAAGGAAAAAGAAAGAAAAATAGAAAAAAAAAAGAGGAGCAAAAGATGTTGAAAGAAATGAAAACAAAGAATTTTGGAGGAAGAAAAAAATGAAAGTGGAAATAACAGAAGAGAAAAAAATAAAGGATTTCAAAGAAATAAAAAATAACTTGCGGAAAGAAACAAAAATAAGGAATTCTGAATTCATACCGTAAAAGACTTACATTTCATGATTTTGATATAGTTTAGATATTGAAGAAGAAGAAAAAAAAAAAACTTCGATTACGGCAAGAAGCGCCTGGGGAAAAAGAAACATATAGTAGAATTGGTAGGTGACGGTGTCTGGACTTAAGTAGAAAATGTTAAAAACTGGTAATAAATAAGAAAGGAAACTGAAGATTTTCGTTTTTATAGTTGATGTATTTATATTATTTTCTTTGCTTTTCGTTAAAATAGTTAAACTGAAGCCGGCATCTTAGTGTGCATTGGAATGTTGTGTCGTTTACATTATTTTTTTTATTCCTGAAAAGTGAAAAGTAGCACACGAGATTTTGTGAGGACTGTACTTCGAGTTTTTATGTAAAAAAAATAAAAAATAAAAATGGCATTTAACTTTCAGGTAATTAAAATCAGTAAAAATTTATTTCAAGCTCAGAAAGAAGACATGTGCAACATGTATCTTTTAAAAATGTGTGAAGCCTGTCATTCATGTGCTTCTTGTGGGTGGAGGTTTCAGATAGAAAAAAAATTGTTGTGAATCTAGTTTGTCTGGAGGGGTGTTGCTGTTTGAGTGTCTGTCTACATTGATTTACTGTATCTTTGTGAGGATTTCGTAAAAATCTGTGTTGTCAAGTGAGCAGAGTACGTTGGGTGATGTTTGTCGGGGTTGTGTGTCAGGGGTGATAAGTGTGGGTCTGTAGTCGTGTTTATAAATTACTTACAAAGTCAGTGAGTTCAATGAATCCTTTCCAAGCGCCTCTCTACTATGGTCTTGTATTTAGACTGTGACTAACCCATGAAAATGCCATGGTTTTCTTATTTGATTTCAAACATACGCACCGTAATGGGGGTGCTAGAGGGTGTCATCAGTGATGTCATCGCGAGGAACACTAGGGGGTTTCGGGTCTTTCAGTATCATATCCCCCTCACCGCGCCGACCCGACCAGAGATGATCAGCCTCCGGCCCACCCTCGATAAGTGCTTTCAGACACTGGAAAATTACGTTTAGGCCCGGTACAAAACCCTGCAAATGCTTCCGATTGGCGACAGTCAGAGCCACTTTCCATTTAGAGGCAAACCGCACATGAGCTCGTCCGAAACATTAATTTAGATGCAGAATTTCGGGGAATTTTAGCTAACATTTTGGAATCCAGGCATTCTCTCTTTTGATCCATAACCAATTAGCTGTTCTTTCCGCTGTTTCGGTTATGGACTTGAGTGCTTTTTTTCACTCCCACTATCCCAATATCTGTTAAGGCTTTGCATAAGGACCTTGCTGCAAATCCCCTAGTCCCCACTTCTATATGAAGTGCAGCTAGCCCTCCAGCCTTTAACCCTGCAACTCTCCAGCATGAATTTTATTCAGTCAGTTAAGTGCCATACGTGATACACGCTTTGGGCGATCATGTCTCAAAAGAGACATGACATGACTAACTGAACAGAAGATTATCCCGCAGTAGGTTGCCATTACTTTCTGTGGTAGACTGGTTGCCAACAAAGGCTATAGAACACAATCTGCCCTGTTATTTGACTCATAGCTACAGGGGGTTGGTTGGTTGGTTGGTTTGTTTAATGGCATATCAACCTTGGCAGGTCATTTATTGCCAACTAAATTTTTATTGATGGTAATACCTTTTTCTTTTAACAATTTATTGTTTTTATATAAGTTTTGTGTCTAGTAATACTTTTTGCTTTTCGAGTATCAAGATTCATTGTGATTTTTTTTTTGTCCCCAAGTCCTACCCTGTTATTTAACCCATAACTGGAGGGAAGAGACAGATTAATACCTTTGTGGTGATACCGACCGAGCAAAAGCGAGCTGACCGGAAGTTTGCTCTATATAACAACCAGAAAGCGAATGAATAAAAATCATCTCTGCGCAGGTGGATTTGAGCAGATGTTCCGGTTGAAAAATAAAGATTAATCAAATATCAAATTTCCATTTCGTGAGCCGCTGCGAATTTTATTTACCAGCCAATGGGAATCCCGGAATCAAATACAAGCGTGAAATTCGAAATGAGCTGCTTTTGATTCAAAAGGCAGATATAAAAAGCGGAGACAAAAAGCATCATCAGACAGTAAAATAGAAGGACCGATAGGATAGTTACCTGCCTCCCCTTGACTTAAGTCAAGCGGCTACTATGCTGACCTCTTTCCTTCTCCCAGTCTCAAAAGTACTTACTGACCTCAGGAGTGACCTCTTCAAAGACATTCCACACAAACCAACTTAATGACTTACTGACCTGAGAAGTGGCAACTTCAAAATGAACATTAATCACACTCCAAAGCCTTTTATCTTTTTCAGCATTATATTTTCCATGAACATTCTAACCTCCGTTGGACCCTTATTTCAAGTATTGCTTTAATTGTAAAACATTAATTGACATGAGTATATATATATATATATATATATATATATATATATATATATAAATGTTATTTTATACTCAAATTGACTTTCTTGATTTTATAATCATTTTATGAATTATCGTGGGCTATCTTCCACAAGGCCAAATTCTGTTAACCTGCAACGGTATACAATTACCCTTCACTAAAACGGAATCCTACTACAAGTAGAAAAGGAATAAATAAGATAAACAACCCACTATACCTTTCCCAAGAATACTAGTGCTTAAGTGAATGCAGGGTATTCGAACTCGGCTCACTGATTTCTCTTTCCGAGCCGATATCCACTGCCCCACAACGCACATCTGTCAATAGAACGCTTACAGCACCTGGTATTCCCAAGCAGTCACCCATCTAAGTACTGACCAGGCTCAACGTCAATGAACTGGTGTATTCAACGTGATATGGCCGTAAGCCAGCTACAGAGGTAAGAGATGTAATTATTATATTATTAAGTAGTAATTAGTGGGGAATCAGTTTATTACTTTCTAACAATAGGAAACCGACCCCCCACTTTATGCCCAATAAAATCCTTCATGTTTTTAACTATTATATTCAGTCAGTCAGTTAAGTGCCATGATACACGCTTTGGGTGATCATGTCTCGAAAGAGACATGACTGACTGGGTAGATTATCCCGCAGTAGGTTGCCATTGCTTTCTGCGGTATACTGGTTGCCAGCCAAGGCTATAGAACCCAATCCTGTTATTTAACCCATAACTGGAAGGAAGAGACGGATTAATAATACCTTTCCGTATTTGCGCGTAAGTGAATGCAATGAATTCAGCTGGAATTCGAACTCGGCTCTGCGATTTCTTGTTCCGAGCCGATATCCACTGGACCACCACTCACATCCTTTTTTATGAATTTTTTTATTAACTAGCGTAAAATCCGGTCCTCGGGCAATCTTTTCTGTGGACGGTCTTAGGGGCCTTTCACCCTTTACCGTCAGTGTTTTAAAAGTTACATGAATTTAAAAATAATAAAATTATCTGATCTTATTCGAGATCTAAATTCGGCATAAACTTTATTTGTATACGCAACCGATCTACGTTGTTTGTTTTCATTTATTTTGTAGGCAATATTTCTTTTCTTTTTAAATCATCATTCTTTATGATGATATGATCCCTTAAAGTTACACTTAAAAAGACATTACTAGCAACCTGAACTATCTAATAATTATACTATTTTGAACACGTCACAATAAACGTGCTAGAGAAAATAAAATAAAATAAAATACATCAGCGTCGTACTGTGCCACACTAAAGTTTTAATTACGATTTAAAGATGATATCAATTGCAGTTGCAACGAAAAGCGAAATTAAAATTAAACCTTTCGAAGCAGGTACCCCCACTAATTCGCTAAAAAACATAAGTATGAAGAAAAATGGTCTCTTAATAAAAACAAACTTTTTCCATCATTATTAAGAAGAAAGATCAAAATATTTATTTTTATTTTTTTTTAATTCTTTATCCTTTCTATTCTAACACATTCGAAATTTCGGTAAAAATCTTTTTATTTTCGTTAGCGAGTATCCAAATCGTTACGAGAATTTTACAATGGAAGACGTAATAACCTTTTTTCCGGTGACAAACAGATTAATTTGCAAATTCTCGCAAAAATCAAATAATTGTCAGATTTTAATTAAACTTTCAGGATTTATTCACAAATGAATGAAATTATTTCTGAAATCATTATTTTAAAAAAAATCTTGGTAAAGATATATATATATATATATATATACATCTGTTACCGCAACACATAAAGTCATGAAATTTCAAGAAATTAAATTCTGTAGGAAAAATTAGTTTTCTTAGTAAAAATGCAAAACTCAGTGGGGAATGTAAATAATCTATTTTTTTCAACCATTTCCCACCTTCTACCGAAAATCTGCTCCGAATAGCAAAATATAAAAATGCATAAAACCATGACGTAAGTGAATGAAATGAACTTGACTGAAATTTGAACTCGGATCTCCAGTTCTGTAATCTCTACCGTGCCTCCTAATAAGCACACATAATAAGAAAAAAAGGAAAAAAGGCAAAAAAAAAAAAAAGAAAAAAAAAGAGATGGATTCATACCTTTCCTAAGAGTATTATTCACGTAAGTAAATGTAATGAAATAGACTGGAATTCGAACTCGGGACCTCCAATTCCTTCAATTCGAGAGGCAATCAATTACGTCCCCATATATTCAATGCATTAACAGCCATTAATTCAAGATATTACTGGAGAATAATTAACATTATGAAACGGTACATAAGATCAACTTATGCAAAATATTCAAATCAAGTGTTGAAAATATTTTCATCAGTTTATGTTGTTTTTTTGTTGTTTTTTTTCGCTTCCAGTAACCAAATTTGTATAAGTCTTTTTTATATTTGTCTTCTACACAAGGAAAATGTTTTACTTTTGAAAGAAAATTACAATGATCGATACGGAGCGAAATGAACTATCACCAAAGATACAAAAATCTATCTTTCGTCCAATGACGATGATACTTTGAATAAAACATGGTGAGGTCGGAGTTCTCCGATATAGGGAAAACAAATGACTGATTCGAACAAGTACTGCCCCTGAATGGACGAACTGAAAGCAGCAATTTGAAAAAAGTAAAATTAAATTAATCTTGTCGTCCACAACTCAAGACAGATTAAATTTCTTGGCTATTTTCTCATTAGAAAAGGATTATTGGCAATTAAAAAAGTGTATAATGAAAGTAGAAATCTTAAGGAAAGTGGGGCACCATCACAACACCATGTCATGTGTTTGGGATCTTCCAAAACTAAAGCTTATAAAAACATACTTGCGGTCATTCACAACTCGACAGATTAAAATTCTTGGATATTTTTTTGTCAATAGAAAGGTGCTGTAATGGTTAGTAAGCTCATCTCGCTAGAACCATTAAAAAGTGAGTAGAGAGTTCGATTCTCACTGGGTGTCCCATACTATACTTAGAAAATTACCCTTCGGCACCCAGACAAGGCTTTGCTGAACGGCAGAGTCTCATCTGGAGAAAAGTAAACACGAGAACGAGTCCCATTTATGCAGGGGGTAAGTCTATGGGGGAAATTTTGCCCATGTGGATGCGCTCAGAAATCCCATGTTAAAAATTAAGCTTGTGTTACACCCTGCTTCATTGGAGAGGACGTCGGTAAATACCCAGATTTCGACTTTCTCCAAACTGAATACAAGGAAGCAGACATGACTACTTAGCTTCACCAGCGTGTGCTAAAAGAAAATCGGCGACTTCAAATGATTCAGCTACAACAACAACAACAACAACAACAACAACTTAGATGGTCAATGTATTTTCACTAGCGGTCAATTTGTGACTTTAAATGAATCAACAAAGATTTTTTTTTTTTTTTAATCATCTCACCCCAAGCAAGGCATTCCACTGCCACTATTGCGCATGGGGCTACATAGGGGAAGGTAAAGAGAAGGAATGGTTATACATAGGGAATGTCAGGAGGAAGGTGACAGATGAGTAAGGATACCGAGGATGAGGGTTGGGCAGATGGGAAGAGTGTTTGATAGAATGGGAGCAGGTTAGTGTGTTAGGAGGTGTCTATTGACCTTACATTTAAACTCCTGGAGATTGTAGCCATCGGGGAAGCAATCGTGTGGAAGGGAATTCCACAGTCGGGAAGTGCGAGAAAAGAAACTATTGGAGTAGAAGTTGTGGTTGCATTTTACCGGTTTCACTGTAAAAGGTGGGATCTAGTTGCTAATCTAGTATCTCGTGCAAATTCGTATTTAGGGGGCACCAGTGATCTAAGTTCATCGGAGCAGAAGCCATGGAAGTATTTATAGAAGAGACACAGGGAAGCCACATCACGCCGGTGGGAGAGAGACTGCAGGCGGTCTGCCAAGTCGGTATCAATCACATTACAGACCCTCCTCTGAACCTTATCGAGAAGCCCGAGGAGAATAGCAGGGGCACCCGACCAGATATGGCAGCAGTATTCAATGCATGGGCGGATGGTAGATTTATATATGTGCAGGATAGATTTAGACGGAAAAAACTTCCGGGCCCTACACAGAGAACCAACTTTCATAGCAGCAGATTTAGCAATGGATTCGATATAGTCATTCCATTTGAGGTCCGCTGAAAGTGTGAGACCAAGGAGGCGTAGTCTTTTAAAATATTGCAAGAGAAAACAAATCAGGAAAGATTTTATTGAAACCATCACTAACAATAAAAGCATTTTTTCAACCACAATTTTTTTCTTTCTTTTTTTTTTTTTTAATTTGGACTAAATATTTAAAAGTTTTGTCTAAATAAGTCTTTTCAGTGCAACAACTACTCAGGGTGTATGCTTGAAAATGACCTTATGCCAAACATAAGCCCAACGACATTATGTTATACAAGCACTAAACAAAGGTTAATAAAAGGTCTTCTTGTCTGTATAAGCGAAACCTAATATTTATTTAGCGAGAGAAATTGAACATATTACTTTGTTTTGTTGATATGTCAAATTTGTATTGAAAGTAAGCATAAGCTCATTTCCTTGTGAGTGTTGTTATTAGAGGTCATTTTCATAAGTCGGTTGAATGATGTGAAATGGATTTGTGAAAGGAAAACGTGAGCAACAATAGGAAGCAAAAAGCAACATCCTAAGTGAGAAAAGGAACGGAAGTGATGTCTGATCTGTTCTTGTTGCCGACAGTAAATGAGCAGAAGGGGGGGGGAATCAATGAATGCAGTCCGAGTGAGAAGAAGGGGGGGGAATCAATGAATGCAGTCCGAGTGAGAAGAAGGGGGGAATCAATGAATGCAGTCCGAGTGAGAAGAAGGGGG
The DNA here is from genome assembly GCA_037127315.1 of Ascarosepion bandense. Classification (NCBI taxonomy): domain Eukaryota; kingdom Metazoa; phylum Mollusca; class Cephalopoda; order Sepiida; family Sepiidae; genus Ascarosepion; species Ascarosepion bandense. Next base: position 3,528,207 of record JBBBDQ010001079.1, read on the forward strand.
GGATCAATGAATGCAGTCCGAGTGAGAAGAAGGGGGGGGGAATCCATGAATGCAGTCCGAGTGAGAAGAAGGGGGGGAATCCATGAATGCAGTCCGAGTGAGAAGAAGGGGGGGATCCATGAATGCAGTCCGAGTGAGAAGAAGGAGGGGGGAATCCATGAATGCAGTCCGAGTGAGAAGAAGGGGGAATCCATGAATGCAGTCCGAGTGAGAAGAAGGGGGGGGAATCCATGAATGCAGTCCGAGTGAGAAGAAGGGGGGGGGTGAATCCATGAATGCAGTCCGAGTGAGAAGAAGGGGGGGGAATCAATGAATGCAGTCCGAGTGAGAAGAAGGGGGGGGGAATCAATGAATGCAGTCCGAGTGAGAAGAAGTGGGGGGGGGGGATCAATGAATGCAGTCCGAGTGAGAAAGTGGAAAAATGCGTGTCGCCTGGACGACATCACATGATCTCTTGGGAGAAAACGAAAATTCACGCTATTTATGCATTTTTGAAAGATAAAATCGGATCGACTTCCAGATATTTTTCCTCTAAATCGTGATTGGTTAATAAATGAGAAATTGTATCCAATTTGTTTTCAAAGACGTCCTCACACAGTAAAATTTAGTAAGCCAACTGTCTTATGAAAAAAGCATCGTAAAAAACAGTTTTGTTTTGTTATTTTGAGTTCCTGAGGATACAGTAAGTCAAAACATTTCCAATAATATATTCATCTTTAACTACTTTATAATCAATAAACAGTCGTCTTATACTACAGGTATAAATTAATAAAAATTTGCTATATTTTTCACCTCGTCTTATCTAAAGGTCGCCTTATACCTGGAAATATACTTTCTGAATTCACGTAAATATGTTTGAAAATAAAAATGATTTATTTAACTGACATACCCATGTTTTCTATATTTTATTAATGTTTGGACTTCAAACATTCGGATTTTTAACATAAAAATTTGAACAACTTAATTTCTTACGTCCATTACAGTCAGTTAAGGGCCATATGTGATACACACTTTGGGCGATCATGTCCCAAAAGAGATATGAGTGACTGAGCAGAAGATTATCTCACAGTAGATTGCCATTGCTTTCTGTGGTAGACTAGTTGCCAGTCAAGGCTATAGAACCCAATTTGTCTTGTTATGTGACTCATAGCTAGAGGGGGGGGGAGATGTATTATATTATTATGTAGTAATTAGTGGGGGATCAGTTTATTACTTCATAACAATATAAAAATGATCCCTCACTTTATGACCAACCAAACTCTTAATCATGTTTTCAACTATTATATTCAGTCAGTCATTTAAGTGCCATATGTGATACACAGTTTGGGCAATCATGTCCCAAAAGAGATATGACTGACTGGGCAGAAGATTATCCCGCAGTAGGTTGCCATTGCTTTCTGCGGTAGACTGGTTGCCAGCCAAGGCTATAGAACCCAATCTGTCCTATTATTTAACCCATAACTGGAGGGAAGAGATGGATTAATATCTTTCCCAAGGGTATTTGTGTGTAAGTGAATGCAACGAATTCAACTGGAATTTGAACTCGGCATCCCGATTTTTTCTGTTCCAAGTCGATATCCACTGCATCATAATGCACATAAACTGTTCAGAAAAGTAAATAAACTATTTATGCACTTAGTCTTTGTTCGTGTATCAACATAGTGTGTTTGAAATTAATTAGTTGGTTTGCCAATTTCATTAACCTGGAAGTTGTCACTTCAGAAAGGAATATTCTTTTTTGAAAATACAAAAATGTGACACAAGTCCGAAAGGGGAAATACTGAAAGACTGGTCCTCAAGCTGTCTTATTTTAAACTGAGTTAGCCACAATTACTGACCAAAATATACTACAATATTCCTTAAACCAAAATATTTTTTACATACCATTCTAACTTCTTCTATGTACCCTATCCTTTCAGGACATAGGCGATCATGGCTTTCCAACATCTCCCTATCCCTGGTGGCTGTTAATAGGTTTTCTCCTGTTACTCCACGCAACCCCTGTTCCGTCATCAGGTTCTTCAAATATGTTATCAACTGCCTCCTTCTGTCTCTTTTTCCTTCTTTCTGGCCTGTCAGTATCAGGTTCTCCAAGCCCTCCTTCCTCATTGCATGTCCCAGGAACTTCAGTTGTCTCTTTCTGATGCTCACTATTAGTTTTCTTTTCAATGCCATTCTTTCCAAAACCTCACATGTTCGGTCCATGATATCCGCAGCATCCTTCTGTAAAACCATATTTCCGCTGCTTCAAGTTTTTTCCTCGTCTTCAATGATATTGTCCAACATTCACTGCCGGATTGAAGAACTGACATCACATAGCAATCTAACTACAGCCACCATAATGCCTGAAAGTCTCAACTAACTCAGAGACTTTCAGACATTGTCATGGCTATAATAAAGTAAGAATGGTAGTCATATGCACAATTACTATATAACTTATATATGGGGGGGGGGGGCGTAAAAATCATTCTATAAAATGCAACCCCAGAAAGTGAGCAAGATTGTTTGTGTGTCTTCGCTATATCATCCTGAATAGAAAGCTACCAAGTGGGTGACAAGGTTGGTAACACCCACGATTACATCGAGATTTAGGTGACTCGGCAAAAAATTGTTACAGTTTGGCTGGGAAGTTTTCACTCATTTGCAATATTCAGTAGATCTTCAACTTTTTATTTACACTGGTATTCAGAAAATTCACTAAATAAATTCCTTGAAATATTGTAAAAGCATCTAAAAGACTTCTTTGCTGAATAAGATAAACAGTTGTAAAATAGAATTAAAATGCTGTTTGAAAAATGCAGACGATTATGGAAAAAACGATGAATATGTTGATTAATGAAGTGAATACCAAAAGTAAATTAGAAAAAAAAAAATGTCGGTACCTTCACTCTTTTGCTATAAAACATAACATGATGTAAAAAGGTCCCAAACTTAATAAAAACAAAGTTTTATTGTCAAAATGTTTATGTCATTATTATGAGGAAAGGCCAGAGGATTTTTTAAATTATTTTTTAATCCTTTTAACAAGTTCTAAATTTGGGTTAAAATTCTTTTTTTAGGCATGGGACCAGTTTACTTAAAATGGAATTTTTTCCATTGAAAAACACATTAATTTGGAAATTCTTACAAAATAATTGTCAGAATTTAATGAAACTTTCAGAATTTATTCATAACTGAATAAATTCATTTTTTAAATTATCATTTTTAAAAAATTTATTTTTGGGGAAATGCTTATCTATTAGTTGAAAAAATTTATGTCCCAGTTTGAAGTTAGTTGATTGATTAAAAGGAGGGTTATACCATATGATTTTTTGGTTCCTATTTTTGCTTTTTGAACTTCTGAATTTTCCACAAAGTTGATTTTTGATGATTGATATCCGCTATCCTTAAGGATTTTATTGTAGATTCCCTTGTGTTTATCAAATATTTCTTTACTGGATGAGTGTGTGTTAATGCGGTGTTCTATTGATGATGGGATGTGTTTGATAATGGATGGTGGGTGGTTAGAGTTGGGGTTTATATATATTGGGTTTGAATTGTTCTTCATGTAAGGTTGGTAAGTGTTCGATACTAAGTCTAATGTTATGTCTAAGAAGTCTACTTGCTTGATGTTGGGGTTAATCACTACATTAAGACCAAAGGATTTAAAGACTTTATGAATTAGTTTTCTAGTTTTATTGACCTTACCTCCAGTTGATTCATTTATTATCATGAGTCCGTCATCTCTATATAGTCCTATATTGTTCGTATCAATTTCTTTCTGTGCAGTGAGGTTGTACAACAAGAATAACCCCACCAGATCAGAAGATTCTGCGGAATCCAGGACTCCCATAGATAAATCAAAATCATCGGTTGAATTTTTTGCCCACTGTTGGTTGTCGTGGATGAGAACTGATTTTCTACAGTTCAGGATTATTTTGATTTCATCCTTAGTGATGTCCGAGTAGAATTCGGCAAATTCCAGGGCAAGGTTAAAAAGGTCCTTAGAAATCATTGGGTAAAAATCCACGATGTCGAACTGTAAGAAGGTGGCATTATTTTTTCCCCAAGGTTTTCAAACCATTTGATGACGTCCATTGTACCATTCCACTGCGTTAGTTTAATTTTTTCTTTTATTTGCTGGTTGGTTCTTTTTAATATTACTTTGCTAATCCAACCGATTTCCGATTTTGTAGGGTTAATTATTCTCGTTGGTAACTTACGGTAAAAATCCGGTTTGTGGTCTTTTAAGAGCACATATACCTCCTTTGTTGTCATTTTGGGGACTGTCGCTTATTTTTAATTTATCTGTAATTTTTTAGTCTGCTTGGTTTATCCTGTATATGTGGTTTTGGTGCTCTGTGTTGATTTTTCTGTATTTCATAGTTAAGCTTTTCTTAATCAGTTCTCTGGGATCCATTTTGTAGAAGTTTGAAGTTTTGTCAGATTTGACAAAGACCTTATTAGATTTGTTTATGTTACTAACTCGTGTGTCCAAGTGATTGAGGAATTTGTTTTTGTGCTTGTGGAAGGTGATTTTATTTACTATCTCGAACAGGTCGTTCTAGAAGTTTTGGAGTTTGTCTATGAGAGGAGCGGTTTTTAGGTTTTTAAATCCGAATGTTTCCTTGTTTTCAGTTGCTCCCTGGCCTTTGATGAAGAAAAACGCCTTCCATCTCATCCTTCATATTAGGTCTTCAGTTTTTCAGACCAGCTTTTGAAAGTATTCCTGTTTGTTTGGGATAGGAATATTTTTCAGCGAAATGTTGAAACTAACTTTATCCATGTTCAATTTTTATCTTAATGGTAATCTTAATCTCATTAATCAACCACTTCAAACCCCCCCCCCCAATAAATTCCAATGGTCATAGACTTATTCCCCTATTGTCATTTCTTAAACTATGTTTTAACAAATAAAGTTTCCATAAACTGCAATAAACAGGGAAATAGCTTATCAGTGCTTGACAAGTGCTGAAACATACATAAATCACTACTACTGTTTGTTTTAAAATCTGTTTTGGGAAGTATTTTTCAACTTAAAGTAAATACTTGTTTCAAATCAGCAATTATTCCTCAAAGTTTCAGAAAAGATTTTTTTAATAAAGGAAATTACATTGCAATGAAAGACAGTTAAAAAAAGGTGCTAATCAGCTATTTTAGAAAAAAAAAATCTATTTTAATCAATATAATTTCTGTTTTAAAAATATACTAGGGAGTATTTTGCTTAATGAAATTAATAAAGGTAATCCATTAACTTTCAATTGAAGCTAAAAATCAAAGTTTCTAAAAAGATTTCTCGTGTATAAAAAATAAATTTTAAAACTTAGGTCTCGCAAAAAAGAAGAAGTAACTAAACTTAACAAGTTTGCTTAAAATAAAAATAAAATTTTAATTTAAAGTAAATTTTTTAAGTTACTCAATATTAGTCAGTTAAGTGCCATACGTGAAACACGCTTGGGCGATCATGTCTCAAAAGAGACATGACTGATTGGGCAGAAGATTATCCTGCAGTAGGTTGCCATTGCTTTCTGCGGTAGACTGGTTGTCAGCCAAGGCTATAGAACCCAATCTGTTCTGTTATTTAACTCATAATTGGAAGGAAGAGATGGATTAATACCTTCCCCAAGGGTATTTGCGCGTAAGTGAATGCAATGAATTCGAACTTGGCTCCCCAATTTCTCGTTCTGAGCCGATATCCACTGCACCACAGCGCACATCTTCAATATACACTTCCAGTAATAAAGGTAAAAAAAAATCCTATTTTTACTTAATAAGCCAGAAATAAATTTTTATCTTACTTAATACTAACAAAACGAGAAAGAAAGATTTCTGATATGTCATGAGAGAAAAAGTTTAAGTTCAACATGTTCTTTCTCTTCCACAAAAAAAAACAAAAAAAAAACAATCTTTTACTGTTAGACAGACACACGCATTATATTTTGGCTGAAATTATTCCCACACAGATTTTTATCAAAATAATTAATGCTTGTTTTCGCAAAGAGACACAAGTTAAAATCATTTTCTAATTTTTTTATTTCCATTTTAATTTCATTTTAAAGTTTTTTTTCTTCTGTTTTTATGAAAAAGAATAAAACAAAATAGAAATAAATTTCAATTTATGCATTATTATTAAATTTTACGAAGAATGCAGAAATTACTTTGATAAAAATAAGGATAAAAAACAGGACACAATAAACATTTATTTTTAGACATTATGTCCTTCCATATCAAATTAATTTAGTGTTTTATGTAAGTCACACTGAACCTTATACAATGACAAGTGCGGATAAAAATTCTGCTACCAGACTATGGACTTAGAGATCCACACACAGATACAATGTCTAATGTGGATTCAGCCATTTTGTATCCCTCAAGAACCAGTTGTGCAGTCTTGACAAAATTTGATGACCAATCAGAGAAGACATCAATGTGCATGGCGAAACAGAATCTCTCTTGTAGAGTTATGCTGTCGCCAGGTACATGCCACTGAGTGGACCTACTTTGATTTTTTAGCATGTCTCTGTTGCTACTGAGTGCAATACAAGTTTGAGGTTTGAATGGACAATGGCAATACTGTAGAAAAATTGCCTTTGGAACTCACCCTTTTGGAAATACCTAAGGTGCAGAGTAATGATCCCAGCCCGCTTTTAAAGGAGAGGTTCTACCTGGGGGTATGGCCACCTGGGACTTGAAACACATTTATTACAACAATGTCCATTTTCATTCTTCATTTCAAAATCATATCACCTACATATCTCAACCCCTTACAGTCCAGATCAGGATTTTCTGAAAGCTAAAATCAATATTGAAAATAAAATTTCAAAAAGAGAGCCAATTTGAAGAGAATGTAACAAAACAGCTGATGATGATCCCTAAAAGAGAAATTTGCAAGATGTTTTAAAAAGTGGATGGGTTATAAGAATAAATAAATGAGGTCCAAAGAGAGTTCTTTGTTTGTTTTTGTTTTTGAGGCTTAACGACCTATCAATCCTTATGGGATCATTTTAAGGTCATAACCAATGATTTTGGGGTAAGGTTATTTTATTTTTACAACATTTTTCTTTTCACGATTCACTGGGATTTGTTTTTAAGAGCAGGGTCCCCAAGTCCTACCCTTGTTATTTAACCCATAACTGGAGGGAATGGACGGCTTAATACCTTTCCCAGGGGTACCAGTGCTATAAGTGAATGCAGGGTATTCAACTGGAATTCGAACTCGGCTCACCGATTTCTCCTTCCGAGCCAATATCCACTGCACCACAACGCACATCCGTCACTATAAGCTTACAGCACCTGGTATTCCCAAGCGGTCACCCATCTAAGTACTGACCAGGCTCAACGTTTCTTAACTTCGGTGATCGAGCAAGAACTGGTGTATTCAACGTGATAGGCTGTAAGCCAGAGTTCTTTGAATACTGTATAAAGTAAGCTATTTTTGTGCTACTATTAAATGGCTATATGCTTTCTAGATAGACTGTTTTACACTTATACTAGCAGTATAGCCCGGCATTGCTTGGGTGTAATGAAAGCTTTAAAACTAATCCATGGTCCTGGACTCTTTGAAGACCTAACTCTTTGACCCTGGCCCATCAACCTCCGGTGTTTTCCTCTTCGAGTTGAGGTATCTGTTCGGTCTTCACCAAACTCAAGGGGTTGGCCGTAGGTCCATGAGCATCCACAGGTCAGTCAAACGGCTCACTGGTTTAAATCTGCTTCCTGCCCACATTGTGATTATCAGATCCAGAAAGCAGAGTGTTGTTCATTCACGGTCGACTGAAGATGTAGACACGGCTGGGGGAGCCGGTGTTAAACATTTAGAATACAGCAAAAAGAAATAGAAAGAAAAAAAATGATGTCCGTAGAAAGCCGAACCTTTCAAATGTGTGTATGTGTTTGACTCTCTCTCTCTGCCACACACACATTATAGCAAATGACCTTCATTACTTTCATATTTCATTTGTGAGACGTAAATTCCACTTGAGCACCTTCTTCCTACAAGCTGCTGCTGCTGTGTGGAACCAATTCCAAAAAGATGTTTTCCTGATTACTATAACCTTAACCAGTATATTTCTGGGTTTTTTTTTCACATATATCCCTATAAACAGTGTTGCTAACTCCATAACCCTCTACCTTGTATGGCTCTTGAGCATTGTACAGAGTGAACATTTGTAGATATAAGTTTTCTGTGAGGCACAGAATTTTATTATAGCAATAAAAAAGGTTAGACATATTTTACTTTTTATGATTAAAAGAGAAAAAACAAAAAATAAAAACGAACACAGCCAACCGGTTTTGCCCTCACTAAACAGAGCTGGATCAAGGAATTATATTGCAAGAAAAATTAAAAATGATATGCAATATTAATGAGGATGAAATTCAATTTGAATTGAATTCATGTTTAGTCCTAACAGACACTCTTTTTGTTTACAGAGGGAGGGCTGTCTGGATCAAACGTAAATTGTTTGCAACACTTTTATTTGAAACATAGAGCATGCCCGACTCAAATAAGTCAACAGTAAAGTAAACGGTACAATTTGGGTTTTTAATAAGATGCTCTGCAATGGAGAAACCATGCGTGTTGTTCAGAACAATTTTTAGTCACGAGAAGTAAAATAGGTCTAATTTTTTTTATTGCTATAATATATATGAGAGAGAGAAAGAGATCAGAGAAAAACAAAGAAACAAGCTTTTTGGCTAGATATCAAGAGATAAAGAAAGATTTACAGACAGATAACTTATGGCATGTCATAAGAACTGTAATACATAAAAATTCTGTGCAGAGACAGAGCAAAAGAAAGGTAAGGGAGAGGAGGAAACAGAAAATATCTGCGCATGTCTTACTCTTCTTTTTCACATTTGGAACTTTCCTATGTTAGTAAAACATTTTCTAAAAACATGGACAGGCAACTAAGATTGGAAAGGATAAGGGAGTGAAAGAGAAAATACAGGCAAGGGACGAGAAAAGAGCAGAAGAATAAGATAATGGATAATCTTGTCAACATCAGTGGAATTTTTATGGGTCAAGCTACAAATCAGCTAAGATAGTTATTCTTTTTCTCTCCCATTTTTTACAATAGGTTCCCTGATTAATGATAGCGGCTTCTCACATTTCAGTGGCAAGAAAGGACAGTGCATAATAAAGAAAAAAGTATTTATCAGCGTGATTTGAGGCTGACAGATACACTTTGCCTGTCTCCAGTTCACAGACCATCATTGACTGAAGATGTTGTCTCAATGAAAATTTATGGTCTTCACAAGACGCTTACAATGAAATCAGGAATTATATCCAGATTTGCACTTTGATCATATATCAAATGGGACAACAACATTTCTCTCAAGACAAATTTATGTCAAACGAAAAGTCTTACAACACATGAAACTATATTTCAGAACATCAGTATATTCACTTTTAAATAAATAAATGTATATTTTGGCTTGCAATTATCTTTTGCTAAACTAAACAGTCTGACCAAAATTTGGTCTTATTTCTTGGGAAATCTATTACTCACAGGGACAGAGGAAAACAATGCATAACCCTAACCCTAGCAAACTTGTAAATGGATGTCAGAACAAAGTTTGAGAAACAACAAAAGATAAAATTTATTAAGAGTTATAAAGGAAAGGAAGTTGTGGAGACTCATGATCAACATTGGAAGAGACACAGTACAAAAAACAAGCATCCAAGAAACCGCATGACCACATTAATGAGCACTTAGTAAATAAACTTAGAAGGTAGCTTAAGAAAGGGGAAAGAAAGGACTACATGAAAACCAAATGCATGGTCATCAGAAAAAAGAAGCCCAAAATGCCAATTACAGGTGGGGTATAATAATAAAAAGCAGGTACAAAAATTTAAATACCTGGGAATCCATCTTGCACATATACAAATGAACCATCCGTCCGTGCATAGAATACTGCTGTCATATCTAGTCAGGCACCACCGCTGTTCATCTCAGTGTTCTCAACAGGCTCCAAAGAAGAATCAATAATGTAATAGGTCTCGACTTGGCAGCTTGACTCTGTCACTTTCTTCCCGACGGGATGTGGCTTCCCTCTGTCTCTTCTATAAATATTTTCATGGCTTCTGCGCCAACGAACTTAAGTCACTGGTGCCCCTGCCACATGTGTTTACTCGTGCAACCAGACTGGCATCTGGGTCACACTCATTCCCAGTTAGATAAACCAAATGCAGCCAACAATTCTACTCCTGCAGCTTCTTTTCTCACACTTCCAACCTGTGGAATTCTCTTCCATATTCTTGCTTTCTTGACGGCTACAACTTCCAGGAATTTAAATGCAATGTCAATACCCATCTCTTAACCACTTGACTCCAGTTCTTTCTACATCACCCTGTATATCTTTTCCTTTATCACACCTGTATTCCCATCCTTCTCTGACACCCCCTGTAACTGGTTCATTTTTCTCTTTACTCTCCTCCGATCTACTCTTATATAACCCCCAGTGCATAAGTGGCGTTACCGCCTTCTTTAAGTAAAACAATTATAAAAAAAAAGTATGTAAAATCTTTTGTACAATAAAGACGGAAGCTGATGATGGTTCACCTGAAATAGGCCCATACTTCCAATTTACCATGAAATAATGTGTCTGCCTTAATTTTTCTTATATATATATATATATATATATATATATATATATATAGATTGTTTAATTACTTAGTTTCTGGTCATAATAAGATTAGATCAGTGCACATTTGTATTGAAAAGTGTTCAATACAATTATATTGTAGAACTTTGGAATATTTTCCATTTGTAAACGAGTTATTATGGGACCTAGGTTTCTCCCATGAGTGGTGTCTTCAGGCAATTTGCAATAACTGATTATACTGTTAAAATCAGTTATTGCAAATCGCCTGAAGACACCACTCATGGTAGAAACCTAGGTCCCATAATAACTCGTTTACAAATGGAAATATATATACGACTGTCCATAATTATTGGGCTATCTCCAGTGTTTTCAAAAAATGATTTATTTCATACTATTTTATAGTATTTACTGCCAAGTGAATAATTGTAAATCAAAATAGAATGGGTCTTTTGTTAACATTGCACAGTAACATGTGCATCAAATGAATTTATAAATATTTAATAATTACCTAAATTGCAGTTTCATCAATGAAAAAAATGAAGAAAATTTAGGGTGATTCGAATGAGTTCATCTTTGTTTCCTTGCCTTGAAAACTTTTGTGAAGTAATAATAATGAAAGAACCATTCTATTTTCATTTGGCAATAAATGCTAAAAATAGTATGAAATACATCATTTCTTTTAAAAAAACTAGGGTGGCCTAATAATTATGGCCAGTAGTGTATATATAATCATATAATTATAAATAAAAAATATGTTGCGATACGGAAATTTCTATGTTTCAAGATTTCTATCTCGTCATCAGGCAATGTTAGATGTTAGTTGTGAAAATGATTTTCAATTAAATACAAGAAACAACACGTTTGTTATTTATGGATGTGGGAAGACCTAAAATTAAAAGTTCGATGTTGCAACATATTTTTGATTTATAATTTCGTGATTATATTATGCTCTACAATATTACAATTTTTGAAAAAAAAGTAAATGCCAGAGAACGCAAAATCGTAAAACCATGGGTCCTCTTTGCCTTCATTTATATGTGTGTGTGTGTGTGTATATACATATATACACACACACATATATATATATACACATATATATATATATATACACACACACACATATATATATATACACACACACATATATACATATATATATATACACACACACATATATACATATATATACACACACACATATATACATATATATACACACATATATATATATATACACATATATATATATATACACACACATATATATATACACACACACATATATACATATATATACACACACACATATATACATATATATACACACACACATATATACACACATATACACACACACATATATACACACATATATATATATACACACATATATATATACACACATATATATATACACACATATATATATATACACACACACACATATATACACATATATATATATACACACACACATATATATATACACACACACATATATACACACACACATATATATATATACACACACACATATACACACACACATATACACACACACATATATATATATATATATATTATTCTATGTCTATGGCACGACTTGGAGCTTCATCCATTATGCAATTATCAGGTGTATATTTCAAACTGACAGTTTAATAGATTTGAATTTAAATTCACTTGATGTTCATGGGAATTAAATCTTATAAAGTTAAATCACTACTTTTAATAACAAGATTAAAAATTTAAATACTCTCTGGTTAAATGTGGATAAAAATATAAAATATAAAATTTAAAATTAAAATAAAATAAAAAATAATAAAATGCAGGGAGAAGAAATCAAAGGGGTATAATTCATGAGTCTTAAAAATTTAAATATTCAAATATTACATGTAGATAAAAATAGAGGGATAATTAAGATTTTAAAATTTTAAATAAAAATAAGAAAAAATGAAAACGAAAAAATTAAGAGGTGAAATTTAGAATTAAGAATTAAAAATTTAAGAAGCAAGAATAAAAGGGGCTTCAGACGACAATTCTACTCCTGCAGCTTCTTCTCTCGCACTTCCCGCCTGTGGAACTCGCTTCCGTATTCTTGCTTTCCTGACGGCTACAACCTCCAGAAATTTAAATGCAAAGTCAATACTCATCTACTAACCACTGGACTCTAGCTCTCTCCCCTCCTCTGTATAGCCTTCACTTTCTCTCCGCCTATGTATCTGTCATCGCACCTGCTTTCTCAGCTTTCTTTTGTTCCTTTCTAACTAGTTTGTACTCCTCACTCTTTTCTAATTAATCTTTTTACAGTTATGTAGCCCCCAGCTTATCAGTGGCATTTCTGCCTTGCTCGGAGTGAAATGATTAAAAAAAAAAAAAATATATATATATATATATATATATATATATAAATTCTTATATATATAAATATATATATATATACACACACACACATGTAAATAACCTAAAGGGCCAACAAACCTACCTAGGTTTCACCTAACCTGGATCTTCAGGGAAGGTTGGTTAAAGAGGATACTGATAATGAAATAATCTTAATAATTTAAAAAAAAAAAAATTTATAACCGTTAAAAGTCATATTGCAGGTGAAAAAAAAGATGGACAAACACGAAGAGAATCTATATCAATCTGATTCGAAGAATTTAAGTATTTTATTTTTATGACAACATGTGGTCAATAAATCACTTTTTTTATTTAGCAAATTTGGATTCTTCATATGGTTTAAGATGACAAATTTTTCCAAAAGGCATAGATTATATTTATCTCCTTTTCCATTGTAATGTTTGGATTAAGCTACGTTATTCCAGGTCATAATTGGGTTCTTACTGTCGTTTTTTTTAATTTCCAATCATGTCTTGGAATTTTGCTGTATTTACAGTTGTTTAAGACAACATGTGGTCGTTAAATCTTATCTTCCACCTGTTAGAAGTGCTTCCAAAGTAAAATTTAACATGATTATCATCCAAATGAATTTGAGCTCTACAAACAATACTTTCGGACGACGTACACTGGCCGTTCAATGGGCAGGTTTTATTTTTTCGGCAGTTGCAATCATTTTTAGAAGGGTCATTTTTCCTATTAGTTGGGTGACGGATATTGTTTATGTGGGCAAAATCTTTATTTGATATTATAGCATTATGTTGTGAAATATATTTATCTATGTTTTTAATGCAACTATAACTAACTTTGACATTGTTTTTGTTGAAGAATTTTTTAGTGTGGTTGAATGGTAGAGTGTGTTCATTGTAGTGCAACGGATATCGACTTGGAACGACAAATCTGCAAACCAAGTTCAAATTCCAGTTGAATTCCTTACATTCACTTCCGCACAAATACCCTTGGGAAAGGTATTAATCCATCTCTTCCCTCCAGTTATGGGTTAAATAATAAGACAGATTATGTTCTATAGCCTTGGATGGAACAGAAAGCAATGGCAACCTACTGTGGGATAATCTTCTGCCCAGTCAGTCATGTCTCTTTTGAGTCATGATAGGCCAAATCATGTATCACGTATGGCACTTAACTAACTGAATGGTAGAAATGTTTATGAATTAAGTTAAAGAATAGTTTACCAATGTTAGTCATAATGTCCAAACTATGTTAGTTGATAAGAAGATAATAATTACCTGGAATATTGTACCTAAATCCAAACATTACAATGGAAACGGAGATAAATGTAATCTATGTCTTTTGGAAAAACTTGTCATTTTAAACCATATTTAGAATCTAAATTTGTTTAATAAAAAATGTGATTTAATGACCACATGCTGTCACAGAAAAAAAAATACTTACTTAAATTCTTACACCCAGATTGATATAGATCCCTCTTTATATCTAGGGATATAGGGATCTGTATCAATCTGGGATTGATATAGATCCCTCTTTATATCTATATAGGGATCTGTATCAATCTGGGATTGATATAGATCCCTCTTTATATCTAGGGATATAGGGATCTATATCAATCTGGGATTGATATAGATCCCTCTTTATATTTGCCTATTTATTTCCTTCTTTCTTTCCCCCTGCCGGAAATGTTACTTTTAACAATTATGAATTAAACACCTTTCACTTATCTGCCTTACATTTTCAATTCTTAATTCTAAATTTTACCTCTTAATTTTTATTTTATCTTATTTTTATTTAAAATTCTAATTTCCCCTCCATTTTTATGTATTTCATGAATTACGCCCCTCGGATTTCTTCTCCCTGCAATTTTATTATTTTAATTTTAAATTTTTATCCACATGTAACTGCTAAATATTTAAATTTTTAATCTTGTTATTAAAAAAGCAGTAACTTAACTTTATAAGATTTAATTCCCATGAACATTGAGTGAACTTAAATTCTAATCTATTGAACTGTCATTTTGAAATAAGCACCTGACAATTGTATAATGCATGAAACTCTGAGTCATGCCATGGACATAGAATAATATATATATTTATTAATACACACACACACACACACATATATTATACAGCTCTGTTCATACATTGAGCACTGTTTTATGAACACCTGAATAATAAAACTATACATGTGTACAGCCTCCTCATATTTATATATATATATATATAAAATGATGAATGCAAATAAAATTTGGCACTTAGCTGATAGATATTATATTCAGTACCTTGACTCTAGAGTTGCATAGACAAACCTTTCTGTAATCATTTCGTCCACTCATCATGAGGTACCAGCTGATTTTCTCATTTTTGTATTAAGTGAAAAAAAAAAAATGATACTTTTTTTATTGCTGTTAATTTTTTTCTTTTTTCTGTGTGTGTGTACGTCTGTATATTCCATTAACATGGCAATGAAAATGAGGACAATAGTCCGAACAATGTAAATAGTGTATATTCTACTAACAAGTCCAAAGATGAAAAACAGACTAACACATACTCTGAAACTTGTGTCAAGGAAAATAACTAAAATTTATATGATAACAACCAAGATGTTTCCCACCCACAGAAAGCAGTGATGTGGCATTAAAAAATGTACATTGGCTCTATTCACAGGTTTTGCATTGTGGACAATGATAAAACATCCACTCAATACATCAGCGGATAATGTTTACTGTGTAGCCAAGATCACAATCTCTTTAATAGATATGCCATAATTTAATTTACTTGAAATTGAAAAGGTCCTTTAATTGTGAGTAGTATCAAGACATGAAAACCATTTTATTTTGAAACAGGCTTATATATATATATATATTCAAAATAATAACTAAATAGACTCTGCAAGTATCTAAATCCTAAATTTATACTAAGATAAAATTTAAGAAAAACCAATAACAAACAGAACCTAATTCCGTTACAATCCGGCGCACTAAGGCGTTGGATAAGAGGGGGGAAAAAAAAGAAATCCACGGAATAAAGACAAGACATACGATACTCCGCAGTAAAGAAAAAAACCCCAAACGGAACCAACCACAAAAAAGAAAAGAAAAAGTGCTCGATACAAAGTACAAACGAAATGCAAAAGTACAAACGCAATGTAAAAGTAGAGCAAAGACACACAAAGAATCTCAAGATAGCCAAAATAGTTTTGGCTATCTTGAGATTCTTTGTGTATATATATATATATATATATATAATTTATAAATGAGTTATTTCGCTACCCAGTTTTCTACCATGAGTGGTGTCTTCAGGCAATTTTTAATAACTGATTTTACCTTTTACCGTTTTTCTTTTAAGAACGTTCTTGTAACAATGTTTTATTTGAACGTTCATGAGGCAGAAAATTTATGAATGCACATTGTTTAAATTCAAACAAATTATGACATTTTCATCCATGTTTGTATGAACCTAAAAGGTATTTCTGAGTGTAGATGCATTTTGTCATAATTTCTGTTCTTTCAACGTTCTTAAAAAGAAAAACAGTAAAAGGTAAAATCAGTTATTAAAAATTGCCTGAAGAAATCACTCATGGTGGATACCAAGGTAGTGAAATA
This sequence comes from Ascarosepion bandense, assembly GCA_037127315.1. Classification (NCBI taxonomy): domain Eukaryota; kingdom Metazoa; phylum Mollusca; class Cephalopoda; order Sepiida; family Sepiidae; genus Ascarosepion; species Ascarosepion bandense. The sequence continues at coordinate 3,544,762 of JBBBDQ010001079.1, forward strand.
ACTCATTTATAAATGAAAAATATTCAAAAGTTCTGCAATATAATTGTATAGAACACTTTTTAATACAAATGTGTACTGGTCTAACCCTATTAGGACCAAAAACTAAGTATTAAACAATATATATATATATATATATATATATATATATACACACACACACACACACACACACATCAATTTTTAACACTTATTTTTTGACACCAATTTTGCTATAAATACAGTGAACTATCACCCGAAAACTTCAGTCATCAACCTGATGAAGGCATAGAGTGCCAAAAATTCATTCACAACTTCACTGACAGCTAAGTTAAGACAACCGAATACAAAAAATTACTTTCCTGGGATGAAGCCAAGGCACAGAAAATAAGTGAAAACTATGAATTTATTAGATTGACATTTTCTCAAAAAAAAGAATGTATTCTCATTATCATCAGTACTATCAAATTTTAGTGGTAAACTGCTTTGTATTAAAAGCAAGAAAGATCTTAACTGAACACCTGATGAGTAGAGAGTGCAATGGATAAATTTTCATCTAAATTGCACAAAAATGAAAATAACCATGACATCTCATTTTAACAGATATATTTACCAAAATTACACAAAAATATCTTGAAATATTAAAGAGTAAATTTGTTCAATAAAATCACCATTTGGCTTAAACCATGCAGTACTGATTCCTATGTCCGCAATATCTATAGCTATAAATGCTCTGCAGGGAGCGATGGATAAATTGTCGTCTAAATTGCACAAAAATGAAAATAATCATGACATCTCATTTTAAAAATAATCATGACATCTCACTTTAAATTTCGTGAAATACGAAAGTATAAATTTAGTCAATAAAAATCAAATTTATCTTCAGCCACAGCCTCCAGACAATTTTGGAATCTCCTGCAATTCTTCTGGGCAGTCTCCTTGTTTAAGTTGTTGAATACTGCCAAAATCTTTGCCTTTAGTTCATTTTTGGTATTACAAGGAGTTTTGTTGGTCTCACTCAACTGTGCCTTACAGTGGGTTGCAGTCTGGGAAGTTAGGTGGGCATATGTAAGGAGTAATGTGGTCACAGAAATTACCTGACAGTCATGACTGGATTCTCCTGCTTGTGTGGTATCATGCAGAGTTATTTTGTCAGACACAGAATTTTCCAGCAACTACCCTCTTGACCCTGTCATGTTTGTAACATGGGCCTTCCGTCATCAGGAACAATTTCATCAAACATCGTTTTTTTGTTTGTTTACCTTTTTATTTCTCATCTCATTGCAACGTCTTTCTAGTTACCATTTCTTATTTTATTTTCCCTTCTCTTTCATTCTTTGTGCTTTGTAGTATAGACTTTGTTTTAATTCCTTTTTTATCACGCCTTACTGTTTTTATCTACTCTCGGCAAGGTGATAATGTCATGTGAGTAGAGTTTGCCTTTGGCGAGATCTTCAGATTCTTCTTGTTGGTCCCTGTATCCACATGCACTTTTCGCCCCTTCCTGTTTCCGTATAGCTTTAATTTTTTACTGTGCAGCCCTGGACAAAATGCTGAAAAGCATCCTGCTTTAGACAGCCAGTGTAAACTCTTTCACAAAATAAAATCTTTAGATTTTCAATGAAATCCATCCGCGTGTTCTTGTGAATTTGAGTTTACACTGGCTGTCTAAAGCAGGATGCTTTTCAGCAATTTGTCCAGAGCAGCACAGACCCAGGACAGGACTATCTCCTTGGGGAACTTGATGTAGGCCTCCATGTTAAGTTTAAGACCCTGTGGAAAGATGAATGGATGTATAATGTCACCATCACCAGTGATCACTCCAAACACCATGACGTTAACTAGATGTATCACCCAACTCTTTCCAAATCCTCTGCAGATCAACACTCAAACACTCTGAAATGTTCGTATTGGAGCTTCGAGTGTGAATGTCAAGCAGTACGGCATGCCGTTTCCAAATTTCTGGCTGAGTGAATTTCATCAGAGTGCCCCTTTTTCTCACAGAGTGCCCAACTGATCCTACTATAGTGTGCAGTTGACAAAATCAAAAAACAAACAATGTGCATGTGTGAAATTAACTGCACCCTGTAGAGTCAATTTCTATAAGTTGCATGGCCATAAAACAAACAAGAAAATGTATTTCAACATTGCATTTTTTTGTCGGGGGGGGGGGTTTAGAAAACATGACTTTTGTCTTTTTAATTCCTCTTTTCTCTTCTTAATGTTTTTCTTTATTCATTCACTCAGTAACCTCTTGCGTCTTAGTGGCTTTATTGCCTTGCTTGGGATGACAAAAATAAAAGTAAAAACTCATTTAATTAGTTTACCCAAACACTCATCTTTCCTACAGTATTTTGACAACTAGACACTGAAGCCTTCTTTCTCTCTTAGAAGTTTCCTCATCTTCGTTAGCCAATTGGTTGGGTTTGTTGATTTAGTTTAATGTCATATCCACCTTTATGGGTTATATAATGCCAAGCTCTAAATATTTGGGACACAATTTTATGTTTTCAGCTACAGATATTTTGTACATAATTTTATACTAAAAGAGTAAAACATTTATACATGATCTGTTTTAGGTGTTGTATATGTTGGTATAAACCCATTACTTTGAAACAAAATATTACTTTGATTTCAGTATTTTCAATTATTTTTTCTGATGTATGTTTCCTTGTGGTATTCATCGCTGACAGGAGCTAAGTAAGTACATTCAGTTAAAATGCGTTTCACTATGTAATGTTTTGATTTTTGTTTAGGTGTTTACTATTTTCCAATTGCTCGGACTCTAACAGGTGCCCCCCCCCCTGGTCAATTGAATAAAGGTGTTGGTAAAGAATGTCTGTTTCAGGAGACAATGATGAACTTTAAGAATCCTTGTGAGGCAAGTAGCGTATAAATATGGAGAGCCAAGTTAGTGCTATGAGAAAGAAGCGATGCTTAGCTGTAGTGAAAATATCTCTAAAGGTCACCAGATGTGACATATTTAGAAATAAGAGCAAAGTACAACTCGGCAGAAGCTTAAAAATCAACATGCCATCAAAATATATTCATTATCACTACTAAATTTTTTCTAGTTTTACACCATATTATTATAGTGGCTTTTTATTGCAACATTAAAGATCGATATTGTTTATTATTACTCTATATTGTTATCACAACATTAAGGATTGATATACTCTTTAGGATTACTATTATGAGTTTTAATCCATATTGTTATTGTAGCTTTTTAGATCATTAAGAGTTGAAATATTTTTCATTATTAATAACTAGCAGTATAGCCTGGCATTGCTCGGGTGTAATGAAAGCTTTAAAACTAATCCATAGTCCTGGAGCTCAGACTCTTTGGACGTTGACACGAAAGACTAAAAAGCAATAGTTGTTTCTAGTTAAAGCGAAACCGTAAACTGAAAGAAAAAGGAATGGATGTAAGTCAAATTTTGAATATCTGGTATCGATATCAAATAAGTTTTTTTTTCATTGTAAACTGAATTTTGAAGGTTAAATAAGTCCTCTGAGTAAATGGTATCATGGCTGAGACTAAGAACTACAATTATACCTACTTAGAGCCAAATGCAAAGCAAAAACTAAAATAAAAGGGCTGAAAAAAATACAGACATACAGGCAGATAAACAGACACACACACAAACATCTTGCCTTTTATATATATATATATATATATATATATATATATATATTATCAACTTTCTGCACTATTGTAAGAACTGCAACCTTGAAACTTTATCATTTCTTTTGTCTTTGTCTATGAGTGTATCAAATTTGATTAAAATTGGACCACTGTTTCTATAACCTGATTTTTTCGATTATTGATTTTTATCGCGGTACCTCGACACAAAACCTAGCTAAGAACACTCGCAGACACTTATAGTACAACTGTGTAAATTTTCAAGAAAATCGGTTCAGCCGTTTCGGAGTCTATATGTAACGGACACACAGAGACAAAGTTCCATTTATAAATAAGTTTTGATTTAGATTTTACTATTAATACTATTTTTACTCTATCTGATTAGGACATAAATGGTTGATATATTTTTATTGTTATTACTACCAAAATTTTTAATACCTTGAAAATAGCAGTTTTATTTCAACATGAGGAAAATCATAAACAATAATTGATATTTACCAGAATCCATCTGCCATCTTCCCAGAGTTGAAAACATTTGTGAAAATTAACATTAACAAATGTTAAACTTTCCATAGAAATATCGAAACAACTTGCAAAGGTACTTACCTGAAAAAGAAAAGAAAAAAAAAGCAATTAAGAAAGAAATTAAAAGCAGACATACATTAAAATTAAAGAAGCAAAGATTATCTCTGTTTAAACGGAGCACAAGGTTTGATTTAAAGAGCTCCCAGTACAGAGTAAACTCACCAAATTTGGTCATGTTTATACTTGAGTTAATAGATGAAAATTAGTTGAGTTTATACTTGAGCCTATATACAAATATTGGTTAAGCTTATCTTCAAGTCTTTTGCAAACATTTGTCTGGGTTATATGCGAGTCTATAGGCAAATATTGGTTTTATTTATATGTGAAGATATAGACCAGCATTTCTCAACCAGGTTAAGGAACTGTCTCTCTGGCATTGCTGGAACAAGGACAGTTTTAGAATAAAATAGAATACCAGTGCTTTGGGAGAATAGCTGACAGTGTAAGTGTCTCTTGCTAATAAACCTTTGCCTGTAAAGAGAAACTAATTTCACAGTAGTTAGGTCACGTGATCATCTAAATTCTTTCTTGTCGAAGTTGCTGATTCAAAGGTGATGACGTTATGCTTACGTCATAATTTGAGAAATTTTTTTTTTCAAAGTCGTTCATTCACAGGTTCTGAAAGCATAATTCATCCAAAAGCATTTAATGCATATATATATATATATATATATATATGCAAACTTATCACTATACTTGTTTCGAAAAACCCTCCGCATACATATGCGAAAGGAAAAAAATGGTTGTAAAAATAAAAGAAAGAGCTAAGCACATGAACATCAGCCAAAGCAATTTGGACGAAGCCAGTACGTAGCCCAAAGAAAAAACCCGAGATGAGTGATCAATAACAAAAAAGCGCTCAATATGTAAGCAGAGCAGAATCAGTAAATTAACCTAGTGAGCCAACAAACCTACCAGGGAAGGTTGGCTAAAGAGGAAAGTAGCAATGACAAGGTAAAAGGAACTCAATAACCTACATGGGGTGGGGGGCTTTATTAAGAAACTTTTATTAAATATATATATATATATATATAGTGTGGAAAATACTCTCTCTAAATATGACAAAAATTATATAAAAGACATGGTCTTTTCCAGCAACAAGAAGCACATTCAAAAATTACACACTAAACTTAAAAAACTAATTAACAATAGCAAGTGGTCCAGGATCGCCAAAAATGATTTAGTTAATAATATATATATATATATATATATATATATATATATATATACATACACACACACACACAATTGGAAGATTAACAAAGTCAGTGGGATATATTGCAATAATAGAAATTTAAGGTTCCACAAAAGATCCTGAAGAGTTCCACAAGAACAATTAGAGAAAAAATAAACTAGAAATGATTGACTATATATTTATATATATATATATATATATATATATATAAAATTCAAATTTTCTTATATTGGATGGCCATTTTGACAAGTAAATTTAACACCAATCTCATCACTAAGAATAAAACAGTTTAGGAAAGTAAATCTTTTTGTGTGTATAAAAACAACGGAAGTTTTCAAAAGTATACTCAGTTATAATCCGAGGAAAGAAACAGTATAATTAAATAAAGACGACAAGAGGAAAACCACATTTTTCTCAGATACGCATTTCATCCTGGGACAGACTTTATCAAGACAAAGAGCGAAAATGAATTTTAACTAAAGAATCTAACTTTTTATTAAAGTACGTATATTTTAGCAGCATCTTTTCTTTTAAACAAGTTGTATTAAACGATAGACAACATAGTCTTATATATTTTATTTTGAATTTTCTCATATTTTCTGATTAGACTTTTTATTTCCAAATTATATTTGTACAAAAATTGTCCAAGGGTTGTCATCGTTCATCATCAGGAACTATATTACAGTTTAAAAAATCAAATATTGCCTTGTAGCAGGAAAAGTGTTACAACATTTTAAAACCAAATAAATAAACGCTATAAAAAATTTCTTAAATTCAAAGGCAGTAATAATGTAAACAACATGCATACGTGAAGGTATGTGCTCACGTAGATGCATGAATTATATGGAATACTTGGTTGCTAAAGATTTTAAATGCTGTAAAAATACGTTAGAGAATTTGAACTTTGAAGGAACTAATTATGTAAATTATCAAATTACTCAGAGTAAATTCAAATTCTCTAACATATTTTATGGTATTTAAAATCTTTAACAACCAAGTATTCCATATTAAACCCAGGGTCATAAACTCACACCTATTTAAATGAATATATTTTAAAAAGTTATGGGTCATATTTAAATTAAACAAATAGCCAGTAGTATTAGAAAGTACCCAGTATATGCTTGAAGGGAGATGAAGTTTTAACAAGTAGAGATTTTAGATATTTAAGCTGGAAAGAATAACCAATTATGCTACCAAACAGGGTAAAACCAAAACCTGATAAAACCAAAAAGGGTAAAACCATGGCAGTGTAATTAGCCAATCTCCCTAACTTAAAGATTTCATATATAAGCTTAAAAATGTTACTGAAAATGAAAAAATGTGAAAACATTATTGAGGAGAAAGGACATTAAAAGAACAAAATTTGAAAAAACAGAAGACAATGATTTAAGTAAAATTTTTGAAAATCATAGTTGAAAGAAAAACAAGAAACCAGTAAAGAGTTTTGCAGGCAAGAAATGTGAAAGAACAAACCATGAGAAAAAAAATTATGGTTACATCAAACAATTTCAATAATAGAATGGTTGTTGGTATAGTATGTGGCCTACCTCTTTGGTCCTGGTATAATATACGGCCTACCTTTTCGGTTCTGGTATAGTATGCCGCCTACCTCTTCGGTCCTGGTATAATACACAGCCAAACTCTTTGGTCTTGGTATAGTCAGCTGCTTACCTCTTTGGTCCTGGTATAATCTGTTGCCTACCTCTTCAGTTCTGGTACAGTATGCAGCGTACCTGGTTTGAATGTGTCCCATCTTAGAAAGACTAGATTTATAAATACTCATATTCAGCTTTTTATTGCAGTTATTATCATATCAAACCCTTATCAGACAGTTATAATACTTCGTTATAATATGACTTTTACAGTAGGTCACATACTATACCAGCAACAGAATTTCAAAGGCTACATGGAAAAGGTATCTACATACTACACTAGCGACAGAATTTCACAGGCCATATTGAAAAGATTGGACACATACTATACCAGTGACAGAATTTCACAGGCCATATTGAAAAGATTGGACACATATTATACCATTGACAGAATTTCATAGGCCATATTGAAAAGATTGGACACATACTATACCAGTGACAGAATTTCACAGGCCATATTGAAAAGATTGGACACATACTATACCAGTGACAGAATTTCATAGACCATATTGAAAAGAATGGCTACATACTATACCAGTAACAGAATTTTATAGGCTACATGGAAAAGGTAGGCTACACGCTATACCAGTGACAGAATTTCACAGGCCACATTGAAAAGGTTGGCCACATATACCGGCACCATAAAATTATGAAACCTAGCTGCAAATCCATAACTAAGCTGAAATTATTGAAGTCAAAATGCCAAACAGGAAAACTTATCAGTAAAACTGCCATAAAAATAGATATAGATAAGGTATAGGGAAGCTACATTATTGAAGTAAAAAAGGGATTGAAAGCAAGATGCCAGATCAGAACCAATAAAATTGCATATTCTTTGAATTTTGTTGAGAATCCCTTAATACATAGCAAAAGCAGCAGACCAGATATGGCAACAACATTCAAGGCATAGTAGACAAACTATAAGATAATAATCTATTTAGTGGTCTGTTCATGTTTATCAAAAGTCTCTACCCACACAAAGATGACACACAAACTTCAAGTGAGGGGAACATTTTGAATTCAGCTTCCCTGGAAATAAACCAGTTTTTATTTCCTTATCTACAATTGCATCATTCAGTCATGAAAAGCCGACCACTTGAAACACCAGTTATGAAACAAATGACAAAACCTTTTGCCTGATGATCTACCAAAATCAGAATTGCAGAAAAATGAATTGAGTGTTAAAAATCATCACGAGCCAGAAAACACTGTCAACAGTGTTTTACTAAATAAACCTGGAGTCAGATATACAAGATGAAAGGAGCTTTGTTACGTCACTGAATAATACCATTTGTACAAAACGACACTTTTCGTTATCACAAATTTAAAAAAGAATATTATAGTTAAAATTTTTAAGCGGCATTGTAGAGTAATAGACTGTGGCTCAGATCCGTTACATTTACTTACATGCTAATACCCTTTGAAAAGAGATGGATTTATTTCTTCTCCCCCGGCTATGGGTAAATAGACTGAATTCTAAAGTTTTGGGTGGCAACCAGACTAGGAAGAGAAAAACTTTTTTTTACATTAAGGTTCATCCTGTACAAGGCCTGGGAGTCACTCGAGGCAGAGAGACTAATAAGCTGTTTAAGCAGATAAAAGAGGAAGATGAGTAAATATTACGACAGACAAGGGTCTATAGCCTTTGTTGGCAACTGGGCTAGAAGAAGGAAAACTGAATTCTAAACTGTACGTGTCCCTGATGAAGAACATCCTATGCAATTAAGGAAAGAATCATTCACACTGACTCAATGATCCTGACTATATTCGACTCCCTTTTGTCATTTATTAAGCTTATATTACAAGTATATAGCACCTAACGAGGATTGAACCGACAATTCAATATGAGTAGATAGGCTCGTTTATCGTCCAGTTCACACTCCTCTCCAGTCTTCTGAACAGGAGTAGAGGTTTATCCCTTGTTTTCTGCTGAGGACTGGATTTCTTATCACTTCTAAAGTCTATGTCAAATTTATATTTTTAACATCTCCACTTAAACTGTGAAATTTATGATTTATTTCTTTTTCTTCAATAGCAGTAGATAGGTTGGCCTATTGTCTGGTTCACAACCCTCCCTCATCTCTTGAATAGGAATTGAGAATTATTTCCTGATTTCTGTTTAGAACTTTTTTATACTCTTTCACTCCCAGTAGCCCCTTGCATCTTATTGGCAATTTCACCTTGCTTGGGGTAAATTGATCATATTGAATATTGATTTCCTCTGAATGTGTCAACATTGTCTCCCAGAAAGCAATTGCTCCATTTCAATGTCAGCTCATCACCACCAATGTTGTTTTGGTTCCAGAATAAATTTGTTAGCAATACAGCATTATCAATCAAATTCTGAAATTACCTTAATATCTGATAAATTATCTTCGTTTTTCACATACATCTCATACCAATCTGTGTTCTGATTACATCAATTTCAGTGAATCCTTCAAAAATATTATCACATCACATGCAACCTCTCCTACCGTCCATAAGCATGGACCAAGTGAGTCTCCCTGAGAGCAATACACTGCACCTCCTCGGTATTACCCTCTCTTCCAATCTCAAGTGGAACAATACCTAAATCTATTGCTAGGAAAGTTGTGTCACTGTGTCAGGCCAGGAAATTTTTTTTTGCCTGAATTCATCCTGCATATATACAAATCAACCATTCGTCAGTGCATGGAGTACTGCTGTTATATATGGTCAGGCACTCCTGCTGTTCATCTCAGTGTTCTTGACAAGCTCCAAAGTAGAATCAGTAATGGGATAGGTACCCAACTTAGTGGCTCGACTCCAGCCACTTCCCCACCGACTGAATGTGGCTTCCCTCTGTCTGTTCTATAAATACTTTCATAGCCTCTGCTTCAATGAACTTAAGTCACTGGTGTCTCTGCAACAGGTGTCCACTCATGCAACCAGACTGGCAACTGGGTCTCACCCATTCACAGTGAGATCAACCAAATGCAGATGTCAATTTTACTCCAGCAGCTTCTTTTCTCGCACTTCCAGCCTGTGGAACTTGCTTCATTATTCTTGCTTTCCTGACAGCTATAACCTCCAGGAATTTAAATGGAATGTCAATACTCATCTCTTAACCACTTGACTCTAGTTCTTTCTTCACCACCCTGTATATCCTTTCCTTTTTCTCCACCTTTGCAACTGTCATCACACCTGTATTCCCATCTAACTGGTTCGTCTTTCTCTCCACTCTCCTCCTATCTAATCTTTTTACTCTTATGTAGCCCCCTGCACATCAGTGGCATTACCGCCTTGCTTAGGATGATATGATTTTAAAAAAATAAAAAAATAAACTTTCACTGTTGGATGCCATGCTTGTTCATAAAACTTTTCATTTGAAAAATAGCTTGATTCTCTCTCATATTATTTTTTAAGACATTCCTTGATTAGTTCAAATTAAAAAATATCTTCCTAAATCATCCAATCATGGAGCCTTTTACATCAGAAATGAACATGCTAGAAAACATAACTTCAGGTGTGATCCATCAGCAGGAGCAAAACTTAAACAAGTGCAGTCAGGATTTGATTAAATGAATTTTGATATCATAACCAGAGTCAGAATCAAATGGAGGAAGAGTTAAGAACTTAGCCTGGCACAAAGCCTAGAATGGAGTTCTCCTCAGTGTTCTTGACAGGCTCCAAAGGAGAGTCTGTAATGTGATAGGTACTGATCTGGCGGCTCGACTGCAGCCACTTCCCCACCGTTGAAATGTGGCCTCCCTTTGTCTTATAAATACTTTCATGGCTTCTGCTCAGACGAACTTAAGTCACTGGTGCCTCCTCAACAGATGTTTACTCATGCAACCAGACTGGCAACTGGGTCCCACCCATTCACAGTCAGGTTAGCCAAATGCAGACGACAATTCTACTCCTGCAGCTTCTTCTCTCACATTTCCCGCCTGTGGAACTCTCTCCCATATTCTTGCTTTCCTTACAGCTACAACCTCCAGAAATTTAAATGCAATGTCAATACTCATCTATTAACCACTGGACTCTAGCTCTCTCCCCACCCCCATATATCCTTCCCTTTCTCTCCACCTATGTATCTGTCATCGCACCTGCTTTCTCAGCTTTCTATTGTTCCTTTCTAACTAGTTTGTACTCCTCACTCTTTTCTCATTAATCTTTTTACAGTTATGTAGCCCCCAGCTCATCAGTGGCATTTCTGCCTTGCTCGGAGTGAAATGATTAAAAAAAAAAATATATATATATATATACACACACACACATGTAAATAACCTAAAGGGCCAACAAACCTACCTAGGTTTCACCTAACCTGGATCTTCAGGGAAGGTTGGCTAAAGAGGATACTGATAATTACAAGACATCGGGAACTCAGTAACCAATGTGACTAAAACAAAGACACCAAACACAAAAGGGTGGGGAACATTTTATTAGGAAAATAAAAAAACGCCAACAAGCGAATATGGCAACCTAAACATACTAACGACAACAACAAAAAATAAAGCTTACATCCTAATTTAAAAGCCAAGACTTCCAATGTTTACACTTATTTAGAATTTCAGATGTAGAATTCAAACTATATGTGGGTTCAAATGACGCTATGGCTAGTTTTTCTTCCCCCACACAATCTGCAAAATTTCTGGCCTGCTTTGAACTTTGTACGCTTTTTTAATATTCCCCATTTTAAAATGGGGTCTATGTTTAATTGTTGTTTAATTGACCATACATAAGTGGACAGCGTAGAGTTGTGCTTATATTTTTCGTTCTTAAAACTACTGTTACAGTTATAAAATCGTTTTTTAAAACTGTTCTGAGTTGCATCTATGTATATTTTGGGTTCCGGATCTTCTATGCCTTTATAAACTCTCACCTGGTAAATGACACAATCTTGCTGGCATTTGCCCTGTAGAGGACAATTGTTTTTAATTCTACAATTTCAGGTAGTCTTACCTACATTAGTTTTATCCATTACCTGAGCTTTATTAAATCCATTGATGATTTTTCCAATATTCGGCATGCAGGAATAACTTAGTTTTACATTATTTCTATTGAATATTTTGTATAATTTATTTTCCTTATTAAAATTTTGTTTCAATAAACTAAAAAATATTTTGCCAATTTTTGTTTTGATCAACCAAATGCAGATGACAATTTTACTCCAGCAGCTTCTTTTCTCACACTCGATTAGTTTTAAAGATTTCATAACACCCGAGCAACGCCGAGCTATACTGCTAGTATCTTTGTAAATAAGAAGCTATCCTTTCTGATATGATGTGAGTGACCCCACAATTGACAGGAACACCAACAAGATATGCATGAACAAATGGTAGATTTATAAATGTGCAAAATGGATTCTGACAAGAAAAAGTTCCTGGCCCGACACAATGACCCAACCTTCCTAATAGTGTATGCAGTTAGGGATCCAATGTTGTCGTTCCATTTGAGGTCATTTCAGAGAGTTAAGCTGTTTATATTTTTTTCTTTTAGAGTATTTTTTTTCAGAGTTGAAGAACCTATTTCAACTAAACTAGTAGAATTCTACAGTGCACTACAAAAAATATATTTATTCACATTTTCGTTTTTCTTTTCATTGCTTCACATTATTGTGGACTAGCCCGGCGTTGCTTAGGTGTAATGAAAGCTTTAAAACTAATCCATGGTCCTGGAGCTCCGGGACTCTTTAGGCATTGGCATGAAAGACTAAAAAGCAACAGTTGTTTCCAGTTAAAGCGAAACCATAGACTGAAAGAAAAATGAATGGATGTAAGTCAGATTTTGATTTCCTGATATCGATATCAAATAAGTTTTTTTCGTCATAAACTGAATTTTGAAGACTAGATAAGTCCTCTGTGTATCATGGCTGAGACTAAGAATTACCAACTTAGAACCAAACCTGAAGCAAAAACTAAAATAAAAGAGCTGAAAAAAATAGACATACAGGCAGATAAACAGACACACACACAAACATCTTGCCTTTTATATATATATATATATATATATTATCTGCCTTATTGTAAGAACTGCCACCTTGAAACTTCTGAATATCGTTTCTTATGTCTTTGTCTATGAGTGTATCAAATTTGATTAAAATCGGACAACTCCTTCTATAACCCGATTTTTTCGATTATTAATATCTGTCAGGGGTACCTTGACACAAAACCTAGCTAAGAACACTCGCAGACGCTTATAGTACAACTGTGTAAATTTTCAAGAAAATCGGTTAAGCCATTTTGGAGTCTATAGGTAACGGACACACACACACACACACAGAGACAAAGTTCCATTTATAAATAAGTTTAGATTTAGATTTGTACAGTATAACCCTGATATCAGAGAAACCCGAATATAAAAGAGATTTTCCCCTGGTCCCAAATTAGAGCCTGTGGTAATGTATATAAAATAGACCAAACCCGGATATAAGATAACTTTTATCCAGTCCCATAAACTCTCTTATATCAGGGTTACACTGTATAAGGTTCGAGTACATTTGGTTATAAATGAGTTGCTTATGTAAAAGAAATTGTATATTTATATCTGGTCGACAAAAGAGATGTTGAACTTATGTCGTTAAAAGAAACAACTCCCGATGTTGACCTTAGAAGTGTGATTGACAGAATCTTAAGAAATGCTGATGTTCCTTTGAATAAATTTACTGAGTGTTTGCAACAGATGAAGCAAACACGGTAACAGAGAAAAATGCAGAATTAGCTGCACATATGAAAAGTGACCTAAACTTTCTCCCTGTCTGTTGCATTATTCATCCTGAACACCTGACAGCCAGATATTTCAAGAATGAAGATGTTATGAAATCTGTCATTGAAACTGTCAATTTTCTGTGCTAAAATAGGAAGATGTACGGGAATTTTATTGAAGAACTGAAGTCTGAAAAAGAACCTAGTGATGTTTCTTGATTGCTTTGTGAAGTAACTAACAATCAGTAAAATCTTTATTTGCTTTATGAATCTCCTATAGTTTGTTGTTACTTTAAGATAAAAAAAAAACCCATTACTAGAAAATGATGGTCCTGGGCATGACGGTAAACTGCATCCAGCAGCAAGGCCTCTGATTGGGAGGTTGTGAGGAGCGTGAAACCACCTCTTAATTGCTGTAGTTCTCAGGTTCACCATGACCGGAAGTTGTAGCAGCTGTTAGGGTCCCAGCTATGGGCAAATAGTTAACACTCGAACTGGGGTCAAAACATTATGAAAATATAAAAATACACTTTTATAGAAATATATACATAAAAATGGATGTGTGTTGTGGTACAGTGGATATCAGCTCGGAACGAGAAACTGGGGAGCCAAGTTCGAATTCCAGTTGAATCCATTGTATTCACTTATGTGCAAATACCCTTGGGAAAGGTATTAATCCGTCTCTTCCTTCTAGTTATGGGTTAAATAGCAGAGCAGATTGGGTTCTATAGCCTTGGTCGGCAACCGGTCTACTGCAGAAAGCAATGGCAACCTACTGCGGGATAATCTTCTGCCAAGTCAGTCATGTCTCTTTTGAGACATGATCGTCCAAGCGTGTATCACGTATGGCACTTAACTGACTGATACATAAAAATAGACTTTTTATAGAAAAATATACATTTTTGAGGGAAAAATTATTACCATGACACATATTCTCAGCAAAACATTTTTGAATACAAAAGTATAAGACATTTCCAGTTTTCTAAAATAAAAAAGAATAATTTTTTTATTCTTTTTTATTTTAGAAAACTGAAATGTCTTATACTTTTGTATTCAAAAATGTTTTGCTGAGAATATGTGTCATGGTAATAATTTTTCCCTCAAAAATGTATATTTTTCTATTGTCATTAAAATTTGACCTAAATCAACCTTCTCGCTATAACCGAACATTAAAAAACAAAACACCTTAAACCTCTACCTTTTTGGCATTAAATAACCCACAGACGTGTTGATATGCTGTTAAACAAAATTCAAACAAACAAAAAAATCCTGAAAAATAATGGATAGATTCATAATATAATGAAGTATCTAAACTCTCAACTTGGTCCTTCAGATAAGACGGCTTTTGAGACAATCTTCAAGTTTCAAATCCATTTATCACCATATGTTCATGTATACAGTAAAAACCCAATTCTACATTTTGAAAATTTATATTTAATATAATAGATAAACTGTCTTTTTACAAGATGTCATACTGTAACTTTTTATTTTTTTAAATGCCATATTCTTTAATATACTGGGAGCGCCTAAATGTGCCTGCAATTGCGTAGAATACTATTTCATAAATAATGTTTACATGAGAAACTGAGTGGCATAAATCTATAACTTTTGCTAGTGTAAATTTTCAAAACTTTATCTTATAAAGATTAGAACCAAGACTTAAAACCTTATTTAAAGCCAAAAAATATTCTTAGATAAGAATTTTTTTGAGATAATGATTTACTGATTCAAGTCTTATTAATTAACCCTTAGAAGGGGAGGAGCAAGAAGAGGTGAATTCATACCTTTCTCAAAGGTATTTGCCCGTAAGTGAATATAATGGACAATCATACGATAGTAGAGTAATAATAACTTAAATTCCATGAGATAAAACATTGGGGATCAGAGTCAAAACCTAATAATGCCAGGTGTTGCTGCAGAGTATAGGGCCAAAGTCTAACTATACGAGGTATTGAGATTAAGTCTAACTATACGAGGTATTGAGATTAAGTCTAACTATACGAGGTATTGAGATTAAGTCTAACTATACGAGGTATTGAGATTAAGTCTAACTATACGAGGTATTGAGATTAAGTCTAACTATACGAGGTATTGAGATTAAGTCTAACTATACGAGGTATTGAGATTAAGTCTAACTATACGAGGTATTGAGATTAAGTCTAACTATACGAGGTATTGAGATTAAGTCTAACTATACGAGGTATTGAGATTAAGTCTAACTATACGAGGTATTGAGATTAAGTCTAACTATACGAGGTATTGAGATTAAGTACAGAACCACTGCTTCCATACAGCAGTTGTTACTGTTGTCGTGTCCATAGCAAGTTGGGTTTTACAGCGTGTAATTGATAGCCTGTTGTACATTCAAATTTTGAATTGAGAGTTGTTATTCTACTAGACTGTGAAGTCAGTCGACTTACAATTAACATCGATCTGTAATTTTACCTTTTCCCAAACAGATTTATCAGGTGATATTTTTTTTTTTTATAATCATTTCACCCCGAGCAAGGCATTTCACTGCCACTATTGTGCAGGGGATTACATAGAGGGGAAAGTGGTGAGAAAGGATGGTTAGATATAGAAAATGTCAGAAGGAGGGTGAGAGACTTGTAAGGATACCGAGAATGAGAGTTGGGTTGATGGTGAGAGTGTTAGGAGAATAGATGCAAGTTAGTGTGATAGGAGGTGTCTATTGACCTTATATTTAAACTCCTGGAGATTGTAGCTGTCAGGAAAACAAGTAAGTGGAAGGGAATTCCACAGGCGGGAAGCGCGAGAAAAGAAGCTGTTGGAGTAGAAATTACAGTTATATCTTATCTGTTTTACTGTAAAAGGGGGAAACCTAGTTGCTAATCTAGTATCTCGTGTAAATTCGTACCTAGGCGGCCCAATGATCTAAGTTCATCGGAGCAGAAGCCTTGAAAGTATTTATAGAAGAGGCACAGGGAAGCCATATCATGCCGGTGAGAGAGTGGTTGCAGCCGGTACATTAGCATGTGTAACTAGAACAATCTATCCCTGTGGACTTAAAGGTTCGGTTCAAAATTCCTATGTATATTACCTGAAGAAGGTTTGAGCATGAAACAGCAGAAGTGTTGAGAATATGCCAAAGATGAAGACGGAAATCCAAACAATGTAAATAGTTACAATATCTCATTTCAGAAATATATACAGGTTCTGAAGAAGGCCGAAGTGTACAACATCCAAAATATTATGAATATGACAAAGATGTAGACAACAGTCCAAACAATAAATAGTGTAAATAATCAACATTCTTTTCTTACCAAACTTTATATAATGTTCACCTAATATAAGGCGTCAGAGCAACTGAAGGAGATTATTTTAATGGTCTAAAAAAAGGAAGTGAAACGTTTATATTATATAAACATAGAAGATAGATAACAGTTGACCGTAGTCTTGAAAGCACAGAATGAAGTTGTAAGGAGAGTAAAACATACATATTATGAGGATATTTATTTCTGATTCTAGACTTGAAGAGGTTAAGATTACCATGATCAGAGAAGCATTGTTTTAGAATCTGTTCCATAAAGTAACAGTTTTGGGAAAAAGCTGTTTGAGTAGAACTTCTTCTTTACTAATGGAATATGAAGGGAATGAAAATGAGTGATTTTTGTGTACAATCCTTGGAAAAATGCCAAAGTTACATTTTATTCCAATTCACTTGAGTAGATAAGCTCTTTCATTATATATCTTTTTTTAAAAGAAATTCTTCTTGTGCCGTGTCTCTTCAGGACACGGATGATCCTGACCTTTCACTTTTCCTTACTCCTTGTAGCTTTTAACACCCTTTCCCTTGTTACTCCTCCCAAACCCTGCTCTGCCATCTATTTGCTCAAGCCCATCAAGTACACTACCGGCCATAATTATTAGGCCACCTCAGTTTTTTTTTTTAATTATGTATTTCATACTATTTTTAGTATTTATTTTTTTAAGTGGATAATTCTAAATGAAAATAGAATGGTTCTTTTGTTATTATTACTTTGCAAAATTTTACAAGGCAGTAAGGAAGCCTTTGCTTCAGCCAGCCAATAAGAAGAAGAGACATGGGGAAGAGAGCACAAAAACTGGACACCAGAACAGTTCATTTGATGTTATTGTGCAGTATTAACAAAAGAACCATTCTATTTTCATTTAAAATTATCCACTTAAAAATAGTATGAAATACATCATTTCTTTTAAAACACTGGGGTGGCCTAATAATTATGGCCGGTAGTGTATGTTACTCGTTGCTTTCCGCTGTGTCTTTCCTTTTATCTGCCCTATGAGTATCAGATTCTTCAAGCCCTCCTTCCTCATTACGTGCGACAGAAACTTCGGCTGTCTTCTCCTGATATTAAGTAGCAGTTTCCTTTTCGTTTCCATCCTCTCCAAAACCTTGCTCATGTTTAGTCCATGGAACAATCCCATAAATGAAATCTGGAGAAATCTTGAAGTTCAAAACACAAACTGAATATTCCAGATAATTATCTGACACTCCCTCGAACAGAATCAACAAAAGATTTCAGAATTAAATTATGTTTGAAGAATTCTGATTGTCAATTCGTAACATTTTGATTATAAAGTTTCATGTTTATGTCAATTTAATTCTCTTAATATCTTTTTGTTGCAGTGTTTTCCTATTTGTTTATCTATCACATTTTGTTCATATCTCTATATCAATTCATCCTGGTCTTTTTATATGTAATTCGTTCTATAAAAAATATTTATTCCTGTTTGTAAATATCTAACAATATATCTGGTAATATATGCATTAAAATTTCATGATTTACTTCAAACATTAAAAAATTTTCTGGTGTTAACATTAGCTTTTTTAAGAAAATCCTTTTCCTGAAATCTGCTTGAATCAAAGAACATTGAAATTTTACAGAGAGAGAGAGAGAGAGAAAAAGATGGACAGGCGGTAAACAAATATGGGATGGGACAGATAGAGAGAGAGAGAGATTGAGCAGATGGAATGCTAATATGGAATCGGACAGAGAGAGAGAGAGAGAGATTGACAGATGGAATGCTAATATGGAATCGGACAGAGAGAGAAAATCTGATCAATAAACCGAATTAACAGAATAATTTATTTGCTCATATTTAACGATGCTCAGATGATGAGGTTATCTGCCTGATATATTAACATATTTAGCTTCTTGACTTAGCTGAATAACTCTTATCTTGACTATCTCGAGGAGAGATGATCTTAATTAATTCAAATATAAATTGGATAACAAAGATGGGATAATTTATGTCAACCTGACAAAAGAAAATCTTGAAAACAACACATACACATGGCACTTTAAGAGACTCAAGTGAGATATCGGAAAGTTCATAACAATTCTTCGACTCACCAAAGATCTGACCACTGGATGTTTGATCTATATGCTATTTACCTTCAGGACAGCCATGATCATAGCTCTCCACAGCTTCTTATTTGTAGCTCTAAACGTTGGTCCGGATTAGGCATCAGAACTTCAGTCACTTTCTCACAAATGTGGCTTCCCTCTGTCTTTTCTAGAAATATTTTCATGGCAACTGCCCAAACAAACTTTTTGCCCTGGTGCCCTGCCCACGTGAATTTAAGTGTGCTACTAGACTGGCATCTAGGTCCCACCATTTTACCATTAAATAGTTAAATGTAAACACCACTTGTACTTCAACAAGTTTTTTACACTTCCTGCCTGTGGAACTCCCTTGTGACTGTTGTGGAGTAGTTTCCACACTGACAGTTATAATCGTGCTATGTCGGTTGCTAATCAACTTAATGCACCCTAAATGTTAGGAACTTGGTAATCTTCCACTGTAAGCTGACTCCTTAGTATTCAGCTAACTGCTGATTAATATCAACTGCCTTAGTCTAACTCTGTCCAAACTGGAACTAACTAATAGTTCTACTGAACTCCAATAGAACTCTAAAGAACTCTCTAGAACTTCTAAAAACTCCTTAGGACTTCTCGAGTTAATTTCCTGTTAACTCTTATTAATATAGGAGGGAGAGTCCATTATCTGAGGAATAGGTGTGTTTTGCCATAACATTAATATAGGAGGGAGAGTCCATTATCTGAGGAATAGGTGCATTTCACCATAACAGTTACTCTGATAGCTACAATCTCCAAATATACAAATGCAACATCAATTGCAATTTTCTATCTTCTTGAATCCTATTCATCTTTTATCCTTTCTTCACAATGCCCTGTACCCAGTCTTTTCTCTCACTGTAATCCCCTAGCCAGTAGTGGGGTCCCACCTTGCTTGGGGTGAAATGATTAAAAAATAACTACAAAAATTTATTACGCACATTAGTTATTGTTTCTTTTTGCATTTCTTGCCTTCTTTAATGTGTTGTGTGTGTTAAATTCTCCAAGCTCTTATTCCTGTAGATCACCAACTAGAACAGTGGTTGCCAAAGTGTTTTTCTCTAGGCCACTGTAAGAATCTTCTAGAACAACCAGCCAGTAATCAACTAGAATAGAAGCTGAATATAACTGACCAAAAACCCATCAGGGCAAATTGGTAGGTGGGAGATTCCATTCTATTACAGGCAAGTCTATTCTGTAAGCAGTGATTGGCTGATAATTTCAGTGTGAAAACTGAACTCCATAAATATTGAGCACAATATCCACCATTTGTCTCTGGCCCCCGGCCTTCCGGCTGGGGTCCAAAATGACCAAAAAAGACCAATTATGACCAGTTTAGACTGGTTCTGAACTTATCCACTGCGGTGGATAGGTAATATTTGACCAGTATCTGGGTGTACGCGCTCAGGTTCCCCACATTAAAAAGACCTTGTGTCACATCTCTCTCAAGTGGGGGAGAAGAGTAAATACCTCTGGCACCCGGTCTTCCAGCTGGGGTCCAAAATGACCAAAAAAAGACCAATTATGACCAGTTTAGACCAGTTCTGAACTTATCCACTGCGGTGGATAGGTAATATTTGACCAGTATCTGGGTGTACGCGCTCAGGTTCCCCACATTAAAAAGACCTTGTGTCACATCTCTCTCAAGTGGGGGAGAAGAGTAAATACCTCTGGCCCCTGGCTTTCCAACCTTCCAGCTGGGGTCCAAAATTACCAAAATAAGACCAGTTTAAGACCAGTTTAGACTGGTTTTGAACCTATCCACTGCAGTGGATAGGTAATATTTGACCAGTACTTGGGCATATGCGCTCAGGTTCCCCACGTTAAAAAAGACCTTGTGTCACATCTCTCTCAAGCGGGGGAGAAGGGTAAATATCTTTGGGCCACATAAGGACATATATTCAGTGACAACCCTATTTATTTTTGTCTGCCAGTTGGACGCTAGTTGGACATATCAGGAAGGTGAGTCTCACACCTTTGAATGTTCACCTTCCTACAGGGAGACAAAAGAAGACCACCATGTTGAAAGGTAAGTTATTTGACTTCTACAGGCCACATTTTCAGAATGAAAATTTGTTCACACCTTAATTTCATGCAATAAAATATATGTAAAAAAATAAAAAATAAGATAAAAATTGATAAAAACTGAGAGAGGCTTAAAGGGAGGTAACTGAAGATTCAAATTCAGAATGGTATCATTGATAACTCTTTCCTCCAATTAGAGAAACCTATATTCCTAACTTTTCACTAACACGCAAATACCATTGGGAAAGGTATTAATCCATCTCTTCCCTCCAGTTATGGGTTAAATAGCAGGACATATTGGGTTCTATAGCCTTGGCTGGCAACCAGTCTACCACAGAAAGCAGTGGCAAACTACTGCGGGATAATCTTCTGCTCAGTTAGTCATGTCTCTTTTGAGACATGATTACCCAAAGGCTTCTAATGGACATAAAGTAGGGGATCAGTTTTATATTTTTATGAAGTAATAAACTTATCCCCCACTAATTACTATTTAATAATATAATAATACATCTCTTCCCTCTCTATCTATGATTCAAATAACAAGACAGATTGGGTTCTATAGCCTTGGTTGGCAACCAGTCTACCGCAGAAAGCAATGGCAACCTACTGCAGGATAATCTTTTGCCCAGTCAGTCATGTCTCTTTCGAGACATGATCACCTAAGTATGTATCATATATAGCACTTAACTAAATAGATGGAAGCCTAATTAAAGCTTCTACTGGTCATAAAGTGGGGAATCAGTTCTCTATTGACATGAAGTAGTAAACTGATCCCCCACTAATTAGTACTAATATAATCCACCTCTTCTTCCTACAACTATGGGTTGAATAGCAGGACAGATTGGGTTCTATAGTCTTGACTGGCAACCAGTCTACGGCAGAAAGTAATGGCAACCTACTGCAGGATAATCTTCTGCCCAGTCAGTCATGTCTGTTTCGAGACATGAATGACGAAGCGTGTATCACGTATGGCACTTAATTGACTAAATAGATGGAAGCCTAATTAAAGCTTCTACTGCTCATAAAGTGGGGGATCGGTTCTCTATTGGCATGAAGTAGTAAACTGATCCCCCACTAATTAGTATCTAATAATATAATCCACCTATTCTTTTTACAGGTATGGGTGAATAGCAGGACAGATTGGGTTCTATAGCCTTGGTTGGCAACCAGTCTACTACAGAAAACAATGGCAACCTACTGCCAGATAATCTTCTGTCCAGTCAGTCATCTCTTTCGAGACATGATCGCCCAAGCGTGTATCACGTATGGCACCTAAATGACTGATATTCCTAATACTTGATATAATGCAAAAATATCACAATGATAAAAATTGGTCAATAATTATTAAGAGCTATTTATACTGAAACTCCTGCAGGCAGTTCCAAGTAATCCATAATAATATTTTAAATCTTGCAATCATATTTTTGGCATATGAATTATTGAAACTGTTTCTAAATCTAATTTTACCCCCACTGGCTATCCTCTTTCACTGCACTGTTTGGAATCTACTGACCTAGGAGAAAATAAGTCTGTCCAGAGTATATCCAGCCATTTTTAATGTCTCAAAAATTGGATTATTAAGTTTAGAAGTGAGAGAAGAAAATTGATCAGACTTTGGAAAATGAGTAGTCAAGTTCACTTTTTGTAGACTGCAATCCACTATCCCAGTCGCTTTCTATATCCAATCTTTTTTAATACTAGCAGCATAGCCCGGCGTTGCTCGGTGTAATGAAAGCTTTAAAACTAATCCATGGTCCTGGAGCTCAGACTCTTTGGACATTGGCACAAAAGACTAAAAAGCAATATTTGTTTCCAGTTAAAGCGAAACTGTAGACTGAAAGAAAAATGAATGGATGTAAGTCAAATTTTGATATCCTGGTATCAATATCAAATAAGTTTTTTTTGTCGTAAACTGAATTTTGAAGGCTAAATAAGTCCTCTGAGTAAATGGTATCATGGCTGAGACTAAGAACTACAATTATACCTACTTAGAGCCAAACCCAAAGCAAAAACTAAAATAAAAGGGCTGAAAAAATACAGACACACACAAACATCTTGCCTTCTTATATATATATATATATATATATATATATATATATTAATTATCGATTTTCTGCACTATTGTAAGAACTGCAACCTTGAAACTTCTGAATATCATTTCTTATGTCTTTGTCTATGATTGTATCAAATTTGATTAAAATTGGACCACTCCTTCTCTAACCTGATTTTTTCGATTATCGATATTTATCGGGGGTACCTCGACACAAAACCTAGCTAAGAACACTCGCAGACGCTTATAGTACAACTGTGTAAATTTTCAAGAAAATCGGTTCAGCCGTTTTGGAGTTTGTAGGTAATGAACACACACACACACAAAGTTCCATTTATAAATAGATTTAGATTTAGATTAGATTAGATTCAGATTTCAAGAATCAGATAATTATTATGGAAGCAAGGGGAGAAGGTGAATCAGATGCCATCACTGCTTTCATTTCAATTTCAGATCATAATTTCCATTTTGGAAAGTTTTATCTTGAGTCCTGTTTCTTGAAATATTTGATTGAAAATGTCAATTTTGTAATTGTGAAAAATGCTTCCCTCCTGGAACAAAACATGGCCAATCTAAAAACCAGAAAAACCTGATCTCATAGCTCAAAGAAATACCAAGAAAAATTTGTGGCTTATGCAAACTTCCAAGCCTCAGTCACTAAATGAATGTGAGTGAGAGAACAGCAGAGACCGATGAATTGGGTGGTTGTGCTTTGTTTGTTAAGTTTCACAGTAGTTTCACCAATTGTAATTGTAAAAAGACAGGGTACAATTAGTACTCGAAACAAACGTACCTTTTTGCAATACATTTTCTTTCTTGTTCAAGATCATTCTTTTCACAACTATGAATACTTTTGTCTATAATATGGTCACACTCTCATCATAAGTAAACTGGTTTTGGGAAGGAAACTTTTTTTCTCTTAGCAGATTCATTTGGGGTGTGGTATGAAATGCTACAGTGAGCAGTGCCCATCTCTTCACATCGTTGCTTGTATATTATTGTGATCGATCCCTACTTGACAGCTCAGATTCAGTCACTTTCCCACCGGCGCAATGTGGCTTTCCTGTGTCTCTTCTACAAATACTTTCACGGCTTCTGCTCCGATAAACTTAGCTCACTGGTGCCTTCTATATATGAATTTACTCGAGCCACAAGATTAGCAACTAGGTCCCACCCTTTTACTGTGAAACCAATAAAATGTAAATGCAAATTCTACTCCATCAGCTTCTTTTCTCGCACTTCCCGCCTGTGGAATTACCTTCCATTTACTTGCTTTCCCAACAGCTACAATCTCCAAAAATTTAAATATAAAGTCAATGATTATCTCCTATCGCACTAACCTGCATCCTCTCTCTCATGCTCCTTTCTCTGTCCACTCCACTCTTATCAGTATTCTCATCTTTCTCTTACTCATTTCCTGACACCCCCTATAACCTGTCACTCTTTCTCATAACTTTCCTCCTATGTAACCCTCTGTACAACAGTGGCAGTAAAATGCCTTGCTTGGGGGCGATATGATTATAAAAAAAAAAAAAATAAATATGGGCAGGAGTCATAGTTTAGAAAATGATCAAATACATTAGGGCTGTCATTTGCTCCTTGTTATACTCCTGATGATGTTCGAAATGTTTCAGTATTGGGCTCCTTACTAGACATAAATGATTTTGTGAACCAATATAGTTCCTATATTACAGTCAATGGAGTCAGAGCTTGGAAGGTGGTTTCTAATGAATGAGAAATGGAAGTGTCTATGGGAGGGGTCTTAATAAAAGGGAAAATTAGAAAATGATTTAAGGAGGCAAAGATTCAGAATTTGAGTAAGGAAATGTTTTTTTTTTCTGCACTGCTACAGTAACATCTTGTTCTAAGGTTTCCTTGCATTTTCTGATCAGAAAGCATCACATAAAGAAACATTAGTACAACTTAATTAGTACGCAAAAACTATAGCAGAAACTAAATACCAATATATTATAACTCAGATAAAAACTGAAAGTACTTTTGAGCTCTGAAGAAAAGTGTGAAATTGCAAACAAACTTAATAAATTTGGAAAAGTTAGAAAATTTCCTCAAAAAATAAAATGCCCTTACTCCATCAATTAGGCACCAAAAAGAATCCGTTCATTTATCAGATTGTATCCTATGAGCATCTTTAAATAAAGATCTTTGAATTCTGATCAACCTCAGATGAGCATTCTACTTACATTCATTTAATAAGGAGTCTGAATCTCACTTCATGCTTAGAATATGTTTAATGCTTCGGTTAATCAGAACCTTATGCTTCTAAGTTTCATGAGTGATTTGTTTTTTATGGCTTATCAACCCTTTGCAGGTTATTTAAATTCAGAAATTTTTTAAGACTGTAAGAATTTTATTTTTAAGATCGTAACAGTTTAGTGATGCAAGTCTTACTAATTAACCCATAGATGGGGGAAGAGGTGGATTCATACCTTTCCCAAGAATATTTGTACATAAGTAAATATAACAAACCCAAAAGGAATTGGTATTCAGTTCTCTGATTAACAAGTCTGAGCCATTATCCATTACACCACCCTCACATATAAGTGGTTACTCATCTATATACTGAACAGGCTTGATGTTGCTTAACTTTACAGATCATACAGGGAACCAGTGTTTCAACTTGTTGTGGCCATAAACCTTCTAAGCTCCATGCTAAGAAAAATAAATTAATAGAAAAGAGCGTAATCTGAACTGAAATTGTTTGATGGGGAGTGAACACTGTTTGTGATCTTAGTCTGCGACCCTGAGATCTGTGAAAATGTCATAGATTCAGAGGAAAACAAATTAACAATAATTTTTTTTCTTTTTCTAATGGCATGACCTTTCAGGATACAGACAATCATGGCTCTCCCCAGACTCCTTTTCATTATTATTTGGAAATTGCCATGGTTTCTAGAGAAAATGAAGTAGTTCCTCACAGCCTTCTGCTTAGTTTTGAATTCACAGTTATCTCCCCGGACTGGCTAACATCCAAGTTTACTGTTATTTAACCCATAGTTGGAGAGAAAATGGTTCATGCCTTTTCCAAGGTGAGTGGCGTGAAAGTGAACCCAACAAGCTCAGCTATGATTTTAACCCAGCACACCACTTATACTTTTATTACTGAGAACAATTACGTTAACCACACGTCTAACAGAATGCAGGCATTGACATATTGAATTCTATCAACTTCCATGTGTAGCATACAGCCACAACTTCACCATGCTGTTTTGCTGCTAAGGTCTTTATAGTAAGTTGATGTTCTTACGGGGTGGAATTTCTAGCCCTAAGCCCAACCATATTTGTATTCAAAGATATTCTACTAGGCTGGTTGCCAACCAAGGAGAGAGAGAGAGAGAGAGAGCCCAGTCTGCCCTGCTTCCACTCAAAGCAGGTAGGAGGTGTAACAGAAGAGACTGATACATACTTTTCCAAGGTGCAGTACTGTGCAAAAGTATTAGGACAAGAACTATTTTATCTTTAATGAGGCATATTGACAGAAAATAAACAATTTAATTAAAGTCATTTTATTTGATTAACTCAGCAAATGCTTAAACAAGAAAAAATACTTGTTACAAAATAAATTTAATATTTAGCATAATAGCCTTTTGCTTTGATCACAGCCTTCATTCTGTCAGGCATTGACATCACAAGCTTCTTCAATGTATCTAATGGTATCTC
Organism: Ascarosepion bandense; assembly: GCA_037127315.1. Lineage (NCBI taxonomy): Eukaryota > Metazoa > Mollusca > Cephalopoda > Sepiida > Sepiidae > Ascarosepion > Ascarosepion bandense. Next base: position 3,571,594 of record JBBBDQ010001079.1, read on the forward strand.
ATGCCAAGCAGCTTATATTTCTTCCCAAAGTGTGTCTTGCAAAGTAACCTTAGATTTATCATTTAGAGGGGGAATAAGAAAATAGTCAGTCATATCCAAGGATAATAGAATAATGAGTAGTTTCAAAATAACTAGTTTAATAGAAAATAAGAAAAATTAAATATAACTTCTTTTTAATACATTTCTTTTACACAATATTTATTATCAATTTACTTGGCTTTTTACCCTGTATTTGAATTTCAGGGAGGTTTTTAGGAAAATCACTCCTGTCTTAATATTTTTGCACACTACCGGTAGTGTGCAAAAGTGTTAGGACAGGAGTGATTTTAAACTTTATTTTGATGCCTCATAAAAGATAAAATAGTTCTTGTCCGAATACTTTTGCACAGTACTGGATATTTGAGTGAAAATTAATTCAAAGGCTTAAGCTAAAGTTTGAACTCAGCATGCCAGTTCTACTTTTCATACCCGTACCTATGAGAGTAAGGAGTTCAAATTCCAGCTGGGTTCGTTATCTTCACTAAAGCACAAAATACCCTTGGGAAAATTATGAATCCATCTATTCTCTCTCCAGCTATGGGTTGAATAACAGGACTGACTGGGTCCTATAGCTTTGGTTGGCAATAAATTTGCTACAGAAAGAAACGGCAACCTACTGTGGGAAAATCTTCTGCCTAGTCAGATATGAATTGAAAGAGACATGATTGTCCAAGCACTTAACTGACTGACTGACCGACCTATTATATTACCCTTACATCTAATAGAATGCAAACCTATTTAAAAAGAGAAGTGCAGCCTGGAGTTAAAATATTCCCCCTGAATACAGCACCTCGCCATTGCACTAAAAGAGAAGTGTTACTTGGCCTTGTGTCACATTCAGAATAAATAGCTTGTTTAATTTTATTTTTCACTTTCAGTTGCAATCAGATTGTTAAATAGATTTTTTTAATGATTTTGATAAGAAGGACTTTCAATAAACTTGAGTAAAAAAAAATATTTTATTTGTTTTTAATCAAAGCATGCAATTGTGAAGTCCCATTAATTTTTTCTTTTCATCTTGGTTGCAGCTAGCATCCCTGTAAGATCTTGTAATTGTTCGGTAATTACCAACAGATCTTTTCAAAGACAGTGGCATAAAAAAAAGAAAAAAAGACAAGGATAATGAAAAAAATCCACCAAAATTTAAAACCAAAGTTAGCAATGGAGATAGCTCATTACCACATGTGGCTTACAATAATTGGCTAATGTTTGTAAATAATGAAGTTCAGAAGCCCAAGCAATATTTGTTTTCTAAAGACAAAGAAAAACCATTTATTTTCCAATGTAGAAATTACTGATCCTATTTTATATTTAATGGTATTGGGGACATACCCTCATCTGAAGTGATGAGTTCGTGATGAGTCTAAAGTTCGGGGCACACTTATACAATAATTAAAACTTTAGAGTGCATTTTAAATTTTATTAAGGAAAAAATTAGTCATTAAGTTTGAAAATAGGAAAATATTAAGTCTCTTGAAATAAGTATTTATTTTTAAGACATTACATTATATATTTATGCGATACAGTTTCTATTTAAAAGGATTTATAAAATATCTATTTCTTTTAAAAAGGCCGATAGTGATTTAAATCCCTTGAGGAAACCAAAAGGGAAAAGATTATCTTCTTCTTCAAGTGCTGTGTCCCTTCAGAACGTAGGCAATCATGGACTTCCACTTGGCTCTTTTTCTTGGCGCTCTCAGTAATTTTTCTTTTGGCATTTCTTTCAAGCCCCACTCCATCAACCATTTGCTCAGACCTAACTGCTTTCCCCTGTCTCTCCTTCCCTTTATCCGACCTGTGAGTATCAAGTTCTCCAGGCTTTCATTCCTCATTTACGTGTCCCAGGAACCTGATTTGTCTCTTCCTGATGTTTATTATCAGTTTTCTTCTCGTTTGCATCCTTTCCAACACCTCATCGTTGCACATGTGCTCTGTCCATGGTATCTACTTCTTAAAGATTAAGGATTTTAGCATCCGGCTAAAAATATCAAATAACAAAATCTTGACTTAGACATGAGAGCCATGTCCTTGGGATCTCAAGCTTTTCAAAAGTAATGATTATTTTTAAATATCTTCTTTTATGTGCCATATCCCTTCGGGACGTAACGATCATGGCCCTCCACATCTTATATCTCTTAATATATTCTGTCTTGTTATTTCTCCCAACCCCTGCTCTGCCATCCGTTTGTTTAAACTCATCAAGTATGTCATGTGCTGCCTTCCCTTGTCCCTCTTTCCCAGTATATGTCTTGTGAGTATCAGATTTTCCAAGCCCTCCTTCCTCATCATGTGTCCCAGAAATTTCAACTTTTTCCTCCTGATGTCAAATGTAAATTTTTTTGTTTCTATTCTCTCCAATACTCTTCTGTTAACTTGGATTGGCTGCTAAAAGAGCAACAGAACGCCGCACCATGTCACAAAAAAGGAGAACCCAGTCGTGGATGTCAGACAATTTCTGCAACCATGTCACCCTTTACATCTGGCCACCTAACTCCCCTGACTGCAACCCCACTCGATTACATGTGGGGTGCAGTTGAGCAAGAGACCAAAAAAATCTCCACAGATGAACTGAAGGCAAGGATTATGACAGCATTCACCAACTTAAACAAGGAGACTATCCAGAAGAGATGCAGGAGATTCCAAGGTTGTCAGGAGGTCGTGGTTGAAGTCAATGGTGATTTTATTTAACAAATTTACTCTTTAGTATTTCAAGATATTTTTGTGCAATTTGAGGAAATATATTTGTTAAAATGGGACGTCAGTATTATTTTCATTTTCGCATAATTCAGACAACACTTCATCAACTGCACCCTACGCATAATAATCAAGGGGGGTTGCAGTTTGGGTAATCAGGTGGCCAGGTGTAAGGAGGGATATGATCACAAAAATTGTCTGACAGCCATGACTGGGTCCTCCTGCTTGTGCAGCACGATACAAAGTCCTTTTTGCCAGACATGGAGTCTTCTAGTAACTATCCTCTTGACTCAGGGAAGTACTACCTCTGTTTTGAGTCTCACCAACAAATTTGAGAATTCTTTTCTGAGAATTGTAGAAATCAAATAACTTACCTTCTAACATGGCTGCCTTCTTTTTGTCCCTTTGAAGTAATCTACTTCATTCATAGGAGAGTATCTAATTCAGCAGGTGGGGTAGTCCATTATAATATAATGAACCTGCCCAACATATTTGCATGAGTGGATTCTATTCACTTACATATATCTCTCCATTAATCACTCAAACAGGTTTTCCTTGCATTTGGAGTGACTACACCAATCTATTTGTGTGCCAAATCAATTGCTATTAACCAATATCCAACAAGAATGATCAGAGTGAGTTTCCAAGATGCTGTACCTTCGTAATCACTATCAGACTCAAATACTCTGAAATGTTCATATTGGAGTTTGTTGCAATGACAAGTACAGTATGCCATTCCCAAATTTTTGGCAGAGTGAATTGTGTAATGGTGCTCTTTTGCTCACAGACAGTGTCCAACTGATTCTACTATACTTTGCAGTCAACGAAAATGAACATGACCAAAACATACGAGTAAAATTAAAACTATGAAACAATTTACCTATCGCTCCCTGTAATTCATCATCCCAAAAATTCGGATAGAAAAAACAAAGACTATGTGGTAGTTCAGGGTCTGATCAGCGGTGATGGAATGAAACCACTTTAGTATTGGAGGCACTGGAATGTTGTCGATTCAGTTAAAGCATCAGATTAATGGTAAGAGAGATTAAAGAGAGAGCAATTTTAGTTTCACATTATAGGCATTACTATATCCGTGATATGTAACACCTAAATATATCGGAAGGAAGAATGAAAGAGAAGCATAAGAAGTATGTATCTTGTTACGTCTTTCTTTGCATTAAGGTATATCCTGTACAAGTTCCGAGGGCTTCTCGAGGTAAGAAGTTTGGAAAATTTGATACACAGAGGACAGATTGAAAGCTAGATGAACAGAAGAAAACAATGTATAACCTACTTAGCAAGCTTGTATAAATAGATGACAAAACAAGGTTTAGGATAAATAACAAAAGATAAAATTTAATAAAGTGAAGACAGGGAAATTGTGGTGAGCCATGATTGCCAACATCCTGAAAGAATAAAGAAGAAGAATGAGCTTGTGTAAACGGATGGCGGAACAAGGTTTACCCAAAAAAATTTATTTAGAGATGTTTTTTGGCTGGTTGGTTTTTATGGCATATCAACCTCGGAGGATCATTTATTGCCAACTAAATTTTTATTTATTTATTGCTGGTAATACCTTTTTCTTTTCAACAATTTATTGTTGTTTTTATATAAGTTTTGTGTCTAGTAATACTTTTTTCTTTTCGAGTATCAAAATTCATTGAGATTTGTTTTTAAGAGCAAGGTCCTCAAGTCCTACCCTGTTATTTAACCCATAACTAGAAGGAAGGGATGGATTAATACCTTTCCCAAGGGTACCAGTGCTTAAGTGAATGCAGGGTATTCAACTGGAATTCGAACTCGGCTCACCGATTTCTCTTTGAGCCAATATCCACTGCACCATAACGCACATCTGTCTATTTAGAAATGTAAAAAACAGGAAATTTGAAAGTCTTGAACGTCTTGAAGGAAAATGAAATATAGAAGAAGCTCTTCAATGAAGTTAATGTCTAAAATCAAAATAAAAAAATCATTTATTTGTATTTAATAATTGTTCTTGTTTATCCTATATGCATTTTGTTGGATTAAATTATATGGTCTTTCTATATATTTTTTAAGCATTATTATGGGCCTAGGGTAGAAGTGTAAAAAAATCTGAACCATTTATTTAATTTATGAAGTAGATTGTTCTTGTTCCACTAACTAGGTCTGCGGATTACTATTTAGTTTTCTGTCAAATATCTTAATGGTTTTGAAGTAATTGTATTAAATTTTAATATTAAATTTAAATCCATCTATATGCATTTTGTTGGATTAAATTATATGGTCTTTCTATATATTTTTTAAGCATTATTATGGGCCTAGGGTAGAAGTGTAAAAAAATCTGAGCTATGAAACTAAATGTTATCACGATTACAGATGATATGGTGGTGAAAATTAAATAGGGTCAACCTGATATTTTGTCACAAATTAGTGGGTTAAAATCTGATCTGTTTCATGTACAACACACCCTGATTGTCAGTTATGTGAGTAAAGATGGCCATCATTGCTTTTATACAAAGGGTAAAAATAAAGAAAAGATTTTTTTTTCATCTTATGATATATAAATCAGGCAGTATCAGGTGACTAAAAAAAAGAACCTGAGGCACAATTAAATGCCTCCTCCAACTTGCCCAAAAATGTAATCCTAAGTAGACAGAAGTTGTTGAACGACATTTTTATGACACGGATAATTTTTTTTCTAAGAAGTAATTACATCTGACATGGGACAGTTCCATCAATTTGGTTAAGTGACTGGCTTGGATGTCACAAAAAAAAGTAAGTGATCAGAAAATTGAATTTGAGAAAATAAATAATAAAAGTATAGAATTAAGGAGAAAGAAAATGGAAGGAAATAGGAGAAAGGAGAGGGTGCAGAAGAAAGAAGAGAGAAAACAAAAACAACTAAAAACAAATGAGAGAGAGAGAAGAAAGAAGAGAATAAATGAGAGGGAATAGAGAACAAGAAAGAAAAGGGGCAAGAAAATATGGAAGAGAAAACAAATAGGAAACAAGAGAAGAGAAAGAAAAGATAATAAAGTGAGAGAGAAAAAAGAGAAAGAGAAAGAGTAGAGAATAATAGAGAAGGAGTAAAGGAGGAGAGAGAAAAGGCACAAGAAAAGAAAGAAAAATAAACACCAATGATGTTATGATGATTGTAAGCATTTCCGGTTTCACTAGGGAAAGCTGGGATCTAGATGGATCCAACAGCGTGTTTGAATAAATAAGTTAAGTTTACCCCATCCTGTGTCATCTTGATGTTGCTTTGACTTTTCGGAAGTCTTACATAACTTATCTTTCCATCTAAGCCCTACTAGGGAAAGCTGGGATCAAGATGGATCCAACAGCGTGTTTGAACAAATAAGTTAAGTTTACCCCATCCTGTGTCGTCTTGATGTTGCTTTGACTTTTCGGAAGTCTTACATAACTTATCTTTCCACTCTAAGCCCTACTAGGGAAAGCTGGGATCAAGATGGATCCAACAGCGTGTTTGAACAAATAAGTTAAGTTTACCCCATCCTGTGTCGTCTTGATGTTGCTTTGACTTTTCAGAAGTCTTACATAACTTATCTTTCCACTCTAAGCCCTACTAGGGAAAGCTGGGATCAAGATGGATCCAACAGCGTGTTTGAATAAATAAGTTAAGTTTACCCCATCCTGTGTCATCTTGATGTTGCTTTGACTTTTCGGAAGTCTTACATAACTTATCTTTCCACTCTAAGCCCTACTAGGGAAAGCTGGGATCTAGATGGATCCAACAGCGTGTTTGAACAAATAAGTTAAGTTTACCCCATCCTGTGTCGTCTTGATGTTGCTTTGACTTTTCGGAAGTCTTACATAACTTATCTTTCCACTCTAAGCCCTACTAGGGAAAGCTGGGATCAAGATGGATCCAACAGCGTGTTTGAACAAATAAGTTAAGTTTACCCCATCCTGTGTCGTCTTGATGTTGCTTTGACTTTTCGGAAGTCTTACATAACTTATCTTTCCACTCTAAGCCCTACTAGGGAAAGCTGGGAAAAAGAAAATGAGAGAGAGAGAGTAGTGAAAAAACATATGAAGAGAGAAGTGGAGAAAAAAGAAAAATGAAAAAGTTAAAAACAAAAAGTACAAAGTTCGAAGGCTAAGTTGAAGAAAGCAAACAATACAAATAAGAGAAAACGAGAAAAATGTTTCCGAAAAAATAAAATATTTTTGCAAAATTCTTAGTCTGCCTCCTACAATGAATTCAATAATGCACACGCAGCTAATTCTCACATGCACCCGGAAATACTGAGTCAGTCTACCAATAAATATCATAAGATCTCAAGTTTAATTTTTAGACACTGCTCAAGTAGACTAGTCCATTTGTAAGAAAGAAAAAACTTTTAGGTAATAATTTTTAAAGGTTTGTAGGTTGGCATTCATTAGATCTTCATTTGAAGGATAGCATTCATGAGATCTTCATTTGAAGGATAGCATTCATGAGATCTTCATTTGAAGGATAGCATTCATGAGATCTTCATTTGAAGGATAGCATTCATTAGATCCTCATTTGAAGGATAGCATTCATTAGATCCTCATTTGAAGGATAGCATTCATTAGATCTTCATTTAAAGGTTAGCATCCATTAGATTTTCATTTGAAGGTTAGCAGCCATTAGATCTTCATTTGTAGGTTAGCATTCATTAGATCTTCATTTGTAGGTTAGCATTCATTAGATCTTTAATGAGCTATAAAATTTTGTCAGAAATTAAAATTGTTAATTTTTAATCACTTTAGAAGCAAAATCCTATTCATAAAATCAATACATCAATCAATGGCAAATTATTGGAGTTAGCTGTTCTATATACAAAAACATATTTTTTCTTTTTACAAAAAAATTTTAAAATAAAGAAGTCTTAAGGACATATCCTGTTCAAACACCAGTTCCTGTACAATCACTGAAGTTAAGCAATGTTGAGACTGGTTTGTACCTAGATGGGTGACTGCTTGGGAATAAAGGTATTGTAAGCTTAGATGCAGAGGTGATGTAATTGAGTAACGACTCAGAATATTCACTAATGCACAAATACCATTGGGAAAAGTATAAGTCCACCTCTTCTCATCCCAGCTAGGGGTTAATTAGTAAAACTTGTAGCACTAAATCATTCTCCAAAAAAAAAAAAAAAATACTATTTAAAAATATAACCTGCAAAAATCAAGTCAAATCAAAGAAATAAACAAGGGATATGCACATTTTTTAATTAAAGAACAAAAATTTACATGAATTAATAAATGTTGGGGATTGAGGAAAGTCTAATAAATGTAAATCTATAGAAAATTTTTCCCAAAAGAAAATAATTCAAAAGTCGATCCATCGATTTAAATTGCATTAATTATGTATGAATATTTTTTTTTTAATGAGAAAAGATTTTTTTTTTTTGAACTGCACAAATATTTCAAGGCGACATGCATTGATTGGAGATTATGAAATGTTCAGGTCAACCAAATGCTATCCAAATATCAGAAAACTCAAGAACTCATGAAAACTGTTAATTTAAAGAATATCTGAAATACATTATTTATTAGAAATTTTATGATTACACTGTTTCTGTGTCCACTGAGTCAGTCTTCTGATTGTTTTTATTCTGTCAACCTGTATTCAATTATTATGTAAGATTTTGTAACATTGTATTTGGAATGGCTTTGTAGTTTTTACAAGGGCTAAAAAATTTAAGCAACATATGTACCAAGGCAAATCTCTTAATATGACCCTCAAAATACTCTCATGATCTTCATCAATATACATTTAAATTAAACATGTCCTCGTTTCCTTTTCTGCACATGTTTCAAAGCAAAATGTGTTTCGCTTCATGAGGGTGGGCATCATGGTATCCCAGTCACCCACAAAACGGCTAAAAAACTCATGAACTCTTCCATAGGGATAATCGATTTAAATGATACATGAAATGTTATTTACTGTAACAAGGGTGGATTTTTGTCAGCCTAATCAAGAGACTTTCTGACTATCTTCGAAAGAAAGTGTAGAAATGAATGAAAGACAAAAAAAATTAAGATGAAAAAGTGAAAACAAGCACCCGAATGAAATGACATGAGTAAAAGATAGAGAATGAAAAAGTGAGAATGAAAAAGGATAGCTAGTGAAATAAAAGGATTGGAAAAAGAAAAAAAATTAAAGTAAAAAATAAAAAAAGAAAAAAGAATAGAAAAAAGAACGAAGAAAAAACTAAAATTAAAAACTTGAAAAAGAAAGATTACCAAAATATAACAAACGAAAGAATAGAAAAAGTAAAAAATAAAGTAAAAAAGAAGAAAACTTTAAAAAAAATGAAGAAATCAAAAGAAAAAGAAAGGAAAAGAATGGAATGGAAAGGAAAGGAAGAAAGGAAAAGAAAAGAAAGGAAGAAAGGAAAAGAAAGGAAGGAAAAGAAAGGAAGAAAGAGGAGGAAAGGAAAAGAAAGGAAGAAAGAGGAGGAAAGGAAAAGAAAGGAAGAAAAAGGAAGAACGCAGAGGAAAGGAAAAGAAAGGAAGAAAGAGGAGGAGAGGAAAAGAAAGGAAGAAAGAGGAGGAGAGGAAAGAAAGGAAGAAAGGAAAAGGAAGGAAGAAAGGAAAAGAAAGGAAGAAAGAGGAGGAGAGGAAAAGAAAGGAAGAAAGGAAAAGGAAGGAAGAAAGAGGAGGAGAGAGGAAAAGAAAGGAAGAAAGGAAAAGGAAGGAAGAAAGAGGAGGAGAGGAAAAGAAAGGAAGAAAGGAAAAGGAAGGAAGAAAGAGGAGGAGAGGAAAAGAAAGGAAAAGGAAGGAAAGATCAGAAAAAGAATAAAGAAATAAAAAAGATGCAAGCAAATATGAAAGATTGAAAAATTAAGAAATAAGATTTTTATTTGAATGAAAAGCATGCAATTCAATTTATCAAAGATTTAAAAAAAAAACTATCCCTTCTGATTTGTTGTTAATCAAGAGTGAAAGACAAAAAACAAAAATCCATCCAATGACAAGTGCCTATTTAAATAAAACTGATTTGTTCTGTCCACAACTCAGCAACTATGAAAGGGAAACACTTTTAAGATTTCAACATTTGTCATCTCAAATTATAATTCTTTGATAAGTAGATTAACTAAGTCTGGCATAAGGAGTTTTGTTTTTCTCTCACTCAACTGTGCCCTATATATAATAATAAAGAGGGTTGCAGTCTAGGGAGTAGGGTGGCCAGATGCGAAGGGGTGATATGGTTGCAAAAATTGTCTGGCAACCATGACAGAGTTCACCTACTTCTGTGGCATGGTGCGGAGTCCTGTTGCTAGAAATAGGGTCTTCCAGCAACCACCCTCTTGATCCAGGACAGTACTACCTCCTTAATACAATTGATGTAGACCTCTATGTTGAGACTAAGCCCCTGTGGAAAAACAAATCAAAGCATAACATCACCATTAGTGATTACTCCAAACACCTTCATGATCACCATTAGAATCATAGAACTCTTTCTGAATTCTCTGTACTGTCCCTAGATTGACACCCAGTTTGTATTCTGGCACAAGTGCCAAGCAGTACAGCATGCCATTTCCAAATTTCTGGCAGAGTTAATTGTGTCAGTGTTCTTTTTCTCACAGACAGTGCCCAACTGACCCTACTATACAGTTAAATTGACAAAATGAAAAACAAACACTCATACAAAAAAATGGAAAATATAAAATGGCAATAATTTACCCATCACACTCTGTGTATATGTGCGTATATATGTATGTATGTATGTATGTATGTCCAGAAAAGAAAACACTTAAACGAACAAAAGAAAAAATAAAATAAAGATGCTTCAGAAAATTAACAAGACTTTGTGTGTTGCCTGAGCTATGAGTGAAATATAAAGAGATATAACTGGGATTTCATCTCTCAGCAGCCGTTGTATGTTTTCTCATGTGCTTTTATCAACATCAATTCAATTTTCAGCCACCAAGCAATGGGCACAGAGTAACGAACCAGCCTTAAGTTTCTGGTCTGGTTGTGGGGAAAACTCCGTCCGAAGCACTACTGTAGAAAGTATATTTAGATGTTCACAGGTTTTTAAGTGAGACAAGAAGTTCAAAGTTGAACACAAGGACATAGTAAAAACGACCTCAGGAGCAGAAAATCTTCAACAAGCAAGACTGAGGCCAAGGTTGAACCTGTGAGGTAGGCAGCGTCTTGCAATCGTTGGCTGACTATTCAACTGATTTCAAGTGAGCAGAGCATGAACTGCAACAGAGTCTCATTGGAGATTTGGGCATGTGGTCATCAAAGGGACAATTTTTTTGGATGTGTAAATGATCAAGGGATGTGCTTTGCGGTGCAGTGGATATTGGCTAAAAACGAGAAATCGGGATGCCGATTTCAAATTACAGTTGAATTCCTCGCATTCACTTACACACAAATACACTTACAAATACAAATACAAATGTTAATCTGTCTCTTCCCTACAGTTATGGGTCAAATAATAGGACAGATTGGGTTTTATAGCCTTGGCTGGTAACCAGTCAACCACAGAAAGCCATGGCAACCTACTGTGGGATAATCTTCTGCTCAGTCAGTTATGTCTCTTTCGAGACATGATTGCCCAAAGCGTGTATCACGTATGGCACTTAACTGACTGACTGACTGAAGCGATCAAGAGAGCTGTGATAACGGAGCTACAGAAAATCTTTGTATATATATCTATCTAAACTTATTTATAAATGGAACTTTGTATGTGTGTGTGTGTGTGTCTCCGTTACCTATAGACTCTGAAACAGCTGAACCGATTTTCTTGAAAGTTTACACAGTTGTACTATATGCGTCTACGAGTGTTCTTAGCTAGGTTTTGTGTCGAGGTACCCCCGATAAATATCGAAAATCGATAATCGAAAAATTCGGGTTATAGAAAGAGTGGTCCGATTTTAATCAAATTTGATACCCTCATAGACAAAGACATAAACAATATTCAGAAGTTTCAAGGTTGCAGTTCTTACAATAGTGCAGAAAATTTGATATCGATACCAGGAAATCAAAATTTGACTTACATCCATTCATTTTTCTTTTAGTCTACGGTTTCACTTTAACTGGAAACAACTATTGCTTTTTAGTCTTTCGTGTCAACATCCAAAGAGTCTGAGCTCCAGGACCATGGATTAGTTTTAAAGCTTTCATTACACCCGAGCAACGCCGGGTTATACTGCTATATATATATATATATATATATATATATATATATATATATATATATATATATGTATGTGCGATTGTTAAATTGTCGCAACTATTTTATTAGGTGCGATTGGTAAATTGTCGCAATTATTTTATTATTTCAAATATTCATTAGGCTGAGTATGAGCTCCAGGACCATGGATTAATTTTAAAGCTTTCATTACACCCGAGCAACGCCGGGCTATACTGCTAGTTATAGCATATTTGTCATGTTATCAGTAACCTGAGAAGGAAAGCCATGAAGTGTTGGGAGTCCAACATTTTACTTGAAACAATCCGACTCAAGAAGACCACCAGATTTGCATATAACCATACATACAGACAGTAAAATGGTTTTTTGTTTTTATTTTCATTTTCTTTCTCCCAAACAATTTTCATTAGATTTTTGACTTCCTTTCATTTCTTAAACCTAGCAACCACAAATAGATTATCTTCTTTCCAATTGACACCAAGATTAGTCAACAAGATAAAAAATCTTTTTATATCTCAAAATTGAAACTGTTTGTATGTCAGTGAGACAAGTGAATCAATTTTTAGATGACATGGCAGTAAAAATCTTTCTCATTATTCCAGGTAAAATCTCGAAATAATTAAACCTGCCTATATCCACTAAAAGAAAATCTAATGAAAACTTAGTCGGTTTGTTTGTTTGTTTAGGGGCATATCAACCTCCATAGGTTGTTTCCACCCACGTCTATCGGTTCACACTCCACCCACGTCTATTGAACAGGTTAAGAGGCTCATCCCTTGTTCCCTGTTTAGGATGTGGTTTCCGGCTTTCTCTTTACCAATCTTCTCACTATTATGTAGCCCCCTGCACATCAGTGGCGTTACCGCCTTGCTCGGGGTGATACGATTAAAAAAAATAAATAAATAAAAATATGTAAATATAAATATTTTGTATGCAGTTTTCTTTTATATTTTTAAGAGATAATAATTGTTTACTGATAAAAGTCTTACTAATTAACCCATAGATGAGGGGAAGAAGAGGTATGTATTGATACATTTCCCAAGGATATTTGCACTTAAAAAGTGAATACAACAAACAGTTGTATCACCCAGTTGGCAGTACAATATTAGATTATGTGTGCTGAAGTATATAAAGAGAGAGAGTTGCAGGGACCAGAGTTCAGTAATAATCGTCAATGACATTCCAAATTTCTGACTGCGATTAATCTTTATTTACAGAGCTATTTCAGTCCAAAGACTATTTCATCTTTGAGAGTGCTAGAGGGGTGTCAGCTGCTCTACAGCACAACCCTACAGCTCTCCAATTAATTATCATGAGCAATTATCCATTACAACACTTGCACATCAAAGCTTACAGCACATTGTATTCTCAAGTGGTCACTCATCTAGGTACTGACCAGGCTCGATGTTACTTATCTTTGGTGAATGTATGAGAACTGGTGTTTCAATATAGAGTAGTGAGAAGCCAATGAAGACACATTATGTGCCCCATTATTACGACACTGGAGCACACACAGTCCTTCCTTTCTGCTTTCTTTAGCTACCTTCTGTAAGAGGTCTTGTAGTTTCCTTTCCGTGTCTGCTATCAGTATTGTATCCTCTTTTCTAATCCCTGTTGTACTATTTACTCAAGCTTGTTAGGTAGGTTATGTGCTGCTTTCCTCTGTCCCACTTGCTAACGTGTTTCTTGACATTCTATAACCTTCATCGCTCTTTCAATCATAGATTTTATTCATCTTTATATTGTTTCAACTTAAATATTACTTGCAATAGTTTTAGTATTTTTCAGAAATCTTTCTTTTTGAATATGGTTTTCTATTTTCATATTTTCTTCTATATGAGGAAATCCTTTCCATTTACTTGCTTTCCCGACAGCTACAATCTCCAAGAATTTAAATGTAAAGTCAATAGTCATCTCCTATCTCACTAACCTGCATCCTCTCTCTCATGCTCCTTTCTCCGTCCACTCCACTCTCATCAGTATTCACATCCTTCTCTTACCCACTTCCTGACACCCCTTCTCATAACTTTCCTTCTATGTAACCCCCTGCAAAACAGTGGCAGTAAAATGCCTTGCTTGGGCGATATGATTATAAAAAAGATAGATAGATAGAATTCTCTTCCGTTTACTTGTTTCCCTGACAGCTACAATCTCCAAGAATTTAAATGTAAAGTCAATAGTCATCTCCTATCTAACTAACCTGCATCCTCTCTCTCATGCTCCTTTCTCCGTCCACTCCACTCTCGTCAGTATTCTCATCCTTTTCTTACCCACTTTCTGACACCCCCTGTAACCTGTCACTGTTTGTCATAACTTTCCTCCTATGTAACCTCCTGCAAAACAGTGGCAGTAAAATGCCTTGCTTGGGCAATATGATTATGAAAAAAAAAAAATATGCCGTGACCCTTCAGGACATAGGAGATTATGGCTCTCAACAACTTCCTTCAAGATTAGTATCTTGGATTATAAAAATGACAGAGTACTATTTACTACTCTATCGTAGAGATTTGGATGAGTTATGTTCCTTAGCGCCATCAGGTCAGATGCACCATGTCATGTTCACAGTGGCAAACTATCCATTTCATTAGCATCCCTTTAATAGAAAGTAAGTTCCACTCATAACTTCTTCCCCAGAACTGTTACTTTGTAGAGCAGGCTCCCGAGAGAATGTTTCCCTGACAATTCCAATCTTGATCCCTTTACGTCCAGTATCAACTGTCCTCATAATATTCTACTACTTTCACCTTCCTTACCATCTCCCTCAGTAACAACCTCTTGTGAGTGAACCTTGGGACGTATATTGGCTGAGCTATCAGTAATCAAACAATGGCTTATTAACCCTTTTGTGGGTTATTTAAAGCTGAAATGAATTTTAGATTGTAAGCTATTGAACAGGTGAAGAGGCTCATCCCTTGTTCCCTCTTTAGGATGTGGTTTCCGGCTTTCTCTTTTCCAATCTTTTCACTCTTACATAGCCCCCTGCACATCAGTGGCGTTACTGCCTTGCTTGGGGTGATAAAAAGAAATTTTTTTCTTTTTTGGTAAATGAACATTGGATAAAAAACATTTTGGAGATGTTTTTTCCTCCCAGATATAAATCCTCCTATTTAAACCATAACTGAGGAGAAGAGATGGATTGATACTTTTCCCAAGGAAATTTGAATGTAAGTGAATGTGATTTGAACCCTGCTCTCCAATTTCTCCTTCTGAGTTGCCATCCATTACATCACTTGAGCATCCAAGTGAATGAAGATGACCAAAAAAATTTAAAAAAATAAAAATAAAAAGAAGTGGTGTATAGCTTAAAGTAACGTTTTTCTAATGATTTTTGTCTAAAAAAGAGTAATATTTTTTTATGTGTGTTGTGATGCAGTAGATATCAGCTCGAAATGAGAAAATTGAGAGCCCAGTTGAAATCACGTTTGAATTCACTGCATTAAAATATGTGCAAATACCCTTAGGAAAAGTGTAAATCCATCACATCTCCCTCTAGCTATGGGGTAAACAGCAGGACATATTGGGTTGCCTTGGTTGGTAACTGGTCTACTGCAAAAAGTAATGGCAACCTACTGCAGGAAAATATTCTGCCCAAGCAGTCACATCTCTTTCAAGACTTTTTTCACTCAAATGTGTATCACCTGTAGCACTTAATTGACTGGTATCCATTAAAGAATAAGTGGTTGACTCTCCACAGTTTCCTTAATATCTATATTAAGGTGATGTTACAAATTAATTCTTCTTAGATAGGAGGAAATTTTGTCACAAATAATATTCTTTTTTCTTATGATGCAGTGAAACATACCTAAAAAAATAATTTCCAAATTGCAACAATTTGAACCTTTTTGAGAACATATTTAAATTTGGAATATAATTAAAATTGTTGCATATTTTGATGTGCAATGAAGTTTTTGAAAATTACAAAATTCTTGACTACTTCTGTTATCTTCTTCAATACTTTTTCTTGAATAGTCTTTCTTTTCATTACAAGTGGATGTTAAAGATTTTAGTGCAAGAAAACACCAATCCTTCAGGTCACGGTCACAATACTAAATAAGGATTTTTATTACCCCCACCTCATCTCATTTCTTTTTGTCTTCAGTTAGATGATGCTAACTAAAAGTGGTGAGCCGTCTGACTGAGAGGATCTTTTTCACTTAGTTTGTAAATAAGAGTGTATACGTAAGAATATAAGACGAGGAATAACAACACCTACCACCAAAAAGATTTGTTATAGAGAGAGATTGGGTGGGGTGGGTAGACATCTGTTTTTCTTAACAACATTTTTTCCCAGGATTCAAATATTATTCAAATCTTATTTTTGCACTTCTCCCACTCGAGGTCAAAGTAATTTAATTACATCCATTTTTTTTCCCATTTCTCTCTTTGAGAAACCAAAAGGAAGCATTCACTCCAATTTAAAAGCCAGCCAAAATTTTTTAAGATTTGGACGGTGAAAGCTGGGAAAAGTAGCAAATGAGTCAGAAAGGAAGAATAAATATTTCTATTAAACAAGTTATTCATTGAACAATTCCAACTCAGAAGAGCTAAGGATTGAACTGATACTACACACTGATCCTAGTTAAAAATACACAATAGCTGGAAATATAAGCAAAAGGAATAATTGTATAGTTAATAAACACAAACAAGAGAAAGAACATATTTTATAAGATCTCTCAAATATTCAGACTGGTAGAAGGAAATGAATAAATATACTGTTTGATAAATAAATAAAAACAGATCAACTATTCAAATATGAGTATCCATTAAAAATATCCTTAAAGCAATAAACTAAAATAGTTAATAAAGAAAAGCAAACGGCCTAATCCTAGTCCCCCTCTCCTAAAAAAAAAAAAGAAAAAAAAAGCAACGATAGATATAAGGTCTTATATGTGAAGTTTAAGTACATTATAGATTAAAAATTCAGAACTGCTTATTGCATTTGAACAAATCTCTTCAGAACTGAAGGTTGCATGTTTTCAAATCTAATTTACTTTGAACAAGGACTTTCTCTTCCTAAAGAGTTTTACCATATTTTTCTTTTTAATCAATTCAACTCAAGGAAGGTGTTAATGCCACTAAGATGCAAGGAGCTACTGGGAAGAATTTTTTTTTTTTTTTTTAATCATATCACCCCGAGCAAAGCGGTAACACCACTGATGTGCAGGGGGCTACGTAATAGTGAAAAGACTGGAAAAGAGAAAGCCGGAAACCACATCCTAAACAGGGAACAAGGGATGAGCCTCTTCACCTGTTTAATAGATGTGGGTAGAGTGTGAACCGGGTGATAGATAGATCTATCTACTCCAATTGAAAGAAAAAAAAAACAAAGTGAGAAGATTGGTATGTTCTGAGTTTTCAGGAGTATGTTTACTTAATAAAATGTTTCCAGGAGTATGCTTACTTTAGGATAGAACTTGTTTCCTTCTATACATGAAACAAGGGATAAACTTAAAAAAAAAAAAACAGGAAAGTGTGTGAACCAGTCAATAAGAAAAAATTATATATCCAATAATGAGGATAGAGATGATAATAATAATAATAATAATAATAATAAAATTAACCCATTACTACATAAACTCACCCCAGAAAATTAGCTCCTTTTGCATAATCGACATTGCTGACAGCAAGGCCTGATCAGGAATTTTTGAGGAGTGTAGAACCAACTCTCAATTTTTTTTTTTTTTTTTTTATAAGCATGTCACCCCGAGCAAGGCATGTCACTGCCACTACTGCGCAGGGGGCTACATAGAGTGGAGAAAGGATGATTAAATATAGGAAATGTCAGAGGGTGGGTGATAGGCGAGTAACGATACTGAGAATGGGGATTGGGTAGTTGATAGTGTTCTGAGAATAATTGGGAGTTAGTGTGATAGGAGGTGTCTATTGACCCTACATTTAAACACCTGGAGATTGTAGCTGTCGGGAAAGCAGACTTGTGGAAGGGAGTTCCACAGGCGGGAAGCGCAAGAAAAGAAGCTGTTGGAGTAGAATTTACGGTTACATCATATCTGTTTAACTGTAAAAGTGTGGGACCTAGTTGCTAATCTAGTATCTCGGGTAAATTCATGCTTAGGCGGCAACCAGCAGAATCCATGAAAGTACTTGTAGAAGAGGCACAGGGAAGCCACATCACACTGGTGAGAGAGTGGTTGTAGTCGGTCTGCCAAGTCAGTATCAACCACGTTACAGATCCTCCTTTGTATTTTAATTGCTGTTGTTCCATGGTCTACCATGACTTGGGGGTGATAGCACCTGTTACGGTCACACCTATGGGTAAATAATGAACCTTCCAAATTAGGGTAAAAAAAAGTATAAAAATACCTTTTAATAATAAAAATTTCCAGCAAGTTTCTAATAGTGGTGTAATGTTGTTGGTTATTGTTGTGACCTACAAGGTTACTGATGTGTTGTGTGAACAATTAAGAGTATGAAACTCATCTTCGCAAGGATGTAAAATACTAGTGTCCAGTTGGCAGACAAAAATAAACATGGTTGTAACTCAATGCATGTCCCTATCTCCTCTCACCATAGGGTGGATATTGTGCTGATATTTATTGAGCACAATATCCACACTGGAATCCTCAGCTAATCGGAACCTACAGAATAGGCTTGCCTAGATAGCAGAGTGGAATCTCCTAGGCTGTTTTATAAACCACTTATCAATTTGTTGGGCAGACTGAAGCTATCAGTTTCAACTTCAACTACAGTTAATTACTGGATGTTACTATCTAAGAATTCTACATTGTGGTATCACACAGTTGTATTGTCTTGAATTATGATATATTACTTTAGTTACTCGTAGATTTGTAGTAATAATTATTATGACAAGATGATATTCCAGTATCTTAATATTGCAAGATAGTTATTCGTGTATCTCACAAATGGAACTGTATTAAGAGATTCCTTCTGATAATACATGGTATCCTCTCTTAGAAGTCTTCCTTAGTAATCTAGTCAAGGACTAAATAGTAATATTATACTGTGAACACTGATCTCTGCTATTCGACTATAACTAGTACGACTGCTGCTGTTACTCATAATCTGGTTAATTGACCTAGACTTTTGTCTGATGCTTAATACAGGTTATTGTTGTGGTCACGTGATTCCTAGTGGAATAATCCATTCTTATAGTTTTATTTGTTATCTGGCAATCAGTGTTCAACCACATGTGTCGACACTTCTTTCTACATGAAAAATAGTAAAGAAAAAAAAATAGATGACCAAAACTCTCAAAGAAATTAAATTTTGGTATTAAATGACCCATAAGAAGTTGATATGCCATTAAACAAATCAAGTCAAAGTCAAAATCAAACATTGCTAGCTGATGGTAATCTTAGGACTGACAGATTTAAAATTTTAGATAAGCTCCTCTGTCATAAAATTGGACGTCATTCACTGATGGGTGAAGAGTTTCAGCATCCTAGATAAGTAGAAACTAATTAAACCACAGTGTTACGAGGATGCATTTATATATAAAAAAATAATATTAATAATGTCTAAAAAGTTATAGTAAGGGATTCTATTGTGTCTAACTTGTTATTACAAAAAAGTTTTAATTCATGAAGTAGTTGTAAAAATCAGGAAATTAGAAATAGAACGTTTGGAAGATGCTAGAATGCTTGAGAAAATTCCAGTAGATTCAAGAGATTTCAAGAAATATGCAAATTAGGTGTTAGCCCCCTATAAAAATAGGTTTTGGGAAGAGAGTAGTTAGTTGTTAACAGGATTTGCTGACATTATCAACTCAGCCCAATTCGTGGATCTGTGCATCCAGCCAAAAGAATCTCTAAGAAAAGTTGTCGACCAACTAAAACCTGAAAGAGAACCTCATGGAACTAAAAGGGTAAATAGATATTTTTGACTCTTTCATTGACCATACTGGAAATTATTCTTTATATACACATTTCAGGATTTCCAAAAAGTATAGCACTTAAAATACTTCAGTGACTTAACTGGATAAAAATACTGACCCTTCCTTCCTCTTCATAACACTTCTCCTGCCAGTAGTAAACTCTATATTTCTGTTTTGAATGCAAAAAATTGTAAATTTTGTATATATATCATTTTGTGTTTATCGTAAATTAAATATTTGTATGTGATTTAACTTTGAGTTTAGGTCAATCATTTGTTTTTCTTTTGTGACACTTGAATATTGTTTACACTTAGGATGTGCGTTGTGGTGCATTGGATATCGGCTCGGAACAAGAAATCAGGGAGCTGAGTTCGAATTCCAGCTGAATTCATTACATTCACTTACGCACAAATATTCTTGGGAAAGGTATTAATCCATCTATTCCTTCCAGTTATGGGTTAAATAACAGGACGGATTGGGTTCTATAGCCTTGGTCGGCAACCAGTTTACCGCAGAAAGCAATGGCAACCTACTTCGGGATAATCTTCTGCCCAGTTAGTCATGTCTCTTTCGAGACATGATCGCCCAAGCGTGTACCATGTATGGCACTTAACTGACACTTGAACAATAGACAATACAAAAACCAAATTATTAACTCTAGAGGGGTGGCCTCAAACTTTGTGGGCCTAGAGTGTATATAAAATACGAATCGATACCCAGATACCATACACTCTCAGTAGTTATGCAAAGCCTCACTCTATAATATTGTGGCATTAAATATAAATTGGTGAGAGAGGTGGAGGGAGGTTACAATTCTCATATAATGACAAAAAATATCAGGAATTAATTGAAGAGAAATGGTTTGCTCTTCTTCCAGAAATTGTCTGAGGAGTGATCTTATCACAATGATTCAACTAATGTCTATGGTTTTCCTCAGTGTCATGTCAAAAGCTGACAGTGTTTCGTGCAATACAAGAAAATAAAGGATAGAAAATATCCTGATTGAACCCATCTATTTTAAGGCTTACTACACCTCTCAATGTGCATTGTGGTGCAGTTGATATCAGCTCATAACGAGAAATCGAGGAGCAGAGTTCGAATTCCAGTTGAATTCATTGCATTCACTTACGCACAAATACCCTTGGGAAAGGTATTAATCCATCACTTCCTTCCAGTTATGGGTTAAATAACAAGACAGATTGGGTTCTATAGCCTTGGATG
The DNA here is from genome assembly GCA_037127315.1 of Ascarosepion bandense. Lineage (NCBI taxonomy): Eukaryota > Metazoa > Mollusca > Cephalopoda > Sepiida > Sepiidae > Ascarosepion > Ascarosepion bandense. The sequence continues at coordinate 3,592,542 of JBBBDQ010001079.1, forward strand.
GCAACCAGTCTACCGCAGAAAGCAATGGCAACCTACTGCGGGATAATCCTCTGCTCAGTCAGTCATGTCTCTTTCTAGACATGATTGCCCAAAGCGTGTATCACGTATGGCACTTAACTGACTGACACCTCTCAAAAAAAAAACAAAAAAACAAAAACATTGATTTTGATTGAACACCTGTAAAAAATGGCCAAAGAACAAACTGACTGAAATATTGTACTAAGAAGAAAAGGAATGAGATCAATTGTCCAAACAATTACTGGAAGGAGAATAACTCCTTTGAAAATCATGGTGTAGATATTTTCATTTAGTCTGTAAGTAAAATTTCATCATCTTTGAGCAGTAAATAGAAGCGCTTATTATATACAAGAAAAAAAATTTAAGTCCTAAACAAATATTAACAGATCATTTTCCAAAAAGTTTTTTCTTTTTCCATTGACTTATATCTTAAAGAAAGCGGCTCTGTATTGATCTTCTGTTAATGTATTGATCTCATACTTGGCTGTTTAAGCAATGTAAAAAAAACTTTTTAAATCGATAAGTCAAACCTAAGAAGACAACAGGTGAGAATTTGTTGATATCTTTAGACCAGGTTTATGAAGAATTTTTGTACCTGGAATACGATTCTTAATTTTCAACTCATTAAATCTACACTTCCACTTCAGAAAAAATCTGCTTACCTCTCAACTAATTGAAAAAGACCAACGACCTATCAGGAGTACAAATAAGAACTTTCGTATCATGTACTGAGCTACTATTTTTTGCTATCTGATATATTTTGAGAGCAATGCCTTATTCATTCGGATATGTAAATACATATTTACTAGCAGTATAGCCTGGCGTTGCTTGGGTGTAATGAAAGCTTTAAAACTAATCCATGGTCCTAGAGCTCAGACTCTTTCGACGTTGGCACGAAAGACTAAAAAGCAATAGTTGTTTCCAGTTAAAGCGAAACCATAGACTGAAAGAAAAATGAATGGATGTAAGTCAAATTTTGATTTCCTGGTATCGATATCAAATTTTCTGCACTATTGTAAGAACTGCAACCTTGAAACTTCTGAATATCGTTTCTTATGTCTTTGTCTATATGTGTATCAAATTTGATTAAAATCGAACCACTCCTTCTATAACCCGATTTTTTTGATTATCGATATTTATCAGGGGTACCTCGACACAAAACCTAGCTAAGAACACTCGTAGATGCTTATAATACAACTGTGTAAATTTTCAAGAAAATCGGTTCAGCCGTTTCGGAGTCTATAGGTAATGGACACACATACACACATACAAAGTTCCATTTATAAATAGATTTAGATTAGATTATTAATATTTACTTTAGAACATTTTCTTCATTCCATATTCATTTGGAGATTATATATATATATATATACTACCGGCCATAATTATTAGGCCACCCCAGTTTTTTCAAAGAATTCATGTATTTCATACTATTTTTAGTATTTATTGCCAAGTGGATAATTCTAAATGAAAATAGAATGGTTCTTTTGTTATTATTACTTTGCAAAATTTTCCAAGGCATATAGCGACAATTTACCCATCGCACCCTGTATATTTGCTACATATATATATATATATATACTACCGGCCATAATTATCAGGCCACCCCAGTTTTTTAAAGGAATGATGTATTTCATACTATTTTTAGTATTTATCGCCAAATGGATAATTCTAAATGAAAATAGAATGGTTCTTTTGTTATTATTAATTTGCAATATTTTACAAGGCATATAGCGACAATTTACCCATCGCACCCTGTATATTTGCATATATATATATACTACCGGCCATAATTATCAGGCCACCCCAGTTTTTTAAAGGAATGATGTGTTTCATACTATTTTTAGTATTTATCGCCAAATGGATAATTCTAAATGAAAATAGAATGGTTCTTTTGTTATTATTAATTTGCAATATTTTCCAAGGCCAGGAAGCAAAAATGAACTCGTCAGAATGACCCAAAATTTTCTTCATTTTTTCATCAGGCGGGAAGTGCGAGAGAAGAAGCTGCAGGAGTAGAATTGTCGTCTGAAGCCCCTTTTATTCTTGCTTCTTAAATTTTTAATTCTTAATTCTAAATTTCACCTCTTAATTTTTTTTCGTTTTCATTTTTTCTTATTTTTATTTAAAATTTTAAAATCTTAATTATCCCTCTATTTTTATCTACATGTAATATTTGAATATTTAAATTTTTAAGACTCATGAATTATACCCCTTTGATTTCTTCTCCCTGCATTTTATTATTTTTTATTTTATTTTAATTTTAAATTTTATATTTTATATTTTTATCCACATTTAACCAGAGAGTATTTAAATTTTTAATCTTGTTATTAAAAGTAGTGATTTAACTTTATAAGATTTAATTCCCATGAACATCAAGTGAATTTAAATTCAAATCTATTAAACTGTCTATATACACTACTGGCCATAATTATTAGGCCACCCTAGTTTTTTTAAAAGAAATGATGTATTTCATACTATTTTTAGCATTTATTGCCAAATGAAAATAGAATGGTTCTTTCATTATTATTACTTCACAAAAGTTTTCAAGGCAAGGAAACAAAGATGAACTCATTCGAATCACCCTAAATTTTCTTCATTTTTTTCATTGATGAAACTGCAATTTAGGTAATTATTAAATATTTATAAATTCATTTGATGCACATGTTACTGTGCAGTGTTAACAAAAGAAACATTCTATTTTCATTTACAATTATTCACTTGGCAATAAATACTAAAGAAATAGTATAAAATACATTATTTTTTTAAAACATGAGGTGGCCTAATAATTATGGCCGGTAGTGTATACACACACACACACACACACACAAATGTCTATTATAATAGAGGATTACAAACAATACATTCTATCTGTAGTTGAAGGCATGAAATTGCATTTGAAATATTTAAATTTTGACATTAAATAACCCACAGATGTGTTGATATGCTGCTAAAGGAAATCAACAACCTTTCCCGAAGCTATTTGCACATAAGTGAATATAATGAATTTAACTGGAACTTGGATCTCCCATTAACAATTCTGAGTCATTATCCATTACACCAACTGCACATCCAAGTTTACAGCACCTGGTATTCCCAAGTGGTCACACATCTAGGTACTGACCAAGCTCGGTTTTGTTTAACTTTGGTGATCATGATATGGACATGAGCCTAGCAGCATTTTATATGCAAACACGCACAAGCAAGTACATGCAATGTCAAGAACAAGATGAAAAGAAACAGAATGGGAAAGGCAAATATCAGATACGGAATTAGATTAAAAAAAATTGAAAAATAAAAAATATGCAAAGGAGATCAGAAGATAAATATAAATAGATTTACTTATTAACTATTATTCTATGGTTAAGTACGTCACCTTATGCTTTACCAATCCTTCAACTACTTCATTTGTTGAGGAGGAGTACCCGAGGGCAGAAAGAACTTGATTAATTTTCCTCACGTTCTTTTCAGTGAGCATTTCAGATAGTTTGGCAGTACCTGTCGCCTCCCCAAGCTCTTGATAAGACTGCCAAAGACCACAGAATATGGTATGGGTTGCCCTCAGTTTGTACACTAGACACTTAGGTTTTGAATTCACAGTTGTCCTTCTCCTTGACTGGTTGCTACCCAATGCTATATAAGACACATTATTTACCCATATCTGAGGGAGCAGGGAGATAGATTCATAACTTTTCCAAGAGTATTTGCATGTAATGAACTCTACTGGAATTTGACCTCAGCTCTTTGATCTGAGCCACTATCTATTACCCCAAAATGCCTCCATATTTAACTGTTAATCTGAAGATGCACTGGAAGAGCAAAGATGCCTTTCAGAAGCTAGACAAAGTAATAAACAACAGAAAAATTTCCTGAAAAACAAAGAATATGGAATTGTTGTGTAAATATCCGTCTTTTTATATGGTAATGAATGCTGGCTAATTTCTTCAAAGATGAAGGGGGAACTTGAGGCAACAGAAATGTTGTTCTTGAAAAGGATGCTGAAAAGAGCATGTAAGCAATAAAAACGTTAAGAAAATAAGCACACTTATACTTGGTTGAAATTTCTAGGACGCATAAAAAAGGACAGCTTGGAGAATTTGTCACTCACAAGATATATTGACGTAAAGAGGGAGCCGAGAGAAACAGAAAGTTAGATAGTAGGACAGGGAATGGGAGGGATAGCAAGAGACATATAATGTTTATCATTATAAAGAATGCAAAGTTGTGGAGAGCTGTTACTGCCACAGTTCTTCAATTCCTCAGTCTGAGCCACTATCCATTTCTCCAAAATGCTTCCATATTTATGGAGATGAAAAAATTATTCAACCTATGTCATGAGAAATAGTCAATCTGAAGATGCACTGGAAGTGCAAAAGATGCCTTTTAGAAGCTAGACAGAGTATCAAGCAACAGAAAAACTTCTTGAGAAAGAAAGAATGTGGAATCGCTGTGAATTATATGCCATTCACAAAACATATTGAAGTGAAGAGGGAGCCGAGAAAAACAACAAGTTAAATAGCAGGACAGTGATTAGAAGTGATAGCAAGGGGTATACAATGCTTAAAGCTATAAAGAATAGAAAGTTGTGGAGAGCCATGATTGCCACAGCATATAAAAGAACAGTGCATTATTAGAACAAATTGGACAAGAGTCTATTTCATAATTAAAATACCTAATTAATCTTGTCTTTATCATTGTTCCCCACTAACAAAGTTGCATTGTCATGAAGGTTTCAAGTCCCCATCAAGCCAAAGTCTTAGAATTTTTGTTTTTTCTCAGTATCTATGGAGACAGATAATTCTCAGAGCTGGTTGGAAATATTTATATGATGACACAGATCACAGCTTGTTAGTTATGAGATTTCTTTTGTCAAAGCATCTGTCTAACTTTATTCTATTTAGACAAACAGAAAAGTCAATATTACACATAGCAAAAAGAATGAGATCAATATTCTACAGAAGTGCTAGAAAGACAGGTGAGGAGGGTGTCAATCATAGTCAGGATCACTGAGTAAATAAATTCGACAATTCTTTCCTTTGATGCTGTTGTGGAGTAGTTTTAGCACTGCAAGTTATAATTGTGCTATGTCAGTTGCTAATCAACTTAACATATCCAAAATGTTAGGAACTTGGTAATCTTTCATTGAAAGCTGACTCCTTAGTATTTGGCTAACTGCCGACTAATATCAGCTGCCTAGTAGTTCTACTGAACTCCAATAGAAGTCTAAAGAACTCCTTCCATTTACTTCCCGTTAACTCTTATTAATATAGGAGGGAGAGTCCATTATCTGAGGAATAAGTGTGTTTCCCCATAACAGAGGGAGTGTCCATTATCTGGGGAATAGGTGTGTTTCCTCATAACAGATACATAATAAGTGATTTGCCAGGAATACATTGTTTTGAATTCAGAGTTTTCTTTCTCCTAAACTGCTTTCCAACCAAGGCTACAAAGCCCAACTATTTACCAGTAGTTGGTGGTTTTGAATTCAGAGTTGTTCTTCTCCTAGACTGACTGCTACTCAAGGCTGCAGTACACAGTCCCTCTTGCTATTTATCCATAACTAGAGGGGAGTAAAGAAAAGATGGATTCACACCTTTCCAGGAGTATTTACACTCACATCAAACTAACAAACTTGACTAGAATTTGAACTTGGCTCTGTGATTCCCCATTCTGAGCCACTAACCATTACTCTGCTGTGTTTCTATACAAAAATGGAATAGCTGTTTGAAAATATTCTTTGCGAAATGATAAAGGGTAATCTCAAAATCCTAAAACAAACCAATTTATTCTGTTTAGAAATTTTTTTTTCCAAGTTAAAAATTCAGCATTAAAATAAGAAATTTTCTTTTAAATAGACGTCCTTTCAGAAGATTGGTGATCATATCATTCCAACTTTATCTGAATTGTCATGTATTCTTTGAAAAAAAGAAAAAACAGAATGGTTTCTCATCATTTTTAATGGTTTTGAACTGAAGGTTGTTGTTCTTAGTTTGGCTGCCACCTAAGGTTAGAGAGCCCAGTCTTCCCTGACAAGAAGAGCTAAATTCATGCCTTTCCCAAAAAGTGCAGTGTAAAAGCAAATGCATCAGATTAGTCCTGAAATTGAACTCTGCTCACAAATTCCACTTTCTATGCTGACAGCAATGATACGACCTGTACATCATGTAAGCATTTTATTTTTAACTATTTTAATAAGTGGAATTCAGAGGAGTCCTCTTAGACTGGTTGCCATTCAAGGCTAGAGAACCCTGTCTATTCTACACTTTCAACCACAGGAAAAGGAATGAATTCATATTTTGTCCATTTATGGGAAAAGTGAACACAACAGGCCAAGTGAGAACTTGAACTCGACCCTGAAACTTTCAGCCAATAATACCTGTGCTATCTCCAAATCCTAGAAGATATAGAAATGTATTTTTAATATCAGACTAAATCTTACAACTGGTATTCATTCTAGAAACTTTCTTGCAATGAAGCCTTTCTTAAAAAAAACTAGCCTAAATCTTAAACTTGATATCAAATAATTTGCTACTGATATAATTTATGCTATAATTTCTTTTTTAATTTATTTTCATCCAATAAAAAGATTTTATTATTTTTATATTATTTTTTATATTATTTTTAATTTATTTTCATCCAATAAAAAGATTTTATTATTTTTATATTATTTTTTTATATTATTTTTAATTTATTTTCATCCAATAAAAAGATTTTATTATTTGTATATTATTTTTTATATTATTTTTAATTTATTTTCATCCAATAAAAAGATTTTATTATTTTTTATATTATTTTTAATTTATTTTCAACCAATAAAAAGATTTTATTATTTTTTATATTATTTTTAATTTATTTTCATCCAATAAAAAGATTTTATTATTTGTATATTATTTTTTATATTATTTTTAATTTATTTTCATCCAATAAAAAGATTTTATTACTTTTATATTATTTTTTATATTATTTTTAATTTATTTTCATCCAATAAAAAGATTTTATTATTTTTATATTATTTTTCATATTATTTTGAATTTATTTTCATCCAATAAAAAGATTTTATTATTTTTATATTATTTTTTATATTATTTTTAATTTATTTTCATCCAATAAAAAGATTTTATTATTTTTATATTATTTTTTATATTATTTTTAATTTATTTTCATCCAATAAAAAGATTTTATTATTTTTTATATTATTTTTAATTGGTTTTCAACCAATAAAAAGATTTTATTATTTTTATATTATTTTTAATTTATTTTCATCCAATAAAAAGATTTTATTATTTGTATATTATTTTTTATATTATTTTTAATTTATTTTCATCCAATAAAAAGATTTTATTATTTTTTATATTATTTTTAATTTATTTTCATCCAATAAAAAGATTTTATTATTTTTTATATTATTTTTAATTTATTTTCATCCAATAAAAAGATTTTATTATTTTTATATTATTTTTTATATTATTTTTAATTTATTTTCATCCAATAAAAAGATTTTATTATTTTTATATTATTTTTAATTTATTTTCAACCAATAAAAAGATTTTATTATTTTTTATATTATTTTTAATTTATTTTCATCCAATAAAAAGATTTTATTATTTGTATATTATTTTTTATATTATTTTTAATTTATTTTCATCCAATAAAAAGATTTTATTATTTGTATATTATTTTTTATATTATTTTTAATTTATTTTCATCCAATAAAAAGATTTTATTATTTGTATATTATTTTTTATATTATTTTTAATTTATTTTCATCCAATAAAAAGATTTTATTATTTTTATATTATTTTTTATATTATTTTTAATTTATTTTCATCCAATAAAAAGATTTTATTATTTTTATATTATTTTTTTATATTATTTTTAATTTATTTTCATCCAATAAAAAGATTTTATTATTTGTATATTATTTTTTATATTATTTTTAATTTATTTTCATCCAATAAAAAGATTTTATTATTTTTTATATTATTTTTAATTTATTTTCAACCAATAAAAAGATTTTATTATTTTTTATATTATTTTTAATTTATTTTCATCCAATAAAAAGATTTTATTATTTGTATATTATTTTTTATATTATTTTTAATTTATTTTCATCCAATAAAAAGATTTTATTACTTTTATATTATTTTTTATATTATTTTTAATTTATTTTCATCCAATAAAAAGATTTTATTATTTTTATATTATTTTTCATATTATTTTGAATTTATTTTCATCCAATAAAAAGATTTTATTATTTTTATATTATTTTTTATATTATTTTTAATTTATTTTCATCCAATAAAAAGATTTTATTATTTTTATATTATTTTTTATATTATTTTTAATTTATTTTCATCCAATAAAAAGATTTTATTATTTTTTATATTATTTTTAATTTATTTTCATCCAATAAAAAGATTTTATTATTTGTATATTATTTTTTATATTATTTTTAATTTATTTTCATCCAATAAAAAGATTTTATTATTTTTATATTATTTTTTATATTATTTTTAATTTATTTTCATCCAATAAAAAGATTTTACTATTTTTATATTATTTTTTATATTATTTTTAATTTATTTTCATCCAATAAAAAGATTTTATTATTTTTTATATTATTTTTAATTTATTTTCATCCAATAAAAAGATTTTATTTTTATATTATTTTTAATTTATTTTCAACCAATAAAAAGATTTTATTATTTTTATATTATTTTTAATTTATTTTCATCCAATAAAAAGATTTTATTATTTGTATATTATTTTTTATATTATTTTTAATTTATTTTCATCCAATAAAAAGATTTTATTATTTTTTATATTATTTTTAATTTATTTTCAACCAATAAAAAGATTTTATTATTTTTTATATTATTTTTAATTTATTTTCATCCAATAAAAAGATTTTATTATTTGTATATTATTTTTTATATTATTTTTAATTTATTTTCATCCAATAAAAAGATTTTATTATTTTTATATTATTTTTCATATTATTTTGAATTTATTTTCATCCAATAAAAAGATTTTATTATTTTTATATTATTTTTTATATTATTTTTAATTTATTTTCATCCAATAAAAAGATTTTCTTATTTTTTATATTATTTTTAATTTATTTTCATCCAATAAAAAGATTTTATTATTTTTATATTATTTTTAATTTATTTTCAACCAATAAAAAAGATTTTATTATTTTTTATATTATTTTTAATTTATTTTCATCCAATAAAAAGATTTTATTATTTGTATATTATTTTTTATATTATTTTTAATTTATTTTCATCCAATAAAAAGATTTTATTATTTGTATATTATTTTTTATATTATTTTTAATTTATTTTCATCCAATAAAAAGATTTTATTATTTTTTATATTATTTTTAATTTATTTTCAACCAATAAAAAGATTTTATTATTTTTTATATTATTTTTAATTTATTTTCAACCAATAAAAAGATTTTATTATTTTTTATATTATTTTTAATTTATTTTCATCCAATAAAAAGCCCTACACTCAATGTAGGGCATTACTGTGTGGCATTGTGTAAGCTTGAGAAAAAAGTTGAGTTCATAAGGTGATTTCAGAAAGGTAATGCATCTCGAGGATGTGCATTGTGGTGCAGTGGATATCGACTTGCAACGACAAATCGGGGAACTGAGTTTAAATTCCAGTTGAATTCCTTGCATTCACTTACGCGCAAATACTTTTTTTTTTTTTTTTTTTTTTTTTTTTAATCGTATCACCCCGAGCAAGGCAGTAATGCCACTGATGTGCAGGGGGCTACGTAATAATGAAAAGATCGGAAAAGAGAAAGCCGGAAACCATATCCTAAACAGGGAACAAGGGATGAGCCTCTTAACCTGTTCAATAGACATGGGTGGAGTGTGAACCGGGCGATAGATAGATCTATCTACTCCAATTGAGATCTATCCTTGGGAAACGTATTAATCCGTCTCTTCCCTCCAGTTATGGGTCAAATAACAGGACAGATTGGGATCTATAGCCTTGCTCAGCAACCAGTCTACTGCAGAAAGCAATGGCAACCTACTGCGGGATAACCTTCTGCCCAGTCAGTCATATCTCTTTCGAGACACGATCGCCCAAAATGTGTATCACATATGGCCCTTAACTGACTGAATGCATCTAGGTCCCACCCTTTTACCATTGAAATAGTTAAATGTAACCGTCACATCTACTCAAACAGTTTCTTTTCTTACACTTCCTACCTGTGGAACTCCCTTCCATTTACTTGCTTCCCTGATAGCTACAATCTCCAAAATTTTAATGTAACGTCAACTGCCATCTTTCTTCCTGAATCCCATTCATCTTTTATCTATTCCTCAATACCCACTGCACCCAGTCTTTTCTCTCACTGCAACTTCCTGTGCACTAGTGGTGGTCTTGCCTTACTTGGGGTGAAGTGATTGAGAAAAAAAAAAAAAGCATCAATCCTCAATTTGAAGAGTCAAAGATTGTAGTGTTTGAAAAAACATTCTGCCATGAAGTCTGTTCTCCAAAGTAGCAATTCTTTGTAAAAGTAGTTCAAGTGGAACTACTTATTAATGTAATTGGGTATCAACCAATGGGGTGAGTAGTAACAACAAGAAAAAAAATCCATGTGCCAACATTACATTCAATTACAAATCTATTGTCTAACAGGCAATGTAGTAACAAAAAAAAAGGTCAGAAAACCAACCTTTCCCTCACAACACGAGAAACGCACTTTAACTCACCAAGCTCAAAAATCATTCTGCAGGTTTAGCAAAAGCAACAGCCTTTATTCACCAAGCGATTTTTCTGACTAGCCATGCCAGACAGAGAGGAAAGAACATTAGCATAGCTTCTCTAATAACAACAGCAGCTCTTTTTGTGCTAACAATTTTCTTTAGTTTTTCTTTGGCAGACCACACACAAAACAAAAACTCATTTTTGAGGTAAGTGATTTTCTTTTTAGTTACCAGATACAATGTAAATGTGGATAATTCATCCGTGTGTATGTCACATGGTGGGTCTAAGCCGCAAAGATCAGGTCTGTTGGAACCAAAGAATTTAGCCTGTCAGAACACAAACCATAGAAATCTTTATAGAGTAGTGAGAGGCTTGCAAAGCTTAGTTTTTAAGTTTGAGTTTTGTTTAACATTATATCAACCTCTATGGGTTATTTAATGCCAAAAAAGTGGGGGTTCAAGATATTTTTCTAATGATAAGTTATTGTGAGAAAGTTCATTTAGTCTGATATTAATGAAAATTTTTTTATTTTAGAAAACTGAAGGGGTCTCCTAGTTTTGTATTTAAAAATGTATTGCTGATAATAATTTTTTCCTTCACAAATTCATTATGGCTATAATTTTTCCTTTCTCTTTCCTACAAAAAAATTTTTTTTTCTATAAAAGTCTATTTTGTGTGAATGGATCTGAGTGAGTTTTGTTTAACGGCATATCAAACTCTGTGGGTTATTTAATGCCAAAAAGGTGAGGTTTGAAGTTTTGTTTTTCCTTTTTTAATGTTTGGTTATAGTGAGAAGGTTGATTTAGTCAGATTTTAATGAATTTTTTTGTTTTTATTCTTTTTTTATTTTAGAAAACTGCCAATGTCTTCTCGATTTGTATTCAAAAATGTTTTGCTGAGAATATTTTTTTTTCCTTCAAAAATGTGTTATGGTCATAATTTTTTCTTAAAAAATGTATTAATGGCAATATTTTTCTTTCAAAAATGTATATTTTTCTATAAAAGTCTATTTTTATGTATATATTTCTATAAAAGTTTATTTTTATACTTTCATAGTGTTTTGACCCCAGTTTGGGGGTTAACTATTTGCCCATAGCTGGGAACCTAACAGGTGCTACCACTCTGGGTCAGGGTGGACTTGGGAACAACAGCAATTGAGAGGTGGTTCCATGCTCCTCACAACCTCCTAATCAGAGGTCTTGCTGCCAGATGCAGTTTACCGTCATGCCCAGGACCGTAGTTTGTTGGAAAGGTATTATAGTGTTGAAAATAAAGACAGATAAATAAGATCTGGAAAGCTCCAGCCCAGATCTGGCTTTTGTAAAGATAGAGTACAGTAAGGGAAGTCAGGTACTTATTAGATTGGTACAAAGAACTGTCCATTGTTGTGGCATTATTAACAAGAGATCATATATACAAGTTTCACCTGAAGTTGGAAGTGAAACTGATTCTCAATAGATGTTTTAAACAAGGATTGTCCTTATTCAAAAACGAGTGGTCCTATGCCATCAAAATATTAGTATTGATATGCAGTCAAAAATGACAGCAACATATATATTGATGTACTGAGTAATTTACATTAAGACATAAGGGAAAAACACACACACACACACACACATACATACACAACAGTCTTGATTATAATAGAATATATTACATCCTTGTGTTTGTTGGGCAGACAGCAAATCAAGGACTTGGGTTTTTGCTCACTAAAGAAATTTCCGCTATATATATATATATATATATATATATATATATATATATATATATTGCAGTTTTGTTATTACAATGGTATCATAAAAGCATAATATCAGTACACAAAAATTTTCAAGTTTCAAAATAAAACTGTTCCTCTTCAGGTGATATGTTAAAATAAATGTCAAAAATTATATATATATATATATATATATATATATATATATATATACACACACACACAAGTAAGTATAAGGTAGGTATGGATAGAATAATATTCAATATCCAAACAAATACTATTCTTAAAAAAGTGCTCAATACAAAGTAGAGCTAATAATATTTATTTAGAATTTATAACATAAACATGTTATAATATCACTACAAAAGTAGCCATTTCGTTTCAACAACATCCGTGTCTTATCAAGTGATAAATTCAATTACAAGTTTGAAAGTCTTAAAAGTTTAAAAGAGTAGCTAGACCCCCTTAATCAGGGAGGCGTTGTTACAAAGACAGAATGGACCAATCAAAACAAAGCAATCTTCGGTCTGAGGAATACTAGAATAGACACAAAAGTTTGTTTGTTATGGGCTTTCACGGAAATATTTCTATTTAGAAATTGGCCTATGTAGTTGTATGTGTGTATGTACGTGCATGTAAAAACAAGTAGGTTGGATGATGCTGATATTTAGGGTTATATAGAGCCTATGAGCGAGCGTATAATGAATTTATGGTTCTTGACCAAGGAGGTGACCCCTTCCTGACCAGAAACCCAATTGAGATAGGGCCAAGATCTTTGCTTTGAAACATGATACTTGTTTTCTATTTCTTTTTTTATTTTTTTAGAGGAATGTTTATTTCTGAGGAAGAAGTTAATACCAGATGGAATGAAAGATAAAACATACAGATGCATACTGGGATTTCTTTGTAGCCAATAAATAAGCCACTTTTTGGTTTCATTAGGCAGCATTTTTTATCTTTCTTGTCTTGTAGTCAGAATGCTGCAATCACTAGTGTGTATCACTTTCGTATGTTAACATCATTCTTAGTTTGTGAATTTTTCCGCTTTATTATTGTTGCAAGGCAACAATAATAAAGAAGAAAAATAATCTAAATCTATCTAAACTTATTTATAAATAGAACTTTGTGTGTGTGTGTCTGTGTGTGTGTGTCTGTGTGTGTGTGTGTGTGTGTGTGTGTGTCTGTGTGTGTGTCCGTTACCTATAGACTCCAAAACGGCTGAACCGATTTTCTTGAAAATTTACACAGTTGTACTATAAGCGTCTGCGAGTGTTCTTAACTAGGTTTTGTGTCGAGGTACTCCCGATAAATATCGAAAATCGATAATCAAAAAATCGGGTTATAGAAGGAGTGGTCCGATTTTAATCAAATTTGATACATTCATAGACAAAGACATAAGAAACGATATTCAGAAGTTTCAAGGTTGCAGTTCTTACAATAGTGCAGAAAATCGATAATATATATATATATATATAAAAGGCAAGATGTTTGTGTGTGTGTGTGTGTGTGTTTATCTGCTTGTATGTCTGTATTTTTTTGCAGCCCTTTTATTTTAGTTTTTGCTTCGGGTTTGACTCTAAGTAGGTATAATTGTAGTTCTTAGTCTCAGCCTCAGTCTATTTACTCAGAGGGTTTATTTAACCTTCAAAATTCAGTTTACGACGAAAAAAACTTATTTGATATCGATACCAGGAAATCAAAATTTGACTTACATCCATTCATTTTACTTTCAGTCTACGGTTTTGCTTTAACTGGAAACAACTGTTGCATTTTTAGTCTTTCGTGCTAACGTCCAAAGAGTCTGAGCTCCAGGATCATGGATTAGTTTTAAAGCTTTCATTACACCTGAGCAATGCCAGGCTATACTGCTAGTAATAAATAATAATAATAATAATAATAATAATACAAAATGTAATTTTTTTTACACTGTTCTTTTCTTTTTGTTATTGTTTATTACAAATTTTATCAATTGTTTGTTGAGTGTAGCGGAACTGAAAGGCAGAAGTCTATAAGTTCTGCTGAACTGACTACAGTCCTCTGTTCAAAGTGGCAACGAGTGGCACGAGTTATATTCAAGTAGGATAGCGGCTGCTTACACAAATGTAGCAATCGTCCCTGGCTAGATGAAATGCTGGTCGAACAAGGAAAAACGTTAACTGTTTAAAAATGGCCTATCTTAAAATCCGAAACCAGTTTGAATGCGTGCTGAGTGCTGGAAGTCAACAATAAAAGCATGAGAGCCCTTGGTGGGTTTAATTTATAAGTTACAAACGTGTATCATATGCAAATTTCGGCCAGCTAGAACTAATATAAAATGAGCAATCTCGGCAGATGAACGGTTTTCTTCTTTTTGAGTCGGTCAAGCTGTTCTGTTGAGTGTATCAATGCGGAGACTAAGAAAGACTTGAGAGACTATCGGAATCTATTTTCCTCCATCTTCAAGAGTAAATCTATTAATATTCACACTTCAAGTGGTCCTGGGCATGACAGTAAATTGCATCCGGCAGCAAGGCCACCAATTGGAAGGTTGTGAGGAGCATGAAACCACCTCTTAATTGCTGTTGTTCCCAGGTCCACCCTGACCTGGAGTGGTAGCATCTGTTAGGGTCCCAGCTATGGGTAAATAGTTAACCCCCAAACTGGGGTCAAAACACTATGAAAGTATAAAAATAGACTTTTATAGAAAAATATACATTTTTAAAGGAAAAATATTACCAACAATACATTTTTAAAGGAAAAAATAATCATTCTCAGCAAAACATTTTTGAATACAAAAATAGAAGACATTTTAATTTTCTAAAATAAAAAAGAATAGAAACAAAAACTTTTCATTAAAATCTGACTAAATCGACCTTCTCACTATAACTGAATATTAAAATAACCTTAAAACCCCACCTTTTTGGCATTAAATAACCCACAGAGGTTGATATGCCATTAAACAAAACAACTCAAACATGACCAGTATCTCTACAGATAGAGATGGAAAAGTTGAATTCATACCTATCCTATTTTTTTGGAAGTAAAAGTAATAGCCTAGGTGTGAATTTGAACCCTGTTCACCAATTTCACTTTACATACCCATGACTATTACACTATTTGCACATCCAAAATAAGGGGTCAACAAAATTCAACAAATAACAGATGTTCTGAATTTGGGGCATAAAAGTATTTATCATTAGCAAATAGAACAAAAAAAATCCATCCAATCAGAAAAAACAGGTAAGCTTGTTAAACTGGAATTACCTGTAATCAACAGACAGATATTTGACAAGAAGTAAAAAAATTATTGGCTTAGGGTCTGGTAGCTGAACAATATAAGTACACAAAAGTTCTGTGCTAACGGTGTCTTCTCTCATGTTTCTTACTTCCGTAACCCTTTTCTAGTTTCTGGCTTTCCAGTCAACTTCAATCTTCAAAAATTTAAAGGCAATGTCAATCATTATTCAATCTCATTAAATCATGTGTTTTCATTGCATTCGCCAAATTTTTCCCCAGTTTTTTTTCACTCTCAGTGAACCCTTCTGTCTTCATGGCTTTACAACATTGCATAAGATAAAAAGGTGATAAAAAATAAGAAAAAAAAAAGGAAAGAAAAAAATTATTTTTTCGCATTTCCCAAACTTTTCCATTAGCTTCACAAGTAATGCAGGGTTGGACACAGCATACTTCCTGTTCTTCCCTACTACAGAAATGGACTCTGCTTTTACTTATGAATAAAGCAAGTAGCGGCATTAGAGGAGGATTTGAGGTGTATTTAATTTTATGAAAATAAATGCTTGAATAGTGGGTTTAAATCTACGTGTTTTGTGACTTTCTTACAATATATATATATATATATATATATATATATATATAAAAACACAAAAAGGAAAAAGAAATTAACCTAATAACAATAACTAGAGCATAAATTAATTATATGAGACTTAGTATAAAGAAAATGAAAAAAGAGAAAAAAACCTGTTAACTGCTAAATCCTCCTGAAAAGTGGATTGAATAACTAAAAATGGGTTCATCTATGAAAATCTGGAGTTGAAGTACTGAATACAACATCAATCAGATAAATGACAAATTTTATTTGTATTAACCATAACACATTAAAATCTCCTCTTTCAGTTGTGAGCTGATAGCTTAAGGGTAGGTTCTCTGACTGACACCATATCTGTCGAGTTTCAATCACAGCTGGAAGCAATTGGATGTCTAACCACATTTATGAGCAGTAATACAGCGAAACAGGCTTGTAGGAGGATGATATACATATATATATATATATATATGAGTGTATGTGTGAGTTTGGATCAAATATGGATTGGAATCTGACAATAAAAAAAAAAGGAAACAATTATCAATCTAACAGGTTTCACTTTTATTAAAGCATCTTTAGAGATTGAGATATGGAGAAAAATAAAAATCAAACAATACAAAAGTAAAAATGTTTTCTTCATATCTTATTATCTGACAAAATGTTTGATGACAGTTTCTTTTATATATATATATATATATAAAAAAACACACATACTGAAGTAGACACTGTGGAGTGCATTTAAGCATGAAACAGACAATGGGCACAAGGTGTTGACCTCAATATGCACTTTATATTTACATACCTTCAGTCCCTGATATTGAGTCCTTTAATGCATAAATATACCCTAACTTTGGTGACTGGACAAGAACTGGAGCTACAATATGATATGCGCATAAGCATATATATATATATATATTGTCTAATACTTAGTTTTTGGTCATAATAGGGTTAGACCAGTACACATCCGTATTAAAGTGTTCGATACAATTATATTGTAGAACTTTTGAATATTTTCCATTTTTAAACAAGTTATTTTGCTACCAAACAGTAAAATCAGTTATTAAAAATCACCTGAAACACCACTCATGGTAGAAACCTGGGTAGCGAAATAACTTGTTTAAGAATATATGTGTATATATATATATATATATATATATATATGAGTTAGGATCAAATACAGATCAAATATGGATTGAAATCTGAGAGAATACAGGAAAGAACAAATAGGAAACAATTATCAATCTAACATGTTTCACTTTTATTAAAGCTTTATGAAGCTTGAATAAAAGTCAATCATGTTATATAAATTTTCCCTATTTTTTCTTGATCTTATGCATGTTTATATCAGTGATGTAGTGATGTTTGGTGATGCCCAGGCTAACTCCTTGATTGTATGCCCCTAAGACTCAAATATGGGGGCCTATAGGGCCTATGACCGAGAAACGTGAAAATGAAAATCATTTTAAATATGTAGAAAAAGATTAAACCTGAAATAAACACTTTATTGAAATTAAATATAAACTAAATTTTTATTTCACTCTTTGATTGGATGCCCTCCTGATATGGATGCTTGAGGCTGTCACATCACCACTTACTTCTCAAGTATACTACTATGATGAATGTATCTATATATATATATAAAAGGCAATCTGTCAGTCTGTGTGTGACTGTAATCTATGTACATCTACATTTTTTTAAGCTACGCCATTTAAACTTTCTAGGGACACATATCTACAGGGAAGCCAGGTCGACACATACTTTTTGAGTTTAAGTTCAGCAATTTTCCCTTTCATACTTTTTGCCCAATGGAGCTGATTGTTTACATTTGCTCTGTAAAACATCTAAAATTTAAGATGGTTGCTATATTATAGCACAGAAATTAAATACACATGTCAAACGCAACTAAAAAAAAAAATGAGCCTTTATATTTAATTTTTATTCCAACATTTTAAAAATCCATTTGGTCAACAAAAAGATGCGAATATTTTTCCCCATAATTTTGGAACAAAAGAAATATTTCAAAAAAAAGTTTTTTCAAACAAAAACAAAATATGTAAAAAAAATGTGCCAATAGTTAATTTAATTATTTAAGTCTTTTTTTTT
Organism: Ascarosepion bandense; assembly: GCA_037127315.1. Taxonomy (NCBI): domain Eukaryota; kingdom Metazoa; phylum Mollusca; class Cephalopoda; order Sepiida; family Sepiidae; genus Ascarosepion; species Ascarosepion bandense. Next base: position 3,610,913 of record JBBBDQ010001079.1, read on the forward strand.
CAGATTTAATATTTCATACTTCAGAAAATAGAATTTTAAAAAATAAAGCTTTTTTTCGCTAAATATTTAATGCAAAAAATCAACTGTCTGTAATTCGTGTGGCATTAATGTAACTTTTTCCTCTAAAATTAAATGTCTACATTTTTAAATATTCTTCGAAAATTTCTGAAATTCATTTAGTCAACAAAAAATGTAAATATTTTCCCCCATAATTTTGGAACAAAAACAACTGCAATGTTGTTTACAATGTCACACAAAACATCAACTCACGTTTACGCAAAACAAAACAAAATAATTTTTTTTCATGGAATTTTTTAACAATTTTTAAGCAGCAATTTTTTTATATAACTGAGTTTTAAAGTGAGGTGACAATTGCAAGCACTCGGAAATCGCAACACGCTGCATTAATCATCTAATTAAAAAATGCCCGAGTTGCACGGGCAACGCCAGGCTATGATGCTAGTACCTATGTATAAAAGAGTGTTGAAAGTTTCTAAACAAACAAAGAAAACATTCATAAAATATTTAATATTTTGTCAGATTTGGGGACATGGGTTGTCCAAGAAATTTTCAGCACCCCCTTCATCTGAAACAGTTCCTAGTCTTTTTAAAAAAAAAAAAAAAAAAAAAAAAAAAGGCATTGTGAAGCATTGTACACCTAACCCAGAGAATGGTTAATTTTCAGGTTTGATGATTATTTAAAGCAGATGTAAAGGTTTTTTGAATATGGGGCAAGTTGCCAAACATGTTAGTCATTTCAGAGAGGGTGAAAGCAATGGTGACAGTTTGAGGAAGACTAATGAATCTAAGGGGGAGGAGTGATAATATATTTGTGAAATAAATATATAAAAAAGGAAAACAATGGGGAGGGAGTGTTGGAAACATTTGAAATCATTTTTGCAAACAAAATAAAAGAGTCAGAGAGAAGCAGAGAATAAATAGAGACAGGGAAGTTGGTTGAGAGTGATAAAGAAAGGGACAAAAAGAAAAAAACAAATGAGATAAAGATAGAAAGGAAAGAGAGAGAGAGAAGAAAGCAAGAAATGGAAAAAGATGAGAATTAGAAAATAAAGAAAAATAGTGAAGGAGAGGAAATAAAAATGGAGAGTGAAATGAAAGATAAAGAAAACTAGAGAGAGAGAGAGAGAGGAGAAAGGAAACAAACTAGGGAGAGAGAGAGGGGAAGAAAGAGAAACTAGAGAGAGAGAGAGAGAGGAGAAAGAAAACAAACTAGAGAGAGAGAGGAGAAAGAAAACAAACTAGAGAGAGAGAGAGAGAGGAGAAAGAAAACAAACTAGAGAGAGAGAGTGAGAAAGAGGAGAAAAACCAAACTAGAGAGAGAGAGTGAGAGAGAGAGAGAGAGAGTGAGAGAGGAGAAAGAGGAGAAAGAAAACAAACTAGAGAGAGAGAGAGAGAGGAGAAAGAAAACAAACTAGAGAGAGAGAGAGAGGAGAAAGAAAACAAACTAGAGAGAGGAGTAAGAAAGATACATATTGAGAAAGAGAAAAATGTAATATAAGAGTAAAGAAAAGCATTGAAAAAAAAAGAAAACAGAAAGACAGAAAAAGAAAGGAAAAAAAAATTGTGAGACACAAACTGAAAATACAGAGAAGGTGGGTAAGACAAAAAGGGTAATGAAGCTTTGAGAAAAACAAACCCTAACAGGGTTGATGTTCTTGAAACAACTTGCTTTCCCAAATCAAGTATTCTGATTTTTGGTTCTTATTAAAACACACATGTTGGGAAGTAAGTTGACTCAAAAACGTCTAAAATAAATTCTGTTGGCAGAGCATGCTGGGAAGAAATTCCAATCAGATAAGTAAGGTGTTGAATAGTGAGAGAGCTTCAACAGGAATTAGTGCAATGCCAGACTTTGCAGTAAAGGAGTCCTAACTAGTAAAAACATTAGAAAGCTGTGCTTGAGACGTATATCTAATAGTGGCTGAAGATAAATAAAACTAGCTTGTGTCAGTCTTACTTTTGAGAACATTCAAGACACTTTAATCTGGGAATTAGAGAAAAGCCAAAAATAATGACTGTTAGAATTAAAAAAGAACCAAGGATGTCTTGAAACTAAATGAACCTATTGCTTATAACAATACAAACTTTTTTTTAAAAAGTTCAACACTACAACAGAGTTGTCTGCCTTTATTTTTCATGATTTGAATAGTTAAAATAGATCTTTGGAATGTGCATTGTGGTGTAGTGGATATCGACTTGGAATGAGAAATTGGAAAGCCAAGTTTGAATTACAGTTGCGTTCACCTACATGCAAATAACCTTCCTTCCAGTTATGAGTTAACTAAAAAGACAAATTGGGTTCTATAGCCTTGGTTGGCAACCAGTCTACCACAGAAAGCAATGGCAAACTACTTCAGGAAAATCTTCTACCCAGTCAGATCGATTTTGAGACATGATCGCCTGAGTGTGTATCATGTACGGCACTTAACTGACTTAAATCTCGCATACAATTATAATCCAACCCCCGCCCTCTATAACATCTAACTCTCTAAGTTGGTTGATCTGGCACCAGGCAAGAGTTAGAGGTTCTTCTAAGGCAGGCAGTCATGTGACAACATGTCTCTTGTGTTACCACACTTCCTCTTGAACTAATTATAGAAGCAACTCTACTCAACTGTCTGAAAACCCACCAACTCTTATTTATATTAGGTCTTGCATCCAGCGGGTGTGGTTGTGGCACGCTTTGGGTAAACTTAGCATTTCTAAATGACCAATAAGGGATCCTCCTTTTGGTCACCTTATCAACTTTGTCTGCTATATGAGCACATCTTACTACTGCTCAAAGGGTGTGGAACGTTTCTCCGACTTTGCCGAAATCTACCGAGACCTTTTTCTCATTGTTCATACAATCAATTCTGTCTTCTGTGAGTGCTCAAGGGGCATGGTCCAGTCCAAATAGCTAAATTTTAATTATTACTCCAAAATTTATTTCCAATCAAACCTTTGGTGTGCGGTCATTTCACATCTGTGTTTTATTATTTCGTCTTAAGAAATTATCTAAATTCGGATGAAAAGAAAAACCATATTTTTTTCTTAATTATCAGCATCACAAAATTCCACAAAGAAACAAACTTTATTTCTGGAAATTTCGTCTCTCTTTCTGACCAGGAGGTGGATAGTCCGTAAGTGTCATAAAATTTTTAATGCCAAAGAAAAGTCTGTTTCAAATCAAATCCTTAGACGGCTGTTGTTTTTTCAATGGTTGTTAAATTTTCCAATAGCCAAGAGACTCACTTTCCATGATAATGGCTATTCTGAACTTTGTGACAAGAATCTTTTATCTAAATTTGTAGTCAGCACTCAAGAGTCGTAAGAAAAAAAAAAGCTTTTCCTTGGGGGGGGGGGGGTTCTCCTTAGGATATCCTTCACCTAGCTTCTAGCAGGAAAAGAAAGCCAGAAAAAAAATTAGTTATTATTTCTTCTCCCTTTTTCAGCACCAGAAATAGTTGTACATATAGAAGACTAGCAGTATAGCCTGGCGTTGCCTGGGTGTAATGAAAGCTTTAAAACTAATTCATGGTCCTGGAGCTCAGACTCAGCCTAAAGAATATTTGTGTGAGGTTTGGTAAGAATCAGATAAAATTGTGGATTTGTATAAAGGACATACAGACAGATAAACAGACACACACACAAACATCTTGCCTTTTATATATATATATTATCGATTTTCTGCACTATTGTAAGAACTGCAACATTGAAACTTCTGAATGTCGTTTCTAATGTCTTTGTCTATATGTGTATCAAATTTGATTAAAATCAGACCACTCCTTCTATAACCCAATTTTTTCGATTATCGATATTTATCGGGGGTACCTCGACACAAGATGTAGTTAAGAACACTTGCAGACACTTATAGTACAACTGTGTAAATTTTCAAGAAAATCGGTTCAGCCGTTTCGGAATCTATAGGTAAAGAAAACACACACACACACACACACACACAGAGACAGACAAAGTTCCATTTATAAATAAGTTTAGCTTGGCATCATCCATTCTCATGGTAGGCAGGAAAGTTTCTCTATGGTGGTTCAAAAAGAGCAGCTTTGTTTTGGAGGCATTAAAATTTGCAAGCCATTTCCTAGCCCCATTCAATCACAGATTGTAGGTTCTTTTTTAGAGCAGCCAAGTTTACTTTGTCAGCCTTGGCAGATTTCTTATTGAAATGAGAATAAATGACGATGTGATTTGCATAGATGCCTACTTGAGAACCGATTACATCAGTAAGATTATTGATGAAGATCAGAAAAAGCATAGAGCCTAGGATAGAGCCCTGAGGGGTACCCATATTTGTATAAACAGCTCATGAAGTTTGCCCATTCAATACAACTTTCCTTTCACGATTTGATACTAATGACTGGATGAAATCAAACAATAATCCAGAAATACCATAGTTCTGGAGCTTACTCAATTAACGTAACTTGTGAAAAAAAAATCAGTCAAAACTTTCATTTATTCTTATGAGACATATATAGTGAGACAGTCAGTTAAGTGCCATACGTGATACACGCTTTGGCGATCATGTCTCAAAAGAGACATGACTGACTGGGCAGAAGATTATCCCGCAGTAGGTTGCCATTGCTTTTTGCACTAGACTGGTTGCTAGCCAACGCTATAGAACCAAATCTGTCCTGTCATTTGACTCATAGCTAAAGGAGGAAGAGATGTATTATATTATTAAGTAGTAATTAGTAGGGGGATCAGTTTATTATTTCATAACAATATAAAGCTGATCCCCCACTTTATGCCCAACAAAACTCTTAATCATGTTTTCAACTATTATAGTTAGTCAGTTAAGTGCCATACGTGATACACGCTTTGGGCGATCATGTCTCAAAAGAGACATGACTGACTGGGCAGAAGATTATTCTGCAGTAGGTTGCCATTGCTTTCTCCCAGCCAAAGCTATAGAACCCATATTATATCCTATTATTTAACCCATAACTGGAGGAAATAGACAAATTATTACCTTAGGGTATTTGCATGTAAGTGAATGCAATGATTTCAACTGGAATTCAAACTCGGCAGCCAGATGAATTGTGACACAGCAATTCCTAAATGCGAGCAAGTGAATGCCAAAATTTCCATAGTACACACAACGTGTGATATAACTGATAATTACTTTTTGTTAAACTTCTGACATGAATATTTTGTTCAGATTTTCCCTATGTCTCAGTCAACAGACAGGTAAAGCTTATCTATCATTAGATATAAGTAGTTATAGCATTCAAAAGTTGTCACTCCTCAAGCGTGTCGTTGCTTTCAAATATAAGCTATGAATGTGTAATCTTATATTACGTTTTATTGTGCAAAAAATCTTTTCCCAATACAATTACCATTAACCAAATGATACGCGTAAAAATGGTATATTTATATGTTAAATGAATTTAAACTTTACAATGTGTCTTTCTCTTGGCTTTTCATACCCATATTGTGATAATTCTCAACAATAACATTCGGATGCACATAATATGGCAATGGTCTATTGTATATTCACATGGCAACAAAAGGTGAAATAAAAGCCATGGCAAGAAATGATGACTAAAATCCTGCTTCTAATAAACAGTAATTCCTTAAATATCCTGACCTCTTGGGTTACGAGTTGAAAAAAAATATTCCAGAAAATTGAATACCTAAATTATCAAAAAAGAATAATGAAAAAAGTAAAAATTTAACATTTATACCATCAAAAACATTTTTCAAACACCTTGTTCAAGATTTTTCCCAGTTTATTTTTTGATGAAAAACGATAAACCAATTTTTGTCTGTTTCTGGATTTGTACAGCAAATGCTGGACACTTTCATCAAAGATGAAAAAAAGACTTGATGCAGCCAAAATGTGGTTCTACAGAAGGATGCTGAGAATACCATGGGTGGAGCACACGAGCAATGACAAGGTTTTAGAGAAGATGGACACAAAAACGAAACTGATACAGGAATAGAGAGCTGAAGTTTTTGGAACATCTAATGAGGAAGGGAGGCTTGGAGAACCTGAGGCTCACAGAGCAGATAGAGGGGAAGAGGTACAAGGGAAAGTAGTGTACGACATATCTGATGGAATTGAACATATAGATGGTGGAGCAGGGACTGAGAGGAATAACAGGAGAAGGGGTAATAAAAGCAACAAGAGATAGAGAGAAGCAAAAGGCAACGAGCCTACATCCTGAAGTGACATGGCACATAGATGATGATGATGATGATGATGTATTTGACAGGTTGGGATTTTCTCAATCCATAGTTTGTTTTTGTTTAAAAATACTTCAAACTTTTCAACATGTCATTGACGATGGATCGATTTTCCTATATCCTGCCAAGATCTCGATTTTTGGTATTTTCTTATACAATGTCACTGAATATTTAATTTCTTCTTGACAGATAATGCTATCGTTTTCATTTTGATTTTTGTGGCTATTTCAGTTTTAAAGCATAGGATTGCAAATTATAAAACAAACAAGGCTCATGTTGATAAGTAAAACCACAGAATGAGTTATCTTGTCAGTCGTAAAGTGTAACCATCTGCTCAGAAAATCAAGTATAGATAATGATAATCAAGGAATTAATGCATCTATATTTCTGAGATGTGATTTATACTAATAACATCATTTAGACTGCTGTCCTAATTTTGTTTCCATATTGGCAACATTTTGGCCATTGTATGCTCTGACCTGAAGAAGCTTGAAGTGTGCAATGAACAAGACATTATAAATATGGCAATAAAGATGAGAACAACAATCCAAATTATGTAAATTGTGTACAGGAAGTAATATATTTGGTAGTTTATTCAGGAATTCATTTGCAGAGTCTAGTTGGATGGGTAACACTTGGAGAAACTTCTACCATATCGAATTCGCAGATCAGCTCCCTAACCTAGTCAAACAACTGAAATCCTGACTCTCTCTCATACCACCTCTCTACATTATGACACACAGGTGCAAAATCTTTCTTTCAACTGAGCAACATACAACAGGTAACCTGGAATAACCCTCTATATGACTGGTTATACAAGTCCCATCTGTTTAAAAAGTTTTCATTTATTTATCAATTATTTTATCCAAATTTGATTATGTGGGTGGCTGCTTTAGCCCTTTGGCATTCAACACGCTCAAACCCACCCCATAAATATTGACCCTCAAAGTCTCACTATATCTTCCTGCATTATTTGCAATCATGTCATCATATATAATGGACAGGTTATGACAAGTTGAATATTGAGAGCCATTATTTACAAGGTGGGTTAAATGCAAAAAGGTTGAAGATCCCATTTCACAAACTTTACTGCTGGTCATAAAAACAAGAAAACACTTAAGACTGAGATAAAATCATTTATGATCCTTTTTTCTGAATGTTCCAACCACATGTATCATTTCACAAAAGCATGTGAATTTTCTTTTATAATATCTGTTTATTAGAATTGTTAATCAAAAACTTATTTGGTGGGAAATTTTATGATTATGATGTTCATATCTAATCTAAATCTAAACTTATTTATAAATGGAACTTTGTGTGTGTGTGTGTGTGTGTGTCCATTACCTATAGACTCCAAAACAGCTGAACCTATTTTCTTGAAAATTTACACAGTTGTACTATAAGCATCTGCAAGTGTTCTTAGCTAGGTTTTGTGTTGAGGTACCCCTGATAAATATCGAAAATCGAAAAAATCGGGTTATAGAAGGTGTGGTCCGATTTTAGTCAAATTGGATACACTCATAGACAGACAAAAGAAACAATATTTAGAAATTTCAAGGTTGCAGTTCTTACAATAGTACAGAAAATCGATAATATATATATATAAAAGGCAAGATGTTTGTGTGTGTGTGTGTGTGTGTGTGTTTATCTGCTTGTATGTCTGTATTTTTTTGCAGCCCTTTTATTTTAGTTTTTGCTTTGGGTTTGGCTCTAAGTAAGTATAATTGTAGTTCTTAGTCTCAGCCATGATACCATTTACTCAGAGAACTTAATTTAGCCTTGAAAATTCAGTTTACGATGAAAAGAACTTATTTGATATCAATACCAAAAAATCAAAATTTGACTTACATCCATTCATTTTTCTTTCAGTCTACGGTTTTGCTTTAACTGGAAACAACTATTGCTTTTTAGTCTTTTGTGTTAACGTCCAAAGAGTCTGAGCTCCAGGACCATGGATTAGTTTTAAAGCGTTCATTACACCCGAACAACGCCGGGCTATACTGCTATTTGTAAATAAACGTATACTAGCCAAATACTAATCTTAATAATAATTCTCTTAATAATAATTTTGAAATAATTCAGCAGATGATGTTATTTTATTTATGGTAACTGAATTTTGGTAATTACCTTAATTGGTTTCCGTCATTTGATACCATGTGTCTGAAAAATTTTGCTTTCATCATGATCATCATCACATCTGAATCTTTTGTCCAGGATCAAAGTGTAGTAGCTCTCCAAGCCGATCAACTACATTTTATTTTTCAGTTGTGTGTTTGTGGATGGAGCACAACTGAAAATACTATTGAGGTACCCGGTCTCAGGAGACTGAAACTGAGTTTTTTTGTTTAACAGCATATCAACCTCTATGGGTTATTTAAAAGGTAGAGTTTTATGGTTGTTGTTTTTAAATGTTCAGTTATAGTGAGAAGGTAGATTTAGTCAGATTTTGATGAGGAAATTTTTTTTTAATTTTAGAAAACTGAAAATGTCTTTTAGTTTTGTATTCAAAAACGTAAATTTTTCTATTAAAGTCTATTTTTATACTTTCATAGTGTTTTGACCCCAGTTTTGGGGGTTAACTATTTGCCTACAGCTAGGACACTAACAGGTGCTATGACTCCGGGTCAGGGTGGAGCTGGGAACGACAGCAGTTAAGAGGTGATTCATTCTCCTCACAACCTCCCAATCAGAGGTCTTGCTGCTGGATGCAGTTTACTGTCATACCCAGGACCCTGGTCTCAGGAAACAGCCGTTCACAACAGTACCTTTCTCATTGCACTAGTATCAATGCCAGCACAATTGACGGTTGCAGGGGCTGGGCTGTTTTTGGATGAGGACAATAGTCAGCATGTAAATACTTTAAAACTTTTTTCCAACACAACACTATGTCAGATTTTACAATGCAAGTTAATGTTTCCACAAGAGAATTAGTATTAAACAGATTTTGGTAAAATTTTCAAAATGTTCTTATATTCATGAGACCCTGTTCCAGTTTCTAATATCAATCCTTAATAAAACTATATTTTGGTTGAAGGGGATCACATTTTATTATGAAACCAAATTAAATATAACATCAATTTTATTTATGTGAATAAATCCAAAAGATATAGGTTATAGAAACAAATGCAATGTCCTGAATCACAGGCTCTCTTGAGATTTCATAACCTTCATCAACTTTTTATTCATTGATTTGTTAACTTTATATTGTTTCAGTAGTTTATGTTGCCTCTTAAATGTCTTTTTTCAGGGTTCATACAGATTTTCAATGTCCATTTTCAAGGACTTTTCAAGGCAAAATTTGATACACAATCAATGATATAATAAACAAAAATATATAATAAACCAAGAGCGATTAAATATTGTTGCCCCCCCCCCCCATTGCGGATTGGTACACTGCGTTCGTTTTACTTTTGAATTTCACTTTGGCTGCATCCGTAAAGCATATAAATAACAATGGGTAATTTCATGATAAAGGGACGTAACTCTTGTATCGGCAATTACCGAAAATAATACGATGCTGCAATTTCAGAAGAAAGTATTTATTTCAATTTTGTTTTTAATATTTTGACACAAATTTTTACTGACATAAACGATACGATTTCAAGGCCTTTTCAAGGTAATAATAGAAATAAGGCCTTTTCAAAACAAAGCTAAAAATTCAAGGCCTTTTCAAGCCTGTGCGAACCCTGTCTTTGCTTGAATATTGCTGTCCATTCTCAAAAACCAAACTTGGCATAAATATTTAACTATTACTTAAATGTACATTGAATTTTAACTTCTCACTGGTAAGCCCTTTTTTGCCTTTTAGCCCAGAGAACAAAAATCAAATTTCTTTAGTTTACTAAAGAAACTTAAGCTGGTCTTGTAATTCCCTTTACTTTTCTTTATTCTTTATCTTATTACTTTTGTGGAACACATGATAATACATATTTATGAAGATCAGTCTGTTACGAAAGACAAAAAGTTTTTTTTCCCTTTGACTAACCCTTTATAAAAGCAACAAATAGATATTCACAGGAATAGGAAACTGTTATGAGACCTGCACAAGATATCGTTAGGTGGCAAAGTCAATCATACATATTCAGGTACGTCTAAATCAACAAACAGTAAGCACCAAACTTTATATTTTATTTTAGATAACAAGTCTGTTGTAAACATTTTAGATACAAGTAAACATATACATATATTTTCAAGCATGTTTATAAAGAGACTTTTGTGGTTCAATGAACTTTTCTTCAGATGTTTATGCTGTGAACTATGCATTCCATGAATAAAACCAACGGTCTTTGTCTATATTTCTGAGATGAGGAAGTATTTACAGTATTTACATTATTCAGACAATTCTCCTCATCTTTGTTGCCATTTGTATGACATTTAATAATAGATCATTCTATTTGTCTATATTTCCGAGATAAGGTAGTATTTACATTATTCGGTCTATTGTCCAAATCTTGGTTGCCATTTGTACAACATTTAATAATAGGTCATTCTATTTGTCTATATATTTCTAAGATAAGGTGGCATTTACACTATTTACATTATTCGGACTATTGTCCTCATATTAGTTGCCATTTTAAGACGTTTAATAATAGATCATTCTATTTGTCTATATTTCTGAGATGAGGTCGTATTTACACTATTTACATTATTTGGATTATTGTCCTAATCTTGGTTGCCATTTGTACGACATTTAATAATAGGTCATTCTATTTGTCTATATTTCTGAGATAAGGTAGTATTTACATTATTCAGACTACTGTCCTCATCTTTGTTGCCGTTTTTACGATGTTTAACAATAGATTATTCTATTTGTCTATATTTCTGAGATGAGGTAGTATTTACATTATTCGAAGTATTGTCCTCATCTTTGTTGCCATTTGTACAATGTTTAATAACAGATCATTCTATTTGTCTATATTTCTAGGATGAGGTAGTATTTACAGTATTTACACGATCTGGACTATTGTCCTCATCTTGGCTGCCATTTGTACTCTGTTTCGGCCATTGTAAGCGCATTCCTTCAAATGCTAGGAATTTCAAGTTAAACCCTTTATTATGATCACTGGGGTATCTCTTTCTCATTCCTTGACTAATCTCAGACTCATCACTAGGAGAGCAGGAAGAAAAAGAGTAATCAGGACAACAGTAGATAGCAATTAACATTGCATTTATATTTTCACTGATTAAAACCAGCTAGAAATCATAGAGTCAGAAGGGAGTTCCAAGGAAAAAAAGAAATTGTTTGCATAAAGCTCAAATTTTTTAAGATAATTTTTCGTTTGGCACAAACCTATATCTTTAAGGTAGGACATTACATTGACAGTTTCAGTATTTTCATTTCGTTTTCTTGTTGGTTTTCTTGCAGTATAAATGAATATTGCAAAAAGAAACTCGTCATTCTGGTTTACAAAGAATTCTTCTATTCATTTTTGTTTTAGGCAAATTCTTTCTATTCTTATTTGGCTTTCTCTTTCATTCTGGCGTTCATGGTCCATTAGTCTTTTGTATAAACTGTAGTCAGCACAATGAAATGAAAGGGAAAAAGAAATAAACGATAGGAAACAAAAAAAAAAAAAAAAATCATTGGCCCAAGTTTCTGTTTTTTAATTTTCATCAATAGTGTCTGTATAAAAATAAAATGCATAATTGTTTATTTGAAAAAAAAAAATGTTTTCTTTAAATTTTGCCTGAAAACGTTTTTGTTTTTATTTCTTGACATTTCAACTTGTCTCTCGTCTAGTTTATAAATCATTGTCAGTGCTTATCTAACGCAAATGATGTATTAATTTCGTTGGCTCTTCACAAAAACAGGGTCATCATTGTTTAACTCTATCACTTACTATGACACACATCTCTAGCTGAATTTCAGAGTCAACTTTCAAACAAGCCAAACTGTGTGGTGTGTCATTTGATTTCTTAAGTAAATATATTATGAACAATTTTATTAACAACTGTTCTCAAATCAAGTAACTTCAACCAACCTAACACTGATGTTGGCGTGGTTTAAGAAAAAAAGCATCTAAATATTAAAAAATGTTATTAAGTACATTTTTTCCTGTATCAAGAAATCTTTTTAAATTCTATGAGTTTTTGTTTTTTTTTTTAGTTACATAACTTTCTTTTCTATTTAGAAGACCCAAACATAAAAAATACAAACAACTTGTTTTAGTAGTAAAATCTTGTGCAAAAATTAACAGCACTGATGAAAATCTAAACTTGCTTAAATATAAATTAAGAATCGTGTATAAACCCAGATACCCAAAGACCAGAAATAATACACTCACGAAAAAGGGGGAAAAAATCAACTGCCCAAAAAATCTTAAACTATTTATGGTGTGATTTTTTTTTCCTAATTGGGACAAAGATGAAAAAAAAAAAAGAAAAAAAAAAACAAACAACTAAATACTTTTATTTTTTTTAGGACAGCAAGGTTGGGGTGGAATATATAAAAGTGTGGGTTGTGGGTGTAATCAGGTTGGGGTAGATGAGTGAGTATATAAGTAAATAATAGTGAATAAGAATGTAATAAGTAGAGTGTCACTAAATAACACGAAAAAGCAAGAACAGACAACTTGAAGGTTTATGGCAGATTGACCTGTTCCCAAAATAATAAATATACACGAAGAATTGCATGGCGGCGGGTGGAAAGCTGAGGGACGTTGGTGTACTGTGTTGAAAAAATAATTCCTTACTCTGTTTTGTGTATAAAGAATTGAAAAAAAAAAAAAAAAAAAGAAACAAACAAATTTGAAAAAGCTATTTATTTCTTTTTTGGATATTAAATCTTAATTACTGAAAATATCATTAAGGTTGAAGGGGCCTAACTCTTTCAGAAAGGGAGTGTGGAATTTAGAAAGCACTGTTTCATAAAATTAGTAATGTGAGTGATGGGAAGATGGTCAGTTGGGTAAGACAAAAAAAAAAAAAAAAACTAAAGAAAACAAAAAAGAAAAAAGTGTGATTTTTATTATGCGTAAGTTAAAATTATTTTTAAACTGGTTTGTTTTAACAGAGGATGGAAATTTTGGTCCAGAAAACTGAAGGTGCTTAGGAACTGCAAAAGATGCTTCTAAAAACTAAACAAAGTATTTAAGAGAGGGGTAAATATCATTAGAAACAAAGATAGCTATATAATATCTTAGTTGCTCTCAATGGTTATTACTGGTACCATGTAAAAGAGTACTACCTGCCACATGGTTTGCTAATTGGTGACTAAACTGGTTCTTCTACCAGATATTTTTCTGGTGAGGAGGGTGGCTCAACATCCAATAGGATTAAAATCAAAATCTGCCAAAAGGCAGAGGAATCTTCTGTCTGGTTAACAGCCATCTCGCACAATGGGGGGGGGGGGGTAGATTGAGCGCTATAGCAATGTAGGCAACCAGCACATTGATGGCTTACACTGAATACATGGATTCCTAGACTGGTCAAAGGGAAGGGCAGAATGCTAATGACTAAGGTTTAAGGTTTAAGGTGAGCTTTCAAATTATATGACATCAGCTGTTGTTTGACCTGGAGAGTAATGGTCTCTGTTGTGAGTTCAAAATAACTCCCTTGACCCACTCACTCCAAATTCAGGAAACTGAAGAAAAAGGAAAGGAATTTGCAAGCATAAGTGAAATTTTCTTTGGACCAATGAAAACCTTGCCTTCACTGAAATTAGCCAAGAAGAAGAAGAAGAAAAGAAACTAGGGAGTCTATACAAAATTACTTTTGATATAAAAATATGGAGAAAAATTAATCATGTGAAAGGTTTCATTTCGGTTCCTTGCGACCAGCATTGAAATATTCAACAGTGTAAAATTCCTCACCAATTATATTATCAGCCATTAATTAGCACATGGCACCTTAAGGAATTTTCTCTCAACAATCGAAGAAAGTTAAAAAATTTAAAACTACAGTATAACCCGGATATAAGAGAAACCCGGATAAAAGAGAGATTTTCTCTGGTCCAAAATTAGAGCCTGTGGTAATGTATATAAAATCGACCAAACCCAGATATAAGAGAAATAGCATCCGGTCCCGAAAACTCTCTTATATCTGGGTTACACTGTATTTCTCTTTGTCTACTTTTGAACAAATACAAACTCATGAGCAACATACTCTCTTACTTTTGTCTAAACATCTTTTAATTTTCTACCAGATCATTTAATCGGTTGTAGGAACGTTTCTTCTTCATGTTTGTATGTTAAAACAATGGACTTTAAATATTCTAATTTATCTTCCTAAAACAAGCTACTGATACTACTTCAATCATGTAAATTTGTGAATACATTCCTTATCTCGTTTTGTTAAAATTACCCATATTTCGTCATTATAATATTTGATTAATCTTATTCATTTAAATCCCCTAAACTCTACAACACTATAGATCCACCATTCTATTTTCCCAAGACATGCTTTCAATCCAGATATTGGAAAAGAATAGGTCAAGGGCTCAGCTGTGCAGTGACCCTACAATCACACCAAGTCATGGATGGAATGATATTTAATATCTTCTATATGGCATTGAATGCTGGACTATGCCCTGAAAGATGAAGAAACAAAGGATGTGGTTCTACTGATGAATGCTAAGATTATAATGGACAGAACAGTTGAGCAATAAAGAAGTCATAAAAACTTCAAGGAAACATTCTTCAATCAAGACAAACAGTTGAAATTTCTCAGATACATGAGGAAAGAAGACCTGAAGAATTTAACATTCACAAGACAAACTGAAGGCAATTATAGGTTGATCTGGTATTAATTATAGGTTTCTACCTATAATTCAGATGCACGGATAGTGTAACATTTAAGGAATGTAAAACCAGTGAGCCAAGTTCAAATTTCAGTTGATCATTTTAAGCTAATGTCCTTGGAAAAATATGAGCCCACCTTTACCCAGTTATAAGTTAAATAGCAGAGCAGATGTGACAACCAGGCTAGGAGAAGGAAAACTGAATTGAACACCAACCTGAAGAGTGATAGGTTCAGTCAGGCTAACTTGCAATAGACACACCCTCAGTAGCTATGGCTGCAGTAGACACTGTCTCTATGACACCAATGGGTGATAGAGATTGTGGTGTGACAAATAATTCATTTATGTTCAGTCAGTCAGTTTAGTGCCATACGTGATACACGACTGGGCGATCATGTCTCTTTCAAGACGTGACTGACTGGGCAGAAGATTATCCCGCAGGAGGTTGCCATTACTTTCAGCAGTAGACTGGTTGCCAACAAAGGCTACAGAACCCAATCTGTCCTGTTATTTAACCCATAACTGAAGGGAAGAGATGGATTAATACCTTTCCCAAGAGTACTTGTGCGTAAGTGAACGCAATGAATTCAACTGGAATTTGATCTCGGTTCCCTTTTTTTTCTTGTTCTGAGTCGATATCCACTGCACCATAACGCACATCCTTAAAAAAAGGCATTAAAAGTCAGAATGGTGAATTCAGGTAATGATTCCGGTACCTCTCACATGCTAAGTGAGTTCACTGTCCCTAAAAATACTGTCAGTTTTTTGGTTTACAAGGGAATTAAGTAAAACGAAAGTAAAAATATTAAATACTAATTAAAAGATGCAAAACAATTTTGTTTATAACTCATTTTACTCCAAGTAAGGTGATAAAGTCACTAAGATTCAAGACAACAGAGTGAAGGAAGTTGAGAAAAACATTACTGAGAAGAAACAAGAAAAACAGGATTCAAGGAGACAAAAAAATTACTATTGATGTTGCATTTATATTTTTTAAACTGTAGACAAGACGAAAGCAAGAAACTGAAAAAGAGTTTCAGGTGCAAGAAGTGCAAGAGAAGAAACTATGACAATAGAACTTAAGTTAAATTAAGTAATGTCAGCAGTAAAATGAGACCTAACTGTCAATCTAGTACTACACTTAAAGTACCAAAAAGGAAAGCATATAAGATCATGAAAATATTTCTAGAAATTATTTTAAAATTAGAATGTGATATGCAAATGAATCTGAAATAAATCAGAATTTTTTTTGTTCAGTATTTCATCAACCTCTGTGAATTATTTAATACAAAAATCTAACTAATTTGCATGCAATTTTCCTGTCTATTAAGACAATAGTTTTAGTGATACAAATCTTACTAGTTAACCCATAGTTGGAGAGGAAGAGGTGGATTCATACCATTCCCATGACTATTTGCCAATAAATGAATGTAACAAACCCAACTAAAATTGAAACTCAGCTCTTTGATTAAAAATTCTGAGACATTAGCCATTACACTATTTATATATCTAAGCTTAACAGCACCTAAGTGGTCAGTCCTAGGTATGATAATAAACTACATCTGGCAGCAAAAAAGCTGATCAGGAGTTGGCAGGTATTGAAGAACATGAACCGACCTCTTAATTGATGTTGTTCACAGGTCCACTCTGACCTGGGGTGGTAGCACCTGTTAGGGTCCCATCTATGGGTAAACAGTGAACACTCAAACAAAACACTATGAAAGTAGAAAAATAAATTTTTATAGTAAAAATACTAGCAATACATTTATATATAAAAAATTACCAATGATACATATTTATAGTAAAATTAAGAAATGACTTCAAAGCTCTCAAGTAAATTAAATTTCAGTATTAAATGACCCATAAGGATGTTGATATGCTGTTAAATATATTTTATAATAAAATGCCAGCAATACATTTATATATAAAAAATTACCAATGATACATATTTATAGTAAAATTAAGAAATGACTTCAAAGCTCCCGAGAAAATTAAATTTCAGTATTAAATGACCCATAAGGATGTTGATATGCTGTTAAATATATTTTATAATAAAATTGTCAATGATACATATTATAACAAAATGATCAACAGTACTTTTTATCTGTAGTTGAAACCATATAATTGTATTAAAAATATTTATATTTTAGCATTAAATAACCCATAAAGGTTGATATGTTGTGAAACAAAATCAACCAACCAACCCATGTGGTCATCCACCTAGGTACTGACCAGGCTTAGCATTGTTTAACTTCTGTGATCCTACTGAAAAATGTATGTGATAGAGCCATAAGCCTATCAAACCGAAGAAGTACAATCAAGAAATACACTATCAACCATAATTATTAGGCCACCCCAGTTTTTAAAAAAATTATGTATTTCATACTATTTTTAGTATTTATTGCCAAGTGGATAATTCTAAATGAAAATAGAATGGTTCTTTTGTTATTATTACTTTGCAATATTTTACAAGGCAGCCAGGAAACCTTTGCTTCGGCCAGCCAATAAGAAGAAGAGACTAGCATGGGGAAGAAAGCACAAAAACTGGACACCAGAACAGTTCATTTGATGCACATGTTATTGTGCCGTATTAACTAAAGAACCATTCTATTTTCATTTAGAATTATCCACTTGGCAATAAATACTAAAAATAGTATGAAATACATAATTTCTTTTAAAACACTGGGGTGGCCTAATAATTATGGCCAGTAGTGTAGGTTTTGAGTAAAACATAACCAAAAGATTGATTTTTGCTTTCAAGGTGAACCAAAGTTTACCAAAAGATGGTAGTCAGCTGCAGTTATTTGCCAATAAAGATGAGAAAAAAAATAAAGAGGAAAGAATAAGAAACATCACAGAAAATTTGTGCACGACTTGGCAGTTTGAGCCAAATGAAATTAAACGATATGGAATAAATGAAAGTCAATTTGATATCAGAGCATTTAAATAAATGCACAATCACAATTTACTGACCTCCATCTTTCTGGCCTGACAAAGCTGAAATTGGTCCAGGACTTCAAATAGCAAGACAACGTTCTAAGCGGATGCCAGACTACACAAAAACATAGATGACAGATCAGTGGCAGTAGTGGTACCAAAATACAAGACACTATAAGGTTTACTATGGTATGGTGCGGTATCTTTTACTACAAGTTGGTCTCTTAAAATAATACTTTCATATAGAAAGGTGACTTTAGTACATATCTAATCTAAACTTATTTATAAATGGAACTTTGTGTGTGTGTGTCCGTTACCTATAGACTCCAAAACGGCTGAACCGATTTTCTTGAAAATTTACACAGTTGTACTATAAGCATCTGCGAGTGTTCTTAGCTAGGTTTTGTGTCAAGGTACCCCCGATAAATATCAAAAATCAATAATCGAAAAAATCGGGTTATCGAAGGAGTGGTCCAATTTTAATCAAATTTGATACATTCATAGACAAAGACATAAGAAACGATATTCAGAAGTTTCAAGGTTGCAGTTCTTACAATAGTGCAGAAAATTGATAATATATATATGTAAAAGGCAAGATGTTTGTGTGTGTGTGTGTGTGTCTGTATGTCCTTTATACAAATCCACAATTTTTATCCGATTCTCACCAAACTTCACACAAATATTCTTTAGGCTAAAGAATATTAACAACTAAGTAGGTTGCCATTGCTTTCTGCAGTAGACTGGTTGCCGACCAAGGCTATGGAACCCAATCTGTCCTGCTATTTAACCCATAACTGGAAGGAAGAGACAGATTAATACCTTTCCCAAGGGTATTTGCGCGTAAGTGAATACAATGGATTCAACTGAAATTCGAATTCGGATCCCCAGCTTCTACGTTCCGAGCTGATATCCACTGTACCACAACGCACATCCTCAGCATAATGTCCAAAATTTAATTTGACAAAGGGGCTGTTGGCAAAACAAGTTTGTGCCCAAAGGGTGCACTGGTTGAAAAAAAGGTTGCAAAAGGTATTCATTTGGATTCAAAACATCAAAACTAATTCTTAGAAATAATTCAGTAAATAGAACCCCTTTTTTCTTTAATATTCTACAGGGTGTTTGGAAAATTACTGCGCACATTTCTAATCCAATTTTTGTATATTTCAGATTTTACCCAAATTTGGTTTTAACACGTATTTCAAGAAGGTGGCAGATAGACAGATTTGGTGGACTATCATTTCTCCGATTCCTCGTTCAGGTCATAACTGAAACAATTCTTGTTTTGCGTTCATATTGTAGGCAGCAAAATTATCATAGATACCTTCAAAGTTAAATGACGATTCAAATATAAATGCAGAGGCTCAGACAAGACATTTTTGAGTAGTTCAGGTGACAACCAAACGATAATAACATATTCATGTCAAATGATGTTACTTGACTTTCTAAAGAGTTGACTGTTGCCAAAACA
Source organism: Ascarosepion bandense (assembly GCA_037127315.1). Classification (NCBI taxonomy): domain Eukaryota; kingdom Metazoa; phylum Mollusca; class Cephalopoda; order Sepiida; family Sepiidae; genus Ascarosepion; species Ascarosepion bandense. The sequence continues at coordinate 3,630,259 of JBBBDQ010001079.1, forward strand.
GTTTCAAAGACAAAACATTAAATCTTTCCTATCCTTTAGGGAAAGTTTTGGTCCATCATTAAAAGAAATGTATGTGAGTAGGAAATTGCAAAAGACATTAAATCAAGATTTTATTTAAACCAAAATATAAAGCCTGTAAATTTAAAAAAAAAACATCTAACTTTAACAATACTAAATTCTGTTAGGATTTTAACATGAATTAATGTGTTATAAAAATATTCTTGTATGACAAAATATTGAGAAATCACTTTAGGAATATCAGAAAACCTCACCGTAAATAAAAAGCAAGTCAGCCATACAGCTGAACATAAAGTAATTTATCACATAATCACAGTAATAAAATATTTTATTTTTTTAATCATCTCACCCCAAGCAAGGCATTCCACTGCCACTATTGCGCATGGGGCTACATAGGGGAAGGTAAAGAGAAGGAGTGGTTAGACATAGGGAATGTCAGGAGGAAGGTGACAGATGAGTAAGGATACCGAGGATGAGGGTTGGGCAGATGGGAAGAGTGTTTGATAGAATGGGAGCAGGTTAGTGTGTTAGGAGGTGTCTATTGACCTTACATTTAAACTCCTGGAGATTGTAGCCGTCGGGGAAGCAATCGTGTGGAAGGGAATTCCAGTTGGGAAGTGCGAGAAAAGAAACTGTTGGAGTAGAAGTTGTGGTTGCATTTTACCGGTTTCACTGTAAAAGGTGGGATCTAGTTGCTAATCTAGTATCTCGTGCAAATTTGTATTTAGGGGGCACCAGTGATCTAAGTTCATCGGAGCAGAAGCCATGGAAGTATTTATAGAAGAGACACAGGGAAGCCACATCGTGCCGGTGGGAGAGAGACTGCAGGCGGTCTGCCAAGTCGGTATCTATCACATTACAGACCCTCCTCTGAACCTTATCGAGAAGCCCGAGGAGAATAGCAGGGGCACCCGACCAGATATGGCAGCAGTATTCAATGCATGGGCGGATGGTAGATTTATATATGTGCAGGATAGATTTAGACGGAAAAAACTTCCGGGCCCTACACAGAGAACCAACTTTCATAGCAGCAGATTTAGCAATGGATTCGATATAGTCATTCCATTTGAGGTCCGCTGAAAGTGTGAGACCAAGGAGGCGTAGTCTTTTAAAATATTGCAAGAGAAAACAAATCAGGAAAGATTTTATTGAAACCAAAATGCCAGAAAATTTAAACATAAACCAGAATGCACCGTTACCCAAATTTTCTTCCAGTTATTCTTCTTTCTTTGTCTCCAGTTGGGTAATGATAGGAATGTGCCGAGGGATATTTAGCTATGATGGATCAATCGGTATGAATAAGCATTGTTCTTTTTACACTTCCAGGAATAGTAATATTATTAGTTTTAGTAAATAATATGATTGTTGTGGAGTAGTTTTCACACTGCAAGTTATAATTGTGCTATGTCAGTTGCTTACCCAAAATGTTAGGAACTTGGTAATCTTCCACTGAAAGTTGACTCCTTAGTATTTGGCTAACTGCCGACTACTATCAACTGCCTAGTAGTTCTACTGAACTCCAACAGAACTTCAAAAACTTCTGCCATTAACCTCCTGTTAACTCTTATTAATATAGGAGGGAGAGTCCATTATCTGAGGAATAGGTGTGTTTCCCCAGAACAATTATAGAGCCAGACACGATACCACAGTAACAGAAAGGATTACTAAAAGCAAGCTAGCAATATATTAAAAAAATATTGAAAAATCACTTTAGCAATAGTAGAAAACCTTAGTGTATGTAAATTCAGACTAATATATGACCACCTGAACTAAAATTATAGTCTACAGTGGTTGTTATAAAAAAGAAAATTTTCTTATGGGAAGTCTCACTATTGCATGTCAGCATTTTTTTTTAAAAATAAAAAATGATGTCAATGATTCTTGGTATAAGGCCCAAGAATCCCTCAAAGTAAAGTATTAGTAGAAGAAGCAGTTTATGGGGATATGCGGGGAAAATAACATCTCTGAAGTCAGGGATAACCTAAAAAAAACGTAGGTGGTAAATTAAAGGCATTGAAAGAGAAATGCTTTTACAAAAAGGATTATTAACAAGACCAGAAAAATGAAAGAGGTGGAGCTTTGCTAAATCAGATCTCTGATGTTACGTATTCATAAACTGGCAGGGCATATAAAGGCATGAAAAAAACATCTATTGATGGAAGAATACATCTTCCTGAAATTCCTGCTCAAGTGGTGGGGGTGTCTAATATACCACTATGTTATCAAACAGGACATGCATATGAGCTTAGGTGAGACGGAGGGAGGGAGAAACAAGCTGATTTCCCCATCTGTTACTGGTATCAACAGAAATAACATATCATATTAAATGACGTTTTATATCAGTAGTAGTCCTTCCTAGACATGACCTAGATATCACTGCAAGACATGACCTAGATACTAATGCAAGAAATCTATTATATCTTTCTTATAATCTTGCATCAGAACTAGGTCAATAATTTCCCCTCTCCTTTTTCTTTTTCACTCACTCCTTCACTGTGAGTATTTACTGAGGTCAGAAATGTCTGATAAAAAGTCGCAAGTGTGAGGTAACTTATTTGTATCATACTTCCTACAGTAGTAATTGTTAGGAACTATTTCAAGTGACTAGTCTGCATGCAAAAAATAGGGAAACATTCTTCGAAGGAAGAATTTTTGTAGATTAGCTTTCATTCGACATTCCTCAAGCTACAACATTACTTACTTACTTGTAATATTCACCCAGAATCGATTGAGCCGGATCATTTAAACAAATTTTCCACTTCACAAACAAAACCTGAGGAAGCTCAGCCATTGGATGCAACAGAGTCAGTAAGAACTAATGAATTACAATACCAATGGCAAATCTCAAAACACGTGTGGACCCCAAAAATGGCTCTATGTCCTCTTTAACTGTCCTAAGCCACAATCTTAGCTTACCACCATGCTGTTATCAGTCACCTTGTTAAGATTACAAAGCAATCACAGCACAGAAAAATTTACCTGATTGTCAATGAAGAACATGACCAAATGACTGAAGTCACCTTGTGAGCAGAGCTTGTTGGAGACTGCCAATTTTGCAGAGAGTTCGGAAAAAGAGATGCGCGTTGTGGTGCATTGAATATCGGCTCGGAATGAGAAATCGGGGAGCCAATTTCGAATTCCAGCCAAATTCATTGCATTCACTTGTGCACAAATACTCTTGGGAAAAGTATTAATCCGTCTCTTCCTTCCAGTTACGGGTTAAATAGCAGGACAGATTGGGTTCTATAGCCTTGGCTGGCAACCAGTCTACCGCAGAAAGCAATGGCAACCTACTGCAGGATAATCTTCTGCCCAGTCAGTCATGTCTCTTTCGAGACATGATCGCCCAAGTGTGTATCACGTATGGCACTTAACTGACTGACAGACAAAGGCATTTGAGAATATCACCTGAAGCAACATTTTTCAAAATTGAAATTCTTTAGAAGTGTGTGTGTGTTTATTATCTAAAATGGTACCAGTTCATTTGCGTTCCTGGATAAGAAGCCTTTAAAAGCAATTAGCATAAATTTAAAAAAAAAAACATAGGTAGTAATCACAATTTAACAAAAAAGAAGAAATAAAAAGAATTACAAGTTCATTTTGTTATAAATGCAATGAGAAGCGCTTAAAAAATATATAAAAAAATTTGGAAATTATTGTTGTTTCGCAAATTAATTGAAAATTATGATTTTTTTTTTTTTAATTGTATCACCCCAAGCAATGCGGTAACGCCACTGATGTGCAGGGGGCTACATAATAGTGAGAAGATTGGTAAAGAGAAAGCTGGAAACCACATCCTAAACAGGGAACAAGGGATGAGCCTCTTAACCTGTTCAATAGACGTGGGTGGAGTGTGAACCGGGCGATAGATAGATAGATCTATCTACTCCAATTGAAAGAAAAAAAAAACAAAGTGAGAAGATTGGTATGTTGTGAGTTTTCAGGAGTATGCTTACTTAATAAAATGTTTTCAGGAGTATGCTTACTTAATAGTCCCATGATTCTCTTATTTGCAGTTTTATTTTTGACTAGCATCATAACCCGGCATTGCCCATACAACTCAGAACATTTTAGTAGTAGAAGATATCACTTTTTATTTTACATATTTTGTTTATGTTTGAAAAAACACTATTTTTAGAAAAATATTTCTTTTGTTTCAAAATTACGAGCAAAAATATTCACATTTTTTTGTTGACCAAATGAATTTTTAAAACTTCAGAAAAGATTAAATATCAAGTCTCATTTTTTTTAATAAAAAAATATTTTAGTTGCGTTTGACATGTGTGATTTGATTTCTGTCACGTAAAACGTCAGAATAAAAATTAAATATAAAGGCTCATTTTTTTATTTTAGTAAAAAAATATTTTAGCCGCGTTTGACATGCATGATTTGATTTCTGTGATGTAATTTAGGAACCATCTTTGATCTTAGATGTTTTACAGAGCAAATGTAAATAATCGTGTCCACTGGCCAAAAAGTGTGAAAGGGAAAATTGCTGAACATAAACTCAAAAGATATGTGTCGACCTGGCTTCCCTGGAGATATGTGTCCCTAGAAAGATTGAATGGCGTAACTTAAAAAATATAGGCATGCATAGGGAACAGTCACACACAGATTCACAGATTGCCTTATATATATATATATATATATATATATATATATATATCAGAGTTAAGTATCTTTTGGCATGTTTAAAATAGTTAAAAGTTGGTTTGCAATTAGCAACTCTTATGAAAAGAGAGTAATTTCAAAAAATTACCAGAGGTATGCCGTTATCCTGGTACACAGATGTCCAGATACCTATTTAAATACAGTTGCATTGTGGTGCAGTGGATTTTGGTTCAGAACGAGAAATCAGAGAGCCGAGTTCAAATTCCAGTTGACTTCTCTTATTTTCACAATGCTTTTTTAAATATTTCACATTCTGACAGCAGAAGATCTGTCAAGAAAGGTGAAACACAAGAACCTTGGCCCACGGATTCAGAAATCAGGACACTTTCTATAGTAAATTGATTCTAATTAAAGGAGCTTATTTTCAAAATCAAAATTGTGGTCAGGTTCATCATGAGCAATCTTTTTCGGTTTTTCATTCAATTACATAACATTGTTTCGATATATAGAAATTTCAAGAACATTGAAAAAAATGTGTCATCTCTCCTTAAATTCAAAACACCATAAATTATACTAACATTATTTGAACAAGTCGAATGCACATGAAACATGATTAACCGATGAATATCAAACAACACAAAAGTAAAAATGCCAAAATTTCTTTCTTTTTCTCCATATCTCATTTTCTGATGAAGTTTTGATAAAAGTGAAAAGTGTAAGATTGATTGATGTATTCTATCATCATAAAGCCTAATATTTGGGGCAGGGGGAAGACACTATATATCTCAAGTGGAATGACTATATAGAATCCATAGCTAAATCCATTGATAAGCCGGTTCTCTGTGTAGGGCCAGGAAGTTTTTCCTGTTTGAAACAATCCCACACATAATTAAATCTACCATTCGCCCATGCATTGAATATTGCTACCATATCTGCTCAGGTGCTCCTGCAATCCACTTTGGAATCCTTGACAAAAATCTAATGGAACATCTGTAATGTAGTAGTAACTTCTTCAAAGACTTTTAAGTAAAGGAAGTAAATAGGCCGAAATTTGCTTCCTACACCTAAAGTGATTCAGCACCAAATGTCTTCTGATTGAGATAGTTGTGGGTGACAAAAAGAGCGAGAAGAAGTCCGATTTTTTTCTGATCATTAACATAAAAAAAGGTAGGTTTTTTCAATATCTAATTGTTAATTTGAGTTCAGCATATACATTTGTATAAAAATATGGCTATTTTGGAAAAATTTGAAGGGATAAAAGCCTTCGGGACCTAAAACGAAAATTTACCACTGTTTCTTTTTAAACAATATGGTCTACGCTGTACAAAGTCGAGGGAATACTTTAGATAGAGGATTACATTAAAAGGTGGTTTTTATCAGGGGTTTTCAAACTGTTGTCCGTGGACCACAGGGGGTCCGCAAGGATAAGATAGGGGAGTCCGCAAGGATAAGATAGGGGAGTCCGCAAGGATAAGATAGTGGGGTCCGCAAGGATAAGATAGGTGGTCCGTGGATTAATTTATCACGTGAAATTCAAAGTATAAATTTTCAATGTCTGGATATTTATTTTTACTTTATTAATGTTATCAAATGACAAAAGCTTGCACTATCGCCCATGACATGTCAACGTTATTTATACGAAAAATTATTTTACACATGCAAGAGCTTGATGTTCAAATTTAATTTTTTTCAGGGTGCAAGTGTCACCCATGGATAAACTTTTAAAATGGAAACCTCATGATGAAATCAACAGAGGATCCGCTATAGAGACAGAAGAGATTGTTCAAAAAAACAAATTAAGAAAGTATGACGTGAAATATATTCAATTTGGATTCATTGAAAAAACCTGAAATATAAAGGGGTCCATAAGTCAAAAAGTTTGAAAACCCCTGGTTTATATGGATAGGAGGGGAAGATAACAGTTGACTCCAGACTTGAATAGGTCAAGATTGTATTGATTGGAGAAACATCCTCGAGAGTTTCTTGCATAGGGCTGTTGTTTGCAACCAAGGATGGAACAATCATATTAGAGAAAGAAAAAATACTCCAGCAATGGGAAGAATATATAAAGGATCTTTTTTGTGACAAGCAAGAACAACCGAGAATACACAAGGAGATGGATGGACTGGAAATACTAAAATCTGAAGTGGAAGCTGCAATGGCCAAAATGAACAGAAACAAAGCAGCTCGTCCAGATGGCATAGTGATAGAGCTGCTGTCAGCCTTAGAAGAATATGGCATAGAAAAAATTACTGACATAATAAACAAAATTTATAGCAGCGGAATAATACCAGACAACCTATGCAAGTGATATTTATAGCATTGCCGAAGAAACCAGGTGCAAACAAGTGTGAACTACACAGAACTATCAGCTTAATGAGCCACATTACCAAACTGATGGTCAGAATCCTGATGAATAGAGCGAGAAGCAGAATCAGGCCAGAGATAGGGCAGGAACAGTGCGGGTTCGTCAAAGACACTGAAACAAGGAACGCCATATTCATGATTAGGATGCTCTCTGAAAGGGCAATACAAATGAAGAAAGATTTGTACCTATGTTTCATTGACTATGCGAAGGCATTCGACAAGATACGACACAAAGAATTGATGGAGATGCTCGGCAAAGACATGAGTAATCAAGAATCTCTACTGGCAGCAAACAGCCTGCATACGGACAGGTAACGATCTCAGTAGATTTACAAAGATAGAAAGAGGTGTAAGACAAGGATGTGTCTTTTCACCGGATCTGTTCAACCTGTACAACGAGAATATCTTGCGGACCCTAGATGACACGCCAGGATTTGCTGTTGGAGGACACAACTTGAACAACATAAAATACGCAGACGATACAGTGCTGATTGCGGACACGGAAAGGAAACTACAAAACCTCATACAGAAGGTAGCGGTGGAGAGTGACAAAAAAGGACTACAAATAAACTTTAAGAAAACTGAGTGCATGGTCATCAGCAAAAAGTACAACCCAGAATGCCAAATAAATGTGGGAGATACCAGAATCAAGCAAGTACAAAAATTTAAATACCTAGGAAGTGTCCTAACTGAAGATGGAAAGTGCGACACGGAGATCCGAAGGCGAATTGGCATGGCAAAGGACGCGTTCCAGAAGCTGAGCAAAATTCTAACACACAGGAAAATCTCACTGGAAACAAAGAAAAGAGTGCTGGACTGCTACGTGATGTCAGTTCTTCAATATGGCAGCAAATGCTGGACAATATCATCAAAAATGAGGACAAAACTGGAAGCAGCGGAAATGTGGTTCTACAGAAGGATGCTGCAGATATCGTGGACTGAGCATGCAAGCAACGATGAGGTGTTGGAAAGAATGGCAACAAAAAGGAAATTGATACTGAGCATCAGGAAGAGACAACTGAAGTTCCTGGGACACGCAACGAGGAAAGAGAGCCTGGAGAACCTGATACTGACTGGCCAGATAGAAGGAAAGATAGACAGAGGAAGGCAGCGGATAACATATTTGCAGGGCCTGATCAGGTGGTTGACGGAACGGGTTTTGACAGGAGTAACAGGAGCAAACATACTAGGAGCCACAAGGGATAGGGATTGGGGATAATTTTCAGTTGATATTCTTAAGAACAATCGCTAGAATTTTATCTGGACCAGTGGCTTTGTGGGGAGGGGGGATAAATTTAAAGACTTCTTTAACTAAAACGACTGTATTATACTGCAACCAAGCTTGGTGAGATATGGGAAGTTGGGGAGGTGATGGCCTTTGTCAATTAAAGCTGATTTTAAGGCAAAGAGCTTCACATCGTCAAGGAGGATACGACCATGGGGCCTTTTATAATAGCAAGCACAGCTGCCTTTGTTCATAATTTTACTCATTATCAATCACAATCTCTTCCTAATTCTTCCACACACAGTAATCCCTTGCATCTTAGAGGCTTTACTGCCTTACATAGGGTGAAACTAATTAAAAAAAGAAAAAATAACATTGCAAGCCTATCAGCATTCTCATGGCAAATGTTTAGATTAGCTCTCATCTTTAAATCATCTAGTTCAGACCATTACAACTTGGATGTATCATACCACTTCCACAGAGTTGAATCACCCACATCTCTTCCAAGTTGCAAACGTAAGAAAAAAATTCCACTTAGCTTTTTCTCCACAAGTACCACTTTTTGGAACAGTCAGTTATGTGCCATACGTGATACATGTTTGGGCGATCATGTCTCTTTTGACATAATTGACGGGGCAGAAGATTTTCCCACAGTAGGTTTCCATTACTTTCTGCCATAGACTGATTACCAACCAAGGATACAGAACCCAATCTGTTCTGCTATTTAACCCATAGCTGGAGAGAAGAGATGGATTAATATCTTTCCTAATGGTATTTACACATAAGTGAATACAACGAATTCAAAGACTTCTAAAAACTTCAATCTTGACTTCTTCCAGCCCAGGCCCAGTTGGTATCTATCCGCTTCAAACACATATTCTTCAAGTTTTCTTAATGATGTATGCCTACATACATATCGCCATGCACACACATTCATACATATATACCCACACACTCTTACGTGAGGACCGCACGTGAAACTTTCTTTTTTCCCGCGTTTTATTAAGAAATATATAAACTGATTTCCACACGCACTTAGCCAGTTGGAGGCTGCTTTTTGAAGCATGATGTCCGAATGCCATTCGTTCCTTCCAACTCACATACTGCACTAATTGCATTCAGCAATTAGCCACATAAAAAATGTTTCTGTCTTATAAGTACATTTCAATACATGTATAATTATATTCACTACTATTCAATACAAACATTATTTCCTTTTCAGGAACTCTTCTCGCAATATTATCGAGACAATATCTTTAATATCTAAGAAAGAACTTTCTTCACCACATCTTGCATTCACGAATTAATCAATCTTGTAACCTTACTTACTACAATGTTGTATTCGTTACATTGTGCTTTGAGTTATTTTATTTATAAATGTAGTGGTTTGGACAACCAACCTACTTTCCGCTGTTAAAATTACTACACCAACGGTCAGTCAACTACATATGGGTACCCAATTTGTCCAGTCCACTACAATGATATAAATAAGGGTACAACAATTGAATCTAGTCAATTTCCCAGCCTTGAGGCTGCGATCAAAGGATAGTAGTACCTGTTCTTCACCTCTTTGTGTTTCTATCCTTCTGATAGTTCATGTAAAAGCTTCGAAGGTTGCTTACTCCCAGGGATTCCAGCTCTCCAGCAGCACCTCACCCAATGCACTTAACTGGGAGTGTTAGTGGGATACCAATGCCCACTGTTATGGGAAGTGGGCTATAAGTGTATGGGCAACCCACATTAAAAATGACTTTGTGTCATATCCTACCATCATATAAGCAAATATCTTCAAAACGTTGAGGTTATTTAACCAAAATTAGGTCACTAGTTTGAACATTTCAATGATAATATCGGAAATTTAAAAATATCCATAATTTTCTCTAAAATTACTGAATAAGTTATCTGTTTTGGTTGGTGGTGCAAGAAACAGTGAAAGAATGAATGCTGCCTGTAAGAAATATGAATTATAAATTAATATTTTAAGGTTAGCCCTCTTAAGCGAAAAAACAATACGAATCTCTTTAAGTTTATGCAATGGAAATATTCAGTTCAGTTAAAAAAACGAAAAACCTTACGTTGGTTAAAAAAAGACAATATTTTTTTGCTGTGTGTGTGTATGTGTGTGTGTGTGTGTGAATAACAGGCTTTTTAATTTCTTTGTATGTATTATCACAACAATTATTGGAGAAGCTCAGAATGTAGTAGAGATAATAAAAACAACAGTCTTACTCTTACAAGTTAACAACAATAACACGTTTTTACACAAATGATTTTTACAAACATATCACAAACGAGAACGTGACACGACACTTCGTAAACGTAAAAAAAAACAGGCAATGATGCAAATTAAAAATATACCTAGGCTAAAAATGCCTTTTTTGCGCCTAAGGCAAGGGGTACTGGGAAAAGCAGCAAATAACCTACCTAACAAGCGTGTGTAAAAAAGTAGTAAATGGTTGGCCGAACATGGATTAGGAGAGAGAGCAAAAAAAAAAAAAAAAAAAAAGCCTTACTAAGAGCTACAAATAAGAAATAGTGGAGTGCCATGATCGTCCACGTCCTAAATGGAGACTGTATGGAGAAGAATATTAATTTTTTTTTTCTTTCGCTTAGATATTTCTTTTAGTCTGTATGTCACTCCCAACAGAGAAAAAAAAACAACGGTTGATGAACTTGAAGCATGCAGATTGCAGATTCAGCAATAATCGATCAATCAATCGATAGTGCTGACCACACTATGCCCCTGACCACACCTTTTTTCCGTCTACTAAAAAAATAAAGTTTTAAAAAGATAATGCAATAAGCTTTTTAGTTTTTTTTCTTTTCACACCTGTGATTAAAAAAAATCTATTCAATGACAATAAATTGGAGAAAAGTCACATCGAAAGTGAAAAATAAAAATAAAAATGCTCATGTTCTTAAACAAAAAACATATATTAATTTTTTAAAACTTGTTTGTAGCGATAAAGGACAAATTTAGAATTAAGATTATATTTTTATTTTAATGTTAAGTTTAAAAGGCACGAAACTAAACTGAGCATTATAAAATTTTAAATCATTAACCGCGTAATTTTCGTCAATCGCAATTGATGGGTTAAACGTTTTACCCATTAAAATTTTAGTGGTGAAAATGTTTTAATGCCATTCAAATTTTAAGAGGTGTGTGTGAAAGAGACATCCGTTAATTTACCACATTTTTCTAATAGAGTTGTATTTGAAGAAGAAAGCCAGTTTAAATAACAACACTATCGAAGAATTTGCAAAAAATACAAACTTTTCTATGTAAAAAAAAAAAGATTTTAGTTACTTCAGTTAACAAATGCAAAGTAATAAAAAAACTAAAAATACCAAATTATTTATGTTAAAAACGAACTAAGAACCTGGAAGTTTATGTACGACTAACAAAAATACAAGTTGTTGTAGGTTTGCTTGTTGGATTTTTTTAAAAGTGAACTTAATTTTTTTTAAACAACGTTTTAAAGAAATGGAATTTTATCGAGAGGATTCCCTTCCTCTTCACGCCGAATAAACAAACATGAAGCGAAAGATAAAAAGAAAAAAAGAAGAAAGAGGAACTCTGTCTAACAAAGGAAAAACAAAATAAGCACGTGGCTGGACTTTTTAAAAAGTCATGGCACCAGTAGAGTACCACTTTCTTTAACTTATTCCAAGCCTTCTGAAAATCGTTTTCTTTCTTACACAGAATAGCTGTACCTGATAATTAAAATAGCTGTTCATTAAACAGATAATAGTTAGTAGTACATGTTTGTTTTAAACAGAAAAAACAATGAAGATCTTTTTGATAATAGCAAGCTAAATGGCAGGGGGGCTGTACAACAAGGGACATTTTGTGCCGTGGGTTTTTAAGCAACTATGGATGTACAGTTGTGCAACCATTTTTTAATTTTCATTGATCTTGTAATTTCTAATACGTGGTAAAGTTCATTTTCAAACTTTTAGCTAGATCGAAATTTTCTTCAGGCAAAGTGTAGAGTTTATTTTTCTATAAAATCTATGCAAAGTTCATGAACGTTATTTTCTAAAAAGCCAAGAAAAGAAAGTTAAAAAAATGTTTTTCTTTCTTGGGAAGGGTATGTTACAGTTGAATAAATTCAACAATTTTTTTTTAACCTGACGCAGCAGATTAAAAAAAAAACAGTCTGCTTCACTTGTGAATTGAATCGATTTCTAAACTCTTTATTTAAAGCCTTTTATAGTTTGCCAACTTTTTTTTTTAATAAAGTTTTATGCAATATGAAAAGAGAAAAAGTAGTAAGTAAAAGAATGAAAACGTCAACCCAAAATCGGAAACAGTCTGCTGATCAAAAAAGGTTACTATCTTTTTAATATCTACACTGTGTACACAATAAAGAATTCGAAACGAATTTCAATATTATCACTTGGTAAGTTTCAATATTAAAACTCTAAAAAGAAAACTACTTCCCGCCCGCATCTCATCTGACATTCACATTTAAAAGGCAAAAAAGCAAAACAGTATGGGTTTGATCACGTGACCATTCTGTGGCATAAAAAAAATCTACTGGGGCCAAACTACAACAACAAAAATAAGGTTTTCAAACAAGTATTTTTTTTTATTTTACACCCCGTTTGTGATTTTTTCCCCATGTTTTGTATCCTAAACCCTACAAATTAATATTTCTTTTTAATAAATAATCGTTAAAAAAAAAATCAGGCCTAAACGAAGAATTCACCATCAATCATTCCTAAAAATGAAAAAAAAATGTTTTCCAAATTTAACAAGAAAACAAAATACAAAAAAAAAGCATTGTATGTAATCAGGTTATAATTTTTCTTTTTATCAAGTTATGGTTCTATTTTAATATTTAATTTAAGAAGAAAATTATTAGAGAAAAATGTTTTAGAATTGAAGAACAGAGAAAAATCTTACAACAAGCACCAGACTTCCTTATACGGTACCACGATCAAGTCATCGGTTTTTGAAATTTATTTATTTTGCCGTTTGCGAATAATTTATTTTTGTTATGCAGCTGACATCAACTCATTTTGAATTAAAGAAAAAGATGCAAATATAAAAATTTTCAGTTGCAACAAGAGTAAGAAGACCCAACCCAAGTAGGTAAAAAAGAGCCCCATGGAAAGCCACAAATGAAACAAACTAAAAAAACATTGTGTATTTTTAATTTAAATCACCACATGTTTTTAAAATCAATATGTATGAAATGAAATAAGCAAAACATTTTCATAGGTAATTTTAGATTAATTTTCGACATTGATTTCAAATAAACTAACAAAAAGTTACAAATACGGGACGGGGGTCAAAGAAAGGCGGTAATTGTGTTTGACTGTTTCTTCGGGATCCTTTATTTTCTTGTTCTTCGTTCGTCTTTTTAACACCACAAATATTTTAAAACGATGACGTATTGAATTATTATTTCAACCAGAAACCAGATCATAAATAACAAACTTTAAAGTCGCATATAAAAATAAAATTGTACATTTTAAACAGTTACAATACAACTATGATCGATTATCGAAATATTATATAAATAATAAATATAAAATAAAAGTTTGATTTTCTAATAAATCAACACTTTTTTCAAGCAAAACACAATTTTTACATTTATTTCCCGCATTTAATTTATATTTTTTAATTTTACTTTTATTTTCTTGTTTTTTTTTAAACTCAAAGTCAAAACAAAACTTTTAACTACTAAAAGAGAAGCTGTTGTTGTCATTATTTGTAATTTTTATTCAACGGGATATTTTAAGGAAACTTTCAGTTTTAATTTCATCTTTTTAATTTAACATTAAAATTTAATGTTATTACAAACGAAATGTAATTTTTTTTTGTTACATGAACAAATAAAGAAATCAATAAAACTTTATAAAAAAACTAAAAACAAAAATTCAGGCAAAAATAACTCGTTAAAAAAAAAAAAAAAAAATAATAATAATAAAAAAAACCGGTGGAAAAATATCAGATTTCAATTTGTCGACTAGAAATCGAAATACAAATCTACTTGCATCTTTCTTGCTGCAAAACAAGATTCAAAAGTAGTAAAAGTAAATAATTTACTTTCTTTATTTTACGCACATCATTGAGTAGCCGGTGTTTTTTTATGCTGAGTATAAAATAAATGTGTTTATTTTTGAAACTAAGTTATTTTTATATCTAAAAATGTTTAGTTTTGCTTATTCCCAACTCTAAAGTTTAAAGAAAGAAAACAAGGTTTGCAAGAGGTGTTTTTTTTTAAATGTTCCCTGTTAGACACACACACGCATTGTTTTTTTCTTTTCTAAGTTTGGATATAGAACAACGTTTTTACAACATTAAAAACACCAGTGTAAAATAAGCAACCAACTTCCTTACCTTATAATGATGTGTCATTTTTGTTCGAAAAACAAATTGTATTATTCAAGCAAAAAGAAAAATATTGGTTTTTATTCAGATAGTTTCTTTTTTATTTCTTTTTTTTTATCCCCCTCCAAAATAGAGACCTGTTTTTCCTTTTTCACTATTTGTTGTTATTTTGATCGTGTCAGCAAATCCTTAATCCAGCTTGCTCTGTTAACAACTTTTCCAGTGATAAGCGAACGACTTTGTATACATACATACATCTAGTCCGTTTCCTACTGTTTTCTTTTCTGTCCAAGTGATTTTTCTCAGCGAATTAGAAAAAAAAAGGATTTTTTTCTTTTACTCTTGATTGTAGCAAAGATTAGTGATAATAATGTGCGTACGGCTTTCACGGGGAAAAGGAAGGCGGAGTTTGAAAAAAAGGGGACCGTCTCAATTGACCAATCAGAAAAGGGTTTACAAATAACCTCATTCATTATTAGCCAATAGTCATAATCGTTTTATTTAAAAAAAGAAAAAGAAATAAAGTAAAACAAAACAGATTTCTGGGGTTGTTTTTTTTTGTGTGTGCACACGTGTTTTCATTGCTTGTTTGTAAATGAGAATGTGTCCGTATGTGTGACTCATGCATTATAGTGATGTATTAAAACAAATATAATTATTGAATGGATTTTAAAGAAACAATAAAACATTTTTTTCAAAACAAACTAAAAAGAAAGTAAAACATATTCAAATCAACTGTAAACACAAGACTAAAATCTAAATGAAATTACGGTGAAAAATTATTAAATTTAAACATGAAAATCGAAAATCTAGAGACTTTCCAAAAACGTAAACAGTACATTGGTAATTTTTTTTAAAAAATGTCTTGTAGTGACAGACCATTTTTGCTTGCAGCTTGCTTGATTCTTCCTAACCTCCAATCCAAAGTAAGTACCAACGAGTGAAATTATATCTCTTTGCTTTGAATTTGAATTTTTTGAAACGTGACTTACGCTGGTTCGAATTAGTATAAAAAGTGGTCCAGTGTAAGACGAGACTTGAAACAACTTTATGCATAAAAAATGGTAGTAGTAATTTTTTTGTCGCCTCGCCAAGAGAGAAGGAAAAATCTACACTAAATTCAATCAATATGATCTTTTTGTTTGTGAAGTCATGTACTCACAAACAAAAAAAGTGACACCTTTTCAAAGTCGCGTTAATCGTCTAATCCACTCCTGCCTAGTAATCTTGAAAATTGTCGCAGACATTAGGGAATTCCTTTTTTGTCTGATCCTTCTCGTCTAACTGGAAGGTGGGTATGCTTCTTGGTAACGGGTTTCGGAACTTAAGGCTTTTTTTGACTTCCAATTTCAAAGCATCGGAGACAGTGTGTGTGTGTGTGTGTGTGTGTTACACAAGATTAGTAGATAGACGAACAGTTCAGGTTCAGATCAACAAAAAATCAAATGAAGTGTTCATTTAACAACACATAATGCATCTCGCTTGAACACAGTGACAGTTTTTAAAAAAGACTAAAGAGTGATTTTTTTAAAAAAGTGTATATCAATTTGACTTGAGGATAGATTTATTCATTTTTTTTTAAGAAGTTAAAGATAGAAAAAATAAAAATGTGTCGAAGTAGCAATAAACGCAAAGTTAGGTAGCTTTTTTTATTTTTATTTATAAAAAAAAAAGGAAAAAAAATTAAACTTCGCATGTGGCCTGGATATATGGATATATAAAGAACGATCGATGGTCAATCAACAAGTAGACAAGGGAGGCGTGGAGTAAGTGTGTGTTGTCACTTTCATCAGCAAGCTTCTAAGTACGTCTTGCAATGAGTTCGATTCTAACTCATTACGTATCCAACTGAATAAAATAAAGCTTAGTCTATGAATGATGTGATTGTGATGGCATGTAAAAAAGCCTCACTTCCATTTCACTTCAGCAGGGAATATTAAGAAAAAAAAAAAAAAAGCAATTCGAGCGCATTCCACGCATAATGATAGCGATATTTGAGTACTGATGGAGTTAAGATAGTAGATAATGTTTTTTGTTTTTTTTTTTTTTAGTCTCTACGACGTCTAAGTAGACAACAGACTCCACTTTAACTTCATATAAAAAACCGCGGAATATTTTTAAAAGAAAGAAAAACAAAAAATGTAGGTCTTACACGCCATACGGTCGGGTTAATTCAAACTAGTAGTCCTACCCAGTGAGCTTGCTTGATTCTTCTTTACTGAATGACACTTACACAGTCTTGATCCTTGCTAAGCTGATTGATCGATTGATCAGGAGCAAATAGACACGATATCTTGTGTGGTGTAAAAAGTAAATAACAAGCTACTAGTCTTGCGGACTATTGTAAAATCAGTTTAATTTTTTAATTGGTTGGTTGGGTGTTATATCTTGTGTCAGACTTAGTCTAGTAAAAAGATTGGTAAGATAATGATCGACTAATAGATAGTAACTTGAACATCAAATTTAACTTATTGGTGTGTATTGAGGATATGCTCGTAGTTAATGACACGGACTCAGCTTTCCGAGATCGAATCCTTGCTTTGTCGGGTTCGCAGTAATTTAATTTCTTCTTGGAAAAAGAAAAATATGAATTTGTCTCGGCACTTTTCAGTTATACGACGACAATACATTATTTACCCTAAGTACTTTGTTTCTGCAACTTGAAAATTGACCATGAGAAGATTGTATTTATTTCTGAGATGAGGTACTGTAATAATTATTTAAACTATTACATTGTTCGGAGTCGGGCCGTTGTCCTCATCTTTGTTACCCTATTCACGACGTTTCGGCCGTTGTATGCTCTGGCCTTCTTCAGGTGATTGGAATTTCGAACTGAGCCTTTTATTTCGTTCATCGGGGTATATTGTTTTAATGCCACGAGCCATACCTCTTCATGATGTCTCAGTAAAATTGTTGTTCAATCCCTGCTGTAGGCAGGTATTAAACTCACAACGATTTGGACCAAGTCACTGGATTCAACTAACGCCTTTATCCACTGCTCCATATGTTCTTGAGGATGAACAAAAAGAAATTTCGGGGTGAAATTCTTATAAAAACGCGCATATTTTAACTTTCAAGGAGCAGAGATGCGACTGCTAAAAAGTCGAACACAAGAGAAGACGTAACCACAACACACACACACACTTACTTACGCATTCACGTAAATGTATGTATTAAATTTTATTGTAACCAATGTATATTTGAATAAATGTAAGCCGTTTGCTGATTGGTTTGGACTAGCCAATCAGAATCAAGGTAAGTGGACCACATTTTTACCGCCAAATCGTAAGGATGTTTGAACACCTATTTAAACGATTTGCCGCGTATAGTTGGCAACAGTTCACGAGCGACACCAAGCAAGGCAGTCACAGCTGCCCACAGTAGCGGCATGCTATTGCGGGGTTCGCATTCTTCAATATCAAGCAATTCTCTCACACACCCGCACTAATTGCAAGACGCAAGTAGATGCCTTTTATTTCTTTGAATAACACTTGTACAAATTATTACAGTTAGCACAAGAAATCTTTCCACACAAATCATATAAAATATTAAGTCAAACTCACTATCTCTCACAAATTCATTCTTCTGTACACTACAAAGATGAACGTCATTCACGAACTCTCATATCGCCCGGTTCACACTCCACCCACATCTATTGAACAGGTGAAGAGGCTCATCCCTTGTTTCCTGTTTAGGATGCGGTTTCCGGTTTTCTCTTTTCCAATCTTTTCACTCTTTTCCTTTATTATTTTATTTTTTTTTTTCAATTGGAGTAGATAGACTAAACTATCGCCCGGTTCACACTCCACCCACATCTATTGAACAGGTGAAGAGGCTCATCCCTTGTTTACTGTTTAGGATGCGGTTTCCGGTTTTCTCTTTTCCAATCTTTTCACTCTTTTCCTTTATTATTTTATTTTTTTTTTTCAATTGGAGTAGATAGACTAAACTATCGCCCGGTTCACACTCCACCCACATCTATTGAACAGGTGAAGAGGCTCATCCCTTGTTTACTGTTTAGGATGCGGTTTCCGGTTTTCTCTTTTCCAATCTTTTCACTCTTTTCCTTTATTATTTTATTTTTTTTTTCAATTGGAGTAGATAGACTAAACTATCGCCCGGTTCACACTCCACCCACATCTATTGAACAGGTAAAGAGGCTCATCCCTTGTTTCCTGTTTAGGATGCGGTTTCCGGTTTTCTCTTTTCCAATCTTTTCACTCTTTTCCTTTATTATTTTATTTTTTTTTTCATTTGGAGTAGATAGACTAAACTATCGCCCGGTTCACACTCCACCCACATCTATTGAACAGGTGAAGAGGCTCATCCCTTGTTTCCTGTTTAGGATGCGGTTTCCGGTTTTCTCTTTTCCAATCTTTTCACTCTTTTCCTTTATTATTTTATTTTTTTTTTCAATTGGAGTAGATAGACTAAACTATCGCCCGGTTCACACTCCACCCACATCTATTGAACAGGTGAAGAGGCTCATCCCTTGTTTCCTGTTTAGGATGCGGTTTCCGGTTTTCTCTTTTCCAATCTTTTCACTCTTTTCCTTTATTATTTTATTTTTTTTTTCAATTGGAGTAGATAGACTAAACTATCGCCCGGTTCACACTCCACCCACATCTATTGAACAGGTGAAGAGGCTCATCCCTTGTTTCCTGTTTAGGATGCGGTTTCCGGTTTTCTCTTTTCCAATCTTTTCACTCTTTTCCTTTATTATTTTATTTTTTTTTTCAATTGGAGTAGATAGACTAAACTATCGCCCGGTTCACACTCCACCCACATCTATTGAACAGGTGAAGAGGCTCATCCCTTGTTTCCTGTTTAGGATGCGGTTTTCGGCTTTCTCTTTTCCATTCTTTTTACCCTTACGTAGCCCCCTGCGCATCAGTGGCGTTACTGCCTTGCTCGGGGTGATATGATTAAAAAAAAAAAAAAAAAAAAAAAAATTTGCACAATTCTTTTATCAATAATATTCCTCACACGAATTTCTTATCACACTGATAAATCTTTCAGCGACAATGAACACGTAGAATCACTTCTACATGCACGTACATACCTACACATACATCACCATGCACACACGTTCGTACACATATACCCACACAAACTTACGTAAGGGCCGCACGTGAAGCTTACTTTTTTCCCACGTTTATTAAGAAATATATAAACTGATTCCCACACGTGTCTAAAAAGTTGGAAGATGTTTTTTCGGGTCGTTTAGACCGAACACCGTTCGTCTCTTCCAACTCACACATAGTGCTAATTGCATTCAGCAATTAGTCACATAAAATGTTTCTCTCTATTCTATAAGAACATTTCAATACATGTAATATTTTATTCACTACTGTTCAGTACAAACATATTTCCTTTCAGGAACTCTTCTATCCTGAATATTCAGACAATATCTTTAATATCTAAGAGAGAACTTTTTTCACGACATCTTACATTCACGAATTATTCAGTTCTGTAGCCTTACTTAATACAATGTTGTTATATTCGTTACATTGTGCTTTGAGTTATTTTATTTATAATTGTGGTGGTTTGGACAACCAACCTTTTCTTCACTGTTGAAATTACTACTCCGACAGTCAGTCTACTTCAAATTGGTACCCAAGTTGTCCAGTCCACTACAAACATTTCAACTTACCTCAAAAGCTCTAACACAATTTTCATACAGTCCATGGAAGACACTTTCAAACAAACACTTTCAACATCTATGTCGTGTATTTCTTGTTATTATTAACATACTTTATAGTTGCAGTTGATGCTTTGTCAATTTCATTCAACTTTCCATTTGCTTGTTTAATGAATGATTTCAACACTTAAATAATAATTGGTGGTATGCGAGAGTTTAGTTAAAAAGTTCTTTTGGGAAGTGGCCTTGTGCCATGTAAAATCCAAACCTAAATTAACCTTGCATAGGAAGCCCCAACAACATCGCTTTTTTTCCACACCCCACCCATAGTGTGTCATTAAAGAAACGTGTCGGCGATTTCAAACTAATCGGCTACAACAACAACAACAAAGGCGATCAGTGAATATTCGCCCGGTTCACACTCCACCCACGTCTATTGAACGGGTGAAGAGGCTCATCCCTTGTTTCCTGTTTAGGATGTGGTTTCCGGCTTTCTCTTTTCCAATCTTTTCACTCTTACGTAGCCCCCTGCACATCAGTGGCGTTACCGTCTTGCTCGGGGTGATATGATTAAAAAAAATATATATATTCGATAACGATTAAAGTCTTTCCTCAACCATAGCATTTTCTTGTGGACCAACTTCCAAATGTCTTTTCGAAATTACAGATTTTCTGTGGACCAACTAACCAAATACTTTAACTCCACTACAGACAATTTTTACTCCTTTTTGACTCTTTTGAATTTACGCAGATATGTTTGTAAATGCAAATGATTTATTTAACAGACATACCCATGTTTGTTTCATTTTTTTTGTTATTGTTCGGAATTCAGACATTTAGATTTTTAATATAAAAAAACCTGGACGTCTAAATTGTCTATGAATGTGACACCCACATGTCGAGTTTGGAAACAAACTAAAGTTTCTTCAAATGGCAAAAGGCAGTTGAGATATCGATTTTGCAACTCTTCCATCGTTGGAAGGTCACCTGGAGCATGATTGATCGTAAAGGTTAAAATCACCAAGACGAATTCTGTCTGTTTGATTTCGTAAAATTTAATTGCACAAAATAAGCCGAGCTTACACACACCTACACTTTTTCATGAGCCAATAAAAAAAAGCATATACATTTATACATTCACCAATAGAAACGTTCTTTTTAAAAGAGTCAGCTCAGTGAATTTTACCATGTGCTGACGTCTGCAAAAACAAAATAAATATAAGCTCTTATTTATTGACCAATCAGAAGCAAGAAAAAATCTTAAAAAGTTGATCCATTTCCACGATCGTATAAATACGCGTGATTTTGCCTTTCTTTTCAAAAGGAACACTGGTCGTTCAACCAGACGTATCATCTAGGCGACAGGCCCTTTTCACACTATCTCTTTCATACTGCGCTAATTTATTCTTCCCTTTCTTCATTGACTTGTCGGTAACAAATGAAAGAGATGCAGCGACCTAAAATTTATCTTTTCTTCACAAAAGAAAGACAAACAAGGATTTCATGCACATTAGTGACATCATTTCGCCTTGCTTCACAAATTAATTTCATTTGACCCTAAGATTAACTCTCAAAACACACATTCACAAGAAAAAAATTATACAGAACATTCCAACATGTATTAAAAGAAAATTGATGTCATTCTTCTCGTTAAATAAATTTACACTTCTTTATACAAACAAGGCCCTTTTGTCTTTTGTGCAACCTTCTGATACTTTCAAATCTGGGGGAAGGGCTCGGTTACGTTTGACACAAGGCTATTTCACAACTATAGCCGACGCTCCCTACAATCAAACCACTTTTTGACCGTCTGAAAAACTGGAGCACGATCCAAATAAATTTCCTGAATTATTATTTTTTTGTTGTTGTTGCAGTCCCGACATTTTATTCAGAAATTCATTGACGAAAATGTAATTCATATAGCGAAAGTGCATTTTTTATTCCATCTTTAACGCATTTTAACCCAGTGTCCTCATTTGAGGACAGCATAAAAAACTATAAAAAATAATGTGTATAAATCATTATATAAAACCATTATTATACATAGGTAGTGAGGACACATTGATTCATCAATAAAATTACCTTCCAAATATTGCCCGGTTGGAAGAAAAATTCTTCTGATTTGTAAATGAATTTAATGTTCTAAAACCTGAGGACACTAGATTAAAATGGGTTAAGTCATTAATTTGTGGACAAAACTTCAACATTCAACAAAATCTGACTTGCAATGCAAAATTTCAATCTAAAACACACCAGAAATCTGTACCAAAAGAAACGCTAATTTCTAGTTGAGGTCATTTTATATTAACAATGAAAATCAAACACAAACTTTTGCAATGGTCTTAATCATTGCAGAAATACCTGACCAGATGTGACAGATGTGACAGATGTGACAGCAATATTCAACGCATGGACGAATTGCTGACTTCTGAATGTGCAACATAGATTCTAGCGAGAAAACTTGACTCGCGCGGCACATCGAACAAGCTTTTTTGGTACTTACGTATTATCGGGAGGACCTTTAAAAAAACGACTCAAAAATTAAAGTAAATTATTTATTGAAACGGTTAAAACAATAAAATAACATTACATTTGTAATTCCGGAGGCCAGAACGTCGCAATTGCTTCCAAAAGTGACTCAAAGACATCAGTACAGGCAACATGCTTCCGCCACATGAATTCGGCCAAATACGACTCCAAATGGTGACGTGCAGTGCCACAGTGCTTCTTGTTTCGCCACTTTGTCGATCCCCATAGGCGTTCCACTGTCTGCGTATGAGCCCCGGTGTTCGAATCCACAAAGTTGTACTTGTGGTTGACGTTGAGGTGATGAAAGCCTGATTTTTCCAGTTCCTTGGTGTTATAAGCGGGCTTATAACACCTTGTTATCAAAGGTCCTCCCGATAATACGTAAGGACCCGACGTTGAGGTGATGAAAGCCTGATTTTTCCAGTTCCTTGGTGTTATAAGCGGGCTTATAACACCTTGTTATCAAAGGTCCTCCCGATAATACGTAAGGACCCGACGTTGAGGTGATGAAAGCCTGATTTTTCCAGTTCCTTGGTGTTATAAGCGGGCTTATAACACCTTGTTATCAAAGGTCCTCCCGATAATACGTAAGGACCGCTTTTTTAGCAGCAGACGTAACAATTGATTCAATATACGTTTTCCACTTCATTTCAGCGGTAAAAAAATTGCCTAAAAAATCGCAAGGAGTCCAGTCAGGATAATCAATGTCTAGTTCGGCTCCGGCCTCCAGCTGGATTTGAATTGGTCGGAAGTTCGGAAGCAGGTCGAGGAAGCAGTGCGACTGTGGACTCGAAGGAATCTTTCCTAGAAGGGGAGAGTGGAAGTGTGCGGCTCACACATTTACCCTCTCAACCTTTACCGGCTCCCCGTTTTTCCACCGCCGTCTAGCGAACGAAGTCAATTCGTTTGACGACTTCTCCAGCTTCCTTTGGAGAGACAAGTCTCCCTTGGTAAATCACCAGGTCTGCTGCCTCCATCTTACTAAAGGCAGTCTGGGATTGCCAAGCGTTGAGAACCGTCAAACACATTCTCCGCTTGAATTTCCTGGGTCGGATGTGTACGCAAAAGGAAAAGAAAGAAAGCGAACTCTGGAAGGAGGACGCCCGCTGATCTTTTCCGTCCTTGAATGGTGTGTATACGGGCAAAACAGAGACCAAGAAATCTCCCTCTTACGGATGCGCATTCTACAAAGAGTGTCGTGACGCACTAAGTTGCCTCTTGAAGCTGAAGAGTCGTCTCTCTGACACCTCGTCGTTGTCTATTAAGGCATTGTATGTTGTGGTGCAGTGGATATCGACTCAGAACGACAAATCAGGAAACTGAGTTCGAATTCCTTGCAATCACTTACGCACAAATACCCTTGGGAAAGGTATTAATCCGTCCCTTCCCTTCAGTTATGGGTTAAATAATAGGACAGACTGGGTTCTATAGCCTTGGCTGGCAACCAGTCTACCGCAGAAAGCAAAGGCAACCTACTGCGGGATAATCTTCTGCCAGGTCAGTCATACATGACTACCCAAGCCGTGTATCACGTATGGCACTTAACTGACTGAATATAATAGTTGAAAACATGATTAAGGCTTCTACAGGGCATAAAGTGGGGGATCAGTTTTATATTGTTATGAAGTAATAAACTGATCCCCCACTAATTACCACTTAATAATATAATACATCGCTTCCTCCTCTAGCTATGAGTCAAATAATAGGACAGAATGGGTTCTATAGCCTTGGCTGGCAACCAGTCTACTGCAGAAAGCAAAGGCAACCTACTGCGAGATAATCTTCTGTCCAGTCAGTCATGTCTCTTACGAGACATGATTGCCCAAGCGTGTATCACGTATAGCACTTAACTGACTGATCATGTGATAGTGAAGAGTCAGCCAAAGACAAACTCACTGCGGTGTCGTACGCCCGTTGTGCACGCTTACTGAAGGCTACATGGTTCGCGTCTTCCACGGAAAGTTCTTTGTCCTGGAAGCCAATACGGTCTGCTCCAATGTGGTACCATCAATGAAAAAGAATCCGCACTACGTGCTCTTGTGTCTGCTCGATGTTGTGCGTCTCGTGGTGTGGACGACACGACAGAAGTTTCATGGAGGCGAGAAGTTCTCCTCTTTTCAAATAATCGCTTGCTTTAAGCACCAGCTTAAAATAAAAAACAGAGAGGAAAGGGTGCAACTCTCTTCATCGAAATTCGACAACAGATGGGTGAGTGTTTCGCGCCTGGTGCATGTGAGAGGCGCTGACCTGGAAAAGTTGTTGGATGCTACTTTGGAATAAAAATTTTGGTCTTCTAACTGAAAGTCATCCCAGCCCGTTTTTAAGTTAGACTAAGACCTTTTCAAACTGTGCAATTTTTACCTTCCGGGGAACTTAGCTAGTATGTGAATGCTTAGGCCCTTTTTATCCACACTTTTTTACTTTCTCCTCCCCTTTCCCCGTTTAGATGACATTTGTCTTTGTTATCTGACAGTACCATAATATACCTTTTAGGTCTGGAATTTCACCCAGTTAACCGAGCTCTTCTGCCACGCACTGATTATTATTAGGGGGGGGCATTAATAACACACTGTCATTCTCATATATATTCCATTTGTAAACGAATTATTAGAGAGGTGTCTTCAGGCGATTTTTAATAATATTAAAAATCGCCTAAAGACACCATTCATGGTAGAAACCTGGGTAGCGGAATAACTCGTTTACAAATGGAAAATATTAAAAAGTTCTACAATGTATTTGTATCGAACCCTTTTTTAATACAAATGTGCACTGGTCTAACCCTATTATGACCAAAAACTAAGTATTAATCAATCAATCAATCAAAATATATATATATATATATATATATATATCATTGTACAAATCATCATGTGGTTTTATTATACACTCTACCCCACTTTTGTATAAATCATATTTCATCCTAGGGTTTTAACTGTATAAGTGATTTTTTTTTTTTTTGTGATTGTAGTATGACAGCCACATGTGTATGTATTATGGTGAAAGAGATAGTGTCAGTATGAATGGGTCAGCGAAAGAGACTAGCTAGGTTTAGATTAAAACTAGAGATAACCAAACCTTTCCCCATCCCCCATTTAGCAAGTGGTACATTTGTAACTTTTCTGTAATAAATAATAAGATCATAGTGCAGTATCTGTTCTCAGATACTCACTTTCTGCCTCCACCACCAGCCATGCGTACGCTTCGTTAGCTATCCCGCTACCCACGGTTGATTCCTAGAGCGCATACACAGCCGGTCCCGCTTTTGGTTTGACTCTGCTTCGCAGGTGGAACGGTCTAGTCCGCTTGAGATCCCGTTACCCGCGGTCGATCCGGCAAAAGAGTCGACGACTGTTCAAGTCTATTTGCCGTGGCTTTCGCACGTGCTAGCTCGTAGCGATCTTGTTTAACCGTGGTCGAATCCTGTAAAGGAAGCAAAAATACAAACCAGCTCACGGCCGCAGCGCACATCAGCTACTCTTTCACCTGCTTGGGTCTGTACACGTGCTAGACTGCAGCTAAAAACCCACCCTTCTCACAATAATGAAAGATGTGCAAGAATATCTAAGCTCATTTTGTTCATCGTCCAATGGGAAGCCCAGAATTAAATCCGGGTGTGAATTCCCAAATGACTTGTTCGGAGCCCCGAAAACGAAATAAAAGGACGACACAGAAAGCATCACGAGTTGAGAAAATACGGGCATGATAAACACGTCCCTTGACCACGTCAAGCGATCGTATTATGTTGCCTCTCCTTTGTCTTTCACCTTCTTCTTCACTGTTCACTGACCCACTTACTCGAAGGACTGAGCGGAGACTTCAAAGACACTCCTAACAAACGAACGCATACACTCTTTTCGGCAATTGCTGCTATATATATATATATATATATATATATATATATATATATATATGTGTGTGTGTGTGTGTTGTTTCTATACACCTCTTATAGTGGGCTATCTACTAACAAAGCTAAATTCAGTTAATCTGTTTCAACACACAAATACACTTCACTACAACGGATAACCAACTATAATACTAATTGTTTACGATAAATGAAGAATAAAATATATATACGTTTATTGATTTATGTAAATTTGAAAATAGCCCCTAACTTTAATATTAACTCCTACATGACGTGTTGGTTCAGAGCGTCAGCAGCTCTCCACAATTTCCTGTTCTTTGTAGCTCTTAATAACATTTGTTTTTTACCGTCTCTTCAAAACCCTGCTCTGCCATCCATTATCTCAAGCTCACTATATAGGTTGTACGTTACTTTCCTCTGTCACTCTTGCCTTCAATATGTCCTGTGAGTATCAAATTTTCCAAACCTTCTTTCGTCATTATGTGCAACAGGAATTTCAAATGTCTCTTCCTAGAGTATATGTGTCCTTTTTATTTTTATTTTCTGTAAAACTTCGTTATTGTGATCATGTTTGTCCTGTAGTATTCTCGACGTCCTTTTGAAAAACTACATTTATATTACTTCAAGTCTCTTCTTCAACTCTGAGGAGATTGTCCAACATTCAGTGCCATAGACTGATACTATATGTTCATTACTCTTTTTTTTTAACAATATTCTTCAGAAATCTTCATAATGATCTCCCAGACGTGATCAAATCCGAAGTAAGCATCTATGCAGATGGCACCACCATCTACTCCCGCATCAGTAAGATATCTGGCGAGATGTACAAACATAACCTCGCTGCTGAGAAGGACCTCCACTCAGTGGTGGACTGGCGTAAGAAATGGCTCATAAATATCAATGCTTCTAAAACGAAACTCCTTTCTGTCGACCATCACAGACAATCTCTCCTGCCACCCATAAGCATGGACCAAGCAAGTCTCCCCGAAATCAATACACTGCGCCTCTTCGGCCTTACCCTTTCTTCCGACCTCAAGTGGAATCATCACATTGAATTAATAGCTAAATCCACTGCTAGGAAGGTTGCGTCACTGTATAGGATCAGGAAGTCTTTTCCGCCTGAATCCATTTTGCACATATACAAATCAACCATTTGACCGTGCATGGAATACTGTTGTCATATCTGGTCAGGCGCCCCTGCTGTTCATCTTAGTGTTCTTGACAGGCTCCAAAGGCAAATCTGTAATGTGACTGGTCCCGACCTGGCAGCTCAACTCCAACCACTTTCTCATCGGCGGGATGTGGCTTCCCTCTGTCTCTTCTACAAATATTTTCATGGCTTCTGCTCCGAAGAACTTAGGTCACTGGTGCCCCCTCCACAAAAATTTACTCGAGCAACGAGACTGACATCAAGGTCCCACTCTTTTACAGTTAGATCAACCAAATGCAGGCGACAATTCTACTCCATCAGCTTCTTTTCTCGGGCTTCCCGCCTGTGGAACTCTCTTCCATATACTTGCTTTCCTGACGGCTATAACCTCCAAGAATTTAAATGCAAAATCAATTCCCATCTCTTATCCACTTGACTCCAGCCCCTTCCACATCAACCGATTTTTATTGTAGTACTATAAATAGCAATGACGTGATTATCTAAGTTTATTTATAAATGGAACTTTGTCTCCGTGTCTCTATGTGTGTGTCTGTGTGTCCGTTACCTATAGACTCCGAAACGGCTGAACCGATTTTCTTGAAAATTTACACAGTTGTACTATAAGCGTCTGCGAGTGTTCTTAGCTAGGTTTTGTATCGAGGTACCCCCCGATAAATATCGAAAATCGACAATCGAAAAAAAAAATCGGGTTATAGAAGGAGTGGTTCGATTTTAATCAAATTTGATGCATTCATACACAAATACATAAGAAACGATATTCAGAAGTTTCAAGGTTGCAGTTCTTACAATAGTGCAGAAAATCGATTATATATATAAAAGGCAAGATGTTTGTGTGTGTGTCTGTATTTTTTTCAGCTCTTTTATTTTAGTTTTCGCTTCGGGTTTGGCTCTAAGTAGGTATAATTGTAGTTCTTATTCTCAGCCATGATACCATTTACTCAGAGGACTTATTTAGCCTTCAAAATTCAATTTACGACGAAAAAAACTTATTTTATATCGATACCGAGAAATCAAAATTTGACTTACATCCATTCATTTTTCTTTCAGTCTACGGTTTCGCTTTAACTGGAAACAACTATTGCTTTCTAGTCTTTCGTGCCAACGTCCAAAGAGATTGAGCTCCAGGACCATGGATTAGTTTTAAAGCTTTCATTACACCCGAGCAACGCCGGGCTATACTGCTAGTTGGATATATTTATACACTGTATATGAACACAGTTATATGCATAGATTATTTGTGATTGAACCCGAGATTCAATCACAGCATTAAACACTTATATACGGAAAGCATGTAGTGTTTATTTAAGATTATGAATTCCTGATGCAGTACTAATTATCAGGTATTGATAGTTTGTGAATATATGAATATATAAGGTTTTTAATTGTACAAGTTGAGAAAAGGGTTGCATGCAGTCTTGTAGACCTATACATAGATGAGGCTAGATCAGTGCCAGACACCCTAGCTATGTCACTAAGCTAGATCTAGGTCTTGTCCGGCATTTTTGTGTATCAGCACATAGTAGAAATTTTGTATTAAAAAATAAATACTGTTCATACAATTAAAAGGACATGTTCATTATCGAAACAGAATGCTTAAATGCTTAGGTCTAAAATAGCAGCAACAGCAAGCAATGATGAAACTGGATGATTGGTAGATGGCATGGGTGTAGATGCAGACGCTATATTTGAAGGAGCAGTACTATTGGCTGACATTACGATGTGGATGCTTATGTGAATGCTATATCTAAAGGAATGGTATGAGTGGCTGTCGTTGCACCTGTGTTGAGCCAAAATGTTAATTTTGGAAATGTTCCATATTTCTCATTCTCCTCTGCAGCTCTCTTTTAGGCTCCACTCAAAACATTATGTCTCATTTGTGCTGAAAGGATTATTCATCTGGAAATATATATCTTTTAGGGGATTTGGTAAGTGCTTGGTTGATGTGCTTCCGTATTTTACGGGTATTGCTCTCAAGATTAGTTCCCCCACAAATACAACACAATGTTTTACAATCGCGCAAAAGAAATGGAATAAGTCACAACGAACATTAAACAACAAACAATTTAATATGTATAAAATAAAATTAGCATGTGGAAACAAATAAAATACAAGATGTGAAAAATTGCCTTTTGGAAAATAAAGTTTGGCAAGAAGTTAAATTTGTTTAAAGGTGTGTGTAAGTTTATATTAACGGAGTCCGTAAATAAGTCGTTCTTACTTACATTAAGTTCATCTCGGGTGGCGACAGCGTGTCGCGTTGATGAAAGAAAGTTTGTCGGGTTTTTCCTTTCACGGCCCTCTGTAGCTAGGTCATGAACTTTGGTGTGGAAGAATGACTTGGCCGGACAAAGTATCGGTTACATGCTGACTTAATGGTGACTGACTTCCTTCTTCCTAACTGTGTGTTATTTATATACCATAATAGGGGATCAAAGAATCTTCCTAACATTTAGGTGTGAAGACATTTATTGACCAATCAGATTTGTATTTTACTATTTTGTTTTGGGGCCTAAATATTTTTTGTTAATTGACTTCCGATCCTATTTTTCTAGAATGTTCTTATTCTATGTTTTTAGCTGATTGGTTGAGAAATATAAAAATGTAATTTAAATTCTAATGCCGTTTTGATCCAAAATTTCTATAATGTTTTTATGTATTTTCTTATTGCTTATTTTAATAGAAAAAAAATGTGTATCCCATAATGTTAAACATTTAGTTTTTGTTCTCACACCAGGATGTGTAGGGTTAAGTATACTTGCGACAAGACCTAAATATTTAAACATTTTATCTCGATAATGAACATGTCTATCTTTTAATTGTACGAAGAGTATTTATTCTTAATACAAACTCTCTACGATGTGCTGATTCAAAAAAATACAGGACAAGACTTAGATCTAGCTTAGTGACATAGCTAGGGTGTTTGGCACTAATCTAGCCTCGTCTATGTATAGTTCTACAAGACTACATTCAACACTTTTCTCAATTTGCACAAATAAAAAGCATATACATTTTTATATTAAAAAATATCAATATCTGGTAATTAATACTGGGTCATAAATTCATAATCTTAAAAACCACTACATGCTTACGATACAAGCTTTCAATGTTGTAAGTGAATCACAGGGTCAATCACTGTAGGTCTATATCTGCGTTAATATTGTTACGAGGATGCATTTATATATAAAAATAATATTGATAATGCTTAAAAAGTTGTAGTAAAGGACTCTATTGAGTCCTACTTGTTGTTACAAAAAAGTTTTAATTCAGAAAGTGGTCGTAAAAATAAGGAAATTAGAAATAGAACGTTTCGGAAGATTGTAGAATGTTTCAGTAGAATCGAGAGAGTTCGAAAGGTTCTAGAAGTATGCAAATTAGGTGTTAGCCTCTATAAAAAACAGGTTTTGAGCACAGAGCATGCAGTTGATAGCAGAGTTGTGGAGAGTCTCTGGACTGACGACTCTACGACACTGTCAGCTCTCTGCCTTCGGGTAGAGGGCGCTCTCTGCTTCCGAGCAGAGAGCAATAACCCAGTCGTGGTTCCGCCGAAGGGTAGAAGCACGACTGGGCAAAAATAGACAGACATTTTTTGGCCCGGCGAAATGGCCGGGAATACCCACTATAAAATGACCATGTGTCACATCCAGCCTACGTGGGAAGGCTAGTAAATACAGTTGATAGCAGGTTGGGTTGACCTCTACAGCTCCGATTAAGATTCAGGATGTATATCCAGCCGAAAGAATCCCTCAGTCGACGACAAAAAACTAAAAATTGAAACAGTTGATAAAAGGATGTGTTGACCTCATCAGCACCGGTTTGATTCAGGATTTATATTCCAGTCGAAAGAATCTCTCTAGTCGACGACAAACAAAACTTGAAAGAGTTGTTAAAAGGATTTTCTGTCACATCAACTCTGGTTAATGATTCAGGGATCGATATTCGGCCGAAAGAATCTCACAGAAAAATCTGAACAACTAAAACTTGAAAGAGAACCTCTTAGAACTATCTGGGTAAATATATATTTTTGCCTCTTTCATTGACGAAATTAATAATTATTCTTTATATACGCATTTAAGGATTTCCAAAAGGTATAGCACTTAACTTACCCGCCAACTTAACTGGGTAAAGATATTTGACACTTTCCCTCCCTTTCTCTTCCTCGTAACACTTCGCCGGGCTGTGATAAACGATACGTTTTCTATGTCTCTTGATTTGAATGCCGAACTGTATATTTGTAAATATTTTATCTAATGTTTTGTGAATTAAATATTCGTATGTTATGTTTATCTCTGAGTTCTAATCAATTTTTTTCTTTCATTACCCCCATAACCGTAACATAAATGGGGGCTCATCCGGGAACTATCGTAACAATACATATAATCATGTCATTGATATTTAGTACTCCAGCAGATCTAAATGCTACTTCTCTTTTCATATTTGCATTATATGTTTTAATCAAAATATGCAGCTAGTCGCAATAACCCTGATTTTTTAATAAGTGAAATTCTTCGTCCGAATTGAATGAAGAAAGAAATTCTTCAACAGAAAACGTTTTTTAAACAAACAAATACAACGTCCGTTTTGTCAAAAGAAATATCTGGAGAGAAATATTAATTACTTTCTTTGATGTTGTCACTGTGAAATCATTATCAAATAAGAAAATTATTTGCTGTAGTTAAGGCAGCTGAATGACTGTTTTTATTTTGAAATGAACATCAAAGCTTAGGACGTTGCGATAAAAAGAAAAGAGAGAGAGAAGTGAAAGAAAAAGAAAATGAAGAAATACTATCAATGCTAGAGAGTTTCATAGCAATAAACATCATTAATTTACAAAAGTAAATATATATATATATATTATTATTACAAATATTCAAAACAATATTGATGGGGAAAAAATTAGGAATTTTTAATTGAACAAGAGAAAAATAAAAGATAATATTGTCTACAACAAAAAGTCAACAGTAATCTTGGTCACAAATATTAAAAGATAGGAATGTCTGTTTTTTACCAGAGAGTCTGAGTTTTTGGACTGTGAGAAAAAACTGATCGTCGGGACTTAGGGTCAGTTCTTTGATTTTTTCCTTGAATGCGAAATTGTCTGTATGCGAGTTGAACGGTTGAGACAAACCAGCCCTTCCATTTGTATCAGTGGACGGCTTCTCTCAAGAAAGAAATCGCCATTTCTAGTGTCTCCGAGAAGACATTCTCCCACTTTATTTTATTTTTTTATTTATTTGAGAAACAACTCAAATGAATCTT
The DNA here is from genome assembly GCA_037127315.1 of Ascarosepion bandense. Lineage (NCBI taxonomy): Eukaryota > Metazoa > Mollusca > Cephalopoda > Sepiida > Sepiidae > Ascarosepion > Ascarosepion bandense. Next base: position 3,663,282 of record JBBBDQ010001079.1, read on the forward strand.
TCTATGACATATTTTCACTAATTGCAATACTTGTGTCTTGTAGTAATTTCTATTTTTAATATTTCCTAAAAAGGAGCTTTTGTAACACAAGTCACTTAACATATGTTATCATGAGGGCCCCTATGTTCATAAGGCTTCCAGGCAAGTGTTTTTTTGGGCGCATGTGTTAAGATGGCTCTAGTTTAGAGATTTGAAATACATCTGGTTAAAATGATTCATTAATGTTGATGGTGAACTAATCTACTTAATGAAACAAAGCATAATCAAAGCCATTTCATGTAAATTCACATATGAAGGTAAAATTGAATATATAACAACCATTGTTGCCAATTAAGAATGTGTTATTCTCATTACATAGGTCATGAGCAATTAGTATTTTAATTGAAAAACAAAACAGTTTTCTTTTTTGTGACTAATTCTTAGATATTAGCATTCAATAAATTTGCCACAAGCCATGTTGTCAGAATCAAAAAATATTTATTTTTTATTATTTTATAAATGAACGGTCTTCTTAATAATATAAATAGTATCAAAGCCTAGATTTTTTTAAAAAAGGGCTATCATTAATTTTAGATACAAGGTCTTTTTTTAAATGAGCGCATTCACTCAGGCAAGTGTTAAAATTTACCCAGCGCCCCCCCCCACCCCCCGCATACGTGATGACTGGGTACTAAGATTGTCTTAACTTGTTTTAACTGGTTACACCTAACCAAAAAGTCAAGAAGCATTTGGATGTGTGCGTTATGGTGTGATGGATTTCAGATCAGAATGAGAAATCAAAGAGCCAGGTTCAAATTCTAGTTGAATTCAGTGCATTCACTTACACACAAATACTCTTGGGAAAGGTATTAACCCATTTCTTCTCCTCCAGCTATGGGTTGAATAGCAGGACAGATTGGGTTTTATAGCCTTGGTTGGCAACCAGTCTACTGCAGAAAGAAATAGCAACCTACTGGGTGAAAAATACCTGCCTAGTCAGTCATTGATTGAAAGAGACACAATCCCCTAAGCATGTATCATCATATATGGCACTTAACTGAAAGAATCAACAGGTGGAGAAGCTGTGGAGAGACATGATCACCCAAACATATATCATATATGGCACTTAACTGATTGCTCTTTATCTTGTTTTTATTTAAACATTGGTCCATGTGAGACATTTTTCTCTCAAGTATCTACTTTACAAATAATGTCTACCATTTGTCCATGTTTCGAATATTGTTGCCACGTATGGTCTGGCACTCCTGCTATATATTTAGAGATTCTTGATAAAATCTCGAAAAGAATCTATATTGTTACTGACAGGGCCAGTGTAAGGGTCTCGTGACCTCCTCTGAATCTATTATAAAGACCTCCCCCACACTCTACTACCTTTCAATATTCATCAGGTAGTATTCATATAATTGATCATATGCCAGGGACTCATGTGACCCCCAATTTATGATAAACAGCACCTCACTGTACTACATCTGAATATTCATCAGGTAGTATTCATATAAAATACAAATTTATTGTATCCTAATTATGTAAAATAATTGATCATATGCCAGGGACTCATGTGACCCCCAATTTATGATAAACAGCACCTCACTGTACTACATCTGAATATTCATCAGGTAGTATTTATATAAAATACAAATTTTATTATAACCTAATTATGTACAATAATGGATCATATGCAATATAGGTGAACAATTTAATGAGAAAAATTGAAAATAAATACAATGTATCTAAAATACAAATTAAAGATATGTCACAACTGATCATTCCATCTTAAATAAATCGACAATATATTGTGGCAATTTTAAATACCAATTTGAGATTTTGGATGTTTGGTGTTTTGGACATTTCTAAAGTTTGGATGTGTTTGAATGTGATGTGTATGTGGGTACGCAAGTCCGATGCAAGGGGTTCAAGCACTGCCTCCTCCAAATCTATGATACAGGGCTGCATTCTACTACATCTCAATTTTCATAAGGTAGTATTCATATAAAATACGATTTTATTGTGACCTAATTATGTACAATAATGGATCATATGAAATATAGGTGAACAATTCAATCAGAAAAATTGAAAATAAATACAATGTATCTAAATACAAACTAAAGACATGTCATAATGGATGATTCTATTTTAAATAAATCAACATTGTTTGACAGCATTTTCCATTGCTTCTGATATACCAAAGAAAAAGTGTGACCATTTGGCTAATATGTATCGCAAAGACGTGAATCATGATGACCCGTCAATGACTTTAGATTTTTCTTGTTAAAAATTTGAAGAATTTTAACATGTTCAAGATGTTAGATAAATTTAGTTAATTTTGCGAGACTCACAAAAGTACTCCCCAGAGCCTCGAATCAAGCTCATCTTAAATAAAATAATTTAAATACTAATTTGCATATAAAAAAACATAATTTACTCACTTTCATTTTAGACAATGAATTGTATCCCTCCATAAGTTACCTAATTTTTCAGTTAACCTGATGAATAGTTATGAGCCTTCTTATAACAAAAAATGTTGAAAGACCAATAACATTTTTGCTCTTATACATAATTAGTTGTAACAAGATAAAATTATATAAAACCTGTTATATACTCTTATATAAACTTGTTGCAAAATGAAATGCATCATCTAAAATAATTTTTTTGTTTTTATTCACACCCACTAACACACGTGAATATATGTGTGTGTGTGTATATATATATATATATATATATATATATATATAGTGTATCGAGACAGCAGATAATTTTCTGAACATATACTGTTAAATATAAAAGACAATGAATGTCTATTATGTTTAATCATGATTCATTCTAAACATTGTATTTTGGCTTTAATTTCAGGTGAAAATAAAGACAAAAATTCTCCAACATTTGGATATTTTTTTATTAATTTGGTTCTAAGGTATCGGCTCACATGAGCCATCTTCAGAGAGGTTACAGTGACGTTAACATAAAAACATCCACCATCAAAGATGATTTTATCTTGTGTTGACATAAAACTTTGCTAAGCAATGATGACAGTTACCAAATAGCAAACGCAGTTCATAAATTTAAAATGCAGTTCTATGACGTCACACAGTTTGAGAGCTCAAAATGTTAACAGAACCATATATTTCAATGCAATGTAATGTGTTATGACAAGATTTAAACATGATTTTATTAAGTGTGGGTTGTTTGGATTTAATGTAGCTGGTCTCCAATATCTGAAGGTTCCTTTTACTGTGTGTATGAGTAAGTGTTATTGTATTGTTGACTAAAATTTGTCTGATATTACCTACATGGCTATGTTTCTCTAAGAAATGTTGTTTAATTGAACTCTAATCGGAAAGGTGACAGGTAAATCTATGAGAGAGCGTGGTTGTAGTAAAACCAATGTATGTAGTGGGTTTATTACTAGTACCAAAGATACAATCTCTGAATGTGCATGTAAATTGATACACTACATTGGTTTTCTGTAGAGGGTCTAGTTGTGTGCTTGTAGGGTTGCTAGTGACTATGAGGTCAATTGTTTTGAATTTTTTATAATATATGATGAGTTTAATTTGATTATTACTATCCACTGGTTTAATTTCTACGTATTATGTTTTTGAGAGATTTTTTTCAACTTGTTTGTAATTATTATGTATTTGGTTGCAATAGTATAAGTTAATAGTGTTATGTCTATTTTGATATACACCATTATTATTAATATTATCAATATTGTTAGAGCTATTGTTAAGTTTATTGAAATACATTTTAATTTGTTGATCAATGATGGAGTTAGGAAATCCATTATTGACAAGTGTTTGCTTAATGTTGTGTAATTCTTTATAAAATATGGATTTGGAAGAAGATATCATTTGTGTGCATTGAATTAAGTTTTTTATTACAGCTAACTTATATTGTTGGGGGCATTCACTATTATAATTAAGAAGACACAAGTTTATGCTAGTTGGTTTCCTATATAGAGAAGTAGTAAATCTATGTGTGCTAGAATCAATGAATACATTAAGGAATGGAATTTTGTTATTAATGTTAAGTTCTAATGTAAATTTGAGGTTGGAGTGACTTTCAAATTTGTTTTTAAGTTGTTTAATTTGATCAATATTCTTAGCTAAAATAAAAATGTCATCTATGTATCTAACATATATAGAGGGTTTATTGTTGTCATTAATTATTTTATTTTCTAAATGCGCCATATAATAATTAGAAAAGAAGGGACCTAAAGGAGATCCCATCGCAATACCATCTATTTGAGTATAAATATTATGTAAGGAGTCATGAAAGGGTACTTGTGTGGTGCATGCTAATAATAGTTTTTTTTTTTTAACATAGTAGGTTTAATATTGATTGGAGTAGCATCATTGTATACATCACAGATAATGATATTGTTTCATGGATGGGGACATTAGTGAATAAATTTTGGACATCCAAAGATGCAATTATTTGGTTATTAGGTTTTACGGAATGGAGAATCTGTATAAATACATTCGTGGAGTTAATACTATATTTACTAGGAAGGTAAGGAGTAATTAGTTTAAGTGTTTTGGAAAGATTATATATTGGTGTGGGTATTTGTGAAATGATAAGTTGGTGGGGATGATCTTTTTTTATGGATTTTTACATTTCCATAAAGGTAGCCAGGCTGATAATCACCTATAATCTTTTGAAGTTTATAGGATCCTATTTAAGTATTGTTTGCAGTAATAAGTTTATTAATATGTTTTTTTTAAGTTGGGAGGTGGTATTACTAGTTAATTTTTTAAATTTATTGTGATCGTTCAGAACGGCCTGTAATTTGGAGTGATATTGATGTTTGTTTAAAATAATAAATGTATTAGTTTTATTGGCATGTTGGATAACAATATTTTTGTCATTTTTAGATGTATGGCTGCTTTTAAACCTAATATAAAAAACAAACAACTCAATAAAAAATATGGAACGACTAATAAAGAATATGGAAATGAATTAAAACTGTTACAGTATAATATTGCATCTCTAGTTACATATAAAAAAGAAAAAAACAATACATATAATTAATATACATATTGTTACAAAGCAACAGCTGTGTCACTAGCAAAGCTTCATCAGAGGATGATCCTGAAATCAAGCATAAGGTTTGGCACAGAAGCATCATTATCACTAACATAGGACACTTCAGCAATACCTCATGATATTACTAGACAATTTTTGATTTTCCATTAAAGTATGGGAACACCAGGTAAAAATGCAGCTCCATTGTATATTTCTTCTTGTATTCATGACTTCCAAGTCAATATTCATGAGTCCGGAAATTAAATATTAATTTAATACTAGAAGTATCTGACTCTGCCTGCCATGTTCTATCTATGCAAGAGTCAAATCAGACAAGAAAGATTTGCCCAGTCCTCACTAGTGAACAATTAAGAGTATCAGACTCACCTTCGCAAAGATATTTCCAACTAGCCTCCAGTTGGCAGACAAAAATAAACAGGGTGGTAACTCAATACATGTCCGTCTCTCTCCACTCACCATAGGGTGGATCTTGTGCTGATATTTATTGAACACAATATCCACATTGGAATCATCAGCCAATGAGAACCTACAGAATAGACTTGCCTAGATAGCAGAGTGGAATCACCCATGCTGTTATATAAACCACCCACCATTTTGCTGGGGGTCTCGAGCTGTCAATTTCAACTTCAACTACAGTTGATTACTGGCTGTTGCTATCTAAGGATTCTACAACTTGATAAAGTTTAGAAGGATCTATACAGCTTTGTTTTCCACTCTACAGCTTCTTTCCCATGAACTTAATGTCACAAAACTCTTGCTACTTTACAACTATTTACATGGCAAATGTTTTGATGAGCTACATTCATTAGTTTCACACCTTCACACTTAAAACCTTTTATACAATGTCTACATGGTCAACTCATTTTCATTCCCATTGTATTCCATTTGTAAAGAGGAAATTCCATTCAGACAGCTTCTTCCTCAGAACTGTTACTTTGTGGAAGAGACTCTCAATAAGAAACTTCTCCAATACCTATAGGGCTTACAACCATATTATGTTGAAACATTGGTTCCCATACAATCACCAAAGTTAAACAATGTTGATCCTTGTCAGTAATTAGATGGGTGATACCAGGTGCTGTAAGCTTGTATGTGTGGTTGATGTAATGTTTAATGATTTGGAATTGTTAACTGGAAAGCTGAGTTCCAATTCCCATCAGGTTTGTTATATACGCTAAAACACCTACCTCCCATTAGCATGGAACAGGCTTGCCTCCCAGAGAGGAAAACACTATGCCTCCTTGGCCTTACACTCTCAGCGGGCATCAAGTGGAATGACTATATCGAATCCATTGCTAAATCCGCTGCTATGAAAGTCGGTTCACTGTGCAGGGCCCGGAAGTTTTTTCCATCTGAATCTATCCTGCACATATAAAAATCTACCATCCGCCCGTGTATTGAATACTGCTGCCACATCTGGTCGGGTGCCCCTGCTATTCTCCTTGGGGTTCTTGACAAAATACAACAGAGAATCTGTAATGTGATCAATACCGACTTGGCAGACTGGCTGCAGTCACTCTCTCATTGGGGTGACATAGCTTCCCTGTGCCTCTTCTATAAATACTTTCACAGCTTCTGCTCTAATGAACTTAGATCACTGGTGCCCCCTAGGTATGAATTTGCACAAGATATTAGATTAGCAACTAGGTCCCACCCTTTTACAGTGAAACCGATAAAATGTAACTGCAATTTCTACTCCAACAGCTTCTTTTCTCGCACTTCCCGCCTGTAGAATTCCCTTCCACATACTTGCTTCCCTGACAGCTACAATCTCCAGGAGTTTCAATGTAAGGTCAATAGACGCCTCCTAACACGCTAACTTGCACCCATTTTCTCAAACACTCTTCTCATGTACATCCTTACCCATCTATCACCCTCCTTCTGACATTTCCTATATCTCTCATCACCTTCCCCTATGTAGCCCCCTGTGCAATAGTGGCAGTGGAATGTCTTGCTTGGGGTGAAATGATTTTAAAAAAAACAAAAAAAACACAAATACTTTTGGTAAAAATATGAATCAATCTCTTCTCCCCCATCTATGGGTTTGTAAGACTTCTATTAATAAATCATTATTTTCTCCAAAAGAATTCTTATAATCTAAAATATTTTTTAGCTTTAAATAACCTGCAAAAGGTTGATAAGCTATGAACAAACAAATCAATTAACCAAATCATTACAAACATAAGCTTTTCAAGTCTTGGGTCAACCATTATCTATCCTACATATCTCTATAATAAATATTTCTTTCCTCCTCCTCCTCCTCTTATGTTCATGTTGTTATTTCATTCAGTAACCCTCTACTTTGAGTGACTCCTGGGCCTTATTTCAGATGAATAATAATAATAAAAACATATACTTAGAGAATTGAATTAAATAATCAGTTGGCAATATCAAAACAATAAGTTGAACTTCAGCTGGGAATTTGAGACAACCATCAACAATATCCAATTTGAAATGACAGGTGTTATCCATTTTTTAAACAAGTATGCCAACAAAGAAAGGAATTGTTTATTCTATGCTATTTACGCCAGACCCTGGTTCCCATCAATTGATTTAAAATCTCTCTAAAATTTACACTGTTGTTGACATTGGTGATCAATATTAGATACTCTTTGTATTCTTTACTTGACACAATCAATGGGATAGATAAAAATGCCTTCCAGAATCTAAGCTTACTATAAAGACATAGGAAAATTTCAGATGAATAGCAGTAACTGTTAGACAATTTCCTCACAGATGAAGATGAGCTTTGAAGCGACAGATGTGTGTCTATAGAAGGATGCTGAGAATCTCACAGAGTGAATACATGTGAATCAAAAGAAAAATAAGAACAAAAATGACATTTATACTTACAATTAGAAAGAGACAGCTGAAATTTCTCGGACACATGATGAAAGAAGGCTTACAGAATTAAACACTCACAGGACATACTAAAATAACATGAGTAAGAAGAAGCAGTAAGTTACCTCATGGCTTTTTACAAACTGACAGAGGAGCATGGGCTGAGAGGGACAGTGAAAAAACAAATGCTGGTTAGAGCTACAAAGTACAGGAAGGTGTGGAGAGCTATGATCACAATGTGCTGATGTGAAATGACATCTATTTTGACCCACTTTTGGGACATCTTAAGAATATATTCTTTTTATTTTTGATATCATAATTATAGGGATTTAATAAGAGTCGCTTAAATGTGATGGTTAAGCACCATACGTAATACACACTTAGGCGATCATGTCTCAGAAAAAACATGACTGACTGGGCAGAAGATTTTCTCACATGACTTTCTGTAGTAGATTGGTTGCCAACCATGACTATAGAACCCAATCTGTCATATTTAACCCATAGCTGGAGGGAGAAGAGATAGATTAATACATTTTTTTTTTCATCATATTACCCCGAGCAAGGTGGTAATGTCACTGATGCACAGGGGGCTACGTAAGAGTGAAAAGATTGGAAAAGAGAAAGCCAGAAACCACATCCTAAAGAGGGAACAAGGGATGAGCCTCTTCACTTGTTCAATAAATGAAGATGGAGTGTGAACCGGGCAATAGTTTAGTCTATCTAGTCCAATTGAAAGAAAAAAAGAAAAAAAAAAAAAAGAGAGAAAAGATTGGAAAAGAGAAAGCCAGAAACCACATCCTAAAGAGGGAACAAGGGATGAGCCTCTTCACCTGTTCAATAAACGAAGATGGAGTGTGAACTGGGCGATAGTTTAGTCTATCTACTCCAATTGAAAAAAAAAAAAGAAAAAAGATTTGTGCATATGTGAATGCAACAAATTTGACTGGAATTCGAACTTGACTCTGCAATTTTTCGTTCTGAGTTGACATTCACTGCACCGTAACTCATATCCCTACATGTGACAAAAGTTCAAAAGTATAGAACACCCAGTAAGGACTGAACTCACGACTTTGTCATAACTGACCGAATGAGACAATCTTGCTAAAAATTACAACATGTCCCCCATCATGATGACAGATGTTGAAACACAGATTCCTGTACAATTTTCAAAGTTAAGCAATGCCAAGCTTGGTCAGCAACTCGATCATGTGGTTATACCAGGTGCTATAAGCTTGGATGTGCATTTGGTATAATGCATAATGGTTCAAAATTGATAAGAGGGAAACTGACTTCTAATTCCACTTGGGTTTGTTAGATTCACTTAAACACAAATACCCTTGGGAAAGGTATGAATCCACCACTGCTCCACCAGCTATGGGTTAATTCATAAGACGTATATCATTAAATCATTATTATCTAAAAAAAAATAATTCTTAGAATTTAAAAATATTTTCTGGCTTTAAATAACCTACAAAGGGTTGATAAACCACAGAAAACAAATCAACTAATCAATCCTGCTATACACTATCTTTGTCATATCTAGGATGTAGCTGCACATTCTTTACTTTCATTCTCTATTGAGTCCAAAAGCATTTACACTACCTTGTGGTTGGTGAATAGTTTCCCACCTTACACCCTCTTTACCCACAGATCAAATGTTGCAAAACTCTCACTACTCTACTACACTTTGTTCCTCGTTGGTGAATACTGCTAGCAGAGCAGTCATGTTTACACTGTAACAGCAGTAAAAAAAATTGATGCAATCAAGCTCAAACGTCAATCATGTTACCACAATAGTACCAACTATAAGCACACACAAGCAGAAGGCAGTGTAACAAATCTAAAGATATAGTATGATGAAAGTGTGGATAATTTAAGACTTACCCTCATATACATATATATATATATATATATATATATATATATATATAAATGAAATACAATTTTCCTAACTCAAGAAACATTAAAACATTGAAAAATTAACAACAATGACAGTATATGTCTGGAAAACCAGAAATCAAAATGGCTACAATTGAAAAAAGAGAAAAATAGGGAAATATTTAAAAAAGTAATAAGGAGTTAGTGTAAGTGATGAAAAGGATAACTGCAATATTCTACAGGTACACACATACATGCAGATAAGCACATGCACGCACACATACATGCAGATAAGCACTTGCACGCACACATACATGCAGATAAGCACTTGCACGCACACATACATGCAGATAAGCACTTGCACGCACACATACACTATAAAACATCAACTTGCACCAATGAAAAGTGCATATTATAAAGAAAAAAGAGAATTATATACAGTCAATTGACAGTATCTCCTGAGGAGCGGACAAAGTGATTCCTGAAGGCTCCATATAAAAAAACACTGGAGTTATGCTGATGGTAACATCAATCAGCTAAGTGAGAAACCTTTTTCTTTTATTAACATGCTCTCTATCTCTGTCTTATATATATATATATATATATATATATATATATATATATAATGTACTGGACTCCCCTCTTGTTTTCAACACATAAGGATCAAACAACACAGTTCTTAGAACCAATAGCCAGATTACACGCACATATCATTTGATTATAGTAGTGAAGGCTTGTGCAGAACCAAACACAATTTTTTGAAAGAGCCGAATACAGAGAACTGGTTCACAATATGCCACAAGATCCCCAAACAATCCTTTACAGGTTTTTAATTTAGAGTTGTCCTTCTCCTAGACCGGTTGCCACCAAAGGCTTTAAGACCTAGTCTGTCCTTCTATTTACCCATAGCTAGGGAGAGAAGAGATGGATTAAACCTTTTCCAAAGGTATTAGCACATAAGTGAATGTTATGAATGCAACTGGAATTCAAACTTGGGTTTTTGATTCCCCAAGCTGAGCTGCTATCCCTTACTCCACCCATCTCTCTCTCTCTTTCTCTCTCTCTCTCAATATCAATATATATATATATATATATATATATAGTGAGAAGCGATAAAAAGAAGAAAGAAAAATAAAATTAGGTTAAAGGTAGGTTGACCCTTTGACCAACTTTGACCATTACAGAGAAAAAAAAGAAAAAAGAAAAAAAAAGAAAAAGTAAGTATGTATTCCCTAGAAGCCACTGGCCAAATTTCAAAGTGAATCTTGATTCTGATTAGTTAAAAGGAACACAAACATAAATTTTATATCTTCCCACATACATAAATGGTTTTATTGTATTTAAATGTAAATCATTTTCACAACAAACATCCAACAAACAAATTATGGAATACCTGGAATTAAATTTAAGGAAAGATACCACAGATGTAACAAAATGGTTTTATAATATAAAAGGAAAAAAACAAATGCTCTTTTATCCAATTTGATATTGAGGAGTACTATCCATTGATATCAAGCAACCCCCAAAGAAAAAAATAGGAATAGAAATATTATTTGGTACACACCCACTTTCAACCAAATGACTAGTAGTAAAATGGGGAGGAAAATCCTTGCATTAATTAAACAACACTTTCTAAAAAAGAATCCATTAAGTAAGATTTTCAATAAAAATACTATCAGATTAAGTTACAGCTGTATGAACAATCTGGAAAAAATCATAAAAAATCACAATAATAATAATATTTTTAAAAATTTTAACAAAATTAACAAAAACAACCTAATAATGGAAAATAACAATTTAGACAAGAAAAAATGTAATTGTAGAAACCCTATAGATTGCCTGCTAGGAAACAGGTGCCTAACAGAATCAATCATCTATCAATGTGAAATATCTTCAAAGGAAAACCCTAGTAATGTAAAGATTTATCTAGGTAGTACTAAGAACTCTCTAAAAAACAGATTTATGTCTACATTTGATAATAATAAGTACAGAAATAGAAAATCCTTATCAAAATATCATTAGTATCTAAAGGAAACAAAAAAAACAACCACATTAAATTGGAAAATTCTAAAAGAAGCTAAAACATGTAAGTCTTTAAATGACCCATGCTTGTTGTGTCTATACAAAAACTTATATTTTATTAAATCACTTAAGAATAAAAATTTATTAAATAAAAGTAATGAAATAAATGTCATATGTAAACATTGCAAAATGTTCACCTTAGAATAGGGATTAAAAAAAAACAACTTTGTATCAGTTAACATGCATATATCTGATAATTTGCTTAAGGAAAATAATAATTGATGAGATATTAAAATAAAATAAGTAAATTGGTATATAATTTTTTTTATAATAAACAAATAGATATTAGAAAGAAGGGATAATGATAGCAGGAAGTAAACTAGAACAAAAATAAAAATGTTACAAAATAAAAGGTTTTGAAAAAATTAGAATTAAATTGATAAGAAAAGTAAATTTACTCAAAAGCCCCTTTAAGTTTGAACAAAAATATAAAAAGTTCTTTTCTTTCTTTATCTCTTTCCTGCTTTCCATGAGAAGAGGTCAAGATATGGAGAAAACAGAAAGGACAACTTTGGTACAAGAATAGATACATCAAAGGTGATAAAAAGGGAGAAGCAATAAAAATAAAATTAGGTTAAAAGTAGGTTGACCATTAGTAAGAAAAAAGAAAAAAGTAAATACATATTCCCTAGAAACCACTGGCCAAATTTCAAAGTGAATCTTGATTCTGATTAGTTAAAAGAATGCACACATAAATTTTATATCTCCCCACATACATAAATAGCAAACTGATGTTTTTTTGTATTTAAATGTAAATCATTTTCACAACCAACATCCAACATTTCCTGATGACGAGATTCTATCTTGAAACATAGAAATTTCCATGTCGCAACGTACTATTAATCTATAATTATATGATTATATATATATATATGTGTGTGTGTGTGTGTGTGTGTGAAAAGTGTATGTATATAATTATAAATATCAATATATTTATGCAATGTGTTATATATATTATATTATTTATATATTATATATGCATGGTACTATATATATAGTTTACAATGGAAGTGTTTAAGATATCAAATCTCCAATAGTTTTCAGTTAAAACTTGAACATGAACTTTGTGATTTTCTAAGTGGTTACAAAAGAATTTTATTTTGGTGTTGACAAGAGTTAAGTCTTTGTGTAAGCATTGTATTTTTTTTTTCTCGGGTATGGTATTTTTTTAATGTTGTGTCTTTATGCTTCAGTGGGTGTCATGTCAAATAATAGTAACTTTAAAACCTCCATCTGTAAAAAAAAAACACCAACTGAAACACATGATTACTCAACGGCAACAGTGAATGTGGACACAGATAAAAATAGCCATCATAAATAATTAAATAAATAGAGCAAAAATAATATTTTACAATAAAATCAAAAGTGTAAAACAAACATTAATTATTAGAAGAAATGCCCATGAAAATGTTATGATTTTCTGATTTGAATTTTATGATGAGTCTTAATTCTTAAGTTAATGGTTGAATTATGCCCTTGTAAGTTGTTTGAGTATAAAATGCCCATGGAAATTCCTCTATAGCATCGTTAAATATTTGAACTTCATAAGCTGAACCAAATAATGAAAAAACAATCATAAGTATGAATGCAAATAAGTAAGAAGTAAGAGGGTAGAAATAAAAACATTTTATATTGACAAGTTTTTCTTTTTCATTGAAGCAGACATTAAACACCTGAGAGCATTATCACATTGCGACATAGGAGATTACCTCCACACAAACAAAATAGACGACTACTACTATCGTCCATCCGTGAACTGCTCAATGCAACCAACCCTATTGTCATCTTTGATAATGGCTGATGTAAGCCAAATGCTCAGAAAGGATTAAATAAAAACATGTACCTATATTGTGATTTACTTTCCTCTTTCAACGATAATGCTATTAAGCTTATCAGACGATATGAAAAGAATTTACATAAAATAAATCAACAAAACTTGTCTATATTATTTAATGAAACATGCATCAATGAAAAAAATGTGATCTAAATACACATAATATATATATATATATATATATATATATATATATATATATAGCCTTTGAGATTTCACTCGCCTGATCGACTCAGGCGATTAAAGTTTATTGTTTTACTCGCCCTGTCATTTAAAAATCTTGCAATGAAATGTGTCCCTTCAAATAAAGAGAAAAGGAAATCTGATCTCTTTTACAACCGAAAGGTATACCATTGAAGATTTACGAGTTATTTAAAATGACCTACGATGATATTATTGAACTCTTTGGTCTTTTATCGTCCCAGTCAGTGTAAACATTCATTTACTTAATGCTTCCAGAGTGGAGCCAAAAGGTCTCTGTTACCCAGATTAAAGACGCTCACAGATTTTTAGAATCTCATTTGGAAAAAATATTATCCTTGACTCAACATCTATATTTCCTGATATATAGACAAATACTCATGTATATTTCCTCCCCACTTACAAAAAGTAAAAACAAGCATTTGAAAGAAAGAAAAAATATGCATACTTCTTTCAACTATGCACTGAAAAACAAATCATACAAATATTTTTTTTATAGGAAATCATTGAAAAAAGCAGATTTGTTATTTTTTATCATCTATGAGATGGAGGTTGTAGTCAAACAGAAGACAGAAACTATGAATTCAGGTACCTCCACTCAATTGCTAAAAACAAACAGCATATCATGATATTAAAAGGGCTTAAACTTAATAAAAACAGTTTTATCAACAAAATGTTCATGCTATTATTAAGAGGAAAGATCAAAATTATTTTTTTAATTTTTAAAATCCTCTCTAACACGTTCAAAATTTTAATTAAAATTTCATTTTTTGTTTTCTGTCAGCAATTCATGCTATGTTAACGTAAAGTGACTATTAAGAAAATTGAGTCGATCGAGTAAAATGATTTTGAGGTGAGGAAATTTTCCCTCGTTCTCGACCGCCGATCAAGTGATTTCTTTTTCAAATCTCAAATCTTTATTTCTTTATTCTTTATTTTATTTTAATTTTTTACTTACCTAGATATAAACAAGAACTTGGTCCTCAGAAACAAAAGGAACTCGATGTGTAAAGCCACAAATTTATTTGCCTGAAGAGAGTCAATTTTAGACTCAAAACATGTGTAGCATTACAAATACCATTATGGACACTTAAAATATCATAATATATGTAATATCTTTATACAACAATAAATATACACTTTAAACTAAACGTTCACGGCCTCTCACACTTTTTGTTCTATACCAATTTCTCTCGTTGGAACAACCTATTTCATTTTCTAATATATATATATATGAGATAATGATATATATAAGGTGTATATTATGAAATATGAATTCATATAAAGCATCTGATATAATACATAAACCTCCGAGTCAGGTTATATACGGAGGATAATATATATATATATATATATATATATATATATATATATATATATATATATTAATATATACTTTATAGATCTGTTATATTACATTGAGAACTGTTTTATTAACACCAGTAAGATATGTATATAAGTGTGTGTACATGTGCTTATATGTATTCATTTGTATTCATATATATATATATATATATATATATATATATATATATATATATATATTTCTATACTTTTTAATATTTCACCCCAAGTAAGACAGGACCAACACTGGTGCTCAGAGGGTTATAGTGAGAGAAAAAATCAAGGTACTGGGGATATCAATGAAAGGATAAGACATGGATGAGTATCAAGGAGATAGAAGATGACTAATAATATTACACTTAAACTTTTGGAGATTGTAGCTATCAGAAATTATATATATATATATATATATATATATATTAGAATAAGAAGCACACTAACGACTTTTTCAGAGGTCACTCTTTTTCATTATTTTTTCAGTAGATATGCCAGCTTTGGGTAAATGGTTTAAGTTTCATTATTTTTTTAAACAAATACAAATCCACACATGCATTATTTTCTCTCTTTTGTCTTAGATCTGATGAAGCCTTAACTGGTGAAATGCATCATCAAATCTCTCTTTTCTTGTAATATTTCCATTTGTCAAATTGGTAACTTTAAACATTCTGTCAGAATTTCAGTATCTATTAAACACACACACACACACACACACATATATGAACAGAAAGAGAGAAGGGGGAAAGAAGAGAGATATAGATAGCTGAGTAAAATCGAATGAGAATAAGCTGAAAAATTATTTAAAATCTAATTTCTATGAAGATACAGTTAAAAGAAAAATATCAAGAATTCAACTATTTAATATGAATTTAATTTTGTCTAACATAGAATTTGTTCTTGGGAAATAAAATTCTTTTTCTGATGATGCCAGGGTTAATCAAACTAATCTGTGAAACATGTCAAAGTAAATATTTTTCAAATTCTCTCTCTCTATATATATATATATACATATGTATACACACACACACACACCCACACCCACACATATATATATATATATATATGTTTAAAGTGAAAGAGAGAGACACTCAATAAAATGAAAATGCATTGGTTAAAATTGTTAAAACAAACAACTCTTGTAATGTAAATAAAGTTTTCCCATGATTGAGTGTGTGCGTCTATGTTTGTCATATTTGGATTGTTGAAAAAGAAATGAACTACGACAACTCTTATTTATTTTTCCTTCAGCAAAATAAATTATCAACAAACTTTTATTTATTCGTTTTAAAAGCAAGGACAAAAGCAACACAACCGGAATAGCAAGAATCAACAAGGAAACTACATCAGAATCTTGACAAGCCATGTTTTCTTCAAAATGACTTTTTCTTTTTCACCATAAATAAAATCAAAATAAATGTAAAGGCATTTTTAGTAAGACTTAGTTACCATCTCTGTCCCACAACATTCTGCAATTGAAATGTGTGTGAAAATTTAATAAGCATTATAGAACAGAAAAAATATATTACTTCTGTCCCATGATAGTTGATACATTTTACATATGAAATGTGTATACAAATGTCATAAATATTAGGGGACAAAAATATTAAATATATTACTCATGTGCATGTAACAGTTGATACATTTAGTAATTCTACTCCAGCAGGTTCTTTTCTCACACTTCCCGCCTGTGGAATTCCGATGCATTTACTTGCTTTCCCGACAGCTACAATCTCAAAGAATTTAAATGTAAAGTCATCTCCTATCTCACTATATATATATATATATATATAGATAGATAGATAGATAATATTATTTATTCAGAGATTATTATTAGCTAATATTATTTATTCCTAGAGAATATTATTAGCTCTACTTTTGTATTGAGCACTTTTTTAAAAATAGTGTTTCTTTTGACAAGGAATATTATTCCAACGATAGATAGATAGATAGAGAGAGAGAGAGAGAGAGAGATAAATAGTCATCTCCTATCTCACTAACTTGCGTCCTCTCTCTCATGCTCTTTTCTCTGTCCACTCCAATCCCATCAGTATTCTCATCCTTCTCTTACCCACTTCCTGACACCCCCTATAACCTGTCACTCTTTCTCATAACTTTCCTCCTATGTAACCCCCTGCAAAACAGTGGCAATAAAATGCCTTACTTGGGGCGATATGATTATAAAAAAAAATAAAATTCTATACTATTATAATGTGGATGTAAAGTGGGGGATCAATTCTACATTACAATCAGTATATAAATCAATCCCCCATTTATGGCTACAGTCAGCCTTCTCTTGCACAATTCCTGACACCCCTTATATAACCTGTCACTCTTTCTCATAACTATGTAACCCTCTGCAAAACAGTGGCAGTCAAATGCCTTGCTTGGGGCGATATGATTATAAAAAGAAAAAGTCATCTCCTATCTCACTAACCCTCATCCTCTCTCTCATGCTCTTTTCTCCACCCACTCCACTCTCATCAGTATTCTCATCCTTCTCTTAACCACTTCCTGATACCCCCTATAACCTGTCACTCCTTCTCATAACTTTCCTTCTATATAACCCCCTGCAAAACAGTAGCAGTAAAATGCCTTACTTTGGCGATATCATTATAAAAAAAAAAAGGAATGTGTATGCATGTGTCACAATTATTATGGAACAGAGACAGGAATTATATAGCTTCTGTCTCATAATAGTTGATACATTTAGCTTATGACATATGTGTGTAAATGTAACAAGCATTATAGGACAGAGAAAATATATTACTTTTGTCCATACTAGTTGATGCATTTTGCATATGAAATGTATGTGAAATTGTTACAACTATAATGATACAAAAATATGAAATATGTTACTTTTGTCCAATAGTATGAGAAATTTGTATGCAAATCTCACAACTATTATGGGTCAGAGGTAGGAATTATATAGCTTCTGCCTCATAATAGTTGATATATTTAGTTGCAAATTTAACAAGATTTATGGGACAATTTATCAATATTTCCAAGGCAAAAATTCTGACAAGCTACATTTATTCATTCCACTAGTTCAGACCTTTACAACCAAAACCAGCCAGATCATGTATATGAAGTCAACTCATCCTCATCCTCATTATATTCCATTAATAACGAGTAAATTTCATGTAGACAGCTTCTTCCACACAAATGTTACTTTGTGGAAGAGAGTCCAAAATGGATGCTTCTCCATATTATTTTGAAATACCGGTTCCCATATGATCACTAAAGTTAAGCAACGTTGATCCTAGTTAGTACCTAGATGGGTGACCACTTGCGAATACCAGGTGCTGTAAGCTTGGATGTGCAGGTGATGTCATATTTAATGACTTGGAATTTCACTCAAATAGCTTCTTCCTCAGAACTATTACTTCATAAAACAGACTCCCAAGATGTTTCCCTTAATCATAACAATCCTAACCTTTTCAAGTCTTGGATCAAATATTATATATCCTACATATCCTCATAATATGCACTTCTTGCTTCCTTCTTTTATACATTTACAACAATCTCATTCAAAAACTTCTACCTAGAATGGCTCTTGGGTCTTATATTGGGTGATTAATAGTATTAAAAAAGATTTTAAAAATGAAAGACTCTTTGACATAAGCAAGTTTTGTGAAGTTATGATTTAGTAAGCTTAGCTTAGTTTGGCACAAGGCCACATGTATGGAACATCCAGTGAAAATTGGATAGACTAGCTTCACTTACTATTACCCAAAATATTTATCTAACTATTATTTAGATAATAAAGAAAAGGAGTCTATAGCTTTCCACAGTTTTCCTTTATTTATTGTCTATGAATTGCTATAATTTATTTGGAAAGATGGTGGAGTGTTTTTCTGTTGCCTTTGCCCTAATTTTGAATTCAAAGTTTTCCTTCTTCTAGACTGGTTATCAATCATAGCTAGAAAGCTTAGTCTATTCTGTTATTTAACCTATAGTTGATGGGGTGAGAAGAAATAGATTTATACCTCTTTCTATACTTCTGAGATGAGGTATTGGAACTATTTGTCCTATTTACATTGTTCAAATTGTTGTATTCATCTTTATTGTCATATTCACAACATTTCAGTTATATGCTCTGGCCTTCATCAGCTGACATATGTTGGAATTTCGAGCCGAACCCTTTATTTACAGAAATAGATTGTTCTACTTCCATGTGCCATGCCTTTTCTCAGTTTTCACTTAATTTCCTTTAATAACTCAGCTCTCTAAGTTTTGTTCACCTCTGCTGTGGCCAGGTATTGAACTCACAACTCTTTGGGTCAAGTCACTATTGGATAATTTCAACCAATGCTTTTATCCATTGGGCCATGTATATCAACTAAAAAAGACCAGAGTGTACAACAGCCAAAATATCAGGAATATGGTAATAAAGACAAGGACAACAGGAACTTCAAACTGGCCGAGAAATTCTATTTTCTGCATTGATAATTGTTACGCTACTCGCTTAATTATACTGATCAGAAATAAGGAAAATAATCTCCACTATCTTTTCTGAAAAGTTGTGGAAATTCTGAGATGTTAAAAGAGGAGCCAGTCAGTTAAGTGCCATACGTGAAACATGCTTGGGTGATCATGTCTCGAAAGAGGCATGGCTGACTGGGCAGAAGATTATTCCGCAGTAGGTTGATATTGCTTCATGCCGTAAACTGGTTGCCAGCCAAGGCTATAGAACCGAATCTGTCCTATTATTTAACCCATAACTGGAGGGAAGAGATGGATTAATACCTTTCCCAAGGGTATTTGCGTGTAAGTGAATGCATTGAATTCAACTAGAATTTGAACTCGGCTCCCTGATTTCTCGTTCTGAGCCGATATCCAATGCACCACAATGCACATCCCTTTTGAGGAGTATCTGAGGAGAATCATGACTAGCCACACCCAGAAGTGATATGGAAAGCTAAAAAAAATATTTTAAATTGGTGTGTGCCTGCTTTGTTTTGAACATTAGCATTTATTAGACTAATTTTTAAGTTGGGTTTAAACCTTGGACCTCTGGTACCAATAGAAACTACATAACTATCTCAACTTGTGGTACTAGATTGGCAACTAGGTCCCACCCTTTTACTGTCAAAACAGTCAAATGTAACTGTCACTTCTACTCTAACAGTTTCTTTTCTCGCACTTCCCACATGTAGAACTCACTTCTGTATTCCTGCTTCTCTGATAGTTACAGTTCAGAAAAGTTTAAATGCATCGTCAATTGTCATCTTTTATCTCCTTGATTCTCATCTTTCTTTTATCATTTCTTTAAAATCCCCTGTACCTTGTTCTTTTTTTCTCTCACTAACCCTTTGCACACCAGTGGAAGTCCTACCTCACTTGGAGTGATACACTTATAAAAAAAAAAATCACAAGATAACCTTTTTTTGATATTTATTCCTATCGTCCTTAGAATATTATTTCAAAGTGAAAAATGATCAATGTCTTCCCCAAAAGCTGATCGATATATGACTCATGAGCCAGTGTTTTTGATTTGAGTAGTACTTCCTTTTTTATTTACATGGATGTCTCACAGGTTACAAATAAATTTGATACCCTATTTTTCTCTGCCAGAATCAATTACTAGTATCTTTAATCTATGACGTTAAAAGCGAATGTGATGATATAAAATAACAACTTGTGAAAATATCAACAGAAGCTTCTACTGTATCAGTAAAAGAAACTGAAATTGAAGTTTGCTTAGATATTTTATGTTCATAAGTTTCTTTATATCAACCACAGCCTGCTTCTATCAATGTTAAGTCCACCCATATCTAGCTGTTCATAGAATGATATATGTCTGTCTGTTTACTTTTTCCCCTGATTTTTTTCTTCTTTTCCAATAAGTAGATCCGTTCACCTATCATCCAGTTCACACTTCTCTCCAGTTTTATGAACAGGAATAGATTGGTTTGGTTTGTTTTGTTTCATGACAATGGGTTATTTAATGCCGTCAAGATTTTTACAATAGATTTGTATGAATAGAATATGTATTCTTTGTAAGAAACAAGTTTGTAGATCAGGTTTCATTGACATATTTTTGTAAAGTGGTTTTTGTTGAGTCAGATGTATTGCTGGTATGTTATTTTTTTTTTTCTTCAAAAATTTATTGCTGGAACGTTTACTATAAAAGTCTGTTTTTATACTTTCATAGTGTTTTGACCCCAGCTTGGGGGTTAATTATTTGTCCATAGCTGGGACCCTAACAGGTGCTACTACTTTGGGTCAGGGTGGATCTGGGAACAACAGCAATTAAGATGTGGTTCCATGCACCTCACAACCTCTCAATCAGAGGACTTGCTGCCAGATGCAGTTTATCGTCAAACTCAGGACTACAGGAATAGAAGTTTATTCTTTGTTTCTTCTTTAGAACTGGGTTTCCGGTTACTTCTAAAGTCTACTCCCAAACTAACTTCTAATTTATTTAACTGAAATCTGAAATTTTATTCACTATTTAAGTTTTGACATCTTCAAGCTTCATCTTTCCTGCCACCAAGAACTTCACTTCTTATTCTAATACAAAACCACACAGTAACTCTCTACCTTAATTGGCTCTTGGTCCTTGTATTGGGTGAACATTAGTAACATATATCTAAACAACATCAAAATAATTACAACCACATCTAAAACTATGATGAAAATGATGAGAACCAAAAATACCCATGGTAATAATTCTGAAGCAGGTACATATAAAATAAACTGTCAAAACTGCTCTTCATAATACATTGGGAAAACTTGCACAAATTTAAAAAAGCATCATATGTACAACAATTTATCAAATTCATTAGTTATACATAGAACATTATTCAAATACAACTTTGATCTAAAATATATCACACTTATTAAAAGAGAAATTAAGTTACTTCAAAGAAAAACTCTTGAGAGTGATGCTATCAAATCTTATCAAAACATAAATCTGCACCCCAGATTTTTTAAATATCTCTATTCCTAAAAAAGGAAAAATGTGCGCTGTGGTACAGTGGATATCGGCTCGGAACGAGAAACCGGGGAGCCGAGTTCGAATTCCAGTTGAATCCATTGTATTCACTTACGCACAAATACCCTTGGGAAAGGTATTAATCCGTCTCTTTCTTCCAGTTATGGGTTAAATAGCAGGACAGATTGGGTTCTATAGCCTTGGTCGGCAACCAGTCTACCGCAGAAAGCAATGGCAACCTACTGCGGGATAATCTTCTGCCCAGTCAGTCATGTCTCTTTCGAGACATGATCGCCCAAGCGTGTATCACGTATGGCACTTAACTGACTGACTGACTCCTTTCCCAAACCAAGATCATTTGGTTAAGTGCCATACGTGATACACGCTTGGACGATCATGTCTTGAAAGAGACATGACTGACTGGGGAGAAGATTATCATGCAGTAGGTTGCTATTGCTTTCTGTTGTAAACTGGTTGCCAGCCAAGGCTACAGAACCCAATTTGTTCTATTATATAACCCATAACTGGAGGGAAGAGATGGATTAATACATTTCCCAAGGGTATTTCTGCCTAAGTGAATACGAGGAATTCAACTGGAATTTGAATTCAGCTCCCTGATTTGTCGTTCGAATTTGATATCCACTGCATCACAAGGCACATCCTTGACCATAAAAATGTTAAAAATTGAAAGAAAAGAGTTAAATTCATAACCTCATGTTATTCAAAATATATAACACATAAATTAATCCCAAACTAAAATAATTTCAACACAAATTTGTATAAAAAAATTCAAAAACATCACTTACTCACATTTATTTTTTAGACATTGAATTGTGTTACATTGTGTTCTCCATAGATTGACTGACTTTTCAGCTAACCTGATGAATATTTATGAGTGTTTCTATACTTAAAAATTTTGAATAATCAATAACTTTTTGCTTTTGTATATAAATACTTGCTACAAAATAAAATAATTGCATTTGCCTTGATAAAGCCCATTGAAGAACGAAATGTGTTGGCTAAGATAAGTTTTCCTTTTATCTTTATTCATATTGGCTTTTAAAGATATACTGTATTTTGTATATATATATATAGATATATATCAATCCAGGTAAAGAGGACCCAAGGTTTACAATTTTGAGTTCCCTGGCATTTACTTTTTTATAAAAAGTGCTCAATACAATAAATACTGTAGAGCATGATATAATCTTTCAAGGAGAAGATGTCAAGAAATGGAGAAAGTTGAAAGAGACATTTTTGGCACAAGAATAGATACATCAAAGGAACTAGTGAAAAGTAAGAAAAAGAAAAAGAAAAAAAAAGAATAAAATAAGGTTAAAAGTAGGTTGACACTTTGACCATTAGGGAGAACGGAAAAAAAAAAGAAAAAATAAAGTATGTATTCCCTAAAAATAGAAACCACTGGCCAAATTCCAAAATGAATCTTTATTCTGATTAGTTAAAAGGAACACACACATAAATTTTATATCTTCCCAAATACATAAATAACAAACCGATTGTTTATTGTATTTAAATGTAAATTGTTTTCACAACCAATATCCAACATTGCCTGATGACAAAATAGAAATCTCAAAATATAGAAATTTCCTTGTTGCAATGTACTTTTAATTCATAATTATATATATATATATATATATATACATCATCATCATCTCACCCTTTTACACCCAATGGTGTGTAGGGCAGTAAATTTTTGTTTCTGTTTCCGTAACAAACTGTTTTTTATGGAGCAGGGTTGTTAGCCCTACACCCAACCCCCAAACCTGAAGGACCGGTGGACTATTCTTGGTCCTTACGTTTACAGCACCTGGTAGTCCTAAATGGTCACCCATCTAAGTACTGACCAGGCTTGATGTTGCTTAACTTCGGTGATCAGACGAGAACCGGTGTATTCAACACTATATAGCTGTAGACACACATATATATATATATATATAATACAAAAGATAAAGGATAATTTGCAATTTGAACACTTCCCATGTATTTAAATTTCTGCTGTACCTGCTTAATTTTAGTATCCCTGACCAGAACTTGCATTTTGAGCTCCTCTTTTTGCTGATGACCATTTATTCTGCCTGCTTGTAGCCCTTTCTTCTTGCTTTCCTTTGCTACATTTCATAAGAGGTTTTGTAGTTTCTTTTCTATGCCTGCTATCAGCATTGTATCGTCTGTATACCTTATGTTGTTGAGATTGTGGCCACCAATGATGAAACCTGGCAGGACCTCTACTTCTCTCAGAATTGCCTTGCTGTATAGGTTGAACAGATCTGTCGAGAAGACCCATCCTTGTCTTACACTCCTTTCTATTTTTGCATATCTGCTGAACTCATTTCCTGTCCCAATGCAGGCAGTGAACTACCAGAAGAGATTCTTGATTGATATATTCAGCAAAGATGTTAGAACAATTTTTGATTGTTTTGTTTTTATGGCATGTCAACCTCGGCGGGTCATTTATTGCTAACTAAATTTTATTTATTTATTACTGGTAATACCTTTTTCTTTCAACAATTTATTGTTGTTTTTATATAAGTTTTGTGTCTAGTAATACTTTTTTCTTTTTGAGTATCAAGATTCCTTGGGATTTGTTTTTAAGGGCAGGGTCCCCAAGTCCTACCCTTGCTATTTAACCCATAACTGGAGGGATGGGATGGATTAATACCTTTCCCAAGGGTATCAGAGCTTAAGTGAATGCAGGGTATTCAACTGGAATTTGAACTCGGCTCACCGATTTTTCAATCCAAGCCGATATCCACTGCACCACAATGCACATCCGTCACTAAACGCTTACAGCACCTGGTATTCCCAAGCAGTCACCCATCTAAGTACTGACCAGACTCAAAGTTGCTTAACTTTGGTTATTGAGCGAGAACCGATGTATTCAACGTAATATGGCCGTAAGCTGTTAGAACAAAGTTGCTAAGCAGCTCTACCAGATCTTTGTGGTACACTTTGTCGTATGCTTTGTGGAGTCCGTAAAACACTGGTACATGTCCTTTTGCATTTACATTGTTCTTTCTGATAACACTCTAAGCATGAATATACCATTCCTTGTTAGGGAACCAGCACTGTTCTTGAGGAACCAGCACTGTTCTTGTCTTATCTCTCGTCTGATTTGGCTGTGAACTCTATTCATCAGAATTCAGATAATGAGTTTAGTTATATGGTTATATTATTAATCTATATATATATGAAGCACTGTGTATGTTTGTCCATCTGTTTTTTGATCTTGGCAAATCATAAACAACATTAAGTAACTACTACTGTTACACATGAATAAAAATTGAATAAATAACGAAAGTTATATTTAAATATCAGACAGGGCTTAAAAAAAACAGCTCTTTATTAAAAGTTTAACTTTAATTTCAATTTTCATCACCATTTCAACCAATATCATCTAATTAAAATGACAATTAAAACTGGGGGGGGGGGGGCACGGTATGTTGGATACATGATATGTTGTTTTTCTCTTTTTCTAGCACATGTAATGTGATATATTGAAAATATTACACAGTTTTGGTCTTTTAAGAGTGACTTTACGTGAACAAATCATAAAGAACGATGATTGTAAAGGAAAATAAATGTAAACAAACGACGGAGATTGGTTGAGTATACTAAGAAAGACTATGCCAAACTGAGGTGTCGAATACAGATAAAATAATTTTATTTCTAAATTCTTATAAATATTCATGTACATAGATCTATGAAGGTAAGAGGCCGAATGCTCAAAAGCCCTCTGCAAGAGCAAGCCTAAAGTCTGCGTGAAGGGCAACTTCTAAGCTAGTCGTAAATAATATTGTCCCTTATTTATTGGTACAATTCTGAGTTCAATGCATACGGCAATCATTAGGTACAAATTGAAGACTGAGATAGATGGAATGAAGAAACTGATAGATATATAGATAATGAAGAGTGAAATAGATAAAGAAGAGACTTAAATAAACACAGAGATATATACAAATAGAGTGAGATAGATAAACAGATGGATAAATAAATAATGAAGAAACTAACATAGGTAATGAAGAGACGAGGATAGATAGATAGATAATTTTAAACAGGTTGAGATAGATAGATAGACAGATAATGATGAGACTGAAAAAGAGAGATAGATATAAACAAACTGAGATAGATAGATAGATAGATAGATAGATAGATAGATAGATAGATAGATAGATGAAATGACTGATATAGTTAGATATGGACAGAGATAGATAGGTAAATAGATGGATAGATAGATAATGAAGAGACTGAATTAGATAGATAAATAGATAGAGCTAACAGACACAGATAAATAAATAGTTAGATAATGAAGAGACTTAGATGGAAAGACAGTCAGATAGATACGAACAGACTGAGATAGATAAATAGATGGATAGATAAAAAAATGAAGAAACTGAAATAGATGGATGGATAATGAAGATAGATAGATAGATTTTAGCTGAATTAGAGAGACTGAGATATTAACTAAATTAGATAGATAGATGATGAAATGACTGATATAGATAGATACGAACAGAATGAGATAGATATATAAATAGATGGATAAATAGATGATGAAGAGACTGAATTGAGTAGATGGATAATGAAGATACATAGATAGATAGATAGACAGAGATAATGATACAAACAGACTCAGATAAATCTAAACTTATTCATGAATGGAACTTTGTCTCTGTGTGTCCATTACTTATAGACTCCGAAATGGCTGAACTGATTTTCTTGAAGATTTACACAGTTGTACTCTAAGCGTCTGCGAGTGTTCTTAGCTAGGTTTTGTGTCAAGGTACCCCCGATAAATATCGAAAATTGATAATCAAAAAAATTGGGTTATAGAAGGAGTGGTCCAATTTTAATCAAATTTGATACACTCATAGACAAAGACATAAGAAACAATATTCAGAAGTTTCAAGGTTGCAGTTCTTACAATAGTGCAGAAAATTGATAATATGTATTTATAAAAGGCAAAATGTTTGTGTGTGTATGTCTGTTTATCTGCCTGTATGTCTGTATTTTTTTCAGCCCTTTTATTTTAGTTTTTGCTTCAGGTTTGGCTCTAAGTAGGTATAATTGTAGTTCTTAGTCTCAGCCATGATATCATTTACTCAGAGGACTTATTTAGCCTTCAAAATTCAGTTTACGATGAAAAAAACGTATTTGATATCAATACCAGGAAATCAAAATTTGACTTACATCCATTCATTTTTCTACAGTTTCGCTTTAACTGGAAACAACTATTGCTTTTTAGTCTTTCGTGCCAACGGCCAAAGAGTCTGAGCTCCAGGACCGTGGATTAGTTTTAAAGCTTTCATTACACCTGAGCAATGCCGGGCTATATTGCTAGTAGATAGATAATGAAGAGACTGAGGTGGATTGATAAAATGATATTAAACATAAATTTCTTTTTGTTTTCTATTTTCTCTAATTGCCGTATTTTTTGTTCTCCGTTAAATCACTTCCTAAATATTTAAATTTTTACAACTGCCTCATTTTGGTACATCTAATTTTTAATTCCTATTTTGTACTTTTCTTTTTTTACAGAAGACCATACACTCTATTTTCTCACAATTGATGTGTAGTCCTTTCTTCTCACTTTCCTTACCTCTGTGCGAGAATTCTAGTTATTTCCTTATTGTGTCTGACTAACAATAAAAAGGTCTTCATTTTGCATTAATCAGCCATTTTAAAATCAATTACTAGATGCAGGCCTTCCCCAAATATTTCTCTTTGATGTTTGTAGTAAAGGATAGGTCATTACCCTATTATATAGGCCTAATACATTTTGGTAGGGGTTTACGCAGCTGGTATTCACCAGCATGTGAATATGCATTGTGGTGCAGAGGATATCAGCTCAGGAGAAATTGGGAGCCGAGTTCGAATTCCAGTTGAATTCGTTGCATTCACTTACACGCAAATACTCATGGAAAAAGTATTAATCTGCCAGTTATGGGTTAAATAACAGGACAGGTTGGGCTCTTTATCCTTGGTCAGTAACCAGTCTACTGTAGAAAGTAATGGCAACCTAATGCGGGAAAATCTTCTGCCCAGTCAGTCATGTCTCGAGAGGGACATGATTGCCCAAAGTGTGTATCACGTATGGTACTTAACTGACTGAAGTTGATTTCTCTTAATTAGAGTAGCAATTTTTAGTCATGTGTTTTTTGAGACATGATCATGCAAGTGTAAATACCCTTGGAAAAAGGTATTAATCCGCCTCTTCCCTCCAGTTATGGGTTAAATAACAGGACAGATTGGGTTCTTTTAACTTGGTCGGTAACCGTAGAAAATAATGGCAACCTACTGGAGGAAAATCTTCTGCCAAGTCGAGAGGGACATGATCACCCAAGCGTGTATTATGTATGGCACTTAACTGACTGCCTGATTTACAAGCAATCACACATGTAGGTACTGAACAGACGCAACATTACTTAAGTCCGGTGAACTCAAGAGAACTGGTGTTTCAACATTTCTGCCATAAGCAATGATGAACAGATAAATGTGATCATATCAAATTCGCAATAATTAATTAGAAAAATCAAGGAAAATAGACTCAGAGTTAAATACTTTTGTATACAACTGTATACATCAGGAATGGGAGAATGATTGTTTGTGAGAAATGAATGAAGTCATATCCTGTGGCCCAAATAGCATGCACATATCCACCCCGACGTAAACACAAGACACATTTTAATCTATCATGTCAAAATTAACAACAACAATGTCAGTGGCAACCTTGGCAATTCTGCAAATGTTTCACAGTAGATAAATCTGAACAGAAAAAAAGGGAAAATTAAAATTTAGTCACTTATCAATTCTGTCTTTCTCAAGAGGCTTGTTGATACCTAACCTTGAAGCTCAATAGCCCCTGACCTACATCAGCACCTCATCCTTTTGTGACCCCTTCTGAATCTTTAATACATCCCCCATAAAATCTAAATCTCAGTTTTCATAAGGAAGTACAGGGCTGGTGCAAGTATTGCATACACCCATCAATCTATGATATTGGGGAGGGGCACTTGTGGGTGCAATGGCTTTGTCCTCACCTCCCGACAATATATGTTGCAGAGTGCCACACTCTACTATATCTCAGCTTTCTTAAGGTAGTATGAATCATAACACATCACTCAATAAATCCCAGGCCTAACTAATAAAATAATAAATTTTAGGCAAAATTCGACTCTATTCATCAACATAGTCTCCTCCTAGGGTGATACTCTGATTCCAATGTTTCTCTAACAATTCAATACCTTTTTTGCAGAACAATTTGTCTTTGGCCTCAAAATACGCCTTAGTTTCTGATATCACTTCTTCATTGGAGCCAAATCTCTTTCCCTGGAACATTCTCATGGAGTCTGCAAACAGCCAGCAGTTGCTGGGGACCAGATCTGGAGAATAGGGTGAATGCAGAAGCAATTCAAAGTGCAATTCATGCAGTTTTGCTATCATTGTGATCAACTTGTGACATGGTGCATTATCTTGGTGAAAGATCACTTTTTTTCTTCTTCATTTGTAGCCATTTTTTAGCAATTTCTTCCTTTAAACACACTACTAATGGTATATAATATTCACTATTAATGGTTCTTCCTTTTTAAAGGTAATTGATGAACAAAATACCTTGTGCACCCAAAACACGGATGCCAAAATCTTGCTTGCTGTTGTTTGCATCTTTGGTCACTTTGGACAGCTTTCACCTGCTGCTGTCCATTTGACTGATTGCTGATTTGACTCCAGAGTGACGTGGTGGATCCATGTTTCACCCATGATCATATATTTATGCAAAACTCTTCCTTGTTGCATTAAAACAGTGGCAAACAATGCTTTGAATTGGCGACGCGTTGTTTTTGATCAACTGTAAGCAAATGCAGCACTCACTTTGAACACAACTTTCTCATTGACAAATGTTTATGCAAAATGATAAATACACTGCCTTCTTAAATGTTCACTGCTTTTTGATATGTTCAAATCCTTTGCTATCTTACACAACTTCAATTTACAATTAGCCAAAAATGTGTTTGTGAATTTCTTTGGTGTTTTCTGGGACAACTGCCAATTTTCTGCAACCTGAGTGTTCAGCATCATTTGTGCCTGTACGAACACGTTTAAAGTCAGCATACCACCTCTTAACCATTGTTTTTGACAGAGCAGAGTCCAAATAACACTTACAAAGTCATTGCTTTGCTTGAACAGTATTTTTTCTCATCAGAAAGAAATGCTTTATCAACACACAAAATTCAGATTTATCCATTGTTTTGAAAATTTGCAACAGTAGTTTCACTTAAATAACTGTAATTTGTAAACTAATAATCTGATTGGGACCAAATTTTTGTCACTTGCCATTTTAAGGTAAGTACTTTGGGAGGTGCATTGTGGTGCAATGGTTATCGACTCAGAACGAGAAATCAGAGAGCTGAGTTGGAATTTCAGTCAAATTCGTTGCAATCACTTACACGCAAATACCCATACGAAAGATATTAATTTGTCTCTTCCCTCCAGTTATGGGAGAAATAACAGGACAGATTGAATTCTATAGCCTTGGTCGGCAACCAGTCTACCACAGAAAGCAATGGCAACCTACTGCGGGATAATCTTCTGCCCGGTCAGTCATGCCTCTTTCGAAACATGATTGCCCAAGCGTGTATCATGTATGGCACTTAACTGACTGACTGACTATAATAGTTGGAATAATGATTAAGACTTATATTGGTCATAAAGTGGGGGATCAGTTTATTACTTCATAACAATAGAAAACTGATCCCCCACTAATTACTACATAATAATATAATAGATTTATTTTCCATTTACCTATGAGACAAATAACAGGACAGATTGGGTTCTATAGCCTTGGTCGGCAACCAGTCTACCGCAGAAAGCAACGGCAACCTCCTGTGTAATAATCTTCTGCCCGGTCAGTCATGCCTCTTTCGAAACATGATTGCCCAAGCGTGTATCATGAATAGCACTCAACTGACTGACTTCGTAAAAATCATACAAATTTTTTATTAGTGGCTCCATCTATATGTCAAGCCCGGGACATATGGAGTGATGTGTTATGTAATATAAATGAATAATTCAACTAGAAAAATTGAAAATAAATACAACACAAATTAGAGACGTTGTAGATCATCATAAAATAAATCAACAATATTTTGCAACAATTTTTAACATCAATGGAGGAAAAAAGTCTGATGCTCATCTCCACATTCAAATTTATGTTGACTTATGCATTTTTCATCCCCCCCCCCATCTCCATCTGTTCATTATCTGTCCGTTTACAGCAATTTCTATATTCAATGCTGGAAGGTCATAGTTTATTATAAATCTATTTTTCACTTCTAGTGACTATGATGTACTAAAATAAGTTTTGACTATGACTGGCGAGTCATATTCTATGCCTTGAAAACCAAACTAGCAACTTTCTCGCATCATTGAGTGGATCCTGAACTTTCACCTATCACGATGAACTGGCGATCTTTCAAGGAGATCCCAAATCTTATGCTTATTGGAATTCAAGATTTCTTTAGACCCCAAATGGAACTCATACATACATATGATCCATCACTAAGAATACCGAGAAAATGGTCGGTTCCCTGTCAGTAACTGACTCCTCCTCATATCCTCCACCTTTACAAGAGCCAGATCAGACCTAAAATGAAACTCGTACATATGATTCATCAGTAAAGATGCTGGGAAAATGGCCAGTTTCCTGTACCACTCCAGTAAGTAAGAAAATGGAGGACTGTTGTCATATATTGACAGGAGCTGTTCAGTCTTTATTTTCCAGTCTCAATAGAATCCAAAAGTGATTACACAGACTTGTGGTTGATGAATTATTTCCAACTATACTACACATACACTAGCTATCTACCTATCTTCATGATCTATCCAGCTATCTATGTTCCTAACTGTAAATGTACATTTTTAGGCCTATATCTATCTATCTGTAACTGCATATATTTGGGCCTTTCTCCGTCTATCTATCTATTTGTCTTCCTATATGTAAATGTTTATCTATTTATAACTGTATTTATCTAGGCCTTTTTCCATCTATTTATCTATTTATCTGTTTCTTCATGTAAATGTATAATTTCAGCCTATTTCTATTTATCTCCATATCAGTCAATATATCCCAGTTCGTTCTAATCTATACATCTATCTATCTATCCTAGTTCATTCCAATCTATCTATCTAATCCAGTCCATCCCCATCTATCTATCTATCTCAGTCCATTCCAATCTATCTATCTAATCCAGTCCGTTCCAATCTATCTATCTATCCCAGTCCGTCCCAATCTATCTATCGATCTATCCTAGTCCGTCCCAATCTATCTATCGATCTATCCTAGTCCGTCCCAATCTATCTATCGATCTATCCTAGTCCGTCCCAATCTATCTATCTATCTTAGTCCATTCCAATCTATCTATCTATCTATCTAACTTAGTCCATTCCAATCTATCTATCTATCTATGTATCTATCCCAGTCCATTCCAATCTATCTATCTATCTCAGTCCGTCCCAATCTATCTATCTATCTATCCTAGTCCATTCCAATCTATCTATCTATCTATCTATCTATCTATCCTAGTCCATTCCAATCTATCTATCTATCTATCTATCTATCCTAGTCCATTCCAATCTATCTATCTATCCTAGTCCATTCCAATCTATCTATCTATCTATCTATCTATCTATCTATCCTAGTCCATTCCAATCTATCTATCTATCTATCCTAGTCCATTCCAAT
Organism: Ascarosepion bandense; assembly: GCA_037127315.1. NCBI lineage: Eukaryota > Metazoa > Mollusca > Cephalopoda > Sepiida > Sepiidae > Ascarosepion > Ascarosepion bandense. Next base: position 3,696,195 of record JBBBDQ010001079.1, read on the forward strand.
CTATCTATCTATCCTAGTCCATTCCAATCTATCTATCTATCTATCTATCTATCTATCTATCTATCTATCCCAATTTGTTCCAATCTATCTATCTATCTATCTATCTATCTATCTATCTATCTATCTATCTATCCCAGTCCCTTCCAATCTATCTATATGGCTATCTACCTACCTATCTATCTATCCATAGAATAAACTGAAACAAAGAATTAATATATAAGTAAATATTAAGACTGAACTGGATATTTTGCATATGCATAAATCTGAGAGGAAAAAAGCTGTGGTTGGATCATCTTGAATCAATTTGCTGACATACAAATTACATATATTTATATATGCGCGTGTGTGTAAATGTATGTATCAGTTTATATAAGAAAAATAATAAACACTATTTTTGTTCTTTTTTGTGTTTTCAATTTTGATATTTTCACTGGAAGTTTTATATTTGTTTGCAACATTTTCTTTTTGCATTTCAGACAGAATTAAAATGGCTAGCTGAAAAAAATTGGAATAACCAGAGAAAATGAAAGACAAAATGAAAAAATATCATCCTCATCACAACAATTTTAATAATGATGATGATGAATTTTCTATGTAGACATCCAAAAAGAAAGCGATATTGGCATTATATTGTCTGCTTATGCATCTAATTTCTGAAGAATTAATAGATTCTATTTTTTAATATAACTCCATGAACTTCTCTTCTTGCCTTTTTCTTATGCTTATACAATACCACACAGTAACACTCTACTTTAAGTGGCTCTTTGGTCTTGTATTGGGTGTTCATTAGTATCTCTATTATAATTCTGTTTTTCTTCCTGTTATTTTTATTTTTTTTTATAATCAATAGCAGCACGCTCAAGAAATTTCTGTCTAGGTTACCTTCTCTTTTAATAAGTGTGGAATTCTTTAGACAAATACATTTTATAAATTTTTGTGTATGATATTCTTTTTACGTTCATAGAAACATTTTTTTTTAATGTTTAACTGTTTTGCAGGGGGTTAAACAGTAAGAAAGTTATGACAAAGAGTGACAGGTTATAGGGGGTGTCAGGAAGTGTGTAAGAGAAGGATGACTGTGGCCATAAGGTGAGGAATCAGTTTATATATTGATCATAATGGGGAATTGATCCCTCACTTTATATCCACATTTTAATAGTCTAGAAATTTGATTTTTTTATAATCATATTGCCCTGAGCAAGGCATTTTACTGCCACTGTTTTGCAGGGGGTTACATAGGAGGAAAGTTATGAGAAAGAGTGACAGGTTATGGGGGTGTCAGGAAGTGGGTCAGAGAAGGATGAGAATACTGATGAGAGTGGAGTGGACGGAAAAGGGAAATGAAAGAGAGAATGCAGGTTAGTGAGATAAGAGATGACTATTGACTTTACATTTAAATTCTTGGAGATTGTAGCTGTCAGGGAAGCAAGTAAATAGAAGGGAATTCCTCAGGCGGGAAGTGCGAGAAAAGAAGCTGTTGGAGTAAAGTTGTGTTTACATTTTATTGGTTTCACAGTAAAAGGGTGGGACCTGGTTGCTAATCTTGTGGCTCGAGTAAATTCATATATAGAGGGCACCAGTAAGCTAAGTTCATCGAAGCAAAAGCCATGAAAGTATTTGGAGAAGAGACACAGGGAAGCCACAGTGCGCCGGTGAGAAAGTGATTGTATCTGAGCTACCAAGTCGGGATCGATCACATTACAGAATCTCCGTTGGATTTTGTCAAGGATTCCTAGGTGAATAGCAGTTATTATTTAGTACTGTAATTTCTTAATAGCATCAACAGCAACCCTTAGTAAGCATAGCATCAACAGCAGTGCTGATGGCCTAAAAACAAGCAAACCCTTAAGCAACTCTCTCTTTCTGTTTTCCTCCTTTCAAAGTGTGTGCCATAGACTTTTAACACTGAACCAAAAATGGCTGTGGGCACTTCACACCCAACCACACTCCTACAAGAGAGTCACACTCAAATACATTCATTAACAAGTTTCAACAACAGTCGCACCCTGCCAATCTAAATCTATCTTTCTAAATCTAATCTAATCTAAATTTATTTATAAATGGAACTTTGTGTGTGTGTGTGTGTGTCTGTTACCTATAGACTCCAAAACAGCTGAACCAATTTTCTTGAAAATTTACACAGTTGTACTATAAGCATCTGCGAGTGTTCTTAGCTAGGTTTTGTGACGAGGTACCCCCGATAAATATTGAAAATTGATAATCGAAAAAAATCGGGTTAGAGAAGGAGTGGTCCGATTTTAATCAAATTTGATACACTCATCGACAAAGTCATAAGAAACAATATTCAGAAGTTTCAAGGTTGCAGTTCTTACAATCATGCAGAAAATCGATAATATATATATATATATATATATATATATATAAAAGGCAAGTTGTTTATGTGCGAGTCTGTTTATCTGCCTGTATGTCTGTATTTTTTCAGCCCTTTTATTTTAGTTTTTGCTTCGGGTTTGGCTCTAAGTGGGTTTAATTGTAGTTCTTAGTCTCAGCCATGATACCATTTACTCAGAGGACTTATTTAGCCTTGAAAATTTAGTTTATGACGAAAAAAACTTATTTGATATTGATACCATGAAATCAAAATTTGACTTGCATCCATTCATTTTTCTTTCAGTCTACGGTTTTGCTTTAACTTGAAACAACTATAGCTTTCTAGTCTTTCGTATCAACGTCCAAAGAGCTCCAGGACCATGGATTAGTTTTAAAGCTTTCATTACACCCGAGCAACGCCGGGCTATACTGCTGGTACTTAATAAATAATAGACTATCACATTTTAATCTAAGAAAATATGAAACTGACCTATCAGAAATGCTACTTGGTTTCAGTGAGAAAATTAATGAAAGAAAGAAGGGCAGATAGAAGTATTTAATCGTTGTTTCAGTGAAATGGAAAAAGTTGTCAAATCCAAATCTTTTCATTTGTACTCAACTTATAATTTTTTTAATAAAAATGCTTGCAAGACAGGTTTTTGGCTAGTAAAAAAGAATATGTAAAAAATAAATAGCTTGATGAAGTATCAACCGGAACAGAACCAAGCTTTAGTTTACTGAATATCTTTATGTTCGTATTTATTGTGGGGACCTACCTACAAATGGACTCTTCCACACCTTTATAATATGGCTACCGATGCTGAGTGAGGAGTCACTGAGTAGCAGCCGCAGAGTGAGAGAAAGTACTCTCCAGTCCACGTTTACCTTTGTACTACGTTTTCCAAGAATATAATATTGAACCTTATATCCGAGTTCATGTTATCTTTCTATGACCCTTTGGTCATAACAGCATTTCACATAAAAAAAAATAATTTAACAATTAAAATTATTTTTATTGTTTTCAATATTTTTATTGCTTTTACTTGTTTTTTCCTTCCTTGGCTGAAAAATGCTTCTCTAAAACAACTATTCCAACTTTCTCTCTTCCAGTGTCTGGTAATAATTATTAAAAGGAAAAATGTTGGAATTTCAATAGACAGAGAACAACACTGAAATAAAAATGAGTGAAAGAATGAATGTACAATACATGTTCAGTTATGACAACCACCTCAGTAGACCTACTTGTGATAATAATGAAGTTAATTATGATATATATATATATATATATATATATATATATAACTATATTAGTTAAAAGCAGAATTCTTTGGAAAATTTATTGAAAAGTAAGAAAATGCAATAAATAAAAGCAATAAAACTAAGACATTATTTAATTGGAGAAAATTTTAATTGCTTTTATGAATAATAGATATAAAGGTGATGTAATGCATATGCATACACCTTGATTCCCCCTCACAGTAAAATGATTGGCTGGTGTCAGCCATAAATACAGACTAAGGGTTGGATGCCTACAACTACGCTTATTAGAACGCCTATTCACTACGCCTAAGCATACTGTATACGACTATGACAAGCACCAGTCCATTATGGCTACTTGCTAGATTGTCCTACCCGGCTACATTTGCCAAAACCCTACTTCGAATAGTATATATATCCCTTTCTGGGACATCAAAAGGACAATATTCTCTTTGGAAAAAAAAATTTTTAGATGAAAAATGTATTTTTACAAGATGCGTTTTCATTTTTTTTAATTAGAATAATTTGTAATGTTTTTAAATTTTTAAAAATTTAGTTTCAATGGTGTACTGCTTAGGAAAGATTGTTATTAATTAAAACTATATTTACTATTCATATATCATAAAACTTATTACCATGTGACACCCCTGAATATTTTTAAAAGAATTTTTGTTTTTGCACGTTTAAAAATATGCTGAATTTTATAGATGCTGTTGCCTATACATGACGCTATCAGAAAATAAAAGCAATAACTAAATAAATAATCAGTCAGGTAAGTACCATACGTAATACAAACTTTGGGTGATCATTTCTCAAAAGAGACATGACTGACTGGGCAGAAGATTATCTCCCAGTAGGTTACCATTGCTTTCTGTGGTAGACTGGTTGCCAGCCAAGGCTATAGAACCCAATCTGTCCTGTTATTTAACCCATAACTGGAGGGAAGAGACGGATTAATACCTTTCCCACAATAGTGCAGTGCATAACAAGTTTGATTTTTTTTTTCTCCCTCATTGGTGTAGTGAGTCTGATCCTTACTTAGCCTGGCCCAATGTGCCAAGGTAATTACCATTTTCATAATAATTGTTTTGATGAATAGTTTATCGCCCGGTTCACACTCCACCCACGTCTATTGAACAGGTTAAGAGGCTCATCCCTTGTTCCCTGTTTAAGATGTGGTTTCCGGCTTTCTCTTTATCAAACTTCTCACTTTTTTTTTCAATTGGAGTAGATAGATCTATCTATCGCCCGGTTCACACTCCACCCACGTCTATTGAACAGGTCAAGAGGCTCATCCCTTGTTCCCTGTTTAGGATGTGGTTTCCGGTTTTCTCTTTTCCAATCTTTTCACTATTATGTAGCCCCCTGCACATCAGTGGCGTTACCGCCTTGTTCGGGGTGATATGATTAAAAAAAAGAAAAAAAAGTTCGACTTTATGAATTCAAGTGCAGTAAGAGATTGACAGCTACGTTTCAGTCTTTTTACCGCTGAAATTGCTAGATATGACTAAGTTATCAATTATCAAAATGGTTGAATTCTTTTTGATACTATAAGGTGATTTGTTTCCATACTCAGATTGAAAAGAAAATAAGCAGAATAGGTTCCTAAAGATTACCTGCTTTTATAGAACCAGTTCCTGAAAATCTAGGATGCCACCACTGGTTTACACGAAAAGAAAACAAAGAAACACCTGCAAAATGGGGAGACCTGCTGTCGGCACGAAAGATGTTTATTTAACTTTCAGTCAGTTAAGTGTCATACATGATAAACACTATGACTTACTGGGCAGAAGATTATCCCACAGTAGGTTGCCATTGCTTTCTATGGTAGACTGGCTGCCAGCCAAGGCTATAAAATATGAGTATCGATCAAAAATAATGTTCAAAGAAATAATTTCAAATTGTCGGTTGTTTATAACTAGTTTTGTTAATCTTTGTTAATTTTCGTAACACACACACATATATATATATATATATATATATATATATATATATATATATATATTTTTAGTGTATCAAGGCAGCAGATAATTTTCTAAACATATATTGTTAAATATAAGAGACAATGAATGTCTATTATGCTTAATCATGAGCCGTTCTAAACGTCGTATTTTGCTTTTAATTTCAGTTGAAAATAAAGACAAAAATTCTCCAACATTTGAATAATTTTTTATTAAGCTTTTGGCTCACATGAGCCATCATCAGAGAGGTTACAAGGACGTTAACACAACAGTCCAAACAATGTAGGTAGTGTCATTGGTAATTGTCTGTCTTGCTGAAAAGAAAGGCCACAGGGTCAAACTTTTTAAAGGTAACAAAAGAAAAATCTCTGTACACTGTGCCTTCTCAGCCCAATCTAGCTGATTATTGAATACCACAATAAGACTAGAGTCTACAAGATTAACTTGTTAACCATTACTTCATGCTGAGGGGTCTCCATGCAGCATATTTCTATAGGGATAAAATATTCAGTTTCTATTTGTAGTCTACTCTGGCATAAGGCTTTAAGCATGGAGCACTCAGGATGAAACTAATGACAGAGTAGGTCTTCTTCTTCTTCTTCATGTGCCATGTCCCTTCTGGATGTAGGCAATCATGGACTTCCACTTGGCTCTGTCTCTTGTTGCTCTCAATAATTTTTCTCTTGGTATCTCTCCCAAACCCTGATCTGCAATCCATTTTCTCAAGCCCATAAATCTAGAATATAAATGGATAGAAAGTAACATGGTCACAAAGTAAGGGATCACTTTATATTTTGAATACAATAAAAAATTGATCCCCCACTTTATATCCACATAATTTCTGTTTTGTTTATCAAATTCTGAATAGGTCTGAATCCACCTCTTCTCATTACTGATTAGCTACACTGACATGTCTTTTAGGTTAATTTCTTCTTCATGTGCCATGTCCCTTGAGGACGTAGATGATCATGGACTTCCACTTGGTTCTGTCGCTTGTCGCTCTCAACAATCTTTCTCCCAAACTCCGCTGTGCCATCCATTTCGCTCAGGCCTATCAAGTAGGTCTCGCGCTGATCTCCCCTGTCTCTCTTTTCCTCGCTCCGTCCTGTATTAAATTCTCCCCGGATGCTCTATCTCTATTGAATACTTCCTCCCATAAATATAGCAAATTTTAAACACACCCACATATACAGAGTGGCGATAAAGTCAATTTACAAATACTTATCTAAAGAATTATCAAAAATTCTATTTTTGCAAAAAAACAAAAAATAACTTTAACAACAAGCAGCTTACTTGAGATGCATTTGAACATTTAGCCCGTCAGAACCATTAGTATTGTGGCATTCGTCAAAACGTTCTCTCACATTGTAGAGAATGCATTGAAGAAGAAGAAGAAGAAGAATGTTTACTATATCAGTTCATAGCTATTAGCCAGAACCATTTTAATAATAAATTTCTGAACTTCTGATTAATTACTTTGTTTTAACTATTATTGTAAGAAACTGTATAGAGGCTTAATTGCCACCCTGTATCTCATTTTTAAAATACCAACTGGAAATAAAAAAAAAATGGATAGTAATACTGAAAAAGTAAACTAAAAATAATCAACAAAGAACTTTCATTGGTTTTTAATCATATATATATATATATATATATATTTGAAATGATCTGTTTAAACATAGGGGAAGCCGCCAATGTGGATAGGGGTCGCAAATTCGAATCCTGCTGAATGACACACGTTTTCGTAACAAAAATTTATCGTAAATAATCAAGCCGGTAGAAATAAATATCTATACTGTTTGATTATAAACAGAATAACTACTTAAATATGAGTATCGATCAAAAATAATGTTCAAACAAATCATTTCAAATTATCGGTTGTTTATAACCAGTTTTGTTAATCTTCGTTAATTTTCCTAACACACACACACACACACACACACACACACACACACACACACACATACGTATATATATATATATATATATATATATTTATATATGTATCAAGGCAGCAGATAATTTTCTAAACATATACTGTTAAATATAAAAGACAATGAATGTCTATTATGCTTAATCATGAGCCGTTCTAAACATAGTATTTTGGCTTTAATTTCAGTTAAAAATAAAGACAAAAATTCTCCAACATTTGAATAATTTTTTATTAAGTTGGTTCTAAGCTTTTGGCTCACATAAGCCATCATCAGAAAGGTTACAAGGACGTTAACACACAAAACATCCACCATCAGCGATGATTTTATCTTGTTTTGACATAAAACTCTGCTAAGCAATGGCAACTTTTATATATATATATATATATTTTCCATTTGTAAACAAGTTAATAACTCATTTACAAATAGAAAATATTCAAAAGTTCAACAATATAATTGTATTGAACACTTTTAATACAAATGTGCACTGGTCTAACCCTATTATGACCAAAAACTAAGTATTAAACAATCAATCAATATATATATGTATATATAATAATCAAAAATCCTATTATAAATTATATTACTCTGTTAAATTAAATAAATGAATTTAACATTGAGTTCGTCTCGATTGGAATTTACCTGGATTGCATACCAAGTGTACTGTTATATATATATATATATATATATATATATATAGATAGATATCTTAACGAGTTGCCATTGCCATACCAAAATATAATACATCTGAAAAATATATAGAGATAATTATTTCCCTTTATGGTTTTCTGTGTAGGCAGAGGTAATTAATTTTTTTAAATGACTGTGTATGGAGGAAGTAATCACTTTATTTTATGAGTTTCTGAGTAATTATTTCCCATTATGTTTTTCTGTGTAGAGAGAGGTAATTATTTTATGCGTCTCTATGTAGGGAGAAATAATTATTTAACTTTTTGGTTTTTCTGAGTGAGAGAGGTAATTATTGCACTTTATGATTTCTCTGTATAGGGGGAGGTAATTATTTCACTCTATGATTTCTTTGTGTAGAGGGAGGGAATTATTTCACTTTTTGTTTTTCAGTGTAGTGAGAGGCAATTATTTCATCTTATAATTTTCTGTGTCAGGAGAGGTAATTATTTTACTTTACGTATTTCTGCGTAGGGTGAGGTAATTATTTTATTTTATGAATTTCTGTATAGAGAGTTATAATGATTTTACTTTGTAATTTTTCTGTGTAGGAAAAGGAAATATATATATATATATATATATATATAGAGAGAGAGAGAGAGAGAGAGAGAGAGTAGGGTCACTCCAGCCTCACCACTTGGTGAAAGTACAAAAGGACTGAATTTTGATCAAAAAGTCATTATCATTATAGATGCTTATTACTACGAGAGAGATACAGAGAGTAGTCATTGTAATTGACGCTACATGGTAACTTCCCAGTTACACTATTCTTTTTAATCTTTTTTATATTAAGGCATGAAAATGACAGTCAGCATGCAGTGTTGATTCTTATGTCCAACACTGTCTATATCTGTAAATGCTTTATTTTCAATACTGAGCACACTTCTACAAATAGAGCAAATTTTAAACTCTGTGTGTGTGTGTGCATTTGTATAAACACACTCATATTTTCGTTAATGCACTGAATAAAATCCTTTTTTTATCATGGAAAATAAAACTAAAAGATTTATTTATTACGCCCACATCATTCAAATTTCCAATGCAGTTAACGCATTGGAAATGCATAAAAATATGATAGTTTGGTAGCAAAAACAGAAAGATATTGTCATGTGATATGTCAAGTCAAGACAGATATATTACAAACATTCTCATTCTAACAAAGGAATCCTTTCTATCAATTGATTTAAGCTATTTAGAGTGTGTAAAGATAGGCTTTTGTTGGCAAATATTCACCAAAACATTGAGCCATTATAAGAGTGAATTCTCTTATGTCTTTCCATCAGAGATGAAGAATCAGACTTTTTGAGACTTGAAGAATTATCACTTTTGGTTAGAAATAATTGGAGGAAAATAATGGTTAGAGAAGAGTTAAATGATAAGAAACAACTTCTCAGTTGCATTGTTAAAAAAAGGTAGAATGCATACTTATTTAATGGTACTCATCTGACATCTGATGGAACATGCTAGTCCTCAGGGCTGATGCTAAAAAAACACCGAGCACAGAGAAAATTGCCCGGATTTATTAGTTGACAAAATGATGACGTCATCAGTGTCATCCGTTTCCAGAAACTATGATTTTTGCAGATTTTTTCAGCTATTCCAATGGAAATTAGGCACAGAACGTGAACGAAAGCAGGAAATCGGGTTCGGACTTTCTGAGTATAACCAGTCTTTTCTCCCAAAATTAATTAATAAACAAACAGATTTTTACTGCGTTCATTCGGATGTTTTCTTCGTTTTTCTTTCTTTCTTTCTTTGTGAATTGTTTAGTTTGATTTCTGATGAAGACATTTTTCCTTGCCTGGATTTTCACTATGATTGCACGGATCAGCCTGGATCCGTGCCCGGTGTGCCCGGTAGTCAGATACCGCCATGCTAGTCCTCCATTTTAATAAATGTTCTTAGCCCTTTCATCATATTTTAATAGTCTTAGTTCTTTCATTATATTTTAATAAGTACCCTAAGTTCTTTCGTTGAATTTTAATAAGTACCCTGAGTCATTTCATTGTATTTTAATAGGTACCCTTAATCATTTCTTTCTATTTTAATAATCTTAGTTTTTTCAAAATATTTTAATAAGTACCCTTAGTTCTTTCATTGTATTTTAATAGACATTCTTAGTCTTTTCATTGTGCTTTAATAAATAATGTAAGCCCTTTATTTATTCATAGTTTACACTTTTTAACACTCATCTAAAGTAAGTATATCATGAAAAATTAAGAATATTCAAATGAATTTTTTAAAAACCTGAATGGCTTCTTCTATCTGAATTTTTAGGATGAGATGTTTGTATTATTTCTTATTGGATTAATGACCCCAATTTTGTTGTTATGATCCCAGTTTAGGGATGCAAATACCAGTTATCACTTTTTAGATGAATTGATGAAGGTCACTTTACAGCTGGTGAGGGATGTCAATTCATAGAGTGACAAATACTAGTTGCTTTTTTAGCATACCTAGAAGCAAGACTTGTCTGCCCATGACAGTTAAAAGTGCAGTGAAACCACATTGTCCCACCAGGTACAGAAAGGACACCACCGGCTTGCCTGTTTTCCCTTTGGGAAAATATTACAAGTAAGACCCTCTTTCATTTCTCGACTTTCATGCTGCTTGTTGTATACATATGTTCTAGTTTCTCTGTGTGGAACAAATTAGTGATAAGTATGAATATATCCATATAAAATTTTCTTTGAGATTCACACATATTTGTCATTTCTTTTTTCAGCTATTTTGTTTGGTGTGTATTAAGGTGTTACCTAATAATGGAGATAATAATGCCTTGAATAGAGAAATACAAGTGTTGTATATCAATAAACAGACAAACACGCATATATATAAAAATATGAGTTATATTTTTATTGATGACGATGAACCGTGTAGCCTAGGATACAGAGAGTTGAGGGAGCGCTCTTCTAAGGGTTGACGGGAGTGTCTCTCTTCGCCGGCCGATCTCTGTCGGTGCTACTCTGGTCTGGTCTATCCGGACTGTCTGGTGAATTCGTGCGCCGAAGTCTTTTTATAATCTCCAAACCGGGATTTTTTCTTCTGGTTTTTTGCCTCGCCTACGCACGCCCACGTAATTCTCAGAGACACCTGTTCTGTTTGCCTCTTGTAGCCATTTCCGCTACTGCCGGAAATAAGGTCAAACAAACATCCGTTCCTTTCAACGACCGGAAAACGCCCCCGCTTGCATCCCTTCCTCGGGTGGGGCCAGATTATTATATTACACAATCTGAAAACACTATCTCTTTCTAAGTACCCCCATTAACAGTATCTCCCAGGGTAGTGGTGAAGAAGATTAAATCAAGTAAATTTAATCATATAGTAAATGTGAATTCAATCTCTAGGCTCAGTTAAAACAGGACCAGTAATAACTCAACAATTAACCAAGATAAGATATCCCTAGACATGAATAGTGGAAATAGAATGAGAACAATCCATTGTCCATAGATTGAATAAAGTGTTCATTTTGAGGCAAGGCAGAGGGCCACTTACATGATGAGCTTGTGTGAATGGATGGTGGAATTGGTGGGGAGGGGCATTTGACAAAGAGAGAAATGCTGCTAAAAGCCACAAGGGATTAAAAGTTGTGGAGAGCCATGATCACCTACATCCTGAAAGTACATGGCATATAAAAAAGAAGAAAAAGCTAGTCAAAAATTAATATTTGAAATTTTTAAGAAATTAATATATTCCTGAAAATAAACAAACAATATGACATGACAAAATGGGCAAAGAAAATGTCACTAATTAACTGTAAATTTAATTCTGCCCAGCCCAATGGTCTCTGTAGCTAAATTGGCACAGGAATTATTTGCATCAAATTCTGCCCAGCCCAATGGTCTCTGTAGCTAAATTGGCACAGGCATTATTTGCATCAAATTCTGCCCAGCCCAATGGTCTCTGTAGCTAAATTGGTGCAGGCATTATTTGCATCAAATTCTGCCCAGCCCAATGGTTCTCTGTAGCTAAATTGGCACAGGGATTATTTGCATCAAATTCTGCCCAGCCCAATGGTTCTCTGTAGCTAAATTGGCACAGGCATTATTTGCATCAAATTCTGCCCAGCCCAATGGTCTCTGTAGCTAAATTGGCACAGGCATTATTTGCATCAAATTCTGCCCAGCCCAATGGTCTCTGTAGCTAAATTGGCACAGGCATTATTTGCATCAAATATACTCCTTGGTTGTGGAATTGTGAAAAAGAAAAGACAGACAACCATTGACAGCTATTATCCTGCTGTAAACTTTATATCACTGCAAAGTTTGTTATCCTTTTATCAGTAGACTTACTATTCTGTCACCATTGGACTATTTCCTTTCTTGGAATTGGTCCAGTAATTATTTCACTGTCAGACTTGTTACTCTCACTGTGAGTAAATTAAAAATCAGTTTCTCTTTGGTCAGCATTCACTCTTTACAATGAAGGACAATAAATATTCAAATGTACACCTCCAATAAAAATGGTGCTTTTTTTTCTCAGAAGGTTTTTTTTTTTTTTTCAGTTTGGTTGGCTGCCAGGCTGCCTGCTAGGTGGTATTCTATTCAGGACTATATAAGGAAGGTATACTTGCTCTCTTTTTGCACTGAGATGGAGCAGCAATAACGTGGAATTTGATGGAGATTTCTTTCCTACTCTGGCAAGTTGACTAGTTAATTTCAAACAAACCACATGGACACTCACACCCACGCATAAGTACATAAATGTTATATTTCTTTTTTGAACTTTCTCTATATGTGTAAATATAATTTTCTCTTTTTTTTCTTTTGTAAGCTATTAACATAGCTATGTTCTATGTATATATAAATATATTTGATTTTAAATGGATTTTTTAACCTAACATTGGGTGTATGGTTAGGTCTTGAAGGCTAACACAATGCGTTTAGTATCACAATGCTTTTATAAAGGAAGGTAAAGAAGTTGTTGGGTATTACTTATTTTTTATACATTAATATTTCAAGATCGAAATCTCATCTTCAGAATGGTAGGAGAGCTTGTCTTCGAGTTTGTGCCTTTCAACGAATAGTCATTCCTAGCTGCTGCTGCTGTCATTAATTGTAGTGAGTATATGTGTGTGTGTGTGTGTGTGTAACTGTGTTAGAGCATGTATGCGTGTGTGTTTATGGCATATATATGTGTGATTGATAGTTGGGGTCTTTTTATGGTCTGATGATATCAGTCTGCTTTAATATATGGTTTATCTCAGTAAAACTTTCCTTATTTAACATCATTTCTTATATTTTTGGAAATATCATTTTTAATGAGCTCACATGTTTGAGTGGCTGTTCATGTATTTTTAAAAATTTTATTAAACAGTGATATTAAAAACAACTGGTCTAGATCGAGAAATCCTAAACAAAGAAAAATATGCCTCCTGACAGAAACCCGTATCTCTTTTTGTGGGTTCTTTGAAAAGATAAATTGAGCTTTGCTTCTGTGGCTAGATTGGTAATGGCTATAAGGGACTCTTCCCTGTTGAAAAAGTGGATACAGATTGATTCCTGTTAGGAGGCATATCTTTTTTTTTAGAAAACAGTAAATATTTGCTGTGAATTTAATTAGTTAAAATCATGAAATATTTCAGGAACTGACAAAAAGATATGGTTGTACTTTATCACCAAATATTTCATCAACCTTTGTGCTATGTCTGCATATCCATGTTCCATTGAAAATGGGTACCTTAATTGCATGATTTGCTAACCTGAACTGACAATGTTACTTTACTTATTGCAAAGAGCTACCAACGGCAGGAAGCTCATGACACACAGGAGAAAAATTAGTAAATGTCTCTTAGATGCTTAAAATAGTCAGTTAAATGCCGTATGTGATACACACTTGGGGGATTATGTCTCGAAAGATACATGAATGACTGGGCAGAAGATTATTCCGCAGTAGGTTGTCATTACTTTCTGTGGTAGAGTGGTTGCCAGCCAAAGCTATAGAACCCAATCTGTTATGTTATTTAACCCATAACTGGAGGGAAGAGACGGATTAATACCTTTCCCACAATAGTGTAGTGCAAAACAAGTTTGATTTTTTTTCTCCCTCATTGGTGTAGTGAGTCTGATCCTTACTTAGCCTGGCCCAATGTGCCAAGGTAATTACCATTTTCATACTAATTGTTTTGATGAATATCTCGACTTTATGAATTTAAGTGCAGTACTAGATTGACAGCTAAGTTTCAATCTTTTTACTGCTGAAATTGCTAGATATAACTAAGTTCTATGCTAACAGTTTTTTTCACACTTCTCACTTGTGGAACTCTCTTCCAGCTCTTTACTTTCCAGTTAACATTGATCTTCAGCGTCAGTTGGTATCCTAATACTAAAGGCTCTTTGTCATCTGATTATGAATCCCTGGATGTTATAACTGACTTATCCGTTTTTTTCTTTTCCTTTCCTTATGATCTCAGGGAGTGCCTCAGATGTCTTCCTTTAGTATTGTCTGTCATATGAGTCAGAAGAAGCAAAATAAAACAGTATGGGTGTCATCACCAGTCCACACCATTGAATCAATTCAAAACTAAATAAGTTTTCTTGCATTTAGTTTCAAGTTTCTCTTTTTTTAAATTTGCTTAGAATTTGATAAATTAGTGTGATATCCCGGAAGGGAATAAACAGAGAAAGAATAGTGCTTGAAATAAGTCTTAACACTGAAGATAGATAAATATGGATTTATTATACCTCAGTACAATAAATCAAATGCACGTACATCAATGAACAGTTAACAAAAATAACAATCAAGAAGGCAATGTCTCTGTATAGGACATATGCGTCTGTCTTGAGCAGAAGGCTACCGTCTAGTGACGTCTAACTCTCGTCTAAGGCCGATAGCTCTCGATCTCTCATATAATGACGAAGACTCTCGATCACTCCCGTGTAATGACGAAGACTCTCGTATAGTCACGGACACTCTGTAGTTCGTTCTAGTCCAGGTCTTTTATAACCCGGGCCATACCCATTCCTGGGTAAGACAGGATATTCCTCCACAACAATTAGTTAAAATGGTGAACTATTCCAAGAAACAGATGTTTTTGAGTTTGAGTTTTATTTAATGCCATATCAACCCCAAGGGTTATTTAATGCCAAAAAGATGGGGTTTTAAGGTATTTTTTTAATGTTTTGTTATCGTGAGGAGGTTGATTTAGTGAGATTTTAATTAAATTATTTTGTTTTTAATCTTTTTTATTTTAGAAAACTGAAAATGTCTTCTAGTTTTGTATTCAAAAATGTTTTGCTGAGAATAATTTTTTCTCCTTCAAAAATGTATTGTTGGTAATATTTTTCCTTCAAAAATGTATATTTTTCTAAAATAGTCTATTTTTAGGTATATATTTCTTTAAAAGTGTATTTTTATACTTTCATAGTGTTTTGACCCCAGTGTGGGGGTTAACTATTTGCTCATAGCTTGGACCCTAACAGGTGCTACCACTCCGACTCAGCGTGGACCCGATAACAACAGCAATTGAGAGGTGGTTTCATGCTCCTTACAACCTCCCAATCAGAGGCCCTGCTGCCAGATGCAGTTTACCGTCATACCCAGGACCAAGAAACAGATGTAGCTATAGCTTCACCTAATATTTCATTGATTCTTGTAGTATAACTTAGCCCTGTCCAAGGCTAAGTATGTTCTATGGTAAATACCATTTTCATGGTAATTGTTCTAATGAGTATCTTGACTTTTCCATTGGAATGAGAATTTGGAGAGCTGAGTCCGAATTCTAGTTGAATTTATCGCATTCACTTTCACACAAATACCCTTGGGAAAGGTATTAATCTATCTCTTCTCCCTCCACCTATGGGTTGAATAGCAGGACAGATTGGATTCTATAGCCTTGGTTGGAAACCAGTCTACTCACAGGAAGAAATGGCAACCTACTGTAGGAAAATTTTTTGCCTAATCAGTCATGGATTGAAATAGACATGATCACCCAAATGGCTATCACCTTTGGCTAGATATAACTATAATTCTTTCCTACTTCTCACTTGTGGAACTCTCTTCCAGCTCTTTGCTTTCCAGACAACATTAATCTTCAATGTCAGTTCATATCTCCTGTCTTCTTAATTCCTGTTTTTTATTGTTCTCTCACTTAAATGTTTTTCTGTCTCTTATCCTTTCACACTCAGTAACCCCCTGCATTTTAGTGGCTTTATTGCCTTACTTGGGGTGAAATGCTTGAACAAAAAAAGGAAAAAGAACAGGAATGAATACTTGCAATTATAGGCAGACAGAAGAAAATGTTATGGGTGGGGGTAGAAAGAACTTGTCCTGAAAATTTTCTAAGAAAATAGGATGAAGAGAAAAACTAGTAAAAAATGAATAATGTCAATGCCTCATTTAAGAAATTGGGACAAGTTAAAACTATTATATCTACTACTACTACCTGGAGGGGGAAAATAGGATAAAAAGAAAAACTAGTCCATGAAACATTTTTATACATCTTTATTTTTGTGCACATAGTTTTCTAATATGAAACATTTCCCCATCGGTGCTGACTGAAGATTTGTTTTTGTGCTGAAAAATAATCTAAATATCTGGAAAGGTTTAACTGTGGACAAATAATACATTGCATCTTACTTGGGATTTTAATATAAGTAAATCAAACTCAAAATGAATGAAAATTTAAATTAGGGAAATTCATTGTTTTCACATCTTCAATCATAGGAAAGCCAAAAGCCAAAAACCAAAAGAAATAAAATTTATACTTACTGTTAATATAAACTGGACCCAGATGGTAAAATCCCAATTCCAATTGAAATTTCTTCAATAAGAAGCTCAAGGCTTATCCGTTTCTCCTCTTTTGTATGTATTCCTGGTCACCAAACTTTAACCCGTGCCATGTTTTTCAATGTACAAATCCAATATGGCTGGATGAGCATGGATATAGAGACCGAAGCACATACATTAGATATATAATTGTCTCTGCACAATTTCCTGAGAAACCAGTTGTTCAATTTTTTCTTTTATTGTTAGTGCTAAGCCATTGAAAAAGAAGGGGGAGGAAAACAAAAGATGTTAGTAAAATTGCTTTGATATCAACAACATTGACACGTATATGGGTCATGCCAAGCACTGATGTTGAACAACAAAAGAGAGTGAGCAGTCGTGTAGATAGGAAAACATGGTAAAATGCACACGCACACATGTACAGAAGTGTATATATAAATGTATATATATATATATATCAGCATGCGGTGTGGGTATAGAAGAATCTAAAGGAGTATCCTGAACATACAGTGGGAGGATAACTCTCTAAGAGAGCTCTAAATATATATGCATATAAGTATGTATAGAGCAAATGTAAGAAAAATTAAGACAGACACGTTATTTTATGGTGAATTGGAAGTATGGCCTATTTCAGGCGAACCATCATCAGCTTCCGTCTTTATTGTACAATAAAGACGGAAGCTGATGATGGTTCGCCTGAAATAGGCCTATACTTCTGATTTACCATGAAATAACGTGTCTGCCTTAATTTTTCTTATCTATATATATGCAAATTTTCCAAGATCTGATGGCCATTTTGATGAGTAAATTTAACACCCGTCTCATCAGTGAAAACAAATCATTATGGGGAAATAAATTTATTTGTTTGTGTTTGTGTAAAAAATGGAAGTGAGTGGTGGGGAGTGAAAAAAAGGAAAGAAAAAGCATGGCAGATTTTTGTTGTTGAAACTTGTAAGTTTGTGACTTTGGTGACAGAAGCAAAAAGAGATACAATAAAATGAATTAAATATTAAAAAAATGAAAAATAACATAAATAATAAATAAATATTTGATGTTGGAAAATTTGAATTTTTTATATGCAATAAATACTGTTAATATTTAATATTAATAGGATCCTTTGGGATTTACCTCTAAGCTGTTTCTTTCAGATTTATTACCAATGTGTATGTATGTGTGTGTATGCATGCAGGGCTGGTGCAAGAGTCTTATTCCCCACGCTCTACTACATCTTAATTTTCAAAAGGTAGCATTTATATAAAACACAAATTTTATTCTAACCTAATTATGTGCAATAAAAAATCATATGCAATATAGGTGAACAGTTCAACTAGAAAAATTAAAAATAAATACAATGTATCTAGATACAAATTAGAGATCTGTCATAAGAGATCATTCCATCTTATTTAAGATGGAATGATCAATAACATTTTGCAATAGTTTTCAATATTAAATTGGAGATTTTTCTTGTTAAAAAGTTTAATAATTTTAACACATTCAACATTATAGATAAAAAATAATTAATTTTATATAGTGTTTTTAGACTTAGCATGAGCAAAATAAATTTTACCAAGTTAGAGCAAATTCTGCAGCAAGAACTATGATAAAAGGGCTGAAATCCTGATCTTGATCAGACCTGATCGGATATCAGGGTGACGATTTCCAATACCAGGGAGAAATCAGAAAAAATATGTAGCCCATGACCTGACTGGAAGCCTAAAGAATATTTGTGTGAAATTTGGGAAGAATTGGATAAAATTTGTGGATTTGTATAAAAAACATACAGACAGACAGATAGACAGACACACACACAAACATCTTGCCTTTTATATATATAGATATATTTTTAATAGTCTTTTTATCATTTTTATAATTACTATACATCTGGTTACAATAAAATAATTTAATGGAGTTTTTATTTTTGTTAATATTAAGATGGTTGTTGATGCTATTTTTAAAAAATTTCTTTGAAGATAATCTTATTTCTTCTTGACAACATGATTTGGGAAATTTCTTTTTGATATGTGTTGCTTTGTGTCTCTATAAAACAATGTGTCTGAAAAGGAAATTATTTTAGCCAGATAAATCATGATTTTACAACACATATTTTATATCTGTGTGAATATTCATTTTTATAATTAAGGAGACTTGAATTTTTACTAGTGGTTTTTATAAATGGAAGTTGTTGATGAAGAAATAAGATAAGCAGCCAACTTGATATAAACAAAAATAAAGACTCCATTAAATTGTTTTATTGTAACCAGATGCATCCTATATGTGTGTGTGTGTGTGTATATATATATATATATATATATATATATATATATTTTGATGATATACTGTGACAAGTGAACAGAGTGATTGCTGGAGGGTCTGGCCATATATGTGTGTGTGTGTGTGTGTGTGTGTGTGTGTGTGTATATGTGGAAATTGTATAACAATGAGGTAAAGGTTACTTGTGACACGTTTTGTCCTTCAGGAGTTCACTGGAATAAATTTGTTATATTGGTACAACTACACATGCACACAATGGAGGAGTGCCATGAATTTAAAATTTTTTTTTTTATCTAGTTGAATTCATTTAGAGTCTATCATTTTTATTTACATCACTTTTGTTTGTAAGTATTCCACAATGTGATAACAATATATATTTTTATATATCAAGAAAATATATTACAAAGTGAAAAAAGCATACATGTGATGCATTTCGACATCTAGGACTTTATCAGATTAAATTTGTTATGTTGGTATGATTAGCCATGTGGTGAACTAAGGAATACTGGGGACCTTTTTTTATCTAAAAATAATTTATTTTTTCAAATGAAAAACATTGTAAAAAAGTTTCTTTTAGATAAAAAAAATCTAAACTTCCTAGTACTCTGTCGTACATGTGTGATAATACCAACATAACAAATTTAGTCTGATGAAGTGCTGAAGGTCGAAACATGTCGCAAATAAACTTTTTCTACTTTGTCATACAATTTCTCCCATACTGTTCTATATATATATATATATATTCATCCGCAGACAGATCTGTTTTACTGTATCACAGCTCATCAGTATGGTTAGACTCCAATTGCTTTTAACCCAGGATTAAAAACCGACTGAATTGGCATCAGTCGGCGATTTTACCTCTGAGCTATGGGTGCTTGGTAGAAGAAGGCAGACATTTTAGCACGTATATTATCATTATACATGGCCAACGAGTATAATTATAATCTCATTTATATATATATATATATATATATATATATATAAAAACGAGATTATAATTATACTTGTGTCGAAAACCTTCCTCGAAAACTTTCGACGGAAGGAAAAAATGGTTTTTAAAAAAGAAAAGAGCTTAGTACATGAATGTCAGTCAAAAGTGTTCAGACCAAGATCAGCACGAAGCCCAAAGAAAAAAACCCAATACAAGTAATCATCTAACAGAAAGTGCTCAATACAGAAGTAGAGCGAAATAAATAGATAACACCTAACGAGCCAAACGAACCTACCTATGTTTCACCTAAACTATCGCTCTAGCTATTGGACGCGTATAATGATATGCGCTAAAAAGTCTGCCTACTTCCACCGAACACCCATAGCCCAGGGGTAGAGTTGCCGACTGACGCCATTTCGGTCGGGTTTCAATCCTGGATAAAAAAGCAATCAGAGTCTAACCGTACTGATGAGCTGTGATACGGTGAAACAGATCTGTCTGCGGATGACAATATATATATATATATATATAAATGTGTCTGTGTGTGTGTGTGTGTGTGTCATTGAATGTGGCACACAAGAAAATCCAAATTTCTTATTAATCTTTTAGAATGTTTTAACAGCTTTCTTTTTGTGGGTGGGGGAATACGTTAGCACTGAAACTATCCATAACGATAACTGTTTCAAGTGCTTTTGTCCAATTCATTAGATTTTTTCAAGAGATTTGATGTTAATGCATTTTCTGTTGTTCATGTTTTAATTTGTATTGTCTGTAGGTAGTAGTAATTTTAAGCTTTGCTAGAAGAAATGTGGTTGGGATTCTATGGCAGACTGAGACCTTTCAAAGAGAGCTCACATGCTACTGCAATTGTCAATTAAGGTAAGGATGATGCTTAGCTTAAATTGTTTTATATGAAGAGCTTCAATTGTTTTAAGATATTGTTTACAAATAAATTTGTTAAGAATGGCATGTTATCAATTGTAAAAGCATTAGAGAAATTTTACAAATTTTAATTATATAAAAGGATTGCTTCCTGAATATATATACATATATATGTATATACACTACTGGCCATAATTATGAGGCCATCCCAGTTTTAAAAAAAATATGATGTATTTCATGCAATTTTTAATATTTAAGTGGATAAATCTAAAGGAAAACAGAATTGTGCTTTTTACACGTATCTGACCAATAACGTCAAACCTCATCCAACAGGTCTCTGCGGATTTTTTTTAAATTAAAAAAAAATTTTTGTAAATCATTTGTCTTTAAAAAAGTCACTGAAGACGTTTGTTAAAGTGAAATTTGTTAGATTAAAGATATTTTTTCCTACCTGTTCTTTACTTATTTTATTGATATATATATATATATATATATATATATATAAACGAATTTTAATGAAACTTTGTTATAAACATCCGACAATTTGAAGTGAATTAAAAAACAAAATATCTACTTAAATATGAGTATTGATAAAAAATAATGTTCAAACAATTCACTTCATATATATATATATATATAGATAGATGTCCAGTTCGTAAACGGTGAGGATAATGCAACAAGATTAAATTAATATAAAATATTAAATGCTCTATCTATATAGAGAGCTCAATGGATGTTATCCAGAGCAATATGATATTTATAAAGGAAAACTCAACACTTCATTTCAATTGGTTGTAAATTATAATTCATTTCTATGAGCTTAATTAGCTCATTTCATCAGACCTTACAATATTCCTTCCATTTGGTACAGATTTTGTACCAAATGGAAGGAATATTGTGTGGTCTGATGAAATGAGCTAATTAAGCTCATAGAAATGAATTATAATTTACAACCAATTGAAATGACGTGTTGTGTTTTCCTTTTTATATATATATATATATATATATATAAGAAAAATTAAGGCAGACACGTTATTTCATGGTAAATCGGAAGTGTGGGCCTAATATATATATACATATATAGTAGACACTCTTATCATAAACAATAAATGAGGGTCAGCAGTGGATGGTGTCTTACATTTATTCCTGGTGCATGCGATTTCTGTCCTGCTTGCACTTGTGTTTAACTATTAACCATCCAGTTTCTGAGCAACCTGCATTAACATTTGTTTAAAGTGGTCAGTTGCTTGTGCAGCACCAAGCACACTCTCTTCATCAAAAACAACATGGCTTATACAGGTGCCGCACTGTGTGCCACACATTTGGTGTTTGTGATGATCGCATGTTATATTATCAGGGAGGTTGACCTCCTCAGCACTTTAATTACATTGGGTAATGCATGGTGGATCACACAATATACATAAGCAATTTTGATGTCAGTGTTTGCTGTCTCTGGCACGAAGACTGGTGACTTGGGAGCGCCTACGATGACTTTGCTAAAGCTTCAACAAGCCCCCCTACACATGTACATGCACACACATATACATGATGCAGATATTTTACTCACAGTACATATTTACATAGCTATAGCACACATGCAGTGCATACACAGACATAGACATGCAGTGTATTAACATCACAAACACGCAGACTGTTTGACCTATAGATAGGACCCTAACAGGTCCTACCACTCCAAGCCAAAGTAAACCTAAGAGTAATGGCATTTAAGGGGTAACTCCACATTCTCCAAGACTCCAAAAATAGTTAATTTAGAGCCAAACCACCAGATGCAGTTTGTATGTCATACCGAGGATGATATATATATAAAAATAATGTTCAAACAAATCATATATATATATTGTATGCACTAGTTTGTTGTTGCTTGGAAATCTTCCATGTAAACAAAACAGACTGTCATCATTGTTTGTTCATGAATGTTATATTATAATGTAATTTGACATCTTTGAAAATGGCTTATGTAAGCCGAAAGCTTAGTTTGAATTATAAAATAAGTTATGTCTCGATATTATGATTTTCTTTCTTCATTTAATGATAATGCTATTAAGCTTATCAGACAATATGAAAAAATTTACATAAAATAGACAAAACTTGTCTATATTATTTAATCAAACATGCATCTATCTATCTATCTATCTAAATATTTACGCTTTCATACCCTGAAAGAATGGTAAACTTTGAAAAAACAGTAGCTACTCTAGCATCTACGCATCGTTCATTCAGTAATGAATTAGAGCACTCTGGCTATTGGCGTACAATACATGATACGCTAAAAGTCTGCCTCCATCTGCTGAGCGCCCAGAGGTAGAATCGCAAATTCTGTCGGGTTTCAATCCTAAGTTAAAAGCAATCAGAGTCTAACTGTACTGATGAGCTGTGATACAGTGAAACATCTGTCTGTGGATGACTAGGCATGGATACCAATAAATATACATATTGATATACATGCTAGTATACAGACATATATAAATATTTTTTCTGGTATTAATAAAACAATGCAATATAACAGAGCTCAGAAGTATATAATATATATTTTTTACCCTATTTCATTACTTCATTATTAGTTTTTATTTTTTTTTGCCTTTCATTCCCTGAAAATATAAAAATAATAAACTACAAGTATTTCCTCTCAGACTTCAAGTACAACGTCTGCCCCTAACAAAATTTTATGTTTTTACTTTTCAATTTCATGTTCAAGTTCAGCCACTTCCCCACCAATGAGATGTGGCTTCCCTTTGTCTGTTCTATAAATACTTTCATGGCTTCTGCTCCAACGAACTTAAGTCACTGGTGCCTCTGCAACAGGTGTTTACTCATGCAACCAGATTGGCAACTGGGTCTCACCCATTCACAGTTAGATCAACCAAATGCAGATGACAATTCTACTCCTGCAGCTTCTTTTCTCACACTTCCCGCCTGTGGAACTCGCTTCCATATACTTGCTTTCCTGATGGCTACAACCTCCAGGAATTTAAATGCAATGTCAATACTCATCTCTTAACCACTTGACTCTAGTTCTTTCTTCACCACCCTGTATATCTTTTCCTTTTTTTCCACCTTTGCAACTGTCATCACACCTGTACTCCCATCTTTCCCTTGCTCCTTACTAACTGGTTCATCTTTCTCTTCACTCTCTTCTATTTAGTGCTTTAACTCTTGTGTAGCCCCCTGCACATCAGTGGCGTTACCGCCTTGCTCGGGGTGATATGATTAAAAAAAAAAAAGTTTGAGTTTAAAATACATTTAATAAATTAAAAACTGGCATCCTAGATTTATAATTTATAATAAATGTGAACACGAGAACCCAAAAATAAAAGTTTAAATCGGGAGACAGTCAGTTCCCAATATGCACCTGATGATTGCATAGTGCATAAAATTCAGAGTCATGCTATAGATGTAGGACAATATGTATAATTATCAATATAAAGTTTTGTTCTTTAGGATTCCATCAGTCTAAATTTTTCATATTCCATCAGTCTAAATTTTCATATTCCATCAGTCTAAATTTTTTATATTCCATCAGTCTAAATTTTCATATTCCATCAGTCTAAATTTTTCATATTTCCATCAGTCTAAATTTTTCATATTCCATCAGTCTAAATTTTTCATATTCCATCAGTCTAAATTTTTCATATTCCATCAGTCTAAATTTTTCATATTCCATCAGTCTAAATTTTTCATATTCCATCAGTCTAAATTTTTCATATTCCATCAGTCTAAATTTTTCATATTCCATCAGTCTAGAATTTTCATATTCCATCAGTCTAAATTTTTTATATTCCATCAGTCTAAATTTTTCATATTCCATCCAGTCTAAATTTTTCATATTCCATCAGTCTAAATTTTCATATTCCATCAGTCTAAATTTTTCATATTCCATCAGTCTAAATTTTTCATATTCCATCCAGTCTAAATTTTTCATATTCCATCAGTCTAAATTTTTCATATTCCATCAGTCTAAATTTTTCATATTCCATCAGTCTAAATTTTCATATTCCATCAGTCTAAATTTTTCATTTTCCATCAGTCTAAATTTTTCATATTCCATCAGTCTAAATTTTCATATTCCATCAGTCTAAATTTTTCATATTCCATCAGTCTAAATTTTTCATATTCCATCAGTCTAAATTTTTCATATTCCATCAGTCTAAATTTTTCATATTCCATCAGTCTAAATTTTTCATATTCCATCAGTCTAAATTTTTCATATTCCATCAGTCTAAATTTTTCATATTCCATCAGTCTAAATTTTTCATATTCCATCAGTCAATTTTTCATATTCCATCAGTCTAAATTTTTCATATTCCATCAGTCTAAATTTTTCATATTCCATCAGTCTAAATTTTTCATATTCCATCAGTCTAAATTTTTCATATTCCATCAGTCTAAATTTTTCATATTCCATCAGTCTAAATTTTTCATATTCCATCAGTCTAAATTTTTCATATTCCATCAGTCTAAATTTTTCATATTCCATCAGTCTAAATTTTTCATATTCCATCAGTCTAAATTTTTCATATTCCATCAGTCTAAATTTTTCATATTCCATCAGTCTAAATTTTTCATATTCCATCAGTCTAAATTTTTCATATTCCATCAGTCTAAATTTTTCATTTTCCATCAGTCTAAATTTTTCATATTCCATCAGTCTAAATTTTCATATTCCATCAGTCTAAATTTTTCATATTCCATCAGTCTAAATTTTTCATATTCCATCAGTCTAAATTTTTCATATTCCATCAGTCTAAATTTTCATATTCCATCAGTCTAAATTTTTCATATTCCATCAGTCTAAATTTTTTCATATTCCATCAGTCTAAATTTTTCATATTCCATCAGTCTAAATTTTTCATATTCCATCAGTCTAAATTTTTCATATTCCATCAGTCTAAATTTTTCATATTCCATCAGTCTAAATTTTTCATATTCCATCAGTCTAAATTTTTCATATTCCATCAGTCTAAATTTTCATATTCCATCAGTCTAAATTTTTCATATTCCATCAGTCTAAATTTTTCATATTCCATCAGTCTAAATTTTTCATATTCCATCAGTCTAAATTTTTCATATTCCATCAGTCTAAATTTTTCATATTCCATCAGTCTAAATTTTTCATATTCCATCAGTCTAAATTTTTCATATTCCATCAGTCTAAATTTTTCATATTCCATCAGTCTAAATTTTTCATATTCCATCAGTCTAAATTTTTCATATTCCATCAGTCTAAATTTTTCATATTCCATCAGTCTAAATTTTTCATATTCCATCAGTCTAAATTTTCATATTCCATCAGTCTAAATTTTTCATATTCCATCAGTCTAAATTTTTCATATTCCATCAGTCTAAATTTTTCATATTCCATCAGTCTAAATTTTTCATATTCCATCAGTCTAAATTTTTCATATTCCATCAGTCTAAATTTTTTTCATATTCCATCAGTCTAAATTTTTCATATTCCATCAGTCTAAATTTTTCATATTCCATCAGTCTAAATTTTTCATATTCCATCAGTCTAAATTTTCATATTCCATCAGTCTAAATTTTTCATATTCCATCAGTCTAAATTTTTCATATTCCATCAGTCTAAATTTTTCATATTCCATCAGTCTAAATTTTTCATATTCCATCAGTCTAAATTTTTCATATTCCATCAGTCTAAATTTTCATATTCCATCAGTCTAAATTTTTCATATTCCATCAGTCTAAATTTTTCATATTCCATCAGTCTAAATTTTTCATATTCCATCAGTCTAAATTTTTCATATTCCATCAGTCTAAATTTTCATATTCCATCAGTCTAAATTTTTCATATTCCATCAGTCTAGAATTTTCATATTCCATCAGTCTAAATTTTTCATATTCCATCAGTCTAAATTTTTCATATTCCATCAGTCTAAATTTTTCATATTCCATCAGTCTAAATTTTTCATATTCCATCAGTCTAAATTTTTCATATTCCATCAGTCTAAATTTTTCATATTCCATCAGTCTAAATTTTTCATATTCATCAGTCTAGAATTTTTATATTCCATCAGTCTAAATTTTTTATATTGGTGCAACTACACATGCACACAAAGAACTTTGGAAATTTAAAATTAAAGATTTATGTTCTTCAAAAATCTTTTTCCTTTCTCATCATACATTTTTTTTCCCAATATTCTTCTTGGCATATAAACATTAATATATGGTTATATATATATATATATATATATATATATATATAAAATCAATTGTTTCTCCAAAGTTTTCTTTACTTTAGCATTTACGGATTAATAAGATTATTTCAGTGTACTAATGCCATTTATCATAAATACACCACCAAATGATTACACTGGTCTACAAAAACTTTTTTTTTCATTGTTATTAAATTATTTTAGGTCAAACTTATCAATGTTGCTATGCTGATTCCAAATATAACATCCAATATGCCTCATCACGTCAGGATTTTTTTCTATGGATGACCATTTTCTTTGGCATTTGTCAAAATATAACCATATTGGCCGAATTTTGAACTTGAGATCTAAGAAGAAAAATCAACTGGAATAATCCCAAAATCTATTGTATTTATTGCTTTCATGGAGAAAATACTTATAGATGTTATGGAAGCCCTCTTACGTTATTCTTGATGGTAAATTTCCAAAGAAAAGTGGTTGATTTGTTGGTAAAATATATAAAAACACGCAAAAGACACACCGTGTCCGTATTTGTCATCTATCTTATTAACCTGCATCCTCTTTCTCATGCTCCTTTCTCTGTCCACTCCACTCTCATCAGTATTCTCATCATTCTCTTACCCACTTCCTGACACTCCCTATAACCTGTCACTCTTTCTCATAACTTTCCTCCTATGTAACCCCCTGCAAAACATTGGCAATAAAATGCCTTGCTTGGGGTGATATGATTGCATAAAAAAAAAAAAATTCTATACTATTATAATGTGGATATAAAGTGAAGGATCAATTCTACATTACAATCAATATATAAACTGATCCCTCACTTTATGGCCAGCCATTGTCTTTTACCCATTTCCTGACACCCCCTATAACCTGTCACTTTTTCTCATAACTTTCCTCCTATGTAACCCGCCTGCAAAACAGGGGCAGTAAAATGCTTTGGTTGGGGCCACACGATTATAAAAAAATAAATATCATGCTTTCTATAAAGCACAGTCAGTCAGTTAAGTGCCATACATGATACACGCTTGGGTGATCATGTCTTGAAAGAGACATGACTGACTGGGCAGTATATTATCCCGCAGTAGGTTGCCATTTCTTTCTGTGGTAGACTGGTTGCCGACCAAGGCTATAGAACCCAATTTTATTTTTGTCCTGTTATTTAACCCATAACTGGAAGGAATAGGTGGATTAATACCTTTCCCAAGGGTATTTGCACATAAGTGAATGCAATGATGAATTCAGCTGGAATTTGAACTCGGCTCCCTGATTTCTCGGGGATGTGTGTTGTGGTGCAATGGATATCGGCTCGGAACGATAAAGTACAACAAAACTTTATTTAGTAAAATGTAACAAACATTTGTAATAGAAATTTGTGCATATTTAATTAAGTTGACAAATTTTGGAGAAACCTCCTCTTTCTTGAGTGCCGAGAATGCTGATGTGCAGTGTCTCCTTTTATCCTCCAGCAGTGGTTTGCCATCATTCTGATGTCCCAACACCCTTGGTGCCTTTCCTCCATTAATTTGATGTCCTGGTGGAATCATTCACCCTGTTCATTACTAACATCCCCACAGTTTTCAGGGTATCTTTCCAGGTGGCTATAAAGGAAACGAATTTTGACGTTCATATTAGCACTAATGTTGTGAAAACATTCCAGCATATTTGTAACAAGATCCGAGTTGTTATCAGATTTATGATTACCTAAAATGTTTTTTCACGACCACAACAAATGAATTCCATGCATTTGATTTATTCAAAGTCATACAACTTAAAATTTTTCATCTAGAATAGGTTTTCTGATATCTGGACCGTTGAAAACTCCTGCTTTAAGCTATTTAATGTTCAATCCTGAAAACACTTTACAGATATGCTTGAAACAATGATCATCCTTATTAAGAGCTTTTACAATGTGGAGAGGGGGAAAAAAATTGTTTTTTTCTGGGTACGAGTACAGCATATGCAGTACTGTGCAAAAGTATTAGGACAAGAACTATTTTATCTTTTATGAGGCATCAAAATAATTGCGACAATTTACCAATCGCACCTAGTATATATACAGTACTGTGCAAAAGTATTAGGACAAGAACTATTTTATCTTTTATGAGGCATCAAAATAAAGTTTAAAATCACTTCTGTCCTAAAACTTTTGCACACTATCGGTAGTGTGCAAAAGTATTAAGGCAGGTGTAATTTTCCTAAAAACCTCACTGAAATTCAAATACAGGGTGAAAAGCCAAGTAAATTGCTAATAAATATTGATTGTTTAAAACTTGATGTAAAAGAAATGTATTAAAAAGATGTTATATTTAATATTTCCTATTTTCTATTAAACATCTATAGGATATTTTGGATAAAAAATTGATAAATCTAATGTTACTTTGCAAGACACACTTTGGGAAGAAATACAAGCTGCTTGGCAGGAGATACCATTAGATACATTGAAGAAGCTTGCGATGTCAATGCCTGACAGAATGAAGGATGTGATCAAAGCAAAAGGCTATTATACTAAATATTAAATTTATTTTGTAACAAGTATTTTTTCTTGTTAAAGCATTTGTTGAGTAAATCAAATAAAATTACTTTAATTAAATTGTTTATTTTCTGTCAATATGCCTCATAAAAGATAAAATAGTTCTTGTCCTAATACTTTTGCACAGTACTGTACAAATTTTTCTCACTTACTGTCAAAGACTCTCGAATAGGTGACTCAGTTCTCTGCCAGTGTTGATCCTTGGCACAACTGTCCCATAGACATAGAAAATAGGGATACTTTGTATAGCTGGGCTAATTCACTATTTCCTGCCATTTCCTGTTACAAAATGAGTCATTCAATAATTAGTTATTCAATTGCCAAAACAGGCATATCTGGGAAAAATACCAAAATGTCTGGTCTATAAAAAAATTCCTGATGTGATGTTCGTATTCAGTGAATTAAAATTAGCTTAGATAGATGTTTTTCATCAAATTATAAAATTTTGTGTTGACCATTACTATATGACCACCATTTTTCATAGTTCTTGAAATACAGTCATATTGAACGCACAGAACTCTTTTAAAGCATTTTGAGTAACCAGTTCCCATATTTGGCCCAAAAAACGTCATCTGTTTTTAATGTTCTTATTTAGTGCCAGCAGCTTCCATGCAAATCTTTATTTTTTAATGAAACCAGTTTTTGTCTTGTAGCAGTGATTATGGGAACTTAATTCTTAAATGAAAGCTAGCTTTTGCCTTACACTAGTTATTATAGGAATTAGCTGAATTTATAAAATTCATAACTGAAAGCTAGTTTTTTGTCTTATAGCAGTGATTATGGGAACTTAATTCTTAAATGAAAGCTAGCTTTTGCCTTACACTAGTTATTATAGGAATTAGCTGAATTTATAAAATTCATAACAGAAAGCTAGTTTTTGTCTTGGAGCAGTTATTATAGGAACTTAATTCTTAAATAAAAGCTAGCTCTTGTGTTATGGTATTATAGAAGCTAGCTTTTACTTTATGAAAGTTATGGGAAATTGTTTAATTCTTAAACGAAAGCTAGCTAGCTTTTGCCTCATGGCAGTTAGCTTTCGTTTATAAATAGAGCTAATTTCTACAATGTTGTTTTATGGCAGTTAATACAAGAACTTGTTTACTTCTTAAATAAAAGCTCACTTCTGCCTTATTGTAGTTATGCTGTGAACTAGCTCAATTCTTAAATTGAATCTAGCTTTTGCCTCATGCGAGTTATAATGGGAACTTGTTTAATTCTTAAATAAAAGCTCACTTCTGCCTTATTGTAGTTATGCTGTGAACTAGCTCAATTCTTAAATTGAATCTAGCTTTTGCCTCATGCGAGTTATAATGGGAACTTGTTTAATTCTTAAATGAAAGCTGACTTCTGCCTTATTGTAGTTATGCTGTGAACTAGCTCAATTCTTAAATTGAATCTAGCTTTTGCCTCATGCGAGTTATAATGGGAACTTGTTTAATTCTTAAATAAAAGCTCACTTCTGCCTTATTGTAGTTATGCTGTGAACTAGCTCAATTCTTAAATTGAATCTAGCTTTTGCCTCATGCGAGTTATAATGGGAACTTGTTTAATTCTTAAATGAAAGCTGACTTCTGCCTTATTGTAGTTATGCTGTGAACTAGCTCAATTCTTAAATTGAATCTAGCTTTTGCCTCATGCAAGTTATAATGGGAACTTGTTTAATTCTTAAATAAAAGCTCACTTCTGCCTTATTGTAGTTATGCTGTGAACTAGCTCAATTCTTAAATTGAATCTAGCTTTTGCCTCATGCGAGTTATAATGGGAACTTGTTTAATTCTTAAATAAAAGCTCACTTCTGCCTTATTGTAGTTATGCTGTGAACTAGCTCAATTCTTAAATTGAATCTAGCTTTTGCCTCATGCGAGTTATAATGGGAACTTGTTTAATTCTTAAATGAAAGCTGACTTCTGCCTTATTGTAGTTATGCTGTGAACTAGCTCAATTCTTAAATTGAATCTGGCTTTTGCCTCATGCAAGTTATAATGGGAACTTGTTTAATTCTTAAATGAAAGCTAACTTTTGCCTTGTGGTAGTTATTCTCAAAATCTGCTTAATTTTTAATGAAAGTCAACTTTTGCTTTATAGTAATTATTCTGGGAAAAAGTTTAATGCTTCTTCTCTTTCTTATATGTGCCTTGTCCTTTCAGGACGTAGGCGATCATGGCCTTCCACGTCTCCCTATCCCTGGCGGCTCTTAGCATGCTTTCTCCTGTTCTGTCATCCACCTGTTCAGGCCCTACAAATATGCTATCTGCTGCTTTCCTCTGTCTCTTTTCCCCTCTATCTGGCCTGTTAGTATCAGATTCTCCAAGCCCTCCTTCCTCATTGCATGTCCCTGGAACTTCAGTTGTCTCTTCCTGATGCTCAATATTAATTTCCTTTTTGTTTCCATTCTTTCCAACACCTCGTCATTGCTCACATGTTCGGCATGGCTTAATGCTAGTAATTCTGAATTCTTATGATTGTTTCTGAAGAAGTGCATATTTTAACAGCCTGTAATCTTTGCAGTTGGTCTTAACCTGCCAGAACTTTGATTTCTTGCAGGTGAACTTGACTGTTGGAAATACAGACTGAATCAAACCTCATCAGACAATGACACAGGTTTTCCAAGTTAATATGACTGTTAGATTAATGAACATATTTATTTAGGATTGTTTGGCACAAAACCAGGTAAAATATACTGCCGAGAAGAAAGAGTTACGACTCAATGAGGAAAACAGAAAATGCCTGCCGAAATATTGTGACTAAAACTAAAAAAAAATGGTAAGGTTGTTTTTTTAATCATTTCACCTCAGGTAAGATGATAAAGCCACTAAGACCCAAGAGAATGACATAGATTAAGAAAAATATTATTAAGGTGTGAGGGAAATAAAAGAACAGAATTCAAGATGATGTTTAACATTGCATTTAAAACATCAGCCAAAATGACAAGGTTCAGGTCTTTTTTCAAAGTAACAGACAAAACATTTTTTTAAAAATTATTTCACCCCAAAGAAGGTGATAAAGCCACTAAGATGCAATGGGTAACTGAGATTGAAAGAAACAGAGAGGACAATAAAAGAACAGGTTTCAAGGAGACAAAAAATGATGATTAACATTACATATAAAGCATCAGGTTCAGATCACTTTACAAACTTGCAGACCAAAAGTAATTTTATTTTAATTACTTCACCCCAAGCAAAGGTGATAAAGATGCAAGTGGTTAACGTGAGTGAACGAGAGCATAGAAACTATGGCTTCATCTCGCAATTTCAACTGTAAAATGATGAGACTTGTACTACTTTTGAATTTTTAAAATTGCAGTAACAAGGAAAAACTCATCAAAAATTGCTTGAATAATTTATGAAATGGTAAAAAATTAAACTCAGAATTTAAACTGCAATTTTCTTGTTTCCATCCCCAATTAACACATTCTTGAGAACTTCGTAATTTAAAATGTGAATAAAAAGATCGTGTAGCAACAGCGATATCTATTCAAGTTAACAAGTTAAAGATCATGTAGCAAAAATTATTTAACTTGATAAAGATTGTGTAGCAACAGCGATATCTATTCAGGTTAACAAGTTAAAGATCATGTAGCAAAAATTATTTAACTTGATAAAGATTGTGTAGCAACAGTGATATCTATTCAGTTTAACAAGTTAAAGATCATGTAGCAACAGTTATTTAACTTGATAAAGATTGTGTAGCAACAGAGATATATACTGAACATAACCTAATGAAGACTGTATAGCAACATAGTAACCTGCTAAAGATTGTGTAGTAATAAAGGATTTCATTTGACTTTGTTAAGCTCAATAAATATCTCTGTTGCTGCGTTATTTTTATCAAGTAAAGCTGAACACATAAAATAAATCCATGAAAGGTGACTGGGTAATGTTTATATCAGTGGTAACATTGTTATGAACAAAACAAATTCAAAATTTAAAATTCAAATCTGACACATTGATTTTGTTAGAAAAAAGAAGAAAAAAAATGAATTTTTTGCAATGTACAAACTTTGATCATAAAACTCACAAAATTTCACACCTCGATGTAAAATAAACTAGGAAACATCTAAAAAAAAACAAAAGAAATAATCTTTAACTATAAAAAAAAAAATATATATATATATATATCAAATTCCTTTTCCAAGTCGACGATGGAGAAGTTTGTTTTGTCGTCCAATGGGAAGCCCAGAATTATATCCAGGTGTAAATTCCCAAATGACCTGTTTTGAGCCCCAGAAAAGGACGAGACAAGAAGATGGTCACAGTAGAGAAAATACGAGCATAATTAACACTTCAAGTGATCACATTATTGTTGCCTCTCTTTCTCTCTAATCTTCTTTTCTTCACCGTTCACTAATCTACTTAATAACTGACTGGCACCCAAAAGACTGAGCGGAGACTACAAAGACACTCCTAAAAAACAAACGTTCGCATATACTCTTTCAGCAATTACTACTATGAACATTTTAACAACCTTGTACCAACCAAAAGACATTACTTTTATTTGTAGAAACTGTAGGAACCTTATAGAACAACCAGCCAGTCACGAACTAGAATAGAAGTTGGGTCCAACTGACCAAAAAACCATCAGGGCAAATTGGTAGGTGGTTTAAATAACAACCTGGGAGATTCCATTCTGTTACAGGCAAGTCTATTCTGTAAGCAGTGATTGGCTGATAATTCCAGTATGTACTTTGAGCTCCATAAAATATTGAGCACAATATCCACCATTTGTCTTCGGGCCACATAGGGACATGTATTCAGTTACAACCCTGTTTATTTTTATCTGCCAACTGGACGCTAGTTGGACACATCAGGAAGGTGAGTCTCACAATCTTGAATGTTCACCTTCTTACAGGGAGACAGAAAGCCACCATGTTGAAAGGTAAGTTATTTGACTTCTACAGAAACCTTAATTAATATATATATATATATATATATATATATATATATGAATAAAATTGTTGTTTCTACATACAATTTGATTTTCTTGTTTTATACCCCTCTTATAGTGGGTTATCTACTAACAAGGTCAAATCAAACTAATCTGTTACAACACACATACACTTCACTATAACATCCTGCCAGTTTACACAATCTGATTCTTAAAACTGTAAAAGCTTAGTGAACCATTTGTTGGATTATCCCAAAATAATCGATATCTATAAAAGTGACAAGGGTGGGCGATGTGCAAGTATTTGTTAGTTTGATAGATTCGACTTAGCGTCTGCATTTTGTGGTCTAGTTTGACGGGAGTTGCACTCAGATGTAGATCAAAATTTTAGAATGCTAACGACACCTTGAAATTTTTCAGAAAGCCATAATTAGGGGAGTAGAAAACTATATATTATCACCCTAAAAAATCAGGGATCAGTTTATGTATTGATTATGAGATAGAATTGATCACCCTACTTTGTTACCTATATATGTTGCCACTCCCCGTCCCACACTAATCCAATAAAGGTATTCTACATTGTTATCTATATCTATAAAAGTGATGACGGTAGACTTTGTGTATTTGTTTATTTCATAGATTCGACTTAGCGTCTGCATTTTGCAGTCTAGCTCGACAGAAGTTGCACTCAGATGTAGATCAAAATTTTAGAATGCTAACAACACCTTAAAGTTTCTTAGAAAGCCAAAATTAGAGATAGAAAAATATATATTATCACCCCACAAAGTCAGGGATCAGTTTATGTATTGATTATGATGTAGAATTGATCACCCCACTTTATATTATCTATATATGTTGCCCCTCCCCCTCCTAACCTAACCCAATAGAGACATTCTTCATTGTTATCTATATCTATAAAAGTGACGAAGGTAGATGTTGTGTAAGTATTTGCTATGTAAATTCATCATATGTTTTTATTCTTATTATTCCTTAAACTACCTGAGTGAAACAAGGCTAAACTGCAAGTCTTATATATTAATAGTCGATGGTCTAGATAAAATGTTAGCTATGTTACACTCATGAACACAGTTTTGAAGTTAAAAATGTGGCAAATCATTTACTTATAAATTTGATAGGTCTTTCATTGGATCTTTGGGACGACAGTAATTCATTTTGAATGTGTCTAAGAAACAATAACACAGCTGATGACACTAGAGTCAAAATGCATTATACTTCTGAAGAGAAATATAATGAGAACAGAATTTCAGTCCTGGAAATATCTTAATAAATAAATATTTTCTATTAACTTATCAAAATGGTTGAATTCTTTTTGATACTATAAGGTGATTTGTTTCCGTTCTCAGATTGGAAAGAAAATAAGCAGAATAGCTCCCTAAAGATTACCTTCCTTTATAGAACCGTTTCCTGAAAATCTAGTCAGTCAGTTTAGTGCCATACGTGACATACACTTGGTCAATCAGGTCTCAAAAGAGACATGACTGATTAGGCAGAAGATTATCCCACAGTAGGTTGCCATTGCTTTCAGTGTTAGACTGGTTGCCAGCCAAGGCTATAGAACCCAATCTGTCTTATTATTTAACTGATAACTGGAGGGAAGAGACAGATTAATACCTTTCCCAAGGGTATTTGTGCATAGGTGACTGCAAGGAATTCAACTGGAATTCGAACTCGGCTCCCCGATTTGTTGTTCCGAGTCGATATTCACTGCACCACAATGCACATATGTAACTTTAGTTTAACAAAAAAAAGAGGTAAATCATTAAGGAAGTGATGTTCAGAAGACCGGGTCATGTCAGACTCCCAAGTTGGGAGGGCCTTTTTGCCTGAAGAGGAATCTTATCTTTTAGTTGGTACTGAACACTGACAATTGCTGCCAATTTGAAATAGGCAACTCTTTCAACCACCAGGCAAGCTAAAATTGCTGGAATTATATGTCTAAATACTTATCTTGCTTATAGTTTGGTTTTTCCCATCTATATTTCTGAATATTTACAACTTTATTTATCTTCGTCTTAAATTTCACATTAAAATGTCTAATAAATTTCCTCTGAGAAGGCAACTTAAATAAACATTTTTATATGTCCAAATGCTTGTTTAAAGTACTGCCAGTATTTATAGATGTGCATATATATATATATATATATATATATATATATATATATATAATTCAGTAATGAATTAGAGCACTCTAACCACTTGTGCATGTTAAATCATAAGCTAAAGGTCTGCCTTCTTCTACCGAGTGCCTATAGCTCAGAAATAACATCACCGATTGACGCCAATTTGGTCAGGTTTCAATCCTGGGTAAAAGCAATCAGATGTCTAACCATACTGATGAGCTGTGATACAGCGAAACAGATCTGTCTGTGGATGACTATTTACACTCTCACACCCTGATTGAGCAGTCTGGAAGAATAGTAGACTTTGAAAAACAGTAGCTACTCTAGCATTTATGCATCGTTCATTCAGCAATGAATTAGAACACTCTCAGCAATTGAGCATGTATAATGATAATATACATGCTAAAAAGTCTGCCTTCTTTCACCGAGCGTCCGTAGCTCAGAGGTAGAATCGCCGGCTGACGCTAATTCGGTCGGGTTTCAATCCTGGGTAATAAGCAATCGCCTGTCTAACTGTACTGATGAGCTGTGATTCAGCGAAACAAATCTGTCTGCGGATGACTATATATATATATATATATATACACAGATTACAGGGTGGTTGAAATATTTGAGGACACATTTTAACTACCCAATATATATATATATATATATATATATATATATATATATATATATACACACACACACACACACGGCGAAACAGATCTGTCTGCAGATGACTATTTACACACTCACACCCTGATTGAGCACTCTGGAAGAATGGTAGATTTTGGAAAAACAGTAGCTACCCTAACATCTATGCATCGCTCATTCAGTAATGAATTAGAACACTCTAACTACTGGTGCATGATACATCATATGCTAAAAGTTTGCCTCATTCTACCGAGCGCCCATAGCTCAGAGGTAGAATCGCCAACTGACGCCAATTCGGTCAAGTTTCAATCCTGGGTAAAAGCAATCAGATGTCTAATTGTACTGATGAGCTGTGATACAGCAAAACAGATCTGTCTGTGGATGAGTATATATATATATATTGATGCATGTCATTAAATAATATAGACAAGTTTTGTGTATTTATTTTATGTAAATTCTTTTCATATTGTCACACTTCAACAAAATGACATACACCAAATACACTGGAGATGTCAGCACCAAGCAAGTACAGAAAGTTAAATATCTGGGAACTCTTTTAATGCAAGACTATTTTGGTTTCTGTTAATAATAACAGCTTTTGGATATAAAAAATAATATACTGACAGATTATTATGGAAAGGGTTAAAGATATAAAGAACAACATACTGATACACAATTCAATCCCAGGGAATTGAAAATTCTAAAACGAATCAAATGGCTGGCTAAGAACAATACTTAATTTGTACAACGGGCAAGGTATTGACAGTTGGTTGATAAAACTGATAAAAATTCTAAATGCCAGTTAAGAGGTGAAAAGGTTACTTAAGGAATGTTCTGATGAGAACCAAAATATGAAAAAGCCAGGTGTCTAGTGTCTGATTATGGATAGGAAAAAAATATAAAACTGACTTGGCAAATCTGCAGAAATGTCAAAATTAACAATAGACCCAAACGAATTTGTTTTGATAAAAACAGATGGTGAAATTTTGACATTCTGCTGAATGATTATTGCCATAATGTAAGCTACAAGATTTTCTCTGAGAAAGTGTACCTGGATTAGGAGGTGAGGAGGAGAAGGCCAATTGTTTATCCAACATCCAAACCAGAGAGAGGAAGAAAAAAGTATCAATTTACTTATGAAGTGATAGCATTTGGGACAATAGTTTTTTTTTATTTAAAGAAAGATTAAGGAAGGAGAAGGAGCTACCTGCAACCACTGCGGCGGAATGGAGGGAGATGCTGAATGGAGGAGGAAGATGCTGTGGGCTAAGTAATGTCTAAAACTGTCACCCAAGAAAAGTGGGGGACTTCCAAATTGGGAAATAATTAATTTTACAGAACCAAAAGCAATGAAGATGACAGTGGGGGGGGGGGATTACCGATTTCCTAACTGCATCACAACCCCACACCAGTTTGTGACAGATAATAATAAATATGGATGCACAAAATGAGTTAAAAAGAGAAGACAAAACAGAGATCACCCATGACTGTTCCAGCAGCTATCTACTAACTGCCAAACTGAAACTCCAACCTCAGCCTTGAGCCAAACTTACCAAGTAATAACAGCTTTTGGATATAAAAGTGATATACTGATAGGTTATCATGGAAAGAGTTAAAGATATAAAACTTTAATAAATCCAAACTTCACTAAATTTGCAAGACAAATAAATCTTTCCAGATTAACCAAGTGTCACATTCAATTTAGGAACATATTAGGTTGACAAACACCTGCATACTAACAACTACTAACAAACTATTGTACGCAGTTAGTCAGTTAAGTGCCATACATGTATACACGCTTGGGCGATCATGTTTCGAAAGAAGCATGACTGACTGGGCAGAAGATTATCCCACAGTAAGTTGCCATTGCTTTCTGTGGTAGAGTGGTTGCTAGCCAAGACTATAGAACCCAATCTGTTCTGTTATTTAACCCATAACTGGAAGGAATAGACAAGGGTATTTGCGTGTAAGTGAGTGCAATGAATTTCGCTGGACACACACACAAACATCTTGCCTTTTATATATATATATATTATCAATTTTCTGCACTACTGTAAGAACTACAACCTTGAAACTTCTGAATATCGTTTCTTATGTCTTTGTCTATGAGTGTATCAAATTTGATTAAAATCGGACCACTCCTTCTATAACCCGATTTTTTCAAACTTGGCTCCTCGATTTCTCATTCTTAGCCGATATCCAATGTACCATAATGCACATCCATAGTACGCAGTACTCGATATGAAAATAGTGATATTTTTTTTTTATATTACTTCCAGTGTTATTTTATTTTACTATATGTCTTTGATTCACTTGAACCAGCCCAATACGAGAATATCTTTGGTGAATTGATCTTGGCCTTTTTACGATCAATCTAATCACAACATGGTGTAATGCAGGTCAGGGTTGAAGAGATCACTCCATCGATCAGCGGCAGTACTGGATGTCTTGAACAACTGATGAGGATATAGAGCTACATATAGTTTCTGTTAACCATAAGCTTGACACAGAAGGCATTACATTAAGAGAGGATGGAAATTGTGGCACCGAAATTTGAACACACATTGGACTAGTGAAAGATGCTTTCCAAAACTAAGAAAAATAAGAGGAAACAGAAAAATTTTATTTGAAACAAAAAGAAATGTGTTGAACTGCTATGTGATGCTCATCCTTCAGTTGAACAGGATAATCTCCCTATGGATGAGGAGAAAACTGGAGACAATAGAAATGTGACCCTACAGAAGGATACTGAGAATTTCATGGATGGAGCAACAAAGAAGTCTTAATGAAAAATCAACAAAAGGAATAGTTATGCTAAGTATCAAGAAAATTTTAAACCTTATAGTGCATGTTGGGGGCAAGAGAGATAGAGGAAGCCAGTGATTCACCTGCCTGATGAGGTTGTGTGACTAGATGGTGGAACAGGTTGGGGAGCCTTAGTATAATTAAAAAACTTCTAAGAGTCACAAGGGATAGGAAGTTGGGAAGAGCTCTGACTATGTTCTGAAGGGACACAGCACACAGAAGAAGATACTGGGGTAACAATCCTTCTTTTAAACCTTTTAAATAGAATAGACACAGAAAAAAAAAATATATATATATATATTTTCTAAACATATACTGTTAAATATAAGAGACAATTCTTTATAAAATATGGATTTGGAAAAAGATATCATTTGTGTGTGTTGAATTAAGTTTTTTATAACAGCTAACTTATATCGTTAGGGGCATTCACTATTATAATTAAGAAGACACGAGTTTATGCTAGTTGGTTTCCTATATACAGTCAAAAGAGCCTTCAGATATTGGAAGCCATCTACATTAAATCAAAACAACCCACACTGAATAAAATAATGTTTAAATCTGGTCATAACATATTACATTGCATTTAAATATATGGTTCTGTTAACATTTCGAGCTCTCACGCGGCGTGGCGTCATAGAACCACATTACAAATTTACAAACTGCGCTTGCTATTTGATAACTGTTATCATTGCTTAGCAAAGTTTTGTCAACACAAGATAAAATCATCTTTGATGGTGGATGTTTTTATGTTAACATCCCTGTAACCTCTCTGAAGATGGCTCAAGTGAGCCGAAAGCTTAGAACCAATTTAATGAAAAATTATCCAAATGTTGGAGAATTTTGTCTTTTCACCTGAAATTAAAGCCAAAATATGTTGTTTAGAACGGCTCATGATTAAACATAATAGACATTCACTGTCTCTTATATTTAACAGTATATGTTTAGAAAATTATCTGCTGCCTCGATACACTAAATATATATAGTTACATGAATTAATAACTATAGATATGAGGGTATATGCATGTATAATATTAATCAGGTGTTAATAAAAGAGTGCTCAATGTAGTATGAGCAGAGCTATTATATATATATCCCCGGATGAGCTTTTTTTCTTTCTTTTTTTTCACCCTCCTCCCACTCTTTGGAGTAAGAATCGAGTCTCATTCTGCCTTTTTTTCCCCTATCTTTCACTCTTTTGGAGTTGGTGTATAGTTGGAGTTGTGTTTTGAATTTTTTTTTACCTTGTGCCTGACAATATCTCATGGTTGAAACCTGGATAACTTTAAAATCTTAATTATTGAGTATATATATATATAAATGTGTAGAGAGAAAATAAATATGTGCAAGTTTTAATGCTTTTTAAAATTGACTAATCAGGTAATGACACATTATTTATATGTAACACATTAAATGTATATAAGCTGGGGTTTGTTTTGACAAGTAACTCTCTGGAAAAACTGTCAAAGCCAAGTTTATACTGTCAACTGGAGTTTCTGAATATGCAATACTAATCATGAAAGTGCCATAGCAAAGATGAGAACTTATAAAAATGGGATCCTTTAGCTCTCAACAATTATTCATCTGATAGAAAAGTTTGAAACCCCAAAGACACTGCATGATATTCTTTCAAATGGGAGACATTCATGACAACGGAAGTGTCCCCTTTTGGTCATCCTAATTTGAAAGATAAAAATGGGCATAAGACAAGGATGTGTCTTTTCACTAAATCCGTTTAACTTGTACAGTGAGAATATTTTAAGGACCCTACAAGTTATGCCTGGATTTGTAATCGGAGGCCACAATTTAAACAACCTAAGGTACGCAGATGATACAGTGCTGACAGCAGACACAGAAAGGAAACTACAAGACCTCCTACAGAAGGTAGCAGAAGTAATAAGAAAGGACTAGAAATAAACTGCACGAAAACCGAATGCATGGTCATCAGTAAAAAGGGGGGCCCCAAATGCCAAATACAGGTTGGGGATACTAGAATCAAGCAGGTACAAAAATTCAAATACCTGGAAAGTGTTTTAACAGAAGACGGAAAGTGCAACACAGAGATTCGAAGGTGAATTGGCACGAGAAGGAAGCATTCCAGAAGTTGAGTAAAGTATTAAGAAACAGGACAATTTTGCTAGAAACAAAAAAGTGAGTACTAGATTGCTATGTGCTGTCTGTCCTTCAATATGGCAGTGAATGCTGAACAATATCATCAAAGATGAAGGAAAAACTTGAAGCAACTGAAATGTGGTTCTACAGAAGGATGCTGTGAATATCATGGATCGAGCATGTGAGCAATGATGAGGTCTTGGAAATGATGGAAACAAAAAGGAAATTAATACTGAGCATCAGGAAGAGACAGCTGAAGTTCCTGGGACATGCAATGAGAAAGGAGGGCTTGGAGAATCTGATACTAACAGGCCAGATAGAGTGGAAAAGAGACAGAGGAAAGCAACGGATAACATATTTGAAGGACGTAATCAGGTGGATGACGGAACGAGAATTGCATGGTTTAACGGGAGAAGGTGTGCTCAGAGCCACCAGGGATAAGGAAACATGGAAAGTCATGATCGCCTATGTCCTGAAGGGACAGGGCACATAGAAGAAGAAGAATTTGAACTCGTCAGTGAAATTCGAGTGGACAAACAATTGATAAAACATTTTCCATATATTTACTCACATGAAAGGTTTGATCCCCAAAGAAGATTAACTATGCTAATGAATTTTGTTTGACTGCTTAAGTCTAAAAAAACTGATCAACAGATATCACTATTTCTTTTGGATTTTACAAGTACATGACAGAAGTGAATCAAGTGTCTAGGAAGTGTGAAAGAATACCCCAGTACTTTGATTTTAAGCTCTGTGTGAGAATCTAACATGTCCCTGACGAATATACCTTTAGAACTTTTGATGTTTCAAAAGAAAAACTTTGAAACACTTTTTATGCAAGCAATTTAAATAAAAATATCTTATTTTAGACCATGAATCTTACTGGCATGTATCTCCATGAAGCTCAGAGTAGGGATAAGATAAGAGAACCTTTAATTTGTTACTGTTAATGCTCTATTTCTTAATATTGAACCCTATCATTACAAAGACTGCTTGCTTTAAAAGTGTTAACTTATATAAATACTCAGAAGGACTGTTTCTTTTTTTGTGTGAAACACTATATTATTGTCAGTGCAATGAATACTGTTGCCATATCTGGATGGGTGCTGCTCCTATGATTCATCTCTAGGTTCTAGAAAAAAATCCAAAGAATGATCTGCAATGTTATCAGTCCTGACATGGCATCTCGGCTTCAGTCACTTTCTCACCGACATGACTTTGCTTTTCTCTGTCTTTTGTACAAATATTTCCATAGCAACTGTTTTGATGAACTTTTACCCCTGGTGCCTCGACCACCTGGATTTAAGCGTACTACTAGATTGGCATCTAGGTCCCACCCTTTTACCATTGAAATAGTTAAATTTAACTGTCACTTCTATTTGAACAGTTTCTTTTCTCACATTTCCCACCTATGGAACTCCCTTCCATTTACTTGCTTCCCTGATAGCTATAATCTCTAAAAATTTAACGTCAGTTGCCATATTCTTGAATCTCATTCATCTTTTATCCTTTCTTCAATACCCCCTGTACCCCAATGTGCAATAGTGGCAATCCTACCCTGCTCAGGGTGAAATGATTAAAAAAAATTATAGATATACAAATTGATTTGCTTAAATCAATGACAGGACAAAGCCTATTCTTAAAGTGACCAGTTGTAGCCAATTAAAAAAAATGCTTCATAACTGTAAAGTAATATTAAGAATCTTTCTTTTTAAAATGCTATAAATACCTCACTTTCTTTTTATAAAGATGTAAATACCTCACTTCCTTTTTAAAAAGAAATAAATATCTTATTTGATATTGCAATTTCAGATCTTTGTCGGGTTTGGTTATTATTATATCTCACATCATTTTATATTTCAACATAATCTACAAACAGCAGTATTTACATTAATGTTTTCTTTTCTAGTTTATTTACAGAAATAGATGTGTGTTGTGATGCAGTGGATATCCGCTCGGAACGACAACTCGAGAAGCTGAGTTCGAATTCCAGTTGAATACGTTGCACTCACTTACACGCAAATACCCTTGGGAAAGGTACTAATCCCTCTAATCCTTCCAGTTATGGGTTAAATAACAGGACAGATTGGGTTCTATAGCCTTGGCTGGCAACCAGTCTACCACAGAAAGCAATGGCAACCTACTGCGGGATAATCTTCTGCCCAGTCAGTCATGTCTCTTTCGAGACATGGTCGCCCAAGTGTGTATCACGTATGGCACTTAACTGACTGACTGAATATAATAGTTGGAATAATGATTAAAACTTATATTGGTCATAAACTGGGGGATCAGTTTATTAATTCAAAACAATAGGAAACCGATCCCCCACTAATTACTACATAATAATAT
Organism: Ascarosepion bandense; assembly: GCA_037127315.1. Taxonomy (NCBI): domain Eukaryota; kingdom Metazoa; phylum Mollusca; class Cephalopoda; order Sepiida; family Sepiidae; genus Ascarosepion; species Ascarosepion bandense. Next base: position 3,740,821 of record JBBBDQ010001079.1, read on the forward strand.
AATAGATTTCTTTTCCCTTTACCCATGAGTCAAATAACAGGACAGATTGGGTTCTATAGCCTTGGCTGGCAACCAGCCTACCGCAGAAAGCAATGGCAACCTGCTGGGGGATAATCTTCTGCCCAGTCAGTCATGTCTCTTTCGAGACATGGTTGCCCAAGCATGTATCACGTATGGCATTTAACTGACTGATTTACAGAAAAACACACACTCCCACAAATATCAGAGTGGATATCAAAATCAACACCCATATGTGACAGTATATTTCATGCTAAATGCATTCATTAGACCATCTTAAGAATCTCTTGATGATTGTGTTTAAGCATGAAACAGTCTGTTGCCTCTGAGTGTTGACTTCAGCGTTCACTTTTATATTTGCATACACTCTTTTCCTGACATTTTTAACCCATAAAATTTGCATACGTTAAAACCATATCATATATACACGGTGGTCCAAAAGTCAGTGAACAGTAGGTGGAATAGGTTTGGGTATTTTTATATTATTACAATGGTGGTCATTATAAATATGATATTTATGGTCATATTAACAATAAAATTTAATTGTCAATGTTATATTTGCATTAGTAAATATGATTGTATATGTAATCTCAAAATAAATGTTATCATTTACTGTACACCTACTTTTGGACCAGCCTATATATATATATATATATATATATATATATATATATATATAACTGTAAATTTATCTTTAAACACGTCTCGAAAAACTAACAAACCTGGAGCCAACAAACCTACCTAGGTTTCACCTAATGGATCATCAGGGCAGGTTAGCTACTTATATATATATATATATATATATATATATATATATATACACGCAAACAGGCTAGTAGGTGGGCAGTAAATGATAACATTTATTTTGAGATTACATATACAATCATATTTACTAATGCAAATATTACATTGACAATTAAATTTTATTGTTAATATGACCAAAGATATCATATTTATAATGAATATATTATGCTCTCAATATGACTGAGCTCTCTAGAGAAGAAAATTTTAAAAACAGTTTCCACTTCTGCGATATATGCATTACTCTGCAGGAATGAATTGAGTTCTTTCATTGACTGGTGTGTGCATACCTTGCTTATATACAACATGTTAAAATTTCCTTTCTCTGATTCCATCTGCCTATGGCTTAGGGTTAGCGACTCCAACTTAAATAACTTAATGATAATACCTTGTCTGTCATTTTTAATAAAACCTGCATAAAAGAAAGATTGTTGCCCAAATACACAATATATATATATATATATATATATATATATATATATGGCTAAAAGGGTTCCCCATTACAGACAGAGCATATGTAAACTTGGAAGTAGACACCTAAGTTAACACCGAATTTTGACAGTCTGTTTTATAATTGAATTCAATTTTAAGGTTTGAAAATTTCATTAAAGCATGAAATACACTGCCACCACTTGGTGTTGAGCACAATGTCAATATATATATATACATATGACTAAAGCCAGGATGCTAGGTCATTACACTTCAGAAATTAATAGAGTTCTTTCGGTGACTGGTGTGTGTATATACTGCTTATATATACAACACGTTAAAATTTCCCTTCTCTGATTCCATGAGCCTATGACTTAGTGGGTAGCAACTCTGACTGACACCAAATCAGTTGAGTTTCGATCCTGGCCAGAAGCAAGTCGATGTGTCTAGCCACACTGATGAACTGTGATACAGCAAAACAGGCTTGTATGCGGATGACTAATATATATATATATATATATATATATATATATATATAATTACATTTAATCATATCACTCCAAAGCTGTTAAGATGCAAGTGATTACTGAGATTGAATGAATAGAAAAAAAAGAAACTGAATTAAGGAGTAAGAAAAATAGAAGAGTAATCAAGAAGACAGAAAATAATGATTGACATTGCGTTTAAATTTTTGAATATCAAAGTTGGCTGGAAAGCATGGAGCCGGAAGGGAGTTCCACTATTAAGAATTGGGAGAAAAGAAACTGTTAGCAAAAAAACGCATATTTACATTAAGCCAACTCAACTGGAAATTGATGAGATCTCAACACTAGTCAGTCAGTTAAGTGCCATACGTGATACACACTTGGGCGATCCTGTCTCGAAAGAGAGATGACTGACTGGGCAGAAGATTATCCCGCAGTAGGTTGCCATTGCTTTCTGCAGTAGACTGGTTGCCAGCCAAGGCTATAGAACCCAATCTGTCCTGCTATTTAACCCATAACTGGAAGGAAGAGGCAGATTAATACCTTTCCCAAGGGTATTTGCGCATAAGTGAATACAATGGATTCAACTGGAATTCGAACTCGGCTCCCCCAGCTTCTCGTTCCGAGCCGATATCCACTGTACCACAATGCACATCCTAGTACTTCACTTAAATTCATAAAGTCTAAGTACCATAGCAAAGAGTTACTCTGAACAGTTACCGTGAAAATATTTATAGAAAAAACACAGGAAAGCTACATTTTTGTGGTAGGAAAGTGACTAAAGTCAGAATGCTAGGTCAGTATCAATAATATTGCTGATTTTTCTTTGATTATATATAATATGCTGGTGCACCTTCTCTGTTTACACTAATATGGACTCTTCCTAAGACTATATATCATAGTAGTCATTAGTGGACTACAGAGCGTATTAGAGTGTAGTAGCACTGTGGTGTAACAGTCGTGTATCCCAGCGATCTAGTCCTGAAAGTAACATTACCAAGTCTCACGTCTCGTATTATATTGCATTTCTCTTGTATTCGACTAACCATATTGTACAACGTTCTACTAACCTTCTCTGAATATATTTCTCTTCAATATATTGCGTTTTCTACCATATTAATATGTGTTGTGTATTTATTGGATCTAACCCCAGATCTACGACATAATATATATAAATATATATAAAGACAAAAGGAAAACTTATCTTAGCCAATGTGTTTCATCCTCTGAAAGACTTTATCAAGGAAAAAGATTTTTTTTGTTTTGCTTCCCATATATACCTTGATAGTGTATAACATATAGGAGACAGACAGTGACTAAACTCATTCTTTAGACTGATTTTGTTTGTTATTCTCATATCTTGGATGATCTATTCTAGTCTACTTTCAATGTGCAATTCACACAGAAATATTTATTCATATTTATAATGAATATATTATGCTCTCATTACGATTGAGCTCTCTAAAGAAAATTTTAAAATCAGTTTCCACTTACTTCTGTGGAAAAGAGACTGTTCTTTTATGTTTTTATTTTATGCCTGCAGATAGCTACAGAATAAATCAATATAATATGATAAAAACCAACAAAAATGAATTTGTTTTAATAATGCTTGAAACTGATAATTTTTATTCCTAAAATTATAGAATGTAAGATAACTTTAGAGATAAGTATATAGATATCTGCTTAATTTATGAGGAGATGCTGAAAAAAAGTTATTGCACAAATAAAGAAACCACTTCCGCAAAAAAAAAAACAAAAAAAAACAATTATAATGTTTGGTCGTTTGGTCATATCTTAGGAAGTAGGTAAGGCTCACAACTTTTCAGCTTCTCTTGGTACATTATATAAAAATAAAAATTATTCTAGAAGTGATTTATATTAAAAATTATTCTAGAAGTGATTTATATTAAAAAATGATATTATGATAGAAGTCATTTATATATAAAAATTATATTATGACAGTGAACTAAATTTAAAAAAATTCTATTATTATAGAAGTGATATATATTTAAAATTATAGTATTAAAGTGACTTAGATCTAAACTTATTTATAATTGGAACTTTATCTCTGTGTGTGTTCGTTACCTATAGACTCTGAAACGGCAGAATAGATTTTCTTGAAAATTTACACAGTTGTACTATAAACGTCTGCGAGTGTTCTTAGCTAGGTTTTATGTCGAGGTACCCTCGATAAATATTGAAAATCGATAATCGAAAAAATCGGGCTATAGAAGGAGTGGTTCGATTTGAATCAAATTTGATACACTCATAGACAATGACATAAGAAACGATATTCAGAAGTTTCAAGGTTGCAGTTCTTACAATAGTGAAGAAAATCGATAATATATATAAAAGCTTTCATTACACCCAAGCAATGCTGGACTATACTGCTAGTTTTAAATAATATTATTCTAGTATTGATCCATATTAAAAAAACATTATTAAAGAAGAGATTTATATTCAAAAATTATATTATTATACAATTGATTTAAATCCTTTCCAGATATATTTTTCTGTATCTTTTCTCTCTTTATTTTATTTTCTTCTTGTAAAATTCTATATTGTTATTATATTTATTTTATTATATTTAACGGCCTGAAAGAAATTTATTCGATGGAAACATTCTGTTGGATTGGAGTCTTCTTTCATTAATATGCTTTCACTTCCAGAAATGTAACTTGATTGCATTGGCAGATTGTCTCATAAATTATTAAATATTTTCTTTGTACCCATGAAGAACATTGAAATTCCACCAACCATTGGAAACACTTTATGGAAATGATATTGAACAATCATAAACATTTGTGTATATTTTTTTTTATATGGAGGAAAGAAAATCACAGAATAGCTAATATGGAAATAATTTTAATATGTTACTGAATTTTATAACATAATTAATTGTTTACACTGTTTAACTGTTGTCTTCATCTTTATTACCATGTTTTCAATGTTTTGACCATTGTATGCTCTGGCCTTTTTCAGGTGCTTAGGATTTCGAACTGAACCCTTTATTTTAAAAATTCATACACTGATGTCCTCAAGGACATCTGGTCCAGTGGATATAGGCATTGGTTAGATCCAGTGACTTGAACCAATAAGTTGTGAGTTCAATACCTGTCTATAAATCATAGTAATAAACAAATAACTAAAGAAAGATAGTTATATGATACTAGCAGTATAGCCCGGCATTGCTCGGGTGTCGTGGAAGCTTTAAACTAATCCATGGTTCAGGAGCTCAGACTCTTTGGATGTTGGCACGAAAGACTAAAAAGCAATAGTTGTTTCCAGTTAAAGCGAAACCATAAGACTGAAAGAAAAATGAATGGATGTAAGTCAAATTTTGATTTCCTGGTATCAATATCAAATTTTCTGCACTATTGTAAGAACTGCAACCTTGAAACTTCTGAATATCGTTTCTTATGTCTTTGTCTATGAGTGCATCAAATTTGATTCAAATCGGACCACTCCTTCTATAACCCGATTTTTACGATTATCGATATTTATCGGGGGTACTTCGACACAAAACCTAGCTAAGAACACTCGCAGACGCTTACAGTACAACTGTGTAAATTTTCAAGAAAATTGGTTCAGCCATTTTGGAATCTATAGGTAAGGGATACACACACATACAAAGTTCCATTTATAAATAAGTTTAGATTTAGATACGCCAGCATCAAAATAAAGAGTTTGCTTTGAAAGACAGTGGAAAGCAGCATGAGACATTGTAGTGGATAAGAAATTAATTAAAATCAACTCTTGTCTTCTCTTTTACAAAAATTCACAATGACGTGTGAAATCCTGGTTCCCCCCCCCCCCCCCAAAAAAAAAATTGTCCATGTGCTTAAAGAAAAAGTTGAAACCAGATTTTGCAAGTAGGTGTTAAAATGATTTTTGACAAATGGGAGTGACTTGCAAGACCAAAAAGAGATTACAATAAAAGGACTTCATCAGCATCAGTCAGAGTGTCAGATGGGAGCTGTGAGACAAAACATCTAAAATGTAACTTCAAGTTCAAGCGACTCAAACATTGTCGTCTTTCTCCTTATCTCTTTCAACAATTACTACTACGAACATTTTGTATGAACTTTTGATATCCTTAACTTTCTCATTGAACATTAATTTCCATGAATTCTTGTTATTCCTTCTTTTAATAAATTACTATTTTGACATAAAAAATGTATATTTTATTATTCTTATGCTATTCCACACTATCCACAACAAATTTGAATAACTTGAGCAAAGAGGTGGTGGGGCAGGGTTTAGGAGAGATACCAAGAGGAAAATGTTAAGAGCAGCAAAGAATAGGGACAAGTAGAGGTCCATGATTGTGTCTGTCCTCAAAGGAAACATAGCACATAAAAAAGAAGGATTTGAATGCAAAATACTTTCACAGCTTCTGCTCCGATGAACTTAGCACACTGGTGCCCGCTATATATAAATTTACTCGAGTAATTAGTAACTAGGTCCCACCCTTTTACTGTGAAACCAATAAAATGTAAATGCAAATTCTACTCCATCAGCTTCTTTTCTTGCACTTCCTGCCTGAGGAATTCCCTTTTGTTTACTTGCTTCCCTGACAGCTACAATCTCCAAGAATTTAAATGTAAAGTCAATACTCATCTCCTACCTCACTAACCTGCATCCTCTCTCTCATGCTCTTTTCTCCATCCACTCTACTCTCATCAGTATTCTCATCATTCTCTTACCTTCTTCCTGATACCCCCTATAACCTGTCACTCTTTCTCATAACTTTCCTCTTATGTAACCCCTGGCAAAACAGTGGCAGTAAAATGCCTTGCTTGGGGTGATATGATTATTGAAAAAAAAAATTTCTATACTATTATAATGTGGATATAAAGTGTGGGATCAATTGTACATTACAATCAATATATAAACTGATCCCTCATTTTATCCCCACAGTCATCCTTCTCTTAACTACTTCTTGACACCCCCCTATAATCTGTCACTCTTTCTCATAACTTCTTTCCTTGCTTGAGGCAATATGATAATAAAAAAAAAAACAACAAAAAACAAGAAACTCCAAGATACCCTCTCTTTTTCTATATTTTTCAATCTCACTTTTTTCTTTTAATCATTTTTTAAAACTTTTTCTGTTGTCATAAATCTTTACATTTTTTTTTCTCTCTCTCATTTTTTTATATATAATGTGCATAATGATTTTTATTTTGTTTAAATCAATTCTTGTCTATTTTGGTTAGCACAAACATCCATAAATATTTTTTCCGTAGACTGTAACCCCACCTGGTTCTGTCAGATTCATTGGAAAGACCATGTCAAGAAAAGATTCCTTTAGCAGGAAAAACTCTTCTACTGCCACTATCTTGGGAGAAAATGAACATGAACTCTTAAATGAGTTGACTCAGTAGGACCTGCTTTACAGAGTTCTTGTACTTAAATGCTACTTTTGGTAAACTCTGCTTAAGTCTATTCATAGAATATTTTTGTTTTATCATTTCCCCCAAGCAAGGCAATAAAGCAAATAAGATGCATGGGGTTACTGACAGTGAAGGAAAATGAGAAGACATTAATGTGGAGACAGAACAATAAAAGAACAGATTGCAGGAAAAGAGATGGCGATTGACATTACATTTAAATTTTTGAACATTGTATATAGTAGGATGTATGTAGGTGGTGCAGTGGATATTGGCTCAGAACAAAAAATCAAAGAGCCAAGTTTGAATTCCAGTTGAATTCGTTGCATTCACTTCTGTGCAAATACCTTTTGGAAAGGTATTAATTCGTCTCTTCTCCCTCCAGCTATGGGTTAAATAGCAAAACAGATTGGGTTCTGCAGCCTTGGTTGGCAATCAGTCTACTGCAGAAATAATGGCAACCTACTGCTGGAAAATCTTTTGCCCAGTCAGTCATGTCTCTTTCAAGACATGATCACCCAAGCGTGTATCATGTATGGCACTTAACTGATGTAGTAAAAAAGCAAGAAACCAGAAGAGAGTTCCAGTGGCAAGAAGTGCATGAAAAGAAACTATTACAATTAAAATCTAGCTATTTCAACAGTAAAGTGATGAGACCTACTTGCCAATCTAGTAGTACTCTTCTTAAATTTATACAGTTGAAATACCAAGGAGAATGGCTTGTTAAAACAACTGCCATAAAAGATATTTATAGAAAAGATAGAGAGAAGTCACATCACACTGGTGGGAAATTGAGATGAACTGAAATGCTAGATCAGGACCAACTACATTACAAACACTTCATTGGATTATGCCGAGAATCTCAAGATATACAAAGGGTGGACAAAATAATAGAAACAAATAGTAGCATAATTTGGAAAATTTGATTAAACTCTCAAAAGCTTAACCATTTTTATATTTGTTAATTAAATATTAGTAGCACTTTATTTATTTTTGCTAAAATTGTCTCTTAACGGATATTATTTAAATAAGTTCATTAGAATCGACAGGCCTGACTATTTAAGAATTTCAAGTGATCAACTTTATCCTATGGTTAAGGAACTGTTTCTGGAAGGAAATGCCATCTTTCAGGATGATAATGCACTCATTCATACTGTTAAAGTTGTAGCTAAATGGCACGAGGAACATTCTAGTGAAGTAGAACATCTTATCTGGCCACCACATTCCCCAGATCTCAACATCATTAAACATTTATGGTTCATTTTAGAAAAAGAACTGATAAGTTGATACCCGCCTCTATCATCATTGAAAGAACTGAAGGCTGTTTTAGCTGAAGAATGGATGAAAATTCCTCTGAAAACAATTCAAACTTTGAATGAGTCGATCCTATGCAGAATTCAAGATGTAATTACTGCCAAAAGCGGTTTTACCATTTATTGAAATAAATTTGCTTGAAATTTCAAGGTATTCCCATTATTTTGTCCACAGCCTGTGTAGCAGGAGCACCAGACCAGATATGGCAGCAATATCAAGTACATTTATAAATATACAAGATGGATTCTGGCAAGAAAAATTTTTAGCAAACCTAGTAATCACTTCATATCAGTAGAAAGCATAAGACTAAGGAGGTGAAATGTGTTGCTCCCTTGAAGTTTAGCATCAACTGTGTTGAAAAGACAATAATTTTATTTTGGAGGTGTTAAAATTTAAAAAAAAACAATTCTTGCCTCAGTTAACATCTGATTGGAGATCATTTTTTAAATCAGTTGCCTGTTTATTGGACTCACAGTTAAGACGGGAATAAATAATTGTATTATCAGCACAAATACCAGAGTCAGGAATTGATGACATCAGGGAAGTTGTTGATAAGAAACAACGTAAGTCATAGAATAGAGGCCCTGGAAGACCATCATATTAATGTGAAAGAATCGAGAAGAGTAGCTGACTTTGATACGATTTGTTAGATCAAGTCAAATATTTGGCCGGACTCAACATGGTCCTTCAACTTGTGAAGAAGACCGGCAACCTTATCAAATGCTTTTGAGATATCTAAAGCCACAGCTTAAGCCTTGCCAATATTATCTCAAGCCTGATAACCAATCTTATCTAAAGCATGATAGACAAATTCAGTAATAACCATTACCAATTAACCGAAAGAAGCAAAAGCCGTATTGTTTATCTAAAAGAAGGCCATGCAATGTGTAATGCCTAACCAATTCAAAGTTGATGAGAGCGTCCAGTCAGTGACTTAAATGGCATATGTGATGCATGCTTAAGCAATCATCTCTCGAAAGAGAGATGACTGACTGGGCAGATAAGGTTGCTATAATTTTCTGTGGTATACTGGTTGCCAACCAAGGCTATAGAACCTAATCTTTCCTACTATTTAACCTATAGCTGGATGAAGAAGTGTCAGATTCATACCTTTCCCAAGAGTATTTGCTCGTATGTAAATACAACAAATTCAGCTGGACCTGCACCACAACACACTTCTGAGAGCCTTTAATACTTTGCCAAAACGAGGTAAACGACCAATACGACAATAATTCAAGGGATCAGGCGGTTCATCAGAGTTCATAAAGATTGGGACTACAGAAAATGATTCATAAGAAGCTGGAAAGCAGCAAGGCATTTGCTGTTGAGTTTTGAGAGAACATGAGCCAGTTCAGAAGCACACTTCCTTAGGACAATTACAAGGATTCGTTGGTGTTGGTTAGTTTCAGTGACTTAAGCTAAAGAGTTCAATACCTGGCTATAGCAGTGGTGAACAAATAATTTAGAGAGTTGATTTAAAGGGATATAACTACATGTCAACTGGAAGTGACATTGCACATGGAATGAGAATGATATCATCCTGCAATCAAAATTAAAAGTTCACACTATTTACATTATTCGGACTATTGTCCTTATCTTTGTTGCCATTTGTACGATGTTTTGGCCATTTTATGCTCTGGCCTTCTTCAGGTGCTAGGAATTTTGAACCAAACCCTTTTTTATGATCACTGGGGTATATCATTCTCATTCCTTGTGTGAAGCCTATTTTAGTAGTCATGAGTTATCTAACCGGACTCTCTAAGTTACTTGTTCACCTTTGCTGTAACCTGGTATTGAACTCTCAACACTTTGGGTCAAGTCACTGGAACTATCCAACATCTATATCCACTGAGCCATGTGTCCTTAAGGACACATGACTCAGTGGATATAAGTGACTTGACCCAAATAGTAATAATCTATTACCCTCATTTTGATGCTATTATAACAGGGCAATAGCTTAGTGGATTCGAGCATTGATTCATAAATTTGTTGACACAGTAATTACATATTCAGTCCCTGGTGGAAACAGGATGAGTAATAACTGAGTAGTACTAAAATGACAAATTGGTTAGATGAGTTTGAATTCCAGTTGAATTCCTTGCATTCACCTCTGCACAAATACCCTTGGGAAAGGTTTAAATCTGTCTCTTCCCTCCAGTTATGGGTTAAATAATAGGACAGATTGGGTTCTATAGCTTTCGTTGGCAACCAGTCTACCACAGAAAGCAATGGCAACCTACTGCGGGATAATCTTCTGCCCAGTCAGTCATGTCTCTTTCAAGACATGATCGCCCAAAGTGATTTAACTGACTAAATAAGTAGAAGACTAGATATCCTTAGTTACAGAAAGTGGAATGAGAACAATCTATGAAACAAAGGTTCCATTCAAAGTTCCCTGAAGATTACTTTAACAAATATTTGATGAAGGCTGGAGGGCAAAATGACTGAAACGTTATGATAATAACAACAAAGATGAGGTTCTTATGTAAATAATTTGTTTTAACCTGTGAAACTTACACGGTTTTCCAATTTGAATTTTCTGACGAATCTTAATTCTTAAGTTTAAATGATTGAGAAGCTCATGGCGAGTTTTACAACAATAGAGCATCTGTAGAAATTCCTTTATCGCATCATTAAATATTTGACCTCAAAAACTTTAACAAAATATTGCAATAACAATTACGAATATGAATGCTGGTTTGTTATTTAATAAAATAAGGGGGTACAAATGAAAAATAAGGGGGTACAAATGAAAAAAGATCTGAAATTGGCATTTATTTTTCATTTCACTGAAACAGCCGTTAAAACACTTCTATCTTTTTTTTCATTGTTACTGAAACCAAATCGTCTCTTTTCCCCTCTTTCCACGCAATAGTCGATTATTTATGAAGGGTTGTGTGAATTAACTCAGGGAGGGGCAAGCACAATGAAAACAGGATTCTAATTTAAGACCTACAAAAAAAAAAGTATTGACGGAGTAGACAGCAACATCACGTGACCGCTTGCATCTTTTATAACCAATTATTATTCAGCCCGCCTAAATTAGAATTTGGTCATATGAACATCCATGAGGTTATCGAATTCATCTCTAATAGTTTCAAATCAGCTGCCATCACAAATTTTCAATGATTACTTTCTCTTTTTCGGGTTTAAAGTTACCTACGAACAATAAATAAATATGAACAATATCTGAACATCACTTAAAGAATTGAACGACTCATTATGCATGCGTTGCCAAAATACAGTTTTGCATATCTATATATGTAAAAGTAAAATATGTAATTATTATGTCATGTTCCATCATTGAATTTATTTCATATTCATTTCTGTTGTTGCTATGCAAGTCTGCATTTTCTTCTTCCATTGTCGATATCACTTTTCTTTAATTCTGTAACAGGGCCAAACTGGAAAAGGCAGGAGGAGCTAATGCGGAGGAGGAAAGAAGCTAATGAAACAATAATAACATGTTCCCACACACTTGCTGAAGTAGTTAACACCGCCACTAATTTAACCAATACTAATAGCTTTTTAGTGCTTATGCCTTAGAAGGCATTGTCAATACAACCGAAATTGTAACAAACAAAATAATAATTTAAGCAAATGAGGTGAAAGAAGAGACATTTCGATCAATGGGACAATGTTAAATTTTTATGTTTTTTTACAGTTTAGGATTTTTATTCTCTTGTATAATTGATGTGTTTTTTTTTTGTTTCTTTATTTTTTTCAATGACCCAAAAAACACGTTGAGTTTATGGGCCGACACACAAATAAATAAATAAAAATACTAAATACAAAAATACTGACAGCTTATATTTCTGGTCTCTCCTGGTAGGACATCAGGGCGTTTAAGCCGAAAGAATATTTAATTTATTATTTAATGAAAAAAAATGAATGAAAGATTTACAAATGTCATATATCTGTTCATTCGTAGGAATGCTAAAATAAAGTTCTCAGTCCGAGCCATTTTGCAAATTAAAATGTCATATTTTTTTTGTTCATAAAATTTTAAAAAATGCCTTCATTAAGGCCGCTTATTTGTCAGGCCGAATGCTTTTTTTCAACATCTCGTTGAAGATTCAATATCAGAAAGATTTTTTATTTCTTTTTTAAGTAGCAGCAATTAAAACTTTAAAAACGTTGTAGTTGTTTTGTTGCTTTTATTGAAAAAAGATTAAAGTTTTTTTTTTAACAACAAAACATTCATCACGAAATAATATTCCCTTCTTGATCGTTCCTGTTCATTTTTACCATATCGTCAAATGGTCATAGAAAGTAAAAGCGACCTAAATATTTCGACAAAGTACAAAGAAAGAAAAACTAGTGCTAAATCAATAAAAAATACTAACTACGATGTTTCACATGGAAAATAAAAATGTGAATTGTGAAGAGATCCAGCCTCAACCAGGTCATGTGTTACTATTTTTGTTTTTAAGTAGCTGCATACGTTGTGGTATCGGAACGAGAAATCGGGGGAGCCGTGTTCGAATTCTAGTTGATATTCGTTGCATTCACTTTCGCACAAATACTCTTGGGAAAGGTATTAAATCAGTCTCTTCCCTGAAATTAAATAACAGGACAAATTTGGTTCTAAAGCCTTGGTTGGCAACCAGTCTACCGCAGAAAGTAACGGCAACCTACTGCGGGATAATCTTCTCTTCTGCCAAGTCAATCATGTCTCGAAAACGACATGATCACCCAAGAATGTATCACGTATGGCACTTCTTAACTGACTGAACTACTGCACATCCATTCCATAAATTGTCACTACTAAACAAACAAAGTGGTCCATTTGTACACAAAAAATAGACTAACTTTTTGGGGGGAAATAATTTTTGTATATGAGCATAAAAGCCACGACACTTTTTAGAAAGGGGTTTATGTTCATAATGTTATGTTCATTATACCGATAAAAAAAATACCCCTGACTTTTAGAGTTGTTTATAATTGCTAAGTAAAGTTTTTAAACTTTAAAAATGTGGTAACATCCGTAATATCTGCATTTCATTTTTAATTTCCTGAAATTTTTTACTTTTTTGTTTAACTTACTTAACATAAAAATGTTAACATTTAACCGAATTTAACATATAAAATAACAATTAAGTCTAAATAACTCTATAAATAAATCTCTTTTTAAGATATTTATGCAAGCACATTCACAAAGATTTTGAGGTAAATATTTATTTACTTTAACTGAAGAATAGTAATTTTTGTTCTTTAATTTAATTAAATTTAATAAGCTCTTTTTTTGCAAAACAAAAATGTCTTTATTAAAAAAAGAACACATGAACCATGTTATCTTCATTTAAAAGAAATCTTTTTCACACAACAAACTATAAAAGAACAATAAGTTCAATAACTCTGTAAAAGTCAGGGATTGATTTTTACACTATCCATAAACATCTCTAAAATAATAAAATTAAAATAAGAACAAGATAATATTTCTTGAATCCGACAAGTGTTGCGACTTTAAGAAAGTCACAGAAATACTCTAATTTGCCAAACATTATTTATTTCCTCTCTAAAAAAATGTTTCCCTATTTTTACAAGTGGGTCCGTCTGTAAGTTGTACCAAATTGTCAATTGAAAAAATAAACAGATGGTTTTCATTTTCTTTCATTTTTTTTACAATGAAGGTCAACAAATATAAATTATAATAATCTTATTTGACCTAGAAAAAAGAACGACCTATTTCTAAAATATTCTGACAGGTTTGAACAAAAAAAAAATGATACTTCGTCGAAGTATAATAAATTAATAATTTATTTTGTTGATGAAGATGGCAACCTTGTTGATTGTAATTAAAAATTAATTATTTACTTTTAAAGCCTCGGGCTGCTTCTAAAATTTCTTCATTTGTTTTATAGGGTTTTCGTTTTAAAACAACATACCGAATAAAAAATAAATTTCTTCAGTGTTGAACTGGTGACCCCAAAAAAAGTCACAGGAGAAAAGTTAACATCTTCAACTTCTTGTGGGTAGGAATAAAAACAAAAACAAAAAATAAAAAAAAAACAAAAAACAAAGAAATATTTAAATTAATAATATTTTAAAGTATTTTTTAACAAATAAAATGGAATCATAATTAATGAGATGATAATTTGATTTATTTTTTAAGTTTGGAAAATTTTTTTAAAAAGTAGCCTTTTTTATTTTACACTGCAGTTTTTAAACTATAATTATAAATAAATTTATTTTTAAGTTCTATTTAGAATAATTATGACATGAATATTTGATTAAAACTAAAAGGCTTAATCAAGTAATTGTTGATGGTGTTTTGTTTTCTAATTTAATTTAGACAGTCATATTTTAATAAACTCTTTTCTTAAGTTAAAACCTATTTCTATTTCATAAAAATTAAATATTTGTTAAATTAAAAAAACATATAAAAATTTAAAAATATTACAAGTTAAAAGTATTTATTTTTTCTGCAACGTTTTTTTTTTAAACCAAAAACTAGTGAAAATTAATATTTACTTTATACTTTATGATAAATTTATTACAAACTATTTCAATTTTTTAATTCAATGAATAATGTGAAATTTCATGACTAAGAATTCCAACAACACATTAATTCTTTTCTCTCTTTTTCAAACTTTATTTCAAAAGTTAAACTATAATAAATTAGTTTATTTATTAATTAATTCTATTATTTTTGGTATAACATTTCTTTTACATTGTTACAAGAAGAATCTGTTTGACGACCGACTAAGTCTCTGGCAACCAACTAAAACGGTTACCAACGCTATGTTATGGATGCTGCAATGCTAGATAATGTCACTTAAAACTCATAAATATTTACTTTCATCATCGTAAATGACTGGCAGTAAAAGCATAACTTCCCCAACTAATTACTTTTTCCTCATCTACGTTTGAGGTCAGACACGTGAGCCAACCCAATATCTATTTTGTGTGTGTGTTGTATTCTTGTATACCTTGCCGACCTTGATAGTAGTAACAAACATCTTGCCTACGTGATGTTCATCGAGTCATCAATGAATGATTCTATAAACATTATACAACCAACTCCCCACTCAGGTCGACCGACCACCAAAAACAATGAAGTAAGCAGTAACTTAAGCTTAGCTAAATTCTAGCTGCTAGAGAGATTATGGATTACGAACTATGACTGCACATATGGTCCAATTCCAAAAACAAGAAGCTGTAATTTGGGGAGGTGCGATATTAATTATATTTACATTTCTTTCTCATTTTAATTTAATTTATTCATTTATTATTTTAATTTAATGGGTTGATTACCATATTCGCCCTTTTTTAACGGTCGTAAGAAATATTATTATTGGAGGTGTATTTTTGTAAGGCATTTTTACTGAGATGAAAATTCGTGTTAACTGTTATTATTAAAAATAAAATGATGTAGTAATTAATATTGACTTGTAAGTTGAATTATGTAGTAAATTTTATATGGATTTTTCGAAATCTGACATTATTTTTTATTAAAAAATTATTTTTAGTCAGTTAAAGTGTCATACGTGATACACACTTTGGGCGATCATGTCTCGAAAGAGACATGACTGACTGGGCAGAAAGTTATCCCACAGTAGGTTGCCATTGCTTTCTGCAGTTGACTAGAATAGGAAAGTTTCGGTTTTATAGCCTTGGCTGGCAGTAGACTGGTTGCCAGCCAAGGCTATAGAACCCAATTTGTCCTGTTATTTGAATCATAGATAGAGGAGGGGGGAAAGATGCATTATTATATTAAGTAATAATTAGTGGGGGATCAGTTCATTACTCTATAACAATATAAAACTGATCCTCCACTTTATGCCCAATAAAACCCTTAATCATGTTTTTAACTATTATATTCAGTCAGTGCCATACGTGATACACGCTTTGGGCGATCATGTCTCGAAAAGACATGACTGACTGAACAAAAGATTATCCTGCAGTAGCTTGCTATTGCTTTCTGCGGTAGACTGGTTGCCAGCCAAGGCTATAGAACCCAATCTTTCCTATTATTTAACTCATAACTGGAGGAAAGAGACAGATTAATACCTTTCCCAAGGGTATCTGTGCGTAAGTGAATGCAAGGAATTCAAATGAAAACTGAACTTTGCACTCTGATTTGTCGTTCCGAGTTGATATCCATTTTTTAGTAAGTAAATGTGTTTTGAGTTGTATTCCTGTGTTTTATTTTATTACAAAGAAAACAATAACATCTCTCTGCTATATTCTATTGTTACAAGAGCCATATCAGCTCATATATCTGATCTATTGGGGATGATGCTAGAAAAATATTTGATTTATTGTACCGCTCCAGTAAGTATCTGACTCCCTCTGTTATACTCTCTCTTTACAAGAGCCAAATCAGCTCATATATCTGATCTATTGGGGAAGATGCTAGAAAAATATTTGATACATTGTACTGCTCTAGTAAGTATTTGACTCCTTCTGTTATACTCTGTCTTTACAAGAGCCAAATCAGCTCATATATCTGATCTATTGGGAAAGATTCTGGAAAAATATTTAGTTCATTCCTAGAAATGATGCTACCATGTCTGTCCCTGTTGTATAATAAAATGAATAAAAAAAAATCTTTTATTGATGCTGTCTATAAAGGAGACTGAAAGTAGTGGCAACCTAAGATGCAACAATGATATATTAATGTGATAAAATGAAACGAAGCTGTGATTGGAACATCCACAAAATAAAGTGAACTGTGAATGATTTCATCTGAGTCTGAAGTATCTAGTGTTTTATGACCAACAGTAAACTCTACAAAGTTAGTGTTGTGTGTGAATGACTCATGTGCTTGTGACATTTAATATATGTATATGCAACAACTCGCACACACTCATACATAAACAGTTTGACTGCAAAATAAAATATTGGTAGAATACATTCACTTTTCACAAATCGTAGCCAGATATTGAACTCATAACTTTTGGGGTTAAATCACTAGATTCAGTCAATGCTTTTATCCACTTGATCGCCAGTGTATGAATTTTTGGAACTTTTAAAACTTAAAGTCTCAGTAACCATTTTTACCAGAGCTCATATTATAATTTGGTGCTATTATTGCCCTTTATGTTCAGTCAGTCAGTTAAGTGTCGTGTGATACACGCTTGGGCGATCATGTCTCGAAGGAGGCATGACTGACTTAGCAGATAATTATCTCACAGTAGGTTGTCATTGCTTTGTGTGGTAGACTGGTTGCTAGCCAAGGCTATAGAACCCAATCAGTCTTGCTATTTGACTCACCCCTAATCACTCTTTCTCATCACTTCCCCTATGTAACCCCCTAACCACTCTTTCTCATCACTTTCTCCAATGTAACCCCCTAACCACTCTTTCTCATCACTTTCCCCTATATATCCCTCTAACCACTCTTTTTCATCACTTTCCCCTATGTAACCCCCTAACCACTCTTTCTCATCACTTTTCCCTATGTAACCCCCTGCACAACAGTGGCAGTGAAATGCCTTGCTTGGGGTAAAATGATTAAAAAAAATAGCTAGAGTGGGAAGAGATGTATTATATTATTAAGTAGTAATTAGTGAGGGATCAGTTTATTACTTCGTAACAATATAAAACTGATCACCCACTTTATGCCCAATAAAACCCTCAATCATGTTTTCAACTATTACATTCACTCAGTCAGTCAAGTGCCATATGTGATACATGCTTGGGCAATCATGTCTCGAAAGAGACATGACTGACTGCGCAAAAGATTATCCTGCAGCAGCTTGCCATTGCTTTCTGCGGTAGACTGGTTGCCAGCCAAGGCTATAGAACCTAATCTGTCCTATTATTTCACCAATAATTGGAGGAAAGAGATGGATTAATACCTTTCCCAAGGGTATTTGTGCGTAAGTGAATGCAAGGAATTCAACTGGAATTTGAACAACGGCACCCAATCTCTCATTCCGAGTCGATATCCACTGCACCACATCACACTTTATGTTAACTTCGTAATAATATGCTAATAATAATAATAATCTCAACTCTTTTCATTTTTTCACCTGATCACCTTAATAACTATTCATATGAGAAGACGCTCCTGTTAAGTCAACAAGAAAGACAATTTACACACTTTTATTTAGAACAAATATTGTCACATGCCAGCTGACAGTTCGACTTGTCACACCTGAGTTCTCTCCCTTTGTTTATTTGCTCTTAACATTCAATACTGAGCAAATTATGAACAACTGAATGTTTATATTTGAAGAATATTTTCTGCACGTGGGTTGCATTATTTCTCCTAGAACACACACACACACAGAGTTATATAATTAATATAATGGATTTGTTTAAAAATCAAAAAAAATATTTCTGATTATGAACGCTATTTTAATGAATATATTTCTTCGATTCGTAGTAATATTAGCCATTTCCTTATAAGGAAACATTTGGCATTCATTGACTGAGCAGCCAGTGCTACTTTCAGCTGAAATTTACAAAATATTTCTCTTAAAAAAATTTTTCAGGAAAATAGGTTTCTCAAGTCCACTAACTGTCATTGCTCTTTCCTGGAGGCTTCCTTCCTAACCTTTTATTTGATGTGGTGTAGAATATCGACATCTTCATTATGTCATTATTTTCTCTTTCAGTTGAAATTTAGAAAATCTTTCTCTTCAAACAATTTTTCAGGAAAATAGGTTTCTCAAGTCCAGTAGCTGTTATCGCTCTTTCCAGTATTGATGGGGGTTTCCTTCCTAACTTTTTATTTGAAATGGTGTGAAATGTCAACATCTTGATTATGTCATTATTTTCTCTCTGAGTTATATGTGCTATCCATTTTAGTCATTGCTGATGTTGGTAGTCCTCAAGTGATGTGATTTTTGTTATTTGGTACAGTTCTTTGTGGTTTTGTAGTGCCAATTAACAATGTTCAAAGATGGATGGTCTTTGTTAAGCTCTTCAGATTTCACTTGCTTGAAGCCATTTTAACCATTGATCTCAAAAGGTTGTATACAACTGACAGTTTAGATATTTCTCAATGTGTTTGGAATGATGCATGATGTTTGTATGAAAGTCTCTATGAGACTCAAGTTTTCAGGTCAATGTTTTGGTTTTGTAGCAATTTGTGGTATTGAGAGAAACTACCTCTGGCACAGTCTATTCTATATTCAATTTCTTTTCATCTTATACTTAATTTTTTTATTACTGATCCACATGTTAAGATATTTGAAATGTTTAGTATTTGTTAATTCCATATCCTAAATTTTTATGATGGATTCAGGGTAGATGGCATCACTGATTTCATTCCAATTCCAGATCATTTAATCTAAATTTATTTATAAATGGAACTTTATCTGTATGTGTCCGTTACCTACAGACTCCAAAATGGCTGAACCGATTTTCTTGAAAATTTACACAGTTGTACTATAAGCGTCTGCGAGTGTTTTTAGCTAGGTTTTGTGTTGAGGTACCCCCGATAAATATCGAAAATCGATAATCCAAAAAATCGGGTTATAGAAGGAGTGGTCTGATTTTAATCAAATTTGATACACTCATAGACAAAGACATAAGAAATGATATTCAGAAGTTTCAAGGTTGCAGTTCTTACAATTGTGCAGAAAATCGATAAAAAAGGCAAGATGTTTGTGTGTATATCTGTTTATCTGCCTGTATGTCTGTATTTTTCAGCCCTTTTATTTTAGTTTTTGCTTCGGGTTTGGCTCTAAGTGGGTATAATTGTAGTTCTTAGTCTCAGCCATGATATCATTTACTCAGAGGACTTATTTAGCCTTCAAAATTTAGTTCACGACGAAAAAAACTTATTTGATATCGATACCAGGAAATCAAAATTTGACTTACATCCATTCATTTTTCTTTCAGTCTACGGTTTCGCTTTAACTGGAAACAACTATTGCTTTTTAGTCTTTCGTGCCAACGTCCAAAGAGTCTGAGCTCCAGGACCATGGATTAGTTTTAAAGTTTTCATTAAACCCGAGCAACGCTGGGATACACTGCTAGTATATATATATATATATATACACACACACACACACACACACTGTACGATTGGTAAATTGTCGCAATTATTTTATTATTTCAAATATTCTTTAGGCTGAGTCTGAGCTCCAGGACCATGGATTAGTTTTAAAGCTTTCATTACACCCGAGCAACGCCGGGCTATCCTGCTAGTGATTTATATTTTGGAAAGGTTTGTCCTGAGTTTTACTTCTTGAAACACTTTGTAGAGGATGTTGATTTAGAGTTCCCCGTTTATTTAAAAACAGTGAAATTAATGTCCACCATCCTTAATTATATTTATGATGATTTAGTGTATAAAAATTCAAATTAGCAGATATCGACAGTGAAAAGTTGAAATGATGAAATACATTGTATACTTTTAATTTAGTTTTGCCATATCGCAAGACGCAGAAAGCAAAACAAGGACAATACCATACATGATATATGTTTGGGTGATCATATCTCTTTTGATTCATGATTGACTAGGCAGAAGATTTTCTTGAAGTAGACTGGTTGCCAACTAAGGTTGTTTTGCTATTTAACCCATAGCTAGGGAAGTAAAGAAGAGAGAGATTCATACCATTCCCAAAAGTATTTGCGTGCAAGTGAATGTCATGAACTGGTTTGGAATTTGAGTGCTGTTCTTTGATTTTCTCATTCGAAGCCATTGTGTCTCTACAGAAGGATGCTGAGGATACCATGGACTGAACATGTGAGCAACTATGAGGTCCTGGAGAGGATGGAAATGAAAAGGAAACTAATACTTAACAACAAAAAAAGACAGCTGAAGTTCCTGGGATATTTAGTGAGGATGGAGGGCTTGGAGAATCTGATACAGGTCAGATAGAGGGAAAGAAAGATGGAAAAGCAATGCATGATGAGCCTGAGCAAATGAATGACAGAGCAGGGTTTGAGAAGAGTAACAGGAAAAAGCTTGTTAAAAGCTACTAAGGATAGGAAGATGTGGAAGGCCATGATTACCTCTGTCCTGAAGGGACATGGCACATAGAGGAAGAAGGAGATTCTATGCACCACACAGCACAACTTTGAAAGTGTCTCAGATCAACAAACAAAGGTGACCAAAAGGCACAATCTGCAATGTTATTGGCCCCGACCTGGCAACCTGGTCATTTTTCCACTCCCATAATGTAGCTTCCTAGTGCCTTTTCTATAAATACTTTCATAATAATTATTCAGATGAATTTTCCTTTGTGAAACCTAAACTTCATGAATTTAAGTGCTGTATGTGCATTGTGGTGCATTGGATATCGGCTTGGAACAAGAAATTGAGGAGCCGAGTTCGAATTCCAGTTGAATTCATTGCATTCACCTACGCACAAATATCCTTGGGAAAGGTATTGATCCGTCTATTCCTTCTAGTTATGGGTTAAATAACAGGACAGATTGGGCTCTATAGCCTTGGTCGGCAACCATCAACTGCAGAAAGCAATGGCAACCTACTGTGGGCTAACCTTCTGCCCAGTCAGTCATGTCTCTTTTGAGACATGATTGCCCAAATGTGTAAAAAAATAAAATGGCTAGATATAACCAGAAGTTCTATGCTAACAGTTTCTTCTATCAAACTTTTCCCTTGGGGAACCGCTCTTCTAGCTTCTTCTTCCCAGTCAACTTTGATATTCAAAAATTTAGATGCAATGTCAATCCTTATCTTCTCTCTCTTCTTAATAGTGATTTTTTTCTCATGTACACTAACACTCAGCAACCCCCTTGTGTTTAGGTGGCTTTATTGCCTTGATTGTGATGAATTGATTACACTCACCACCCAAAAATAACGATAGAATTTGACTCATAAAGTATCAAAGAACTGTCTAATAAATGGCAAGAAGTCATTGCAAATAATGGAAAATCTATAATTGATAAGAGAGTGATAAGAAAGGACTACAAATAAACTGCAAGAAAACCGAATGCATGGTCATCAGTAAAAGGGGAAGCCCAATATGCCAAATACAGGTCGGAGATACTAGAATCAAGCAGGTACAAAAATTTAAATACCTGGAAAGTGTTATAACCGAAGACGGAAAGTGCAACACAGAGATCCAAAGACAAATTGGCATGGCGAAAGAAGCATTCCAGAAGTTGAGTAAAGTATTAGGAAACAGGACAATTTTGCTAGAAACAAGGAAGAGAGTAAGGGATTGCTATGTGATGTCAGTTCTTCAATATGGCAGTGAATGCTGGACAATATCATTGAAGATGAACGAAAAACTTGAAGCAGTGGAAATGTGGTTCTACAGAAGGATGCTGCAAATATCATGAATTGAGCATGTGAGCAATGATGAAATTTTGGAAAGGATAGAAACACAAAGGAAATTAATACTGAGCATCAGGAAGAGACACCTGAAATTCCTGGAACATGCAATGAGGAAGGAAGGCTTGGAGAACCTGATACTAACAGACCAGATAGAGGGAAAAAGAGACAGGGGAAAGCAGCGGATAACATATTTGAAGGACCTAATCAGGTGGATGATGGAACGAGGGTTGCATGGTGTAACAGGAGAAGGTGTGCTAAGAGCCACCAGGGATAGGGAGATGTGAACCATGATTGCCTATGTCCTGAAGGGACAGGGCACATAGAAGAAGAAAAAGGAGATAATTGAATAAAATGTAATTGTACTTTATTTTTTAAAGAATGAATTCGATACACAAAAGCGGAAATTAACTATGAGTCACCCTTATAGAAATCTTGCTTATTGGCTGAGATAGTTGTATGTTTTTTTTTCCTAGAATCAGTCAAAATTCAGTTCTGTATAATTTTCAAGGCAGGTGGGCAGTCAGGTAAACCGCACTTCACCAAGTTGTACCCTACTGTTTGGAGGACTAGTATATAATTATCTGCTGACCTACTTCTGTTTGTAAATCTATTTAAATCTGTTCATACCTATTACTTACCAATTTAAAAGCATGCTCGATGATTGTAATGGACCCGCTTTCACTATCTGCATTCCAATATATAATCAGTATTTCTTTGTTGATGCACAATTTCTAGCACTACCCCCAGTCAGTGCATTCATATACTTGTAAAATTTGGGATATCTATTTTCTAGTAATACTTCCACTGATGTGACATACTTAAATGCCTTTATGGAAATTAAACTACTGCTGTTGATAAATATCAAGACACCATAAAAATGTCAGTCCTTACATTTGTGACATAAACTAAATAACACTTAGTGCAATTCTTGATTGATAGATACATTATTATCAACCCTTTGCAGGTTATATAAAGCTATAAAATATTTTTAGACTGCAATAACTTTTTTGAGCTAATAATGATTTAGTGATACAAGTCTTATTAATTAACCCATAGCTAGGGGAGTAGAGGTGGATTCATACCTATTCAGAATCTGATAAGCAAACAAAAAATTATAATGTGGATATAAAGTTGCAGGAGGGGGTGTCAATACAAGATTACAATATATAAACTGATCCCTCACTTTGTGGCCACAGTAGTTTCTATACATCCAATTTTCTATTCCCCTTCTCTCAAATAAGCCAGTACAGCCAGGCAACAATGTTATAACACAGCAGCAATTAAAGTGTTAATCTTCATTTTATAATCCAGTTGTAAAAAACTAAAGCATTATAACTTTTTAAAAAATTATCAGGGTTAATAAGATTTCAATATTAATACTTTGGATGCAAAATGCAAAACAGTTAATTCAGAAATTAAAATGTTAGTAAATGTTATACATTGCCTGCTGTTGTCAAATAATATATCACTCAATAAATCCCAGGCCTAACTAATGAAACAACTTTAAGGCAAAATTTGACTTTATTCATCAACATAGTCTCCTTTTAGGGTTATACACTGATTCCAACGCTTCTCTAACAATTCAATGCCTTTTTTGTAGAACGATTTGTTTTTGGTCTCAAAATATGCTTCAGTTTCGGATATCACTTCTTCATTGGAGCCAAATCTCTTTTCCTGGAGCATTCTTTTGATGTCTGCAAACAGACAGTAATCGCTGAGAATCAGGTGGATGTGGAAGTGCAATTTGTGTAGTTTTGCCATCATTGCAATCAACTTGTGACACGGTGCATTTTCTTGGTGAACGATCACTTTTTTTATTCTTCATTTGTGGCTGTTTTTTGGTGATTTCTTCCTTCAAATGCACTAATAATGCGAATATCATATTCGCTATTGATAGGTCTTCCTTTCTTAAGATAATCGATGAACAAAATACTTTGCGCATCCCAAAATACGGAGGCCAAAACCTTGTCTGCTGATGTTTCCATCTTTCGTTGCTTTGGATGGCTTTCACCTTCTGCTGCCCACTCAACAAACTGCTGATTTGACTCCTGAGTGAAGTAGTGGAACCATGTTTCATTTATTGTTACTTTGAACACAGCTTTCTCATTGATAAATGTTCATGCAAAATGGTGAATACTCTGCCTTCTGATATATTCAACTCCTCTGCTATGCAACTTCAATTTATGATCAGCCACTTCAAGTTTGTGGATGTTTTTGGTGTTTTCTGGGACAACTGCCAATTTTGGGTGACCTGAGCATTTAGCATCATTTGTGTCTGTACAACCACGCTTAAAGTCAGCAACTACCTCTCAACTGTTGTTTCTGACGGAGCAGAGTCCGAATTACACTTCAAGCAAAAAATATTGTTCAAGCAAAGCAATGGCTTGATAGCCATTGCTTTGCTTGAACAATATTTTTTTTTCCATTAGAAAGCAATGCTTTATCAACACATGAAATTCAGATTTTTCCATTGTTTTGAAAATTTGCAACGGTAGCTTCACTTAAATAACTGTAATTTGTAAACTAATAATCTAATTGGGCCCAAATTTTGTCACATGCTATTTGAAGTTTAGTACTTCATAAAAATCATATGGGTTTTTTATTAGTGGCACAATCTATATGTCAGAATTAGGACTAATGAGTGATGTGTTATATATATTATTTTTTATATAATTTCACCTCAAGCAAGGCAGCAAAGCCCCCAAGATGCAAGGGGTTACTGAATGTAAGTAAAACAGAAACGTTATTAAGGAGTGAAAGCAATAAAAAAACGGAATCAAAAATGCAGCAGATGTACACATTTTTAAGAGACTGTGGAATGTATTGTGTTATTACCAAATCAACATATAGTAGAATCAAATACAACCTGTCTAATGATGTAATTTTATTATATTGTGAGTTGGGGATGTCATTTATCTTGGGCTGTATGGCAGAGTATCTGATGAAAACCAAAATGGTGACACCCCTGAAAAATCATCCACAACATCTTTAGTCATTTATTCTCAGTGAATGGTAATTTCCTATTTTTCTCAAACTAGGCCAGCACAGCCAGGCAAGAATGTTATAACAAAAGTTAATATAAGCATTGAGAAAAATTGAACCTTCACACCTGCAAAAAAAAACAAAAAAAAACCAATGTCAAAAGGACAGTTTTTCCCTTGATACCACTATTGTTTTAACTACCTTCACTCCTTGTCAATGTTTATTCTTTTAAAAAGCAATTTCTATCTTGTTCACTATATCATTGTAATATGATTCAGGTATTAATGAACCCTGCCTGTATCTTACCATCAGACAACTCAAATGGTATAAGTTACAGGCAGTCTCTAATTATCTTCACTGGTATTTGTAATTAGAGAGTGTGATACGTCCCAACTTGGCAGCTCGACTCGAGCCACTTTCTCACCAGCGGGATGTGGCTTCCCTCTGTCTCATCGAAAGAGACATGACTGCCCAAGCATGTATCATGTATGGCACAACTGACTGACTGAATATAATAGTTGAAAAAATGATTAAGAATTTTATTAGGCATAAAGTGAGGGATCAGTTTTATATTGTTATGAAGTAATAAACTGATCCCCTACTAATTACTACTTAATAATATAATACATCTCTTTCCCCCTCTAGCTATGAGTCAAATAACAAAACAGATTGTGTTCTTTAGCCTTGGCTGGCAACCAGTCTACCGCAGAAAATAATGGCAACCTACTGCAGGATAATCTTCTACCCAGTCAGTCATGTCTCGATAGGGACATGATCACCCAAGCGTGTATCACATATGGCACTTAACTGCGTGTATCCCTCATGCCACTATACACTCAATTGAACAAAAAACCCACTACCACCATTCCTTCTCGGCCTACAGCCATGTGCGACACAAAAAATGGACCTGTCTAATTTTCTCTGTATAACTCCACTCTGTTAATAATAATTTAAATGTTCTATGTTCACTGAACATTAAATGTTCATCCTTTGATAATGGCTTATGTAAGCCAAAAGCTCAGACCTGATAAAAAAATCAACAATTATTGCGATTTCTTGTCGTCTTTCCATGACAAGCTAATCAGATCATACGAACGGATCTTACACAAAATAAATAGACAGAACTTGTCTATATTATTCAATGAAACCTGTATTTATATATATATATATATATATATATATACAGCCTTTGAGATTTTAAAAAGGAATCACTCAACCGGCGGTCAAGAGCAAGGGAAGATTTACTTGCCCCCAAATCATTTTACTTGACCGACTCCATTTTCTTAATAGTCACTTTATGTAAACATAGCGTGAATCGCTGACGGAAAACAAATAATGAAATTTTAAATAAATTTTGAACGTGTTAGAAAGGTTTAAAAAAATTTTTTAAAATAATAACATCAAAATTTGATCTTTCCTCATAATAATAACATAAACATTTTGATGATAAAACTTTTAACATTATGATATGCTGTTTTTTTTTTTGCCAATTAAGTAGAGGTACTTAAATTTGTAGTTTCTTTCTTCTGTTTGACTACAGCCGCCATCTCATAGATGATAAAAAGTTACAAATCTGATTTTCTCAACGATTTTCTATGAAAAAAAATTACTTGTATAATTTGTTTTCCGGCGTGTGATTGAAAGAAGTTTGCATATTTTTTCTTTCTTTCTTTCAAATGGTCGTTTTTACTTTTTTACTATATAGATGTTGAGTCAAGGATAATATTTTTCCAAATGCATTTCTAAAATCTGTGAGCATCTTTAAACTGGGTGACAGAGACATTTTGGCTCTAATCTGGAAGCATAAATTAAATGAATGTTTTCACTGACCGGGATGATAAAAGCAAGACAGAGTTCAATAATGTCACCATAGGTCATTCTAAATAATTTGTAAATTTTCAATAATATACTTGTGGGTTGTGAAAGGAATCAGATTTTTTTTATTCTATATTTAAAGGGACATGTTTCATTGCAAGATTTTTAATCAACAGCGAAAGAGTAAAGCAATACACTTTAATTGCCCAATTAAGTTTTAATCAACCGAGTCGATCGGATGAGTGAAATCTTAAAGGCTGTATATATATATATATATATATATATATATATATATATATATAGGAAAAACTGCTAAAAAGTTTTAAGCTGTCACTTTCTGTGTCACGTAATATAAACAATTTCTCTCCACGAACACTCTCACAAAATACGTTTCTAATTTAAATTTTAAAATCATTTGTTTCTGATGAAGGACCGAGGATGATCTGAAATATAAAATATAATAATAGAAATAAACAAATACTGTCAAAAAAATACATTTTTAAACTTACAACTTTTTAGCAGTTTTTCCTATACATATTAAGACAGTATATGTGGATCATCACTATGTTATATATATATATATATATATTTTTTATAAGCGTTTCCCCCTGAGCAAGGCATGTCACTGCCACTACTGCGCAGGGGGCTACATAGAGTGGAGAAAGGATGATTAAATATAAGAAATGTCAGAGGGTGGGTGATAGGCGGGTAGGAATACCGAGAATGGTTAAATATAGGAAATGTCAGAGGGTGGGTGATAGGCGGGTAAGGATACCGAGAATGAGGGTTCGGTAGATGAGAGTGTTATGAGAATAATTGGGAGTTAGGGTGATAGGAGGTGTCTATTGATCCTACATTTAAACACCTGGAGATTGTAGCTGTTGGGAAAGCAGACTTGTGGAAGGGAGTTCCACAGGCAAGAAGCGTGAGAAAAGAAGCTGTTGGAGTAGAATTTACGGTTACATCTTATCTGTTTAACTGTAAAAGGGTGGGACCTAGCTGCTAATGTAGTATCTCATGTAAATTTGTGCTTAGGCGGCACCAGTGATCTAAGCTCATTGGAGCAGAAGCCATGAAAGTACTTGTAGAAGAGGCACAAGGAAGCCACATCACGCCGGTGAGAGAGTGGCTGCAGCCGGTCTGCCAAGTCAGTATCAACCACGTTACAGATCCTCCTTTGTATTTTGTCAAGAAGCCCAAGGAGAGCAGCAGGGGCACCCGACCAGATATGGCAGCAATATTCAATACACAGGCGGATGGTAGATTTGTCTATGTGCAGAATAGATTCAGGTGGGAAAAACTTCCAGGCCCTGCACAGAGAGCCGACTTTCATAGCAGCAGATTTGGCAATGGATTTGATATAGTCATTCCATTTGAGGTCCGCCGAAAGTGTAAGGCCAAGGAGGTGTAGTATTTTACTCTCTGGGAGGCTAGCCTGTCCCATGCTAATGGGAGGTAGATGCGATTGTCTATGGTGGTTAGTTGATAACAGCTTCGTTTTAGAAGCATTGAAAGTTACTAGCCATTTCTTACCCCAGGCCACGACGGATTGGAGGTCCTTTTCAAGTGCAGCAGCGAGGTTCGCTTTGTCGTCCACACCTGGTTTTTGATCGATGCGAGAGTAGATTGTTGTGTCATCGGTATACATGCCAACTTGGGATCTAATGGCGTCGGGGAGATCATTAATGTAGATCAGAAAGAGCGTGGGATCTAGGATAGAACCTTGAGGGTAGATATACATAAAATGGTATTTGTTTAAAAATTCAATTGAAGTATCTAACCCTGCTCCCTGATGAGTGATAAGTTCTGGGAAACAAAGTTGGGGTATGTTTTTTAGCTCTTTCATTTTCTTTGGAGTATTACAAACGAAAATTAATGTTTTTGAAACCTATTTACAGAAAACATTTTTTGATTTTTAATGAACGTGCATCTGAAAACTTGTGAGAGAAGCTCTTTGGTTATTTTTCATGAATTTTCATTTGAGTTTATTGAAATGTCTTTTCAATTTTGGACTTATTTTCACTTTTGTTCAGTTAGATTTTTTTTCGGGAACTTGTGTCATTAAGAAATGAGTGCATCAAAAAACAAGCAAGTTTTTCAAAAATTAAGAGCAATTCCTTAAGTTGGCCATCTGGAACATTCTAGAGAAACTAATTGGAAAATGTATGACATGCTGTCACAAAGATACGTATTACACAATATCGGTCATAATTTGTGTGGCTAACTGTGACAAGATGAGCAACAATGATTTACAAAGACTTATGTTTCAAACGAGAATACTACATTACGATATTTCATTCCTCGAAAGGTACAAATCTGACAAAGCACAAGTGCAACGTCTGAACTACAACACAACACTATCTAGTTATTGCTCAGGATATAACAAAATTACATACAAGTTTCGAAAAGATGCATTTCACAGAGATACGCTAAGGTAACAAGTGACAACAAGGGCATGTTACAACATCGAAATTTTAAAAAAAGGCACAACATATTTACACAAATGTCACAAGATTGCATTTAAACAAAGTGCAGGTTAACTGTTATATACGTTACAGTCATGGAAAACTCCAGCATCAAATTTAGAGATGTTTAAACATCATTAACATCTGACATGTTATGGTTTTAATCCACTGTACCTGAAGAACAATGTAAGAAAATTATAGATGATTAAGAATAAACTGTGATAGATAGATAGATAGATAGATAGATAGATAGATAAAGAACAGGTAAAGATAGATAGATAGATAGATAGATAGATAGATAGATAGGTAGATAGATAGATAAAGAACAGGTAGAGATAGATAGATAGATAAAGA
The DNA here is from genome assembly GCA_037127315.1 of Ascarosepion bandense. Classification (NCBI taxonomy): domain Eukaryota; kingdom Metazoa; phylum Mollusca; class Cephalopoda; order Sepiida; family Sepiidae; genus Ascarosepion; species Ascarosepion bandense. Next base: position 3,771,086 of record JBBBDQ010001079.1, read on the forward strand.
ACAGGTAGAGATAGATAGATAGATAAAGAACAGGTAGAGATAGATAGATAGATAAAGAACAGGTAGAGATAGATAGATAGATAGATAAAGAACAGGTAGAGATAGATAGATAGATAAAGAACAGGTAGAGATAGATAGATAGATAAAGAACAGGTAGAGATAGATAGATAGATAAAGAACAGGTAGAGATAGATAGATAGATAGATAGATAGATAAAGAACAGGTAGAGATGGATAGATAGATAGATAGATAAAGAACAGGTAGAGATGGATAGATAGATAGATAAAGAACAGGTAGAGATGGATAGATAGATAGATAAAGAACAGGTAGAGATGGATAGATAGATAGATAAAGAACAGGTAGAGATGGATAGATAGATAAAGAACAGGTAGAGATGGATAGATAGATAAAGAACAGGTAGAGATGGATAGATAGATAGATAAAGAACAAGTAGAGATGGATAGATAGATAGATAAAGAACAAGGTAGAGATGGATAGATAGATAGATAAAGAACAGGTAGAGATGGATAGATAGATAGATAAAGAACAGGTAGAGATGGATAGATAGATAGATAAAGAACAGGTAGAGATGGATAGATAGATAGATAAAGAACAGGTAGAGATAGATAGATAGATAGATAAAGAACAGGTTGAGATAGATAGATAGATAGATAGATAGACAAAGAATAGTTTGAGATAGATAGATATGAACAGAATGAGATAGATAGATATATAGATAGATCAGTCAGTTAAGTGCCATACGTGAAACACGCTTCGGCGATCATATCTCGAAAGAGACATGACTGACTGGGCAGAAGATTATCCCGCAGTAGGTTGGCATTGCTTTCTGCGGTAGATTGGTTGCCAGCCAAGGCTATAGAACCCAATCTGTCCTGTTATTTAACCCATAACTGGAAGGAAGAGACAAATTAATACCTTTCCCAAGGGTATTTGCGCGTAAGTGAATGCAATGAATATAGATAGATAGATAAAAAACAGGTTGAGATAGATAGATAAATAGATATGAACAGACCCAGATAGATAGGTAGATAGATAGATAACTTATGATATATGTAAATAAATTCCACTAAATTATCACAACCAAATTCTTTATGAGTGAAAACTGAAATTAAGAAAATAACATTGAATCTTTTTATTTTAATTGTTTAATATATATATATATATATATATATATATATATATATATATACACACACACATCGGTATAGATGTCCAGTCTGTAAACAACGAGGATAATCCAACAAGATCAACTTAATATAAAATATTAAAATATTATCCAGAGCAATATGATATTTATAAAGAAAAACTCAACACGTTATTTAGACTGGTTATAAATTATAATTCAATTCAATTGGCTAAATTAGCTCATTTCATCAGACCATACAATATTCGTTCCATTATGGAATAAATACTGTGTGGTTTGATGAAATGAGCTAATTTAGCTCATTGAAATGAATTATAATTAATAACCAATATATATATATATATATATATATATATGTATATATATATATAGAGAGAGAGAGAGAGAGAGACAGAGAGAGAGAGAGAATTTTCAAAATTCAAAGGTGTCGGATGTACATTTCGACATAGGATCTCTAATAGAGATTCTAGTCACCTGTTTTTTTCAAATGGGAAGGCCCTGGGGTAGAGTGTGCAGGGGTTTTAGGTTAACAACGGTCACAAAGTAGAAAAGAACAGAGCTGGTAGTTGCGGGGTTACAGGGTGTTGAAACGGTATATTTAGGAAGGAGAGGAATAGGAGTTCATATTTTATAAAGATAGACAACTAAATGAGTTAAATTACTTTTTTAAGGTTAAGATTTTGGGCTGTTTGAAGAGGTGTATTTAGGCGAGAAGGAATGGGCTTCAGTATAAGATTTTAAAAGAATTTTATTTAAGTTTATTTGATTAAACCTTTTAGGTAGAAGCAAGCTAAATGTCAATTACAGGAAGTTATCAGTTTAAAAATTATTAGAGAAAAAATATTAGAGAAAAAAAAATATTAGAGAAAAAAAAATATTAGAAAGAAAAAAATAATATATACACATATATGTGTTAACCAAGGAAAAAGGGGTTTAGTAAAAGAATCCATATTTTCTAAAGATAGGCAATTAAAGGAGCTTGGGATAGGAAGGTAGGGGGGTTAAAATACTTTTTAAGGTTAACGTTAGGGTAAAATTAAGATTAAAACTTAAACTGAATCCTTTTAATTTATATTCTAACATCTAGTCAACAGGGATTTAAATTCTAAATTTAAGTATTCGAAAAATTTGCCTTGTGGCGGCACTTACTGATGAATTCCCTCCTAAGATTCTGTAGCCGGTGTTGGTGGGGGTATTTTAATATTGAAATTTTTTCCAGTAAACATAGACAGCACCTATCATGAAAATTCCTCGGAATACGGGCTGAACCTATCAGTTTCCAGCTAATTTCAGGATCCAGCCCTTCCTCTTTCATTTTCCAGAATGCCCGCGAAAGGGCTGTCTGGTACCTCTGACTGGGGTTCGAAAAGGAGTACCTGTGGTTATACAGTCTTTGTTTAAAAGGGCCGGTGGACATACCGATATAGGTCTGGAAGTTGTTTTTTTTTTGTTAGATGGAGAAATGCAGGCTTCATAAATCACCTGGGTGGATTTGCATTTTCCCTCCACCGGGCAGGCATCCACAGAATTACAGCTGCATTTGTTTAGAATTCCGGACCTAGATTCAGCATTGCGCAAGTTCTTCAGAATACTCTGATTATGGGAACTAATGAGGCTGTCCATATTCGGGGTGCAAGAATAACTAATTTTAAGTGTGTACCTATTAAAAATCTTCCGTAGAGGGTTACTGTTATTAAAACTTTTGTCTATTAACTTGAGGAAATATTTACCAATATTGATGTTAGTTAGCTTACAATAAGGGGGGTTAAACCAAATTATCTTTCTTTTTCTACAGTTTCCTTTATTTTTATTTTTGGATGATTTGGAGTCTATTGTAGGTTTATTATATGTTAACTTGTTCTTATATCCGCTTTTTTGAAGGGCCTTATTGTAAATATTTTTACTTGCGTTGAAAGTTTTAATGTTGGATGATAATTGGTTGATTCTATTATTCACTATATTGGGTATCTGTTTAATATTTTTGGGGTGGTTGGATGAAATATTAATATAAGTGGGGGAACTATTTTCTTTTGAGAAATGGTTGGTAGGATCCATCATTTAAGTTAAGGGTGATGTCTAGATAGTTTACAATTTTAAGATTAGAGGTGACTTTGACTTTAAAACCGAGGTACTTCAGGGCTCTAATTATTTTTTTGTGTATCCTATTTGTGTAGGGCCCATTGAAATTAGGGATAATTAATCCATTGTCCTGATATAGGCCTAATTGTTTTGGGTCTAAAAATCTGCTTAGAATATCTAAAAAGTAAATTCCCACAAGATCTGCCACCTGGGCTGAATCATATGCTCCTATAAGGACATCAAAAACCTCTCCCGGGCCTTTTGTCCATATGGAATCATCAAAGGTGAGAATGGATTTTCTGGCCACAAAGATAATTTCGTAGTCCCTATCCGAAATGTTCACGTAATTTTTAGCAAATCTTAAACAACTCTCAAGATGTCGAAATGTACATCCGACACCTTTGAATTTTGAAAATTTTCTCTAAATTATATTGGCTCTGTATTCTTAATACATTGAGCTCTCTGCCTGCATCACTTTCTAATGTTAAAAATTTTTTAATATTGATTAGGATCAGGTTCTTGGAATTTACCTTCCTACTCTTCCACTTCGGATTAAAGAAAAACAAAATTATATATATATATATATATATATATATATATATATATAATGTTAAATTGTAATGATGCTTAGTACCAAAATTTCTGTTTTTTCAGTTGTTTACTGGTAGAAAGGCTTTTTTAGGCAAGCAGAGTTTTTGTCATAAAGTGCTCGATATCAAAGCAGAAAAAAAATCCCTGAAGAACGTAGACATTACAATAATGCTTTCATGAAACTTGAAAGTCTCCATATTAATATAATATATATATTAGTCTTATTTATCTTACATTTCATTGCATGATGAAGTGATAATAAACTAGTACCAAAACACAATGGCTCTTGTGTTGCAATCAACTACGTTTTATTATAAACACTTATAATAAAAATATTACTATAATATATATATATATATATTGACATTAAAAAGAATAAGACCAATTTTGTCATCCATCATTAGAAGATGAACAATTGTAAAAGGAAAAAGAGAAAAATAGAAACAAACACTGCCGACCTTGCTCAACAGAGCCAAAATGAGGGATTATATGTTGCAAATTTACATGAGAGTAGTCAAAGAAATTGATAAAGACAGAAGATAATTTCTTAATTTCTTTAACTACTTTCATGTACATTTGCAACATATAATCCCTTGTTTTGACTGTCGAGTGAGGACAAAACCAGTCAGCTGTGTTTGTTTTTTATTTTTCACTTCCCCTTTTTACAATTGTTTGTCCTCTAATTATGAATAACAAAATTAGTCTCATTCTTTTTAATGCCATTATAGAATTTTGTACCCCCAACAAAATTATGAAATATATTTCTAAAGAGTTAATGGATCTGTTTTTATAAATTGAACAGATTTTATCACTTTAAATATTATTTTTAGTGGATACCCATAGTAGACGCTCCGTTTATTTAATAAAGAGTATATTTATTTATGATGAGAAGGATTTTGCTTAAAGGCATGACACTATTCAGCCTTGCTTGATCAGCAAAATTTCTTTGTAGCTGGGTCAATTAAAGCACATAGGATCTCATAAACAATTCCCTCTGCTCAGGCAGAAGCAGGTTCGAACCCTGCTGGAGAGTATGGATTTCTTTTTAATAAGATTTCTTGAATATTCAGGCCAGTAGATTAAAATAAATTGAGATATATGGTTTAATAATTAAATGCAGCATCTATTCAAACATGAGTATCCACTAGAAATGATGTTTAATGTGATAAAATACATATGTGTGTATGTAAATCTATGTTACGTGTTAATAAATTCAGTTCAACTACCTAAACAACTCTTTGATGAGGGGGTAAGCTCTTTGAAACCTGAAATCAGGCAGGTAAGTTTTGAACTTTCTGTTTTATTTATTTAATATATATATATATGTCGTACCTGTTAATAAATACAGTTGAACTAACTTAACTCCATGATGCGAAGATAACCTCTGTGAAACATGAAGTAGGGAAGATCCATTTTATCTGTTTACTATATATATATATATATATAGAGTTAAATTGGTTAATGTTTACTGCAAGGTTGTTTTCTTTTCAGTGGTTTTACTGATAAAATGTATTTTGGCAAGTAGGTTTTTATCGTAAAGTGCTCAAAACCAGGGTAGAGACAGAGCATTAATAAGTAAAAAGAGTTTGTCTCTTTAACTGAGCAGATTCATACCAACTTTAAAGTGAGAACATCATAATGGTGTCCTCATGAAACTTTGAAGTTGGCATGAATCTGCTCAGTTAAAAAGACAAACTCTTTGCACTTTATCTAAGTATGCATGCGTGTATTATATTTTATCAGTTAATAAATTCAGTTGAACGATATAATGCAACTTTTTCATCAGAAATCAGGAAATTATGTTTCTAACATTCTATTTTAAATCTTCACTATATATATATATGTATTCTTCATTTGTAAACGAGTTATTACGTGACCTACGTTTCTACCATGTGGTGTCTTCAGGTGATTTGCAATAACATCATAAATTATTGCAAATCACCTGAAAACACCACTCATGGTAGAAACCTAGGTTGTGTAATAACTTGTTTACAAATTAAGAATATTCAAAAGTTCTAGAATATAATTGTATTGAACACTTTTTAATACAAATGTGTACTGGTCTAATTTTATCATGACCAAAAACTAAGTAATTAAACAGTCAATATATATACATGCGTGTACACACACACTATATAAGTATAGGGTACGTATAGATGGAATAATATTCCGTATCCAAAGAAACACTATTCTTAAAAAAGTGCTCAATACAAAGTAGAGCTGATAATATATATATATATATATATATATATATATATATATTGGATAAAGAAATAGGGTTGTTCCAATGAGAGAAATTGGTATAGAATAAAAAGTGTGAGAAGCCGTGAACGTTTTCTTTAAAATGTATATTTATTATTTTTGTAATTATACAAGTTATGATACATTAAGTGTCCATAGCATTCTGGACACTTAATGTATCATAACTTGTATAATATATATATATATATATATATATGCCATGCTATTTGTTAATAAATATAGTTGAACTATCTAACTCTATCCCTCTAGAAAACCTCTGTAAAACATGAAGTCAGGTGATACATTTTATTATTCTATTTCATACTTATTTACATAAATAAATGTTTTTTAATCTTATCTACAGAAAGAGAAAAAGTTGTTTTTTTTTTAACTTTTAATGCATATGTATCTGAAAACTTGTGTAAGTAACTCTTGTATTTTTGAATTTATTGAAAGTTTGAACTCGTGTACACTTCTTTCGTTCAGCTGTTATTTTTTTTAATCTTATTTTTAAACTGTAGGTTGTGCTTGCAGTTTTTATATATATATATATATGTATATGACTTGTACTTTGTGAATTTATTGTACTCCGTTTTGCTTTCATGAAAGACCAACATTAGCATAGATTTCCCCCCAAATATCTGAAATAGCATTAAGTGAAAAAAAGCAGGTTATTGAGTGTCTCTAGACCTTTCCAATAACCATCTCTCTGTCTTCCTTATTGTCAAAGGTTGAGGTCTACTGTGGTGGATGTGATAAGCTTGAAACATGACAATATACTTGACATGTTTTTCTGTCACATTGTTCTTTGCGGATAATCAAAATATCCTGTAAATCTGCCCTCAGATGACATGGCCTTTTAAAATTAAAGTCAAACTTTCCTTCAGTTATAATAAAAAATGAATGCAAGGTTATTCTACAGGTCTGAGAATGTTAACGTATTTTCCCATATAAATTAATCATGAGTGATTCTACAGTTGACTCCATTTTGGTTTTTAAAAAGGGTTCATAGAAACGCTCCACATTCAGAGCGATGGGAGAAAATTGAATCGTTTTTTTTTTTTTGCACCAGTTGAATTCCTTGCATTCACTTACGCACAAATGCCCTTGGGAAAGGTATAAATCCATTTCTTCCCTCCAGTTATGGGTTAAGTAATAGGACAAATTAAATTCTATAGCCTTGGCTAGCAACCAGTCTACCGCAGAAAGCAATGGCAACCTACTGCGGGATAATCTTCTGCCCAGTCAGTCATTTCTCGAAAGAGACATGATCACCCAAAGTGTGTATCACATATGGTACTTAACTAACTGATTGAATATATTAGTTGAAAACATGATTAAAACTTCTACTGGGCGTAAAGTGGGGGATCAGTTTTATATTGCTATGAAGTAATAAACTGATTTCTCACTAATTACTACCTAATAATATAATACATCTCTTTCCCCTCTAGCTGTGAGTCAAATAACAGAACAGATTGGGTTCTATAGCCTTGGCTAGCAACCAGTCTACCGCAGAAAGCAATGGCAACCTACTGCGGGATAATCTTCTGCCCAGTCAGTCATGTCTCTTTCGAGACATGATCGCCCAAAGCATGTATCACGTATGGCACTTAACTGACTGGCAGAATATAATAGTTGAAAACATTATTAAGGCTTCTACTGGGCATAAAGTGGGTGATCAGTTTATTACTTCATAAAAATATAAAACTAATCCCCCACTAATTGCTACTTAATAATATAATTCATCTCTTCCCCCTCTGGCTATGAGTCAAATAACAGGACAGGTTGGGTTCTATAGCCTTGGATGGCAACTAGTCTACTGCAGACATGATCGCCTAATCATGTATCACATATGACACCTGGACTGACTGACTGACTGACTGACTGACTGACTGACTGGCAAATATAAAATTTGCCACTTAGCTGATTTAAGTTATATCCAGCACCCTAACTCAATAATTTCAGAGACAAACTTTTTTTTTTAATCTTTTGGGTCACTCATCAGGAGGTTTCAGCTATTTTCTCAATGAGAAGACAGAACTATTAAAAAAAGTCTTGTCTATAAAACTCTGGAGTAGAGGTGCCGAATAAAACATCAAACAGCTAAGTTGAAAATTTTCTATTTGTATAAAGCCTGTTAATGGTCTATCTCTGGTATCAAGCACTTTATTACAAAGACTACTTGCCATAAATGTCTTTTCTCCCAGATTTCCATTGAGTTTTGCTTTACACTATCTTTTTTACTGCTACTGAAATATATATATATATATATATATATATATATATTTGGGTATTTAAGCAGCAAATTTTCTTTTAAACATGTCAGATTAAATAAATTGCAAACATTATGTCTGCTTATTTTTAATAAAATCTGTTCATACTTACGGAAAATCTTTTCTGTATTATTATTGAAAGGTGTCAGAAATGAGCTGTAACATTGACAGATGTTATTATCATTCATTTCTCAATAATTTTTACAGTAATTTTTAGTAACACAGTTTTGTGGTTATTTTTTGTCACCATAACTCACACCCCTGAAGATGATCTCTGAAAGAGGTTGAAAGTAGTTGGGTATCTTGAGAAATGAATGATAACAACATCTGTCAACGTTACAGCTCATTTCTGACATCTTAATACATGAAAAATTTTCCATGAGTATTAACGAATTTCATTAAAAATAAGCAGACATTTTATATCAATGTTGAAATAAAACACTTGAAAATACCAAAAGGTTGAAACCAAGGTTGTGTAATCAACTGGCTTCCAAATGAAAATATTTAAAAGCTCTACAGTATATACTTATTGAGCACTTTTTCATCTGACCAATAACTGGTTAATAATAATTTTATATATATATATATATATATATATATATATATGATAAAATAAATAAAGAAAAAAGTAGGAAATGTGTCTTAATCTAACAATTTTCATTTATACTGAAGCTTCTTCAGAAATCTGTTTAAAGACAAGAGATGAAAAATTAAAAAAAACGAGACAGTATACTGGAATGATGTTTGAGGTTTGATTCTTATTGTTCAGATATGTGTCACATATAATGAAGCAATAGACAATTATTTTAAATGTAAGTGTATGTAGGTATGTATGTATAGGAACACATGTCTGTTCATATGTATGTCTGCATGTTAATGCACGTGTCAAGTGTATCATGTTTACAAACTCAAAGTCACGTAAATAGAGATACTCGTCAAAATTACACAAACTTCCTAATACTGCCTTCCAACAATCTTTCAGCTGAACTCACAAACAGATTAGATATTCCAAACACTAGAATCATTACTACCATCTCCAAGACTATTTGTGATATAATCAGGATGAAAAGAGATACTAAACACCAATTCAAATACTGGGATTTGTCAAATAAACCAGATCAATTGGTGGCTTCTTATAAGTTGTTAGGGGTCACAGTTCAAATCCTGCCGACAGACACACATTTTCATAACGAAATCTATTATAAAAAAATCAAGCTGGTAGAAATAAATATATAAATATATTGTTTGATTAAAAGCAGAATATCTACTCAAATACGAGTATTGATGAAAAATAATGTTCAAACAAATAAATTTTATATATATATATATAAATCACCAGAAGGCACTAGATGGTAGAAACCTGAATTGCATAATATAACTTGCTTACAAATGAAATATATATATATATATAGAGAGAGAGAGAGAGAGAGCTATAGAATTATAAATACATGTGTGTCTATATATAAATGCAAAAATGTGTACAGAGGGGAGACATCGTTTAATATATGTGTATTTCTGTCCATATGTGTGTGTGTGTTTATATATATATATATATATATATATATATATATATATATATATCTGTCTGGATGTGTGTTGTGGTGCAGTGGATATCGGCTCAAAACGAGAAATCAGTGAGCCAAGTTTGAACTCTAATTGAATTCTTTGCATTCACTTACGCACAAATACCCTTGGGGAAGGTATTTATCCATCTCTTCAATCCAGTTATGGGTAAAGAACAAGATGGATTGGGTTCTATAGCCTTGGATGGCAATCAGTCTACTGCAGAAAGTAATGGCAACCTACTGGGGGATAATCTTCTGCCCAGTTAGTCAAGACATGATCACCCAAGAATGTATCACATATGGCACTGACTGACTGATGTTTGTCTCTCTCTCTCTCTCTATATATATATATATATATATATAAAACAAATGCAACAAATAAATTTAAATAAATATGTCGCTTAATACCAATTTTGTAAATTTCTGTATAATTTTGTAATAATATTTTGGTTGCATTTGTTTCAATTAGGATATGATCTTCAGCAGTTATTGATGTTTCTAAAAGAAACTAAGAGAACATTTAATTAGAAAGCTTAATTTGGATTTTGGTTACCATGATATTAGGTTGTCCTAAAAGTTCGTAAACACTTGCAAAAAATTGAAATTTTACTCGCAAAAACAACAAAAATTATTGCTCAAAATAAAGACCATCATTTTCTAAGGCTTTCTGCTATCGATCTACAAGCTTTCGGATCTGGTCAAAGTACCATTCAGCTGGCTTTGAATCAAAGAATTCTTGACACACATCCTCAACTTCATCAAATGAGTCGAATCACGTCCCTTCAGAAAGTGTTGCATTGAGCGGAAAAGGCCGTAATCTGATGGAGCACAGTCAGGACTGTAGGCTGGATGTGACAGAGCCTCAACGCCATCAAGCTCTTCAAACCTGTCTTTGGTCTTTGGTGGTGTGTGGCTTGGCATAGTCCTGCTGCAACAAAGTGCGCTTTCGGTTGATCAGAGCCGGGTACTTTTGCTTCAACTTTTCGTAGACCCACTCAAGTTGCTGACAGTAAAGTTCGGCACTGATGGCATGACCATTCGGAACAAACTCAAAATGCACAATTCCTTCAAAGTTCTACCAAACACACAACATGACTTTCTTGCTGAATCGATCTTGTTTTGAAATCGACGGTGTCTCTTGCCATTTCTGGACCCATCACTTGTCTCGATTGTGCTGGACCAGATAGACCCATTTCGCAAGTGTTTACGAACTTTTGGGACAACCTCATATTTTCTGTGGTTGAGTGGTAAAACACAAGATCTAATGGTGGCATCTCCTCGGTATATGGGAGTATGCATGTTCGAATCCTGCCGGAAGATATATATTTTCCAAACAAGATTTCTCAAATATTTAGACCAGTGGATAATTAAAATGCACTGTTTAATTATAGATAAAAACACAACATCTTCTCAAATATGAGTATCCATTAAAAATGATGTTCAAACAAATAGATTTATATAAATATGTCGGTTAATATCAAATTCACAAATTTTCATTATATATATATATATATATATATAGACACACATGTATTTATAATTCTATAGCTCTCTCTCTCTCTCTATATATATATATATATTTCTTTTGTAAGCAAGTTATATTATGCAATTCAGGTTTCTACCATCTAGTGCCTTCTGGCGATTTATATATATATATATATATAAAATTTATTTGTTTGAACATTATTTTTCATCGATACTCGTATTTGAGTAGATATTCTGCTTTTAATCAAACAATATATTTATATACTTATTTCTACCGGCTTGATTTTTTTATGATAGATTTCGTTATGAAAATGTGTGTCTGTCGGCAGGATTCGAACTGTGACCCCTAACAACTTACAAGAAGCCACCAATTGATCTGGTGTGTCTTAGACTGCTTGACCATGAATGATTCCACAGTCGAATCAAATTTAAATCAAGCCTTATATACACAACTTTTTAGATTTCTCATAAATAACCACCTCAGCTCTGAAATGTAAACAAATGTAAACAGGCCATGTTACGAAAAGTTCCGAAGATTAGCAAAATGTAATTAACACATGATATATTCAATTTATTTGTTTAAACATTATTTTTAATCGATACTTGTATATGAGTTCATATTCATTTTTTAATTAAACAGCATATTATATATATATATATATATTTTTACCGGCCTGATTATGTACAAACTATATTGTTACGAAAATGTGTCATTCGGCAGGATTCATGGTTGAACAGTTTAAGATGCACTAGATCAATTGGTGGCTTCCTCTCTATTGTTAGGGGTTGCAGGTCTGAATCCATTTCATTAATTCCCAGAACTTTTCGTATATATATATATATATATATATATATATATATATATATATATATTTATATATCTGTTTGTGTGTATATATATTTATACATTTATATATCTGTTTGTGTATATATATATATATATACATTTATATATGTTTGTGTGTATATATATATACATTTATATATATGTGTATATATATATACATTTATATATGTTTGTATATATATATACATTTATATATTTGTTTATTTATATATATATATATATATACATTTATATATATGTGTATATATATATATATATACATTTATATATGTTTGTGTATATATATATATACATTTATATATGTTTGTGTGTATATAGATATATATATATATATATATATATATATACATTTATATATGTTTGTGTGTATATATATATACACATTTATATATCTGTTTGTGTATATATATATATACACCAAGTATTGTTGGAATAATATTACTTGTCAAAAGAAACACTATTTTTAAGAAAGTGCTCAAAACAAAAGTAGAGCTAATAATATTATTAATTTATGAATATATATATATATATATATATATATATATATATATATATATATGTATGTATACACACACACACACACACACACACACACACATATATATATATATATATATATATATATATATCTGTTTGTGTGTGTGTATATATATATATATATAATTCTCAATATTAATTCAGTTCAATATATTCTCTCTATATGTAATATTCTATATTTTACAGAAATAGTTTTGTTCTGAAAATTAGTAATTTAATATAATATATACAAATAAATTTTTAAAAAATTATTATATCCAGTACATAAAAATTAAATATTATATTTCTGAATATTATTTTATTTATTTCTTTATATTACTTTAATAAATATTTCAATATATGAATAACACATAAAAATTGTATAATATAATACATACAAATTAATTCAATGAAAGATTTTACCAGCAAAAACTTATTACATTTAAATTTATTTATTTCTAAAAAAAAAACAGTTTGCTACAAACATGACACTTGTATACATTATTTTGTAACAAATTTAAATGGAAATGTATTTTGCTTTATCTTAGTCACTTACACTAACATCCAAGTTTTTCTCACACACATATTTAAAAAATCATCCTCTGACACATGTATTATCACGCACACATACATATAAATGGACAAGTTCCTATACATACACGTACATTTAAAATTATCTTCTATTGCTTTATTACATGTGACATGTATCTGACTAATAAGAATCAAACTCCAAACAACATTCCAGTTTACAGTCTCTTTGTTTTTTAACAAAGATTTCATCTCTTGTCTTTAAACAGAATCTCTGAAGAAGCTTGAAACATGTTAGAACAAGACATATTTCCTCCTTTTTTCATTATTTATTCTTTCATCTTGTTGGATTTCAATTCATATATTTAACTTGTGTGTGTGTTTATTGATTGAAAAGTTAAAAAAATTTTTATATATTATTATTTGTATGTAAAACCTTTTCCAATATATTTAAATACACAACCACTTCAGTGAAATGAAATCAAGTTTAAATTAGGTTGGTAGCCCACACGTATTTGGTCTAGGGACATTGCTCAAACTACCTTGACAATTCCTTTTCAGAGGACACTTCAGGTGCTAGATAATACCTCAGTGGTTCAAGCTAACATAAAAATTTAACACCCCAGTGCCAGTAAACCTTAACCCTGGGTAACTTTTGTGATGCATGTATCTAAAACTGTTCATGATGTGCATCATCAGGTGGATTTATAGGATTTGCATGTAAAACTGACAAAAATCATGAGCAAACAATTGAAGAAATTAAATTAAGGAATATTAAATTGATAAATTCACAAAGAAAATTAAAACAAAGAATTAAAAACATTTTCAGTTTTAAATAATTGTACTGATAAAAAAATAATTCAAATAACAACAAACTTTGCTAAATTCAATTTTGCATAAAGAAATACTGAAAAGAAATAAAGAAAAACTGATTTTGATATCAGAACAAACAATTTTAATTCAAGGAAAAAAAAAACATTTAATAAAACTGATATTTTCTTTTCAGTTTTCAAGGCAAAAAAGAACATGACAATATCAAAAAGCATTATCATATAGCACAAATAAAAAAGCAATGAAACAATGTTTACAAAGAGAAAGCAGTTTCATAATCATGAGTTTGATCCTCACTGGGAACTTTATGCTTTGCAAAGATGAGTAAATATCATCAATAATGTAGTTCTATTATCAGTGGATGCTTCATTCCTGTGGTCTTGTGCCAGAATAAAATTGAATAACAAAATAGAAATAATTATCATTTTCTTTTAAACAACATTACCAACGATAATAGTTTTAACAATGGTGGTGCTTATAAGAATTATTAATTGTAGTTACAATTATAATCATAATAATGCTGCTGTGCGTTATTACTACAATAATATATCATGAATATAATATATAATACTTTTTACAGAAATTAACGAAGATTAACGAAACTGGTTATAAACAACCGACAATTTGAAATGATTTGTTTGAACATTATTTTTGATCGATACTTGTATTTAATTAGATTTTCTGTTTATAATCAGACTTATTATATATTTATTTCTACCGGCCTGATTATTTACGATAATAATCATGTTAAGGAAATTAACGAAGTTTAACGAAACTCATTATAAACAACCGACAGTTTGAAATGATTTGTTTGAACATTATTTTTGATCGATACTTGCATTTAAGTAGATATTCTGTTTATAATCAAACAGTATTATATATTTATTTCTACCGGCCTGATTATTTACGATAATAATCATGTCACGGAAATTAATGAAGATTAACAAAACATGGTTATAAACAACCGACAATTTGAAATGATTTGTTTGAACATTATTTTTTTTTATCGATACTCGTATTTAAGTATATATTCTGTTTTATAATCAAACAGTATATATATTTATTCCTACCGGCCTGATTATCTATGATAAATTTTTATTACAAAAATGTGTGTCATTCATCAGAATTTGAGCCTGTGACCCCTATCCACATAGAGGAAGCCACTATGTGATCTGGTGTACCTTAGACCTCTCTGAAATCCAAATTGATTTTAAAAAGGTCAATAAGATTTTTGAAAATAGATTATTTGTTTTTAAATTTTTTCTGTGAGATGTACACACAAATGAAAATCCCTGTCGACCAAATGGGCTGATAGTTATTCTAAAAACAATTAAAATCTCAGTAGATTCAAATGTATCAAAAGGACTCACTTGGTACCACAGTGACTTCAAAGAAACACTGCCAACCTTCTCCTCACAACTGCCAAAGATGCAGACAACAAAGATACCGGCTGCTATTTAACTGTTTTTTTACTCTTCTTCTGAACATACAGGAATAAATAGCTTCTTTATCAGCATATATTCTACCTTTCGTATATGTAACTATTTATAGAAACATTTTAGCACGCCATATACCATTGTGCAAATTAATAGAAACAAAACAAATAATGTCTTCCAAGAATCTTTCATGGTTTCCCTGATTACACACTGTTGTGGAGTAATTTTCACATTGAAACTTATAATCGGGCTATGTCGGCAAGATGATAAAATCCACTAGGATGCAAGGGGTTACTGAGAGTGAAAGAAACAGAGGGGACAATAAAAGAACAGGTTCCAAGGAGACACAAGACAATGACTGACATTGCATTTACATTTTTGAAGATCATAGTCACCAGGAAAGCTTGAAAAGAATTACACAAATATGAAGTACGAAAGAAGAAACTATTAGCATGGAACTTATCGTTACAACTAGCAATTTCAACTGTGAAAATATGACACTTAGCTAACAATTTTTTATTGTGCTTAAATTGGTAATGTCAAACTAGTAAAGAGGTAAATTCACCACAACAATTACCATGAAAATATTAATAGTAAAGGCACAGCAGAGTTATGTTATAGCAGAAGGAAAGAGAGCGAACCAGTTACAGGGGGTGTCAGAGAAAGGGCGAGAGAAGGATGGGAACGACAGTTACAAAGGTAGAGAGAAAGGAAAAGAACAAGGTATCTGGGGAGATGTAGAAAGGACTGGAGTCAAGTGGATAAGAGATGGGTATTGACATTGCATTTAAATTCCTGAAGGTTGTAACTGTCAGGAGAGCAAGTATATGGAAGGGAGTTCCACAGGTGGGAAGTGTGAGAAAAGAAGCTGATGGAGTAGAATTGTCAGCTGCATTTGGTTGATCTAAATGTAAATGGGTGCGGCCTTGTTGCCAGTCTGGTTTCACAAATAAATTCTTGTGGCATGGGCACCAGTGACTTAAGTTCGTTGGAGCAGAAGCCATGAAAATATTTGTAGAATAAACAGAGGGAAGCCACATCCCGCCGGTGAGAAAGTGGACAGAGTCGAGCTGCCAAGTCGAGACTGATCACATAACAGGTTCTTCCTTGGAGCCTGTTGAAAACACTGAGATGAACAGCAGGGGTGCCTGACCATATATGACAGCAGTATTCTATACACAGAAGGATGATTGATTTGTATATGTGCAAGATGAATTCAGGCAGAAAAAACTTCCTGGCCCGACACAGTGACCCAACCTTCCTAGCAGTGGATTTAGCTGTTGACTCAATGTAAAGATTCCACTTGAGGTCGGAAGATAGGGTAAGGCTGAGTAGGCGCAGTATATTGCTTTCAGGGAGACTCGCTTGTTCCATGCTTATGGGGGGCAGGAGAGAAAGTCACTAAGATGGTGTGGTTTACTGAGAATAAAAGAATGCAAAAACAATAATTACAGTATAACCCGGATATAAGACAAACCCGGATATAAGATAGGTTTTATCTGGACCCAAATTAGAGCCTGTGGTAATGTACATAAAATAGACCAAAACCGGATATAAGAGAATTCTTATTCAGTCCCCGACAACTCTCTTATATCAGGGTTAGACTGTATTAAGGAAATAAGTCAATAAAAGATCAGGATTAACAAAGACAGATGATGATGATTGGCGTTGTATTTAAATTTCTGAAGTTGACTGAAAAGCAAGAAATTGGTAGAGAGTTCCATAAGTGAGAAGTCTAAGAAGAGAGTGTTAGCAAAGAACTTCTGGATACATCTAGCCATTTCAACTGTAAAATGGTCAGACCAATTAACATGAAGATGTTTATTTACATTATTTCCATTGTTCATCTGTTGTCCTCTTTGTTGCCATATTTACAACATTTTGGTGATTATACACTTTGATCTTCTTCAGGTACATGAAGAACATGCTTATTTACAAATGTCATTCCTTATGACATTGATGTTTTTATTTTAATCATTTCACCCTAAGAAAGATAATAAAGTCACTAAGGCACAAAATAAAAAATATATTATTAAGTAGAGAGGACAATAAAGGAACAAGAATTAAGAAGATACAAGATTGATAATTATTGATGTTGCATTTAAATTTTTCAAGATCAAATGTGACTGGGAAACCAGAAAAGAATTCCACAAATGAGAAATGCAATGGAAGAAACTGTTAGCATAGAACTTACAGTTACATCAAACCATTTCTCCTGCAGAAATGATGTGACCTAGCTGCCAATCTAGTACTGTGCTTAAATTCATAAAGTCTACGTACCGAAGAGTAGAGCTCATCAGAACAATTACCATGAAAGTATTTATAGAAAAGGCACAGGGAAGCTATGTTTCAGTGGTGAAAAAGTGACCTAAGCCAAGATGTCAGGCCAGGACCAATAACACTGCAAATTTTTCTTTGAATTCTATCAAGAATCTCTAAAAATATATCACCAAACAAGATGTGGCAGCAATATTCAAAGCAAGGACAAATGGTAGACATTTAAATATGTAAGATAGATTCTGGCAAGAAAAATTGTCTCACATGATACAATGAACCCACTTTCCTAGCTGCAGATGGTACTAAGACAATTGCGTACCAGATACTTGCATTCCTAGACAAATGCATCTCTCAATAATTGTGTACCTCAGATAATTTTTGAAGACTTTTAGGGCAATAACCATAAATTTTTAAAAAAGCATCAGTTGTAATCACAAATTTTTAAAAAAGGAAATAATTTTTTTTTAAATTACAAGTTTATTTTTGTTTTAAATGCAATGACAGATTAACAGTGATTAAAAAAATAAACTACATGACCAAGTGGATGAAAGCACTGGTTGGATTCAGTGGTTTGACCAAAAGAGTTGTGAGTTCAATATATAGCTACAGCAGTGAACAAAAAAACTTAAAGAGTTGAGTTAATTATAAATGAGTGGGAGTGGAAGTGATGTGACTCATAGAACAATTTATCACAGTGATCAAAATAAATATTTCAGTCCAAAAATTTGAATCACCTGAAGAAGCTTAGGCTGAAACATTGTGAATACAGCAATAAAGTTGACAACAACAATCTGAGCAATGTAAATAGTGAAAATAATTAGAATACCACATCTCAAAAATATAGACAAATATGAAAATATTTATAGAAGTCTGTTTATTTTATTAGGCTTATTTCCAAGTTGGATAGCTCTGTCTGCCTTGAAAAAAAAAAAAAACTTAAATTATGAGAAATGAAAGCAGGATAGACCATGTTATGCTAATATTCTCTATTCACCAAGAGCTTACCTGTTTTGAAAATCAGTTTTTAAAATCCTCACTATACCTTAGCTCAAATGCTGACCTCGACAGGCTCCAAAGGAGAATCAGTAATGTGATAGGTACTGACTTGGCAGTTCGACTCCAGCCACTTTCTCACCGATGAGATGTAGCTTCCCTCTGTCTGTTCTACAAATATTTTCATGGCTTTTGCTCCGACGAATCACTGGTGTCCCTTCCACAGGAGTTTACTCATGCAGCCAGACTGGCAACTGGGTCCCACCCATTCACAGTTAGATCAACCAAATACAGTCGACAATTCTACTCCAGCAGCTTCTTTTCTCGCACTTCCCGCCTGTGGAACTCGCTTCCATATTCTTGCTTTCCTGATGGCTACAACCCCCAGGAATTTAAATGTAATGTCAATACCCGTCTCTTAACCACTTGACACCAGTTCTTTCTACATCACCCTGTATATCTTTTCCTTTCTCTCTACCTTTGCAACTGTCATCACACTTGTATTCCCATCCTTCTCTTGCTCCTTTCTCTGACACCTCTTGTAACTGGTTCGTCTTTTTCTCTTTACTCTCCTCCTATCTAATCTTTTTCTCGTGTAGCCCCCTGCGTATCAGTGGTGCTACTGCCTTGCTTGGAGTGAAATGATTAAAAAAAAAATCACTATCAGAGGAAGAAATATGTCTTTCTCATCCAGACATGATGCTCTACGTTGGATATTATTTTTAGTAAGCGCAGCCTTGTAGGTCCCTACCAAGTCAACCGAGAAGGTGCAACATAACCTCAAGTGACATAACATGTAACAAGAAAACTAACAAAAAAACTAACTTTGCCTGAAGCATGAGGCAAGTCAATGTGGGAACATAAATTTCATCAAAAGTAAAAAAAAACAAAAACAAAATTGAGTCTTGCTTGGAGAAAGAAATATGACTATGTTTAGCAAAGCCTGGAATTTAAGCTCTTAAAAAAAGAAATTAGCTACAGGAAAAATGTGCAGAAAGTTGTATCAGCAAACTGAGTTTAAATTCCAGTCCAGTTGATTGTATTCACTTCTGCACTAATGCCCTTGGGAAAGGTATGAATGTATCTCTTCTTCCCCAATTAAACTTTAAAAAAAAAAAAAGAATGGGATCTTTAGCACTGGATAGTGATCAGTCTCAGAAAATAATAATTCTAGACTCCAAATGGGAAACCACACCAATATTTTTCCCAAAAGTCAGAGGTTAAAGGAAGTTGTGGAGAGCTATATTCTTCTATGTTCTTTCAATACATAGCATTAAAAAATATGAGTAAAATGGTAGGCTAGATTGGGTTTTTTAACCTTGTTTGGGTTCCCCATCTAAAAGAAGGTGAATTTCAAATTCTCTCTGTGCATTGAATATTGCTGCCATATGTGGTCTGGTGCTCCTGTTATATATCTCGAGATTCTCAACAAAATCAAAAGAAACATCTGAAATCTTGTTACGAGGATGCATTTATATATAATAATAATAATAATGTCTAAAAATTTGTTTAAGGGATTCTATTGAGTCCTACGTGTTGTTACAAAAAAGTTTTAATTCAGAAAGTAGTTCTAAAAATAAGGAAATTAAAAATAGAACATTTGGAAGATGCCTGAATGTTCTAGTAAAATCTAGAGAGTTTTAAAAGTTCTAGAAATATGCAAATTAGACATTAGTCCCTATAAAAATAGGTTTTGGGAAGTGAGTAGTTAGTTGATAACTGGATGGGCTGACCTTATCAGCTCCGGTTTTGATTCAAGGATTTATATCCAACTGAAAGAATCTCATAGAAACGTCCGGTCAACTAAAACCTAAAAGAGAACCTCACAGAACTATCTGGGTAAATATATATTTTTGCCTCTTTCATTAACCAAGCTAATAATTATTCTTTATATACTCATTTGAGGATTTCCAAAAAGTATAGCACTTAACTTCCTCGCCAACTTAACTGGATAAATATACTGAACTTACCTTCCCCTTCTCTCCTCGTAACACTTCACTGGGAAGTAGTAAACTATACATTTTCTATTTGAATGCAAAACTGTATATTTGTAAATGTCTTTATTAAATGTTTTTGTAAATTAAATATTTGTCTGTATTTTAACTCTGAGTTTTGGCCAATCATTTTCCTTTTTTTCTTTTGTTACACCTAACATGTAACAATGTTACCAGTCCTGACCTGACATCTCAACTTCAGTCAATTTCCCACTGCTGTGACATGGTTTCCTTTCATCTTTTCTATAAATGTTTCCATGGCAATTGTTCGAATGAAGTTTCCTTCATGGAAACTAATTAGGATTTCATAGACACTTACTGCATACTATTGTGGTTGCTTTAGCAAGAATAATAAATAAGAATGTTTTGTTTTGGTGTATGCAATATTGTAGTTTGTTTGGGTCAGTGTTTGTGGCTAGCAAAGTTTAAGATAATATAGATTGAAATCCAGCCTTCCCACATCTCACTATTTTGACTTTGTGCCACATTTTTGTATTATACAAAATATTACTTCATGTCTTACAGTGATATGGTTTTCGCTATTTGGTATATACAAGGGTCATTCAATAAGTAAGGTGAATTTTTTGGTATAAGGACTTCTAATACAGATAGAAGTTTACTTTCTTTTTAATTTTTTTCCTTTACTTCTTTTTCAAAGGGATTTAATTTTTTTTACAGATTAAAAAAAAACTTTGAAAGTTTTGGAGATTAACAAATATGGCCGACCAAGAAACATGTTCCAGGATTGAATAGAGGTCAGTTACCAAGTTTTTGGTTGCTGAAGGGTGCAAACAAGTTGAAATTCATAGGAGAATGTCAACTGTGTATGGTGCCACATGTTTCAGCAAAAACATGTCTACAAGTGGGCTAAATTGTTTAAAGAAGCATGGAGCAGTGTTGAGGATGAAGACAGGCCTGGAAGGCCTACAGAAGTGAGGTCTCCTGAGGTGATCAAATCAGTCAATGACCTCATTCAGTCTGACAGAAGGGTAACAGTGGATGACATTGCAAGGACTTTGAGTCTGTCTGTTGGGACAGCACACACAGTTGTCCATGATGACCTTGCCTACTCAAAAGCCTCACACAGCAGCCCAAATGGTGCAGACCATCAACGAGCTGGGCTGGGAACTGCTCCCTCATCTTTCTTACAGCCCAGACCTTTCCCCTTCAGACTTTCACCTGTTTGGCCCCTTGAAAGTGTTCATGAGAGGCACGAAGTTTGAAAGTGATGAAGTCAAAAGTGCTGTGAGCGATTGGCTGAGACATGAGTCCAAACATTTTTATGCTGAGGGAATACAGAAGCTTGTGCACAGATGGGAAAAGTGTGTGACACTGCTAGGAGACTGTTGAAAAATAAAAAAAAGTAAGCTTCTATCTGTATTAGAAGTCCTTATACCGAAAAATTCACCTTATTTATTGAATGACCCTCGTAGAAGTCCTGATACCGAAAAACCCACCTTATTTATTGAATGACCCTCGTAGAAGTCCTTACACCAAAAACTTCACCTTATTTATTGAATGACCCTCGTAGAAGTCCTTACACCAAAAACTTCACCTTATTTATTGAATGACCCTCGTAGAAGTCCTTATACCAAAATATTTACCTTATTTTTTGAATGAACCTCGTAGAAGTCCTTATACCGAAAAATTCACCTTATTTATTGAATGAACCTCGTAGAAGTCCTTATACCGAAAAGGTCACCTTATTTATTGAATGACCCTCATAGAAGTCCTTATACCAAAAAATTCACCTTATTTATTGAATGACCCTCATAAATATCCTTATACCAAAAAATTCACCTTATTCATTAATGACCCTCGTAGAAGATAAAGGATGAAGGACATACAAGATTAACATTTAAAATGAAAGACATTTTGGATCAATAATGAAGACAGGAATGTGTATGTGTGTTGTGGTGCAGTGGATATTGGCTTAGAATGAAAAATCAGACAGCCGAGTCTGATTCCAAGGTGAATTTGTGGCATTCACTTATGTGCAAATACACTTAAGAAAAGTATTAATCCATCTCTTCTCCCTCTAGCTATGGGTGAAATAGCAGAATAGATTGGGTTCTGTAGCCTTGGTTGACAACCAGTCTACTGCAGAAAGTAATAGCAACCTACTGTGGGAAAGTCTTTGTTCAAGCATGTATCACATATGGCACTTAACTGACTAAATGAAGACAGATGTTTTGAATAAATACTTAAGATGGGAGATGGTTCAGATCAAGATAAGAAATGCGTTGAAAAACTTGGTTACCTAAGTAACTTATAATTAAGTATGTTTCGGTGTCTCACTGTTGGATAATCATTAGCTAGTCTGATTTATTATGACTAATAGTGAGTTTGATGCTAACTGGGTGCCCCAATTGTTGGTTTTGTGCCAAACTGTTTATTTGTTTTTATTAACAGTACTGTGCAAAAGTATTAGGACAAGAACTATTTTATCTTTAATGAGGCATCAAAATAAAGTTTAAAATCACCCCCTGTCCTAACACTTTTGCACACTACTGATAGGGTGTAAAAGTGTTAGGACAGGGGTGATTTTCCTAAAAACCTCACTGAAATTCAAATACAGGGTGAAAAGCCAAGTAAATTGCTAATAAATATTGATTATTTAAAACTAGGTGTAAAAGAAATGTATTAAAAAGAAGTTATATTTAATTTTTCCTATTTTCTATTAAACAACTTATTTTGATACTACTCTATTGAACATCTATGGGATATTTTGGATAAAAAAAAATTGATAAATCTAATGTTACTTTATAAGACACACTTTAGGAACAAATACAAGCTGCTTGGCAAGAGATACCATTAGATACATTGAAGAAGCTTGTGATGTCAATGCCTGACGGAATGAAGGATGTGATCAAAGCAAAAGGCGATTATACTAAGTATTAAATTTATTTTGTAACAAGTATTTTTTCTTGTTAAAGCATTTGTTGAGTAAATCCACTAAAATTACTTTAATTAAATTGTTTATTTTCTGTCAATATGCCTAATAAAAGATAAAATAGTTCTAGAATTTAAGTGCAGTACTAGATTGGCAGCTAGATCACATCATTTCTGCAGGAGAAATGGTTTGATGTAACTGTAAGTTCTATGCTAACAGTTTCTTCTGTTGCATTTCTCATTTGTGGAATTCTCTTCTGGTTTCCCAGTCACATTTGATTTTCAAAAATTTAAATACAACATCAATTGTTATCAATCTTGTACTGTCTTAATTCTTGTTTCTTTATTGTCCTCTCTACTTAATAATATATTTTTCTCGTATTCTCTCATACTCAGTAACCCCTGTTGTGCCTTAGTGACTTTATTATCTTGCTTAGGGTGAAATGATTAAAATAAAAAACATCAATGTCATAAGGAATGACATTTGTAAATAAGCATGCTATTTCTAAATAAGTGTTATGGTGAAACACACCTATTCCTCAGATAATGGACTCTCCCTCCTATATTAATGTTATGGGGAAACACACCTATTCCTCAGATAATGGACTCTCCCTCCTATATTAATGTTATGGGGAAACACACCTATTCCTCAGATAATGGACTCTCCCTCCTATATTAATGTTATGGGGAAACACACCTATTCCTCAGATAATGGACCCTCCCTCCCTATATTAATGTTATGGGGAAACACACCTATTCCTCAGATAATGGACTCTCCCTCCTATATTAATGTTATGGGGAAACACACCTATTTCCTCAGATAATGGACTCTCCCTCCTATATTAATGTTATGGAGGGGAAACACACCTATTCCTCAGATAATGGACTCTCCCTCCTATATTAATGTTATGGGGAAACACACCTATTCCTCAGATAATGGACTCTCCCTCCTATATTAATGTAATGGGGAAACACACCTATTCCTCAGATAATGGACCCTCCCTCCTATATTAATGTTATGGGGAAACACACCTATTCCTCAGATAATGGACTCTCCCTCCTATATTAATGTTATGGTGAAACACACCTATTCCTCAGATAATGGACTCTCCCTCCTATATTAATGTTCTGGGGAAACACACCTATTCCTCAGATAATGGACTCTCCCTCCTATATTAATGTTATGGTGAAACACACCTATTCCTCAGATAATGGACTCTCCCTCCTATATTAATGTTCTGGGGAAACACACCTATTCCTCAGATAATGGACTCTCCCTCCTATATTAATAAGAGTTAACAGGAAGTTAACGGAGAAAGTATTTGGAAAGTTCATAAGGGTTTTTAAAAGTTCTTTAGAGTTCTTGGAAGTGCTAGAGAGAGTTCTATTGGAGTTCAGTAGAGCAACTAGGCAGTTGATATTAGTCGGCAGTTAGCCGAATACTGAGGAGTCAGCTTTCAGTGAAAGATTACCAAGTTCCTAATATTTTGGGTGCGTTAAGTCGATTAGCAACTGACATAGCACGATTATAACTTTCAGTGCGAAAACTACTCCACAACAATAAGCCTCATACATTTGGCCTTGTGCCACATTTAAGCTACGATTAGTAAATCATTTTGGGCACTTTGAGATAGTGTAATAATTAGAAAGTTGTTTCACTAAATCAAGCAAATAGTGAGTTTGATCTTCACTGGGTGCCCCATAATTTGGCCTTGTGACATATCTAAACAGCACTTAGAAAATCACATCTTGTAAAAAAAAAACAAACTAGTAGCAGATAACTCTGTAAACGTTAGGGTTTGATTTGACACTGTTTTTTACTTTTATCAACATGACCTCATCTAAATAAACAAACAAAAAAGATCAATATTTTTTATCCTGACAAATATCACATCTTGAAAAAGGTCTAAAGAATAGAATGCTCATCCAAAAAAATAATTCCCTAATTTTTATTACTGGACCAGCTTTTTTTTCACACAATGAACAACATATTTTATTGCCTTCTTTATGTGGCATGTTCCTTCAGGATGTGAGCGATCATAGCTCTCCACCTCTTCCTGCCTTTTGTAGCTCTTAATAAATTCTCTCTTTTTGTTATTTCTCCCAAACCCTGGTCTGCCATCCATCTGCTCAAGCTCATCATGTATTTTACGTGCTGCTTTCCTCTGTCTCTCAATCTGTCATGTGAGTATCAAATTTTCCAAGCCCTCCTTCCTCAATACATGCCCCAGAAATTTCAGCTTCCTTATGTTAATTATAAGTTTCCTTTTTGTTGCTCACATATTCAGTCCATGGTATGCTCAGTATCTTTCTGTAGAACCACGTTTCTGTTGTTTTAGGTCTGTTCTCCGTCTTTGAGGAGGTTGTTGAGAATTTGCTGTTATACAAAGGGAAAGATATCACATAACAGTTTAGCACTCCTTTCTTTGTTTCCAACGAGCAGTACCATAAACTAAGACTTTTTAAAATAATATTTTCTTTTTTTCTTAGTTACTTTTGATATTTTACCAATAACTTTTTTACTTTAACGACATGTTCCTTATGGATGTCAGTAATCATTATTCTAGAGTGGTGTGGCATTGTGCTTAGGGGTTAAAAATGAACAGTTGATTTACCCATGGCAGGAATATTAATGGAGGGGGATAGTGGTGAGGAAAAATATGGGTAATTTTAATAAAAACAAGATGAGGAATTTATTTACTAATTTACACACTTGAAGTTGCATCAGCAGTTTGTTTCAGGAAAATAAATCAAAATATTTAAAAATCTGTAGTTTCAATTGTCATGAAGAACAAATGTTCAGTGATTTGATAAATTATTGTAAGGACACAAAAGGTGCTTATCTCCCATTAGTCAAGGTAAGTAATTTGGTCAAAGGATAGCCACTCTGTGACGTCACTCATTATAGTGAGGCTTACGACCATATCACGTTGAATACACCGGTTCTCGCTCGATCACCAAAGTTAAGCAACATTGAGCCTGGTCAGTACTTGGATGGGTGACCACTTGGGAATACCAGGTGCTGTAAGCATATAGTGACAGATGTGCGTTGTTGTGCAGTGGATATGGGCTCGGAAAGAGAAATCGGTGAGCCGAGTTCAAATTCCAGTTGAATACCCTGCATTCATTGAAGCACTGGTACCCTTGAGAAAAATATCAATCCGTTCCTTCCCTCCAGTTATGAGTTAAATAACAAAGTAGGACTTGGGGACCCTCCCCTTAAAAACAAATCGCAATGAATCTTGATACTCGAAAAGAAAAAAGTATTACTAGACACAAAACTTATATAAAAACAACAATAAACTGTTGAAAGAAAAAGGTATTACCAGCAATAAAAAAAAAAAAATTTAGTTAGCAATAAATGATCTGCCGAGATTGATTTGCCATAAAAACAAAACAACCAACCAATCAATCATTATAGTGACCCAAGCATTAGTCATTTGGACAGTTGCAAACAGCAACTGAATGAGAAAGTTGTTCCTGTCTCACTAGACCAAAGGCCTATCAGGGTTAGGCTAAATCTGCCTTTCTCTGCAGTTTGCAGGCATACCCCACTGGTATATAGAGAGACCCTTCCTTATCCCATGGGGATATAGATGAATCTGGCCCCTCTAGTTCTGAAATCAGAACAACGGCTTTTCCAGACAACAAGAAACTCCAAAATATATGTAAGACCTTCCTTTTTGGTCCTCCTTATTCTTTTGCTTTACATTTACCCTGCTAGAATATAGATGACTCATGCCTTACCCAACAGGGATATAGACAAATCCAGTCCATCTAATTCCTAAATCATATAAATGGCTTTTTCAGACAACAAGAAACTCCAAAATATATGTAAGACCTTCCTTTTTGGTCCTCCTTATTCCTTTGCTTTACATTTACCCTGCTAGAATATAGATGACTCATGCCTTACCCCACAGGGATATAGACAAATCCAGTCCTTCTAATTCCTAAATCATATAAATGGCTTTTTCAGACGACAAGAAACTCCAAAATATATGTAAGACCTTCCTTTTTGGTCCTCCTTATTCTTTTGCTTTACATTTACCCTGCTAGAATATAGATGACTCATGCCTTACCCAACAGGGATATAGACAAATCCAGTCCTTCTAATTCCTAAATCATATAAATGGCTTTTTCAGACGACAAGAAACTCCAAAATATATGTAAGACCTTCCTTTTTGGTCCTCCTTATTCTTTTGCTTTACATTTACCCTACTAGAATATAGATGACTCATGCCTTACCCAACAGGGATATAGACAAATCCAGTCCTTCTAATTCTGAAATCAGAACAATGGCTTTTCCAGAACAGAAGTAACTCCAAACTAAATGTAAGACTTTTCCTTTTGTTCCTTCTCATACTTTGCTTTGCATTAGATATAAGTGATATGTATTTTTCCATGTATGGACACTTGTATATATGGATAATTCTGTATATGTCATAGTATATAAGTCTCTCTGAGAACAAAACATTGCAAGTGTTCATTCTTTTGTTCTCCTTTCAGCCCTTACGATTACATTGGTGACCAACACGCAATTTATTTACCTGACCCATGTGGGAAAATAGATTTTGCTTCTATAATATTCAAAATGTTTAAAACAAAGCTGAGATTCTTTGTTGTTCACAGAAGGGATATACAGGTTTTTTTGTTTAATCATTTCACCCTAAGCAAGGCATTTTACTGTTACTGTTGTGCGGGAGGTTACATAGGGGAGAGTGATGAAAAAGAGGGGTTAGTTATAGGAAATGTCAGGAGGAGGAGGGGAATAGACGGATGAGAATATCAAGAATGGGGGTGGAGTAGATGGAAAAAAGAGCTTGAGAGAATGGATGCGATTTAGTGAGATAGGAGATGACTATTGACTTTACATTTAAATTCCTGGAGATTGTAGCTGTCGGGGAAGCAAGTATATGGAAAGGAATTTCACAGGTGAGGAAGTGCTTGAAAAAAAGCTGTTAGAGTAGAAATTGCGATGACATTTTATTGGTTTCACTCTAAAAGGGTGGGACCTAGCTGCTAATCTAGTAGCTCGTGTAAATTCATACCTAGGGGGCACCAGTGAGCTAAGTCCATTGGAGCAGAAGCTGTGAACGTATTCCTATTTAAAAGCTGATGAAGAGAGTTTAAAAGACTTAGCTTTCTTCGATTGTTAAAAGAAAGTTCTTTGAAGTGCCATGTGTTTGATTAAGGCTGATAAAATAATTAGGGAGTGATTTAACACTGGCAAAAATTTCAAGCTGGAGAGGTGAACATAAACAAAACCTTTCACATGACTTCAGACATTCCTTCTTTGTTAATTTTTTCCTCATTTTATATAAAATTGATTTTATATAGTCTCACTATTTTCTTTTCTTTCTTTTTCTAGGCTCAATTGCTAATTTCCATGAAGACAAGGTTTTCAGTGGTCCAGAAGCAATTTCACGTAGGTTCATGAATTTTTCTTCTTTTTCTTAGCTTGCCAGCCAATCTCTGTAAAGTCAGTGTTTTCATTTGCCCAAAGAAAATTTCACATAGGCTTGTGAAGGTCTAGCCATCTTTTTCTTCAGCTCCCTTGAATTTGAAGTGAGTGGCTAAAGAGAGTTGTTAATTTGTTCTCAACAATTTTGAACTGAACCCTTTATTTAATCTACTGGGTAGATTGTTCTTATTTCATTGTTGATATCACTGGATATCTTTTTTATTTTTTTTTAATAATCATATTGCCCCAAGCAAGGCATTTTACTGCCACTGTTTTGCAGGGGGTTACATAGGAGGAAAGTTATGAGAAAGAGTGACAGATTGGGGTGTCAGGAAGTGGGTGAGAGAAGGATGAGATTACTGATGAGAGTGGAGTGGATGGAGAAAAGAGCAGGAGAGAGAGGATGCAAGTTAGTGAGACAGGAGATGACTATTGACTTTACATTTAAATGCTTGGAGATGGTCGCTGTCGAGAAAGCAAGTAAACGGAAGGGAATTCCACAGGCGGGAAATGCAAGAAAAGAAGCTGATGGAGTAGAATTTACGTTTACAATTTATTGGTTTCACAGTAAAAGGGTGGGACCTAGTTGCTAATCTTATGGCTTGAGTAAATTTAGATATAGGAGGCACCAGTGAGCTAAGTTCTTGGAGCAGAAGCCGTGAAAGTATTTGTAGAAGAGACACAAGGAAGCCACATTGCGTATCCTAGCTGCCAAGTCGGGATCTATTACTTTACAGATTCTCTGTTGGATTTTGTCAAGGACACCTAGGTGGATAGCAGAAGCACACGACCAGATATGGCAGCAGTACTCAATGCACGGGCGGATGATAGATTTATATATAATTGCAGGATTGTTTCAGGCGGAAAAAATTTCCTGGCCCTACACAGAGAACTGACTTTCTTAGTAGTAGATTTAGCTATGGATTCTATATAATCATTCCACTTGAGGTCTGTTATGAGTGTTAAGCCGAGGAGATGCAGTGTTTTGCTTTCAGGGAGACGAGCCTGATCCATGCTAATCTCACCTTATTCTTCTTTAGTATTGCTTAATTATTGCTCATCTAGTTTCTGTGCCTAGGATCAAATTACGCTGAAAATACTGGTTCTTTTTCATCACTAAGGTTTAAGAAGTATTAAGCCTTCCCTTCAACAGATTCTTGTCTGGGTACCCTCTCTGACCGAGGATAGACTTTTGGCAAACTCTAAGGTTTGATGAACTCTTTTTTTGTTAATTAATTTTTTCCTCATTTTATATTAAAAAAAAATATTTTGCTATAGTCTTCCTATTTCATTTTCTTTCTTTTTCTTGGTCCAGTGGCTAATTTCTATGAAGATAAGGTTTCCATTGGTCCAAAGAAAATTTCACATAGGCTCGAATTTCTTTCCATCTTTTTTCTCAGCACACCCAAACTGGAAGGCCGTGAGTAAAGGGAGTTATTATTTCATATTCACTACAGTTCTCTAGACTTCTTTTCTTTTTTTTTTTTATCATTTATGAATTTCCATTAAAGCAATTGTAATGGTTACTCATTTCTTTTTACACAGTTTTGAATGACTGACATCCAAGGCTAGAGTGCCTAATCTGCACTGCTATTTAATTTATAGATGGAAAAAGTATAGTTATGCCTTACCCAAGGGCACTAATGCAAAATGAACAAAAATATGTCAAATTCCTTTTAAAAAAATTAATGTAATTTTCTATTTGAATAAAAAAAGTTTTTCTTTGAATTGTTCGTTAAAGAAAAGTCTATTTTGAATGAAAGAAAAGGAAAGTAGGCGAACCTGAAGGAGACTACAGTCCACCTTTAAATTTGTTGTTTTTCATTTTTTTTTTGCTTTTTTCAGCGCAGTCTTACAGAAATGATTATTACATAAAGTTTCCGATTATTAAAAAAAAAAAAATTGGAAAAATTTCAATATTTAAACAATTTTAGGGGAGCTCAGTTTCTCATACTGTCGATCCTCCATTTTTGGACCCACTCACGTTGGGGTCCCTTTGTTTTGGTTTTTTGGGGACGAATTGTTGCTCTTGTTTTTGTCTTTATCAAGTCTTCTTTAGTTCTTTCGATGGCATCTTCCTCGGAGACTCTTATGGCTTTATTCAAAAATTTCGCAAAGGATTCAGTTTTCAGTAGTTAAATATGCGCAAGCAAAAAAAACGTTAATTGCACAGGATCGATTTAACAAAGTTGTATGAAAATCTGAGCACTCCCCGTCATTGTTTAATGTTTATTGAAATATTTCCAAATTTTCAATCGGAAAGTTTAGGGTGTAATCGATAAAATTGCACTGCAAAAAAAAAAAGAAAAAAGAAAAGAAAAACATTGAAAATACAACAAATTTTAAAATGGTGGTAGTCTCCTTCAGGTCCTCCGGAAAGTATTTTCAAACTGATTGACTCATTGTGAATGAAAGAAAAATATTCACTTTAAAATAAATTATTATTTTTTTCCTTTGTTTTGTAAATGAAACAACGATCTATCTACTTCTCAAGATCAACTTTCATTTACCAGGCACACTTTGAACAGCAGTAGTGATAGAAAGAATTTTTTTCTTATTTTAATTTTACCAAAAACAATTCAAATGTCAGCTTATTAATTTCATGCTCAACAAATTATACCTCCTTTCCACACACACAGACAATTTGATTAACTTTTTAAAATAACATTAACAACATTTACGCTACTGATTTACGAAGCATGCTCGGTAAACAGTTACGGAGATTGTTTCTAACAACATTTCACGAATTTCTTTACAGGTGTGTGGTGCTCATTATCTCACCTGGAAACTACGGTCTGGAGAGGAAGAAGCAGAATCCGTTGCATTGTCCAAACTCCTTCTATGAATCAGCAATCGCTGCAAAATAGTTGCATTTCTAAGCTAGCTTATAAACTGGGCAAATAAACATGATAAAAATTATAACTAAGTTGTTAGGTAATTATTTAAAAAATAATCATGAACAGAAAATATCTAATTCAGACGATCTTTTGTTATATGTGAGTAAATTGACCTTACATAGATGTATTGGCAATGTAAAAAATTGGTATGATGGCAAAAAATTAAAAAAAAAACAAACTCTAAACAGCTTTTAAAATTAAAAAGTATACACCAGTTTAAATTTAATTACGTGTTATAAGGGTGCGCTCATGTCAAACATAATTTGATTTTAATTGTTTTTCATAAAATTTTAACTTGGGCGAATAAAATTTAGAATTTATTAACAAATGGCGGTAAAACAATTCTACATCTTTTTTGATAATATTATTAAAAAATAAAATAAATAAAAAATTATACGATATAAAAAAATAAATTTCGTTTTTTGCCAATAGCAATTAATTTCAATAAACTTATTTTGGTAAATTTTTATTTTGTTCCCCGAAGGCCTTTACCCCGTCAAATCTTTTCTAAACTTCCTTAATTACGTGCAAATGTATGTGCTGAAATCAAATCGATAATTGTTTATTGAAGAAACCTACCATTTTTCCTGCTATCGACCACAAAAAAGTCGGACTATATCTCACCCCTTTCCACCATTTTCTTATCTGATTCACCGCTGAATGACTTTGGGCGTAGGATACTTTTTCACGGTCCGTTTTCTTCCTTTGAGCGATTAGTCCGCGATTTGTTTGGTTTTGGAACTCAATTTACGCGCATGAATAGCAAAAAGAAAGTAAATTGGTCGAAAAATCGCCAATCTACGCGTGAAGTCATTCAGCAGTGAATAACATGTATTGAACCGTAGTTACGGGGTGAGATAAACAGCGAAAAGAAGTTCGATATTTTTCTGGTTGTAAAATTGAAAAAAAGGGAGGTTTCGTCAATAAACAATTATTGATTTGAGTTCAGCAGTTATTTTTGCACGGAAATAAGGATGTTTTGGAAAGATTTGAAGGGTTAAAGGCCTTCGGGGAACAAAACAAAAATTTACCCTTATTTCTTTCACTTGTGCCATTTCCACTTTTGCAACCTTCACCATTGAAATAAGTGAATGTTGATGAACAATGAACAGGAATTGCATGGCTATTTTCATTTTTAAGATAGTGTAAGTATTTTGTTTCACTTACAGTGTATATATTTTAGTTGTGTCATCAATTCAAACTTCTTTTTGCTTGCATGACTCAAGTAAAATATCTTTTTGTTGATCGCGCAGAATTTGAATTGAATCAATTCAGTCAGTTAAGTGCCATACGTGAAACACGCTTGGGCGATCATGTCTCGAAAGAGACATGACTGACTGGGCAGAAGATTATCCCGCAGTAGGTTGCCATTACTTTCTGCGGTAGACTGGTTGCCAGCCAAGGCTATAGAACCCAATCTGTCCTGTTATTTAACCCATAACTGGAAGGAAGAGATGGATAATGATTAATAATACCTTTCCCAAGGGTATTTGTGCGTAAGTGAATCATAATGCAATGAATTCAACTAGAATTTGAACTCGGCTCCTCGATTTCTCGTTCCGAGCCGATATCCAATGCACCACAACGCACACCTTGGTTAAAAATTTAATTACAATTTTGGAACAATAAGCTAGAATTTATGGTTCGACCATTTCTTTTACATAGTCGAGTAGTTTGAAGGAGAGACAATTAAGGTTGCCCTCACCACACCACCTAAGCATGTTTCCCTTTGGTACGAGGAAAGCCATATTTTTCTTTGCCTAACACGTTTCATCCACTGATAGACTTTTACTTTTTTATTAAGACAAAGAAACGATGAAATTAATTTTATATTAAAATAAAGCATATAAACAAAGAAAAAGTTGTTGGTTACTGGAAAAAATCCCCATTAAAAAAATAAGAAATTCATATCAACTGAAATTATTAAACATTTAAAAACCTGTATCAAATAGGACTTTTTTAAATGCTTACTAATAATTTCAGTAGATCTTTATGAATTATTTAAGCATTGTTTCCAGTAACCAACAAAATTTTACTTTGTTTATTTACTTTAAAATAAAATTAATTTAATTTCTTTGCCGTCAGTGGACGAAACGCGTAGGCGTAAATATGGCTTTAGTCTTCATGTCGTAATTAATGAAGTGGGAACAGATTTCTTATGATTCATAACTGTTTACTAACATAATAGTAAAGATCGTCTCGACTGAATAAAATCCTGACTCGTGTCCTTAAGAAAGCTGAAGAAAACTATTAAAAGTTACCTCCCAGGAAAATAAGCAATTTAGAGTTATCCCCCTTGTTTAACCTTTTTTGCATTTTGTGTTTGTCGATTTTGAAATGAATACTTAAAAATAAACTGGGCTTTTAAAAAAAAAGAAGTTTTTGCAGACATATACTTTTTTGTTGTATTTTTGGCGGACCTGTACGACATTAACACCACCTGTAAATTTGTTGATTATCATTTTTTTCTTTTTCTTTTTCCAATGCATTCTTATCGATTAGGACATAAAGTTTCCGATTTTCAAGAAAATTTGGAAAAAATTCAATATTTAGAGATTTTTTGGGAGTGCTCAGTTTCTCATACAACCTTATAGTAAATCGATCCTCCATTTTGGAAACACTCGCGTCGAGTTGTTGCCCTTTTCTTTTTTTTTTTTTTTTTAAACTTGTAAGAAATTAATGAAAAACATTGTTCCGGAAAATAAATGTTTTTATTCGATTTTTTTTAGAATAGGAATTATTTTTAAAATTTTCTGTCAAATTTTTTTTTATTGTTTTACATATCTATTTTTCATTACAAATTATTTTTTACAACAGGAATTATTTAAAAAAAAAACTTTGTTCAATTTTTTTTTTAATGTTTAACTTTAAAATAACTTATTTTTCATTGATATGAAGTAGGGATAATTAAAAATTTTCCATGGTTATGTCGATCTTCAAATTGTAAGCTTCTCTATACATGGTCTCAGCAACATCAAAGCGACCCCAATGTGAGTGTTTCCAAAATGGAGGATCAATTTACTATAAGGTTGTATGAGAAACTGAGCACTCCCTGCAAATCTTAAATAATGAATTTTTTCAAACTTTTTCTTGATAATTGGAAAGTTTAGAGTCTAAATAATATTGCACTGAAAAAAGTCCCCAAAAATGATTATCAACATATTTACAGGTGGTGGTAATGTTGTACAGGTTTGCTGTATTTTTTTTCGAAATAAAGGATAATTTAAAATTAAATCTTTCTTTGGTACAAAACATTAACTGAATAAATGTCCCTTCTTGAATCAGGAGGAGGAGAAGGAGGAGGAATAATAATAATAATAATAATAATAATAATTATCACTTTTTAGTCTGCTGTTCTCTTACTTGATCCCAATAATAATAATAATTGCTGTATATACTTGTGTATAAGCCAATCTCACATATACTATATAGAGAGAGTGTAACCCCTGACATTTTTTTTCTGCATGAATTTCAATTTAATGAACCAACCACAAGAAACTTTTTTTACCTGTGCATGTATAATAGTGCAACTGGTCATCTAAAAAAAGCATGATTTTTACCCTTTTCAAAAAAAAAAAAATCATCTTTGTATACCATAAATAGTGTATTGTAGAATGTCCCCCTATTTTTTGCTTAAAAACTGATCATAAAAACAAGGCTCATACTATACACATGAGTATACGATAAATAAGAGCAACACAAACACTAGGTAAGGCTATGGTGGTTTGAGGAAAGACTGAGATGATCCAAATCACAATAATATTGGGGGTAGAAAGAATGCAAAAAAAAGGTGCTTCATATCTGAGGTGGCTTGCTCTCATTCTCATTTGATCTTTGGCGAGCCTCCGCTGCAGATATTTAGTGTGAGCGTGCTATATAAAAGGAGCAGAATAAGTGTAGTTTAACAACAGCTTTTATATATTAATAGACCACCAACAAACTTGTTGGGTTTCTTTTAAAAGCAATTCATGATACAAAAGGAAATAATAATATTATAAATCTTACTGTTAATTACACATATTTTAATTTATTTTTGGAATAAAAGTTGTTGCAATAATTATTATTACTTATACAATTTGGTCCAGCTCCACCCTTTGTATGTTATACCAATTCGTAAAGAAATATTAGTTCCACACCCTCCATTATTGTCTAATTTTGGTATTAGCTTATTTTAACAACGCTTTGCTCTATTTTCAATCGCTACCTATTTATTTAATGGCGTATATGTTCGTGAAATGTCACCTAACTCCAGCAGTTCCTAATTATCTCCTCCTTACTGCTGGCTTTGGACAGATAGTCGAACAACTCTCTTGTTATCAGTCAATTAAGTGCCATACGTGATACATGACTGACTGGGTAGAAGATTTTCCCGCAGTAGGTTGCCATTTGTGGTAGACTGGTTGCCAACCGAGGCTACAGAACCCAATCTGTCCTGCTATTTAACCCATATTGGGAGGGAGAAGAGACATTAATACCTTTTGCAAGGTATTTGCACATAACTGAATGCAATGAATTCAACTGGAATTTAAACTCGGCTCTTATATTGATTGGAATCTGAACTTTTTGAGTGTTTTCACTCAAATCCTTTAAAATCAGCCATTTTTAACAAATTGACACATTTGTAAACAAAAATTAATTCTCAGTTTTAAAAGTCTTGCAAAAATAACCCATACATCTTTGACAATTTATTTTAGAAAAATTAACAAGTTTAAATTGAAATGAATGTGATTTGAAACAAGTATTACTTGCTTATAGCATGTAATGTAGTATACAAGCATTTCTTAATCACAGAAGTCTTATTTTTTTATGTGTTAATTGATTACTAACAGCTAGACATGTTGGAAAACTAATTATGATTAAAAGCTAAAAAAAGAAGCTAAAAATGATTATTCAATAAATAAGAATTTACTTATATTTGGTTCATATATTTTAATAATTTAGTAAATTTTTTATAAGTTTATGAATAAAAATTATTTTCATATTTATTTCATTATAAATAAGTAAATGATAAATACTGTATTGCATTAGTTTTAATTTTATTAGAGTTTAGAATGTTGTAAATATAGAATTATTCTTGTAAATAAACAATTTAATAAATAAATAGTGTTTAATATTTTAGTTGTCAATTCTTAAGGTTTAATTACAATTCTAATCATTGCTTTTAAAACAAAAATCATCGCTGAAGAAAAGTGAAGGCAGTTAAAATAAAAACCATGTCACAGGAAAAACTGTCCTTTCGACACATTTTTGTGGGCACAAAGATACAAGTTTGCCAACGTGACAGACACTGAGTAGATGAACGGAAATAACAGTAAGAATTTAAATGAGTAAAGCGAAAATACATAATTTTATTTATGATTGTTGGTTGTTTTATGGCATATCAACCTTGGCGGGTCATTTATTGCCAACTAAATTTTAATTATTTATTGCTGATAATACCTTTTTCTTTCAACAATTTATTGTTGTTTTTATATAAGTTTTGTGTCTAGTAATACTTTTTTCTTTTTGAGTATCAAGATTCCTTGGGATTTGTTTTTAAGGGCAGGGTCCCCAAGTCCTACCCTTGCTATTTAACCCATAACTGGAGGGATGGGATGGATTAATACCTTTCCCAAGGGTACCAGTGCTTAAGTGAATGCAGGGTATTCAACTGGAATTTGAACTCGGCTCACCGATTTTTCGATCCAAGCCGATATCCACTGCACCACAATGCACATCCATCACTAAATGCTTACAGCACCTGGTATTCACAGAAATAATGCTAGTTTGGATAAATTTGAAGGGGGAAAAGCCTTCAGGACCTAAAACAAAAATTTACCAGTGAATGTCATGAACTTCATTAGAATTTGTACCCTGCTCTCTGATTACTCAATCCGAGCCACTATCTATTAATCCACTGTGCCTCTTATAAACAATGTAAATAAAAATATTCATGTTATTTAACATTTAATAGATTAAAACGATTAAATGTTTGTTGTTGCAGCTGTTGGAGGTCTTTGAGTAATGTGGTTTTTTTTATTTGGTGAAGTCTATTGTTTTTATGAAGTTGAATTGAATCGACAATCTGATTTTTCATTTTTGTACATATTTGCAACAAAGAGAAACATCTACAGCCCTTACATGAAAGAAACAACATTTTTAACATGAAAACACAAACACCGAAACACAACGATCAGAATAGAAACTCATATCTGAACTACCATCATGTCTTTCTATCATGACATCTTAGGTATCGACAAATGTTTTGGTGAAAAATAATTTTGTAGAAATGTTAGATAGTTTTGAATTAAAAAATCATCAGTTTTATCCCAACTCGATTATTTGTCTATAAATGTTTGGTTCTAGTCTGATAAGCCTTTTCAAAGATTTTGCTAAATTTGAAAGAAAATTAATAAAAGTTGCTGTCAAAAGATTAAAAAAGTCTATTTGCAAAGTGAGTTAGGAATGTGCTTGATCTAAAGAAAATAAAAAGCAAAAACAAAAAAAAAATGGATAAAGTATACAACATGGATGCTTATAAAATAATAAAAAAATGAGCACAGCAAAATAAAATTTGAGCAAATCTACATTATACTGACTGGTGTGCTCAAAATTCTGGAAAAATAATACAATGTTATGATGCGTTTGATCTTAAAGGGAAAATATTGTGATACTGACAAAAGAATGGAAATATTTATGGCTATAATTGTTAAGCGATTCTCATGAGTTAATAATTCTGAAAAATAAGAAACAAAAGATGAAAAGAAACATTTCATTGTGAGAACACTTGGAAAAAAATAATATTATTTTACTATTAATAGAATTTTTATTTTTATAAAAAAAACAGTGTAATTCAACAAATATCTATTAGTTTTATTATTTTTTTATTAGTTTTATTCATTATTCATTATTACTATTATTTATTACTAGTTTTATTCCATCTTAGTATTATTGCTTTTTATCCCAACACTCTGGCTCTATACAATCTTCATTATTACTATTATTTATTACTAGTTTTATTCCATCTTAGTATGACAGCTTTTTATCCACACTTGCCTTGTATGGACTTCTTCTTATTTATTACTATTATTTATTACTAGTTTTATTCCATCTTATTATTGCTTTTTATCCCAACACCAGTCTTTATACACTCTTCTATTATTACTATATTATTTATTACTATTTTATTCCATCTTAGTATTATTGCTTTTTATCCCAACACTCTCAATTTAAAATACCTATTATTGCTATTATTTATTACTAGTTTCACCATCTTAGTATTATTGCTTTATCCCAACACCTGCCTTATACACTCTTCATTATTACTATTATTTATTACTAGTTTTATTCCACCTATATATTTACTATTTCTTTATCCTACCACTTGGCTCTAGCACTTTCATTATTACTATTATTTATTACTAGTTTTATCTTACCTTATTATTGTTGCTTACCCCAACACTCTGGCTCTATACACTTTTCATTATTACTATTATTTATTACTAGTTTTATTCCATCTTAGTATTGTTGCTTTTTATCCCAACACTCAGTTCTATACACTCTTCATTATTACTATTATTTATTACTAGTTTTATTTCATCTAGTATTGTTGCTTTTTATCCCAACACTCTACTTCTTATACACTCTTCATTATTACTATTATTTTATTACTAGTTTATTTCATCTTATTATTGTTGCTTTTTATCCCAACACTCTGTCTATACACTCTTCATTATTATTATTTATTTATTACTAGTTTTATTCCATTCATTATTGTTGCTTTATCCCAACACTCTTGGCTCTACACACTCTTCATTATTACTATTATTTATTACTAGTTTTATTCCATCTATATTATTGTTTTTTATCCCAACACCTGGCTCTATACACTCTTCATTATTACTATTATTTATTACTAGTTTTATTCCATCTTAGTATTATTGCTTTTTATCCCAACACTTGGCTCTACATACTCTTCATTATTACTATTATTTATTAATAGTTTTCTATTCCATCTTATTATTGTTGTTTTTTAATCAACACTTGCCCCATATTACCTTCTTATTTTATTACTATTATTTATTATCAGTTTTATTCCATCTTAGTATTATTGCTTTTTATCCCAACACTCTGGCTCTATACACTCTTCATTATTACTATTTATTACTAGTTTTATTCCACTTAGTATTAATGCATCCCAACACTCTGGCTCTATACACTCTTCATTATTACTATTATTTATTACTATTATTCATCTTATTATTGTTGTTTTTTATCCCAACATCAGTTCTAGTATACCTTTCATTATTACTATTATTTATTACTGTTTTATTCCATCTTAGTATTATTGCTTTTTATCCCAACAATTTCAGCTCTATACACTCTTCATTATTACTATTATTTATTACTAGTTTTATTCCACTAGTATTATTGCTTTTTATCCCAACACTCTGGCTCTATACACTCTTCATTATTACTATTATTTATTACTAGTTTTACCCATCTTAGTATTATTGCTTTTTATCCCAACACTCTGGCTCTATACAATTCTTCATTATTACTATTATTTATGAATTGGTTTTTTATTTTTGCCTTAGTATTGTTGTTTTTTATCCCAACACTCTGGCTCTATACACTCTTCATTATTACTATTATTTATTACTAGTTTTATTCCATCTTATTATTGTTGCTTTTTATCCCAACACTCTGGCTCTCTAGCACTCTTCATTATTACTATTATTTGTTACTAGTTTTATTCCATCTTAAAGGCTATTGTTTTTATCCCAACACTCTGGCTCTATACACTCTTCATTATTACTATTATTTATTACTAGTTTTATTTCGTCTTAGTATTGTTGCTTTTTATCCCAACACTCAGCTCTATACACTCTTCATTATTACTATTATTTATTACTAGTTTTATTCCATCTTTATTATTGTTGCTTTTTATCCCAACACTCTGGCTCTATACACTCTTCATTATTACTATTATTTATTACTAGTTTTATTCCATCTTATTATTGTTGCTTTTTATCCCAACACTCTGGCTCTATACACTCTTCATTATTACTATTATTTATTACTAGTTTTATTCGTCTTATTATTATTACTATCCCCCAACACTCTGGCTCTATACACTCTTCATTATTGCTATTATTTATTACTAGTTTTATTCCATCTTATTATTGTTGCTTTTTATACCAACACTCTGTCTATACACTCTTCATTATTAATATTATTTTATTACCAGTTTTATTCCATCATATTATTGTTGCTTTTTATCCCAACACTTCCAATTAAATACACTCTTCATTATTACTATTATTTATTACTAGTTTTATTTCATCTTATTATTGTTGCTTTTTATCCCAACACTCTGGCTCTATACACTCTTCATTATTAATATTATTTTATTACTAGTTTTATTCCACTCATTATTGTTGTTTTTATCCCAACACTCTGCTCTATACGCTTCTTCATTATTACTATTATTTTATTACTAGTTTTATTTTTTATTCTATTATTGTTGCTCTTTATCCCGACACTCTGGCTCTCTACATTCTTCTTATTACTACTATTAATTTTAGTACTAGTTTTATCTCCATCTTATTATTGTTGCTTTTTATCCCACACTCTTGGCTCTATACACTCTTCATTATTACTATTATTTATTACTAGTTTTATTCCGTCTTATTATTGTTGCTTTTTATCTCAACACTCTGGCTCTATACACTCTTCATTATTGTTGTTATTTATTACTAGTTTTATTCCATCTTATTATTGTTGCTTTTTATCTCAGTCAATTTGGCTCTATACACTCTTCATTATTAATATTATTTTATTACTAGTTTTATTCCATCATATTATTGTTGCTTTTTATCCCAACAATTTGGTCTATAATACCTTCATTATTGCTATTATTTATTACTAGTTTTATTCCATCTTATTATTGTTGTTTTTTATCCCAACACTCTGGTTCTATACACTCTTCATTATTGCTATTATTTATTACTAGTTTTATTCCATCTTATTATTGTTGCTTTTTATCCCAATATTTGGCTCTATACACTCTTCATTATTACACCATTTATTACTAGTTTTATTTCTATTTTAGTATTGTTGCTTTTTATCCCAACACCTTGGCTCTATACACTCTTCATTATTACAATTAATTATTATTAGTTTTATTTCGTCTTAGTATTGTTGCTTTTTATCCCAACAATTTGGCTCTATAATAATTTTCATTATTACTATTATTTATTACTAGTTTTATTCCATCTTAGTATTGTTGCTTTTTATCCCAACAATTTGGCCTATACACTCTTCATTATTACTATTATTTATTAGTTTTATTTCGTCTTAGTATTGTTGCTTTATCCCCAACACCTGGCTCTATACACTCTTCATTATTACTATTATTTATTACTAGTTTTATTCCATCTTATTATT
Organism: Ascarosepion bandense; assembly: GCA_037127315.1. Classification (NCBI taxonomy): domain Eukaryota; kingdom Metazoa; phylum Mollusca; class Cephalopoda; order Sepiida; family Sepiidae; genus Ascarosepion; species Ascarosepion bandense. Next base: position 3,813,585 of record JBBBDQ010001079.1, read on the forward strand.
GTTGCTTTTTATCCCAAACACCTGGCTCTATACACTCTTCATTATTACAATTATTTATTACTAGTTTTATTTCTTTGCCTTAGTATTGTTGCTTTTTATCCCAAATAATTTTGGCTCTATACACTTCTATTATTACACCACTATTACTAGTTTTATTTCGTCTATATTGTTGCTTATCCCAAACACCTGGCTCTATACACTCTTCATTATTACTATTATTTATTACTAGTTTTATTCCATCTTAGTATTGTTGCTTTTTGATTCCAAACACCTGGTTTCACACTCTTCATTATTACTATTATTTATTACTAGTTTTATTTCGTCTTAGTATTGTTGCTTTTTATCCCAACACCTGGTTCTATACACTCTTCATTATTACTATTATTTATTACTAGTTTTATTCCATCTTATTATTGTTGCTTTTTATCCCAACACTCTGGCTCTATACACTCTTCATTATTACTATTATTTATTACTAGTTTTATTCCATCTTATTATTGTTGCTTTTTATCCCAACACTCTGGCTCTATACACTCTTCATTATTACTATTATTTATTACTAGTTTTATTCCATCTTATTATTGTTGTTTTTTATCCCAACACTCTGGCTCTATACACTCTTCATTATTACAATTATTTATAACTATTTTATTTCCTTGGCCTTAGTATTGTTGCTTTTTATCCCAACACTCTGGCTCTATACACTCTTCATTATTACTATTATTTATTACTAGTTTTATTCCATCTTAGTATTGTTGCTTTTTATCCCAACACTTGGCTCTATACACTCTTTCATTATTACTATTATTTATTACTAGTTTTATTTCATCTTAGTATTGTTGCTTTATCCTTAACACCCCGACTTATACACTCTTTCATTATTACTATTATTTTATTACTAGTTTATTTCATCTTATTATTGTTGCTTTTTATCCCAAATAATTTGGCTCTATACACTCTTCATTATTACTATTATTTATTACTAGTTTTATTCCATCTTATTATTGTTGCTTTTTATCCCAACACTCTGGTTTCATACACTCTTTCATTATTGCTATTATTTATTACTAGTTTTATTCCATCTTAGTATTGTTGCTTTTTATCCAAACACTTGGCTCTATACACTCTTCATTATTACTATTATTTATTACTAGTTTTATTTCATCTTATTATTGTTGCTTTTTATCCCAACACTTGTTTCATACACTCTTCATTATTACTATTATTTATTACTAGTTTTATTCCATCTTAGTATTTTGCTTTTTATCCCAACACTCTGTTCTATACACTCTTCATTATTACTATTATTTATTACTAGTTTTATTCCATCTTATTATTGTTGCTTTTTATCCCAACACTCTGAGTTCTATACACTCTTCATTATTATTAGTTTATTTCATCTGATTATTGTTGCTTTTTATCCCAACACCCTGGCTCTATACAATCTTCATTATTACAATTATGAGTTCTCTCTTCTAGTAGTAGGAATAATAATAATAAATCTTTAGCCATAAATCTGAAAAATTCAACCATATTTAAAAAATTTTTCACATTAAATGCTGAACAGCACCAGTCAAAATAAGATTTCTCAGCTTTTACTAATTCTTCAGGCAAACATGTCAAGCAAAAAACAAAAAGAAAACAGTTCAGTAACAAAACTTTGAACAAAAGGCAGAAATTCAATGAAGAGACAATCTGATTTTCTTTTGATGGATTAATGGCTGATTTATTTCTGCTTATTAAAATCAACCGTTGCCATTGTTATGAAAATTATTGCTTGTATCATTATTAATTTTACTATGCTCAATTCTTTGGGTATTTGTTTGTGTGTGTGTGTGTATGCATTTGCATAGTTATATATAGAATAAACGTAGCCGTGCATATTAGGGTTGCTCTGAAAGTAATGCCTTTGGCATTATGAAATCAATGACTGAGGTTACTAATATAGAATTAGGGTTTGAATGTTCCTGGCAATAACCCATCATTAAAAAAAAATTCAGCTGAGTGGCAGACTGGGAAAATGGCATCTGATATGTAGGTGTGTAAAAAGCAGAAGTTTGTCACTGAATTCCTTTATGTAAATGAATTTTGTACCCATTGATACTGGCTGAATATTTACACCACTTGTTTTGTCTGGATTTGGTACCTTCTGACATATATCTTTGGAAAATGAAAGCTGGAATATGCAGATATTTTCTTGAAAACAATGCCATCATTAGTGTTGTGTAGGCTCCTATAGACACGAGGGTGAAAGTGCAGGGCCAAGCGTAGGCACTTTGTGGGAAAATAGTGTAGGTAAAAAAACAACTCTGTCCATTAGCGTTATTTTGATCCCTGGATCTGTTGTAGTTTCTACGGTAATGCAGATGACAGCACAGTGTATGGGAACACCTATTAATATGTTGTTTTATTAATGCCTGTCAGCTGATCTCTCATCTGATCTGTCTCTCACAGCTCAATTTGGGGAAAAGACTGACTGATATTATACAATACATCTGAAACTAAACTGGTAACATTTAATCAGCATTATCTGACTCTAGACACCTGTCTGAGGTACATCTACAACATCCGATGACTAGAGAAGATTCAGAATGAAGTTCTGTGGGAGTGAGCAGAACATGAACCTGTGGCCAAGTAGATACCACAGAAGAGTGGTGTTATATTGAACATATCCTCAGGAAGCCAGTATCTAGCACCACATGATAGGCCCTGACCTGGAACTCACGGGAGAAAAGAAAGAGAAGTTGGCCTCACAACAGATGGAGGCAGAGGACTAAATGGAGAGGAATGGCGAAAGCAGGTCCAGAACAGAGTGCGATGATGAAAGGTCATCAATGGCCAATACATTACTGGGAGCAATGAGCCTAAATAAGTAAAATAAATTTGAGTTTTGTTACAGTATAGCAGTATAGTAAAGAGAAATTATGAGCATTATGTGAACTTTATAACACTGGTTAAAAGTAATCTAAAATGCTTGTAAGTTTTAAATTTTAGGTAACCTCTTCTCTAAACATATTGGACACCATGTACTAATCGGTTAAATATTTTCAATATCCTAGCTTAGTAGAAATTAAGGAAAGTAAAGAAAGCATCATTATTAAGTCCAGATGATGGTTCCAAATTTTTGTCTCTAGTGTACTGGCTATAGGAACCACATCAGCAACAGCTCGCATGGTGAAGCTGCGATCCTCTACTAGGGGTCAGCAACCTTTTGGAGAGAGCAGACCAGAAAGCTATTCCGTGTCTTGGACGAAGGCCATGATATCAAATTGTCTCGATCTTGGATTTCTATGTCTAGAAAGCTGCTTTAGAACAAAGTTAATGTTATATTGTTCTTTAAATTTATTCCTTATTTTTCTGCAGGAATAACAGGAAAGCAATTAACAACAAAAAAATGCAGTTAAAAATGGTGAATTATTTAATAAAACACTTGTATTCTTTTATCGTTTGATAAATTTTTGATATATCCCAAAAAGGAATACAGTATAAAATGATCAGTTGAAGAATGGAACTCCACACCAGGAATAAGAAATAGAGATCTATTGTACTAAGGTACAATTAACAATAATACACATAAAGGCAAGCCATGGGTTGGAACAAAATAGACTATCGGATAGTGAATACCTTCGCCTAAGACCTTTTCCCTTTGTACCGCATTATTCAATAGGTTTTTATATTTTTTCACTTGGCAAAACGTTTCTTGTAGAAGTTGACAGTGGTTTCAGAATTAAATTTTATTTCAAAAATTTGTCGCATTTTAAGTTGATATTTTCCATCTGATATTTTTCTATGACTTGCTTTTAGATAATTTGTGTTCAGGTGTTAAGTTGGCAGGCTGAACAAAAATCCGTTGCGGGTTGGATGTTGTCCGTAGGCTGGGGTCTACAGTATTAAGATAAAATTACTTCCAGAGCATTCTCTCCTGCACAGACACTTAGAAAAGAGGCTGCTGAAAAAATCTTAAACAGAAGAGGTTTCACTAAAAAAGAAAATCCTGATATTTTGTGACTGAGTAAGATTTTTGTAAGTGCATTAGGCCAAAATATTTTCAGCACCTTCTCATTTTCAGATGAAATTTTTGATTTCTTCATTTGTCATGTTGTCTCTTTATTAAATTAACATTGAAAAGCAAAAACATATGCAACACAAAGTTCTACAAATACACTGACAACAAAAACATGCAAACATTCGAACAAAAGAACGCACTACAGGCATCTATAACAAAAGTGACATTTTCTAATTTTTCCACAGGCAAAAACTACTTGAATTGGGTTATTGTTTCTTTTTACCTGTGATCGGAATCTTTTTGGGGAAGAGATGCGAATAAACCGTGTAACGCCATCCTTCAGAAAAAGACCAAACAAAAGAAAAACAAGGGGTGCTGGTTAGTAAAACAGATTTCAAATTGTAAATTTCTCAAAAACCATAACAATTTTTATCAGCAAAACCAAAAAAAAGTTATACTACAGATGAATAATGAAAAAAAAATAAAAATAAAAATAACACAAAGAAAACATTTGTTGAATCACAATTAAAAATACTAAATGTTTTTTTCATTTTGGACCAAGTGTACTTTGGTTTTCTTTCCACCTGAATTTCACAGAGGTAAAGGTTGGTTTCGTTTGTTTTATAGCATATCAACCATAATGGGTTATTTAATGCCAACAAGATTTTTACAATAGATTTGTATGAATAGAATTTATATTCTTTGTAAGAAATAAGTTTGTAGATCAGCTTTCTTTGATGTATTTTTGTAAAGTGATTTTTGTTATGCTGGGATGTTTTTTTTTTCCAAAAATATATTGCTATTAATATTTTATTCTTTCAAAAATGGGTAGCTGGTATTATTTTTTTTCCTTTGAAAATGTATTCTCTGAATTTTTTACTATAAAAGTCTATTTTCATACATTCATAGTGTTTTGACTATAGTTTGGGGATAAACTATTTGCCCATAGCCAAGACCCTAACAAGTACTACCACTCTGGGTTTAAGGTGGACCAGGGAACAACAACAATTAAGAGGTGGTTCCATGCTCCTCCCAAACATCTAATCAAAGGCCTTGCTGCTGAATGCAGTTTATTGCCATACCCAGAAGCATTTCACAAAGGAAGACTTTTTATCAATACAGATTGATTCATTCAAGCCCTCATTAAACATTATGTAAATTCATACTATTGCCTTCATCTTTGTTGTTATTATCACAATGTTTTGGCTGTTGTGCTCTTCGTCCTTCATCAGGTGTCTGTCAGTCAAGGATTTCAAATTGAAAATAGCGTGGCCATAAAATGAGAGGTCAGTTTATATATTGATTGTAATATAGAATTGATCCCCTACTTTATTCACACATAATTTATTGTCTGTTGTGTTGGTAAGTTGAAGAAAAGGAATGAATGAATCAATGAAATACTGATTAGCTGCACAGCCATGTTTTTCGGATTTATTTACATTCTTGGAATTAAAAATGTATAGAAAGTACCGTGGCCACAAAGTGAGGGGTCAGTTTATAAATTGATTGTAATATAGAATTGATCCCCCACTTTACATCCACATAATTTCTTGTCTGTTGATAAGTTGTAGAAAATGAATGGATCAATCAATGAAATACTGATTATCTACACAGGCATGACTTTTAGATTTATTTATATTCTTGGGATTAAGAATGTACAGAAAGTGCCGTGGCTACAAAGTGAGGGGTCGGTTTATATATTGATTGTAATATAGGATTGATCCCCCACTTTATATCCACATAATAATTTCTTGTTTGTTTATCAAATTATGATTAGGCATGAATCCATCTCCCCCACCCAGTTATAAGTTAATTAGTAACATTTGTATTGCTAAACTATTATTATCTCCCCACTCCACCCCAAATTCTTACAATTGAAAAATATTTTCTGACTTTAAATAACCTGAAACCTGTTGATAAGCCATAGAATAGAAATCAATCAATCAGTTTTTTTCGTACTGTTCAGTAATGCTTGTCCTGTTCTCACCGAGTCTGTACTTTAAAAAGAAATCATTTCACCAAAGCAAATAGAGAAGAAATAATCAGTCAGTTAAGTGCCATATGTGATACACGCTTGGGCGATCATGTCTCGAAAGAGACATGACTAACTGGACAGATGATTATCCGGCAGTAGGTTGCCATTACTTTCTGCGGTAGAGTGGTTGCCAGCCAAGTCTATAGAACCCAATCTGTCCTGTTATTTAACCCATAATTGGAAAGAAGAGACAGATTAATAATACCTTTCCCAAGGGTATTTGTGCATAAGTGAATGCAAGAAATTCCGCTGGAATTTAAACTTGTCTCCCCGAAGAGACAATAAGGAACACAATTCATGAAGATAGAAGATAGCAATTGGCTTTGTTATTAAATTTTTGAAGATGTGGCTTCCCTTTGTCTCTTCTACAAATATTTTCACGGCTTCTGCTTCAATGAACTTAGCTCACTGGTGCCCCCTACATATGAATTTACTCGAGCCACAAGATTAGCAACTAGTTCTCACCCCTTTACTGTGAAACCAATAAAATGTAAATGCAAATTCTACTCCAGCAGCTTCTTTTTTCGCACTTCCCGCCTGTAGAATTCCCTTCCATTTATTTGTTTCCCCGACAGTTACAATCTCCAAGAATTTAAATGTAAAGTCAATAGTCATCTCCTATCTCACTAACCTGCATCCTCTCTCTCATGCTCCTTTCTCCGTCCACTCCTCTCTTATCAGTATTCTCATCCTTCTCTTATCCACTTCCTGACATCCTTTGGAACCTGTCATTCATTCTCATAACTTACCACCTATATAACCCCCTGCAAAACAGTGGCAGTAAAATGCCTTGCTTGTGGCGATATGATTATAAAAAAAAATTCTATACTGTTATAACGTGGATATAAAGTGGGGGATCAATTTTACATTACAATCAATATATAAACTGATTCCTAACTTTATGACCACAGTCATCTTTCTCTTACCCACTTCCTGACACCCCCTATAACCTGTCATTCTTTCTCATAACTTTTCTTTTATGTAACCCTCTGCTCAACAGTGGCAGTAAAATGGCTTGCTTGGGGGTGTTATGATTATAAAAAAAAGGTGTTTGATTGAATTTAAGATATAAGATGTAAGCCTTGATGTAGGCCTCTGTGTTGTGTCGAAGGCTCTGAAAAATGTTGAATGAAAGCATAACGACGCTATCACTCGTGATCACTTACAATGATGTTGACTGGATATTTGGCTTTCATTAATTACTTGCAGTACATTTTTCTGTTGCCAAAGTCAAAACCAAACAACACATATGCACAAAAGTAAAAATATAAATATTTTTAATTTTGAGCATTTGCCTTGTTTGTTTTTTTAGAACGAATCGAGTTATAATAGAATTTCTAAATAAAGAAGAAAATACAAAAGGTAGATTCAACGGAAGCCTTCAGAATCCATTCAATAATAAAACTTGAAAAAAAAAAAAAAAAATTCAAAATAACTTGAAAACTAAAACAAGGGAAGTAAATCTAAGCCAACTATGCTTTCAAGTTACTTCCCTTGAAAAACGGATGCCAATTTAGGCAGCCTACCGGATCTATTTGGATGTGTATTGTGGTGTAGTAGCTATCGGCTTGGAACGAGAAATCGGGGAGCCGAGTTCGAATTTCAGTTGAATTCATTCACTTACGTGCAAATACCCTTGGGAAAGGTATTAATCCGTCTCTTCCTTCCAGTTATGGGTTAAATAACAGAACAGATTCAGTCTACCGCAGAAAGTAATGGCAACCTACTGCGGGATAATCTTCTGGCCAGTCAGTCATGTCTCTTTCGAGACATGATCGCCCAAGCGTGTTTCACGTATGGCAATTAACCGGATCTATTTAACTTGTATAGCGAGAATATTTTGAGCACCCTAGATGTTATGCTAGGATTTGTCATGGGAGACCACAATTTAAACAACATAAGGTACACAGATGATAAAGTGCTGATAGCAGACACAGAAAGGAAACTACAAGACCTCCTACAGAAGGTAGCTGAAGAGATTGACAAAAAAGAACTACAAATAAACTGCAAGAAACCTGAATGCATGGTCATCAGCAAAAAGAGCAACCCAAAATGCCAAATACAGGTGGGGGATATTAAAATCAAGCAGGTACAAAAATTTAAATACCTAGGAAGTGTTCTAACAGAAAACGGAAAGTGTAACACAGAGATCCGAAGGCAAATTGACATGGTGAAAGATGCATTCTAGAAGCTGATTAAGGTATTAAGACACAGGAAAATTTCACTAGAAACAAAGAAGAGAGTACTAGATTGCGATGTGATGTCAGTTCTTCAATATGGCAGTGAATGTTGGACAATATTAACAAAGATGAAGGAAAATCTTGAAGCAGCTGAAATGTGATTCTACAGAAGGATGCTGCGGATATCATGGACCAAGTGCTCAATATCAGTGATAGAGCAAACATATTCATATAGATAGGTGTGAGTTTGTAACCCTGGGTTTCACGCTTTTGTGATCGTCAGACAAACTGATTAATTTTTTTAAAAAAATTGTTTATATTCGTGTATTTTTGTGGAAGTGGGGGAATTTTTTTTTTAACTCACACCTATATATATATATATATATTATCATATTTCTCCAATTTTTGGATAAGGTGTTGCATATTATGTTCGAAGTTGTGGATAAACTGTTCAAAGTCCATATTTTGTTATTTTTATTCAGGGACTTTTGACTTTCACAGTCATTATCAAAAACCGATGTGGTGTCTATATGATATTTAGACTTACTTTCACTACACCTGATATTCTTCGGGAGGCTGAACACTTGAAATGGTCTTGCATGCTGTCATCAGTAACAGCTATTGGGAGCAAGGCTGAACAAAAAAAAAATGCAATTTATTTATTTTATTTTAGTATTTTATTTATTTGTATTTTTTTCTTATACTAATATAATGATAATAACTAACGGAACCCGTGGAATTTCCATGGAAGGATAATTATGATTTCCTGGAAAAATTTTACTTTGTCATACTACAAATGATAATAACGTCTTCAAACATAAAGGTATTGGATAATAAAATAATGATAACACAGAGTGTAATTTTATTAAAATATCTATAAAAGTAATGTCCATAGAAGCTACTTTTCTGTAATCTTACATTATATTAGGTGGCATATGCACAGACCTTAACCAAAATATTGTACGCTATTTTGTGAGAGATTTTGAATGACAAAATGTTTTTTTTTATGACTGAAAAAATCATGGCTCCTGTGTCCATTGTAAACAGAAAAGACCAACTGAGTAATTGTTGTGGGGCGTTACCCACTTAACTATGAACTCTTCCTACCAGAGGGTTAATCGCTCTCGTGGCTTCAGTTCAGCTCAGCACAGTCTGTCTGTCTGTCTGTCAGTCACTAGCAAGCCAAGCTTATACTTACTCTGGTCTCTTGTATCTATTTTTGACTTAATATATGTTGTTAACCTTACCACTGCATTTCGAGTTATCATTTCGTGGTCCCATCACCAATCCACATCAGTAATGGACAAAGGTGTAGAGGTCAAAAATTTCATTATTAGGTTGCGGGCTATAATAACAAACCTACCTATTTTTACTATATTGTACAGTATGCATACATATACACACACAAAATTATTGCTACAAACACCAGCTTAAGCTGCTACTGATACAGTAATACTATAGGCTCTCTCCTCCTACTCCCTCACTCTTTACTACCCTTCCGTTTGGCAAAGGTGAGAGAAAGGTTGAGGAGAGTCAGTTAAGTGCCATACGTGATACACACTTGGGCGATCATGTCTTGACAGTGACATGACTGACTGGGCAGAAGATTATCCCACAGTAGGTTGCCATTGCTTTCTGTGGTAGACTGGTTGCCAACAAAGGCTATAGAACCCAATCTGTCCTGTTATTTAACCCATAACTGGAAGGAATAAACGGATTAATACCTTTCCCAAGGGTATTTGCGCATAAATGAATCCAATGAATTCAGCTGGAATTCAAACTCGGCTCTCCGATTTCTCGTTCCAAGCTGATATCCAATGCACCACAATGCACATCGTAGGAGAGTAGCGTTTATAAAAAGATAGAACGGGAGGAAAATCTTGTGTAGAGAGTAAGTGTGTTATCTCTCTTCAGTGGAGTAACGGACTAAGTAACTAACTAAGGAAGGAACAAGCAGAATTATAATAATAATAATGATGCACACATTGACTATAACATATGCACAAGTTATTTACTCCTGTCGGGACTTATATTTTATTTAATATGGCTGTTTATTTTCCATAATCATAGTTTCTAGTGTTTTGAGATTTTCTTTGCACTGAGGGCTGTAGAGGATAATATTTGCCTTATGTTCATTATTATATTTTGGTTGTTACTAATGTGCTGGTCAATGTGTGCATGGATTGCACTGAGTTTTGACAGGTGACAAGTCAATCTGTGAGAAAGTAAAAATGTCTGTATGCTCAGTATAATAATTTAATGTTGTTTTTTATTATTAGTATTGGAGATGCAATCTAGCAGGCATTTTGAAAATTCATAGACGGAGGTAGTGATGGTGCACGAGCATGTGAGAAAATCCTTTCTAGCAAGCTATGAGCCTGGATAAAAATATTTGCATAAAATATCCCTCACCAATTTTCTTTCTTCTTGTCCTTTCTCCTGAATATTGTTTTTTTTACATATTCTTCCACACTCACTAACCCCATTGTGTCTTAGTGGCTTTATTGCCTATCTTGGGGTGAAATGATAACAAACAAATGGGTTTTTGGGTTGTAAAATCTGTATTGAATTTACCTTTTATAATTCTGAGTAGATTCATTATTTTTGTTGACAATTCTTAAATGAGATGTAGAATTGTCATGATTATATACTTTGTTATTCACACTCGAATGTTCATCTTGTTGCATGAAACCAAGGTCAGAGTCCATATAGTAAAGTATCTCATGAGTGCCCTTATCATCCCAAAATTTCTTTTTCACAATTGATCTTGTGATTTTAGCTGCTACATGATGACCAATCCATTCTTAGGCCTTCTTCTGAGCTTGAATCCATACAATAACATATGAGGTGTTTTATCTTGACTCAGAAATAATAGTATCAAATGTTGATTCAGTTAGTATTCTAGTTGTATTTAGTATTTTAGTGATTGTTTGCTTTTTACTGTTGCCTACTATTTCCAGAATGGCAATGGACAATTTCCTCACTGATGAAGAGACTCATCGCCACAGAAATGTCTTAATGCACAATAATAATGAGAATACCATGGATTGAGCATGTAAGCAATAGGGAAGTTTAATGTGTAGAGGAAGATTTCTAGAAATGGGAAAAATAAAGAATAATTTGCAGGTAAATCCTCAGGTCGTAAGTCATGAAACTTTCCTTCACACACTGTAGGAAAAAAAAATGTGCTGGCAATTGGCTTACATATAATTTAGAAAGTCAGTGATTGGCCGAGGGGACACAGAAATTTGCACGGAATTCACTATATAACGAGTTATCGGAATCTTCTTTTAACCTATGACCTCCTATAATGTTTTTGATGAAGCAAATTACAATTTTCTTTACCACTAGGACATTTTTGTTTAATACCAGAAAGTGTTGTAACTTAAAAAGGTTACTGAATGAAAAATAACTGAAATGGAAGTTGTAAAACGAAATAGTAATCTTTATAACATCAAGAAAATACAATACACGCCCGCTGCAAAAAGTCAATAAACTCTGATATTGGTGAACTGCGAGACAGCAATATAGCAATCATCAACATTTTATTTGAAAATTGGAAAAATATTATAAAAAATTAAGTAGATAGAACTTCTTTTCAATCAAAGTTGTTTAGATATTGTTGTAATCCATAAAAATTACTGAATGAGAAATAACCAAAACGGAGGTTGGAAAATGAAATAGTAATCTTTATAATATCAACAAAATAGAAGACTTGCTCGCTGCGTGAAGTAGATAACCATTGCTAGTGGTGAATTGCTAGACAGCAGTATAACCCCACCTCACAATAGTGTCCAATGAATTTATGAGAATTGGGACATACCCATTAATGCTCATAGGTATGTATATAACAGAAAGTCAGCTGAAATTTCAGATTGAAGAAAGTAGGCTTTGAGAATTTGACACTCACAGGACTTATTGAAGGCAACAGGCAGAGGGAAACAGCGAGTAACTTACCTAATGAACATGAATGGATACCAGAAAATTGACAAGGAAGGATAGTAAGGGGTTAAACATTGCTTTGTGAGGAAAGTATGGAGAGCCATGACCACCAACATCCTGAAGAAACAGAGGGAAACACCAAGTAAATTACCTAATAAACTTGCCTAGATGGCAGAACATAAATAAGTAGGGATAATAAGGAGTCGAACATTGCATAGTGCTACAATAGATTAGAAGTTGTGGAGAGCCATAATCACTCACAGTCTGAAGGGATATGGCACATAAAAGAAGACTGTTTCCAGGTTTGTAGCATAACTTTGTGTATATACAGTTAGTGTAATAGCCAATCTTGAATGAGTATTTTGGATTCACTTTCACACAAACACTCTTGGGAAATGTAAGAATCCATCTCTTCTCTCCCCTAAATATGGGTCAAATAGTATGAGGTGCCATCCAGTCTAGGAGAAAGAAAACTCTGAAATCAAAACCAACCTGAAGAAGAATGGGATCCATCATCAGGTTAGCTTGCCAGACACACCCACTGCTGTTACAGCTACAGTACATGTGCTGCCCTTATGACTCTAATGGGTTACAGGATTTATAACATGACTAGCAGCATAGCCCAGCATTGCTCGGGTGTAATGAAAGCTTTAAAACTAATCCATGGTCCTGGAGCTCAGACTCAGCCTAAAGAATATTTGTGTGAAGTTTGGTGAGAATCGGATAAAATTGTGGATTTGTATAAAGGACATACAGACAGATAAACAGACACACACGCAAACATCTTGCCTTATATATATATATATATATATATATATATATATATTATCGATTTGCACTATTGTAAAAACTGCAACCTTGAAACTTCTGAATATCGTTTCTGTTGGGACGCCCGCGCCTATTTCGCTATAATGGACTATTCCATTACTATGTAAAGTAACGGTGGCATCTATGGACGAGAGTGTGCTGAGTAGCCGATCGACAAGTCAGTCGTAGACTTCCGGTGACGACCCGGAAGTACCCATTGCTCATACTACGTCTTACGACGGTTGGGACGATTAACCTTTATTCTTGTATTGGATTACTAATAACCTTTGTAAATACTATTTTCACGGAATACAACAACCTATTCCTGTTGTTGAGTTATTTATTCTTACTCACGACATAACAGTTTCTTGTGTCGTTGTCTATGAGCGTATCAGATTTGATTAAAATCGGACCACTCCTTCTATAACCTGATTTTTTTCGATTATTGATGGTACCTTGACACAAAACCTAGCTATGAACACTTACAGATGCTTATAGTACAACTGTGTAAATTTTGAAGAAAATCGGTTCAGCCATTTCGGAGTCTATAGGCAACGGACGGACACACACATATACACACACACAGACACACAGACAAACACACAGACAAACACACAGACACACACACACACAGACAGACACACACAGACACACACACAAAGACAAAGTTCCATTTATAAATAAGTTTAGATTTAGATTTAGATTAGATGAGAATGCAATTCTTTTTCTTTATGGATTGTATACAATCCATAAAGAGAAAGGATTGTGTTCTCATATTCAGGTATACCTGAAATGATAATGATTCTTCTCAATATTACAAAAGGTACCTTCCATATGAATGTATCCTTGAAGAAAACTGGAAAATAAATAATCTGAAACCCTGTAAACAAAAACAAAAGCCAGAAAAATAATAATCTTCTACAAATACTTTCACAGCTTTTGCTCTGATGAACTTAGCTCACTGGTGCCCCCTATATACGAATTTACTCGAGCCACAAGATAAGCAACTAGGTCCCACCCTTTTATTGTGAAACCAATAAATTGCAAATGCAAATTCTACTCCATCAGCTTCTTTTCTCGCACTTCCAGCTTGTGGAATTCCCTTCCGTTTACTTACTTTCCCGTCAGCTACAATCTCCAAGAATTTAAATGTAAAGTCAATAGTCATCTCCTATCTCACTAACCTGCATCCTCTCTCTCATGCTCCTTTCTCCGTCCACTCCACTCTCATCAGTATTCTCATCCTTCTCTTACCCACTTCCTGACACCCCCTATAATCTGTCACTCTTTCTCATAACTTTTTTCATATGTAACCCCCTGCAAAACAGTGGCAGTAAAATGCCTTGCTTGGGGTGATATGATTATAAAAAAAAAGTTGTCCAAACTTCTTTTGTTATCATAAGTATATGTTTCCAAATGGTCTCGATAAATTTGTTTTCTACAGTTTATCAACTTTTTTTTTTGTTATTTATTCAAAGCCAGAAAATATTTTTAGCTTGTAAGAATTTTTTTGAGATAATGATGTTTTTTACTGATACAAGTTTTACTAATTAACCCATAGCTGGGGGGTTGATTAATGCATTTCCCAAGGGGATTTGCATGTAAGTGAAGAGGAATTGGATCTCAGTTTTTCAATTAACAATTCTGAGCCATTACTTATGACATGACCTGCATATCCATGCTTACAGCATCTGGTATTCTCAAGTCACCACCCACCTAGATACTGACCAGTTTTAATGTTGCTTAACTTTGGTGATTATATAGGAACCACTTTTTCAATGTGATGTTGCTGTAAGCCTCAAAATTAGAAAAAGTACACTGTAGATTGGGCACCTGAAGAAGGCTAGAAAATGAATCAACCAAAATATGGAAAAAAGAAAAAAAAAAAAGAAAAAAAAAAAGAAAAAAAAAGAAAAAAAAAAGAAAAATTAATAATCCCAAAAGTCTTGGAATGACATCTTTTCCTACTTTTGGAAAGAATTATCTGTCAACTTCACAATTTTTCATTTCAAATTCTAGGAAAAAATTTCTAATTTTTCGATTAACAGGATACTTGACAGTTAATCACTAAAGAAGAAGCCTAAAATAATCACTTTTAATTAAATTTCTGCTGATGCTATTTTTGTTTGTTTCCCTGTCACTCTCTTTCCCTTTCTGTTTTTTTTTCTCTCTTAAAATCTTCTGTTGTCTGTTTTTCTTATCTTTGCTTTTTATGACCAACTTGATTTTACTTTCACTTTCACTTTGTTTCTGTCTCACTTTCTTGCTTATTTCCTTTCTTTCTAGGTGACAGAAACCAAAATCTCAAGGAAAAAAAAATGTGAATTTGTGTTTGCTTAAAGATTATCCCTTATTTCCAAACTACATTTTTTATAACCATTGTAGTCAGTTAAGTGCCATACATGATAGTGGGGTGTCAATTTATTACTTCATAACAATATAAAACTGATCCCCCACTTTATGCCCAATAAAACCCTTAATCATGTTTTCAACTATTATATTCAGTCAGTCAGTTAAGTGATACATGCTTGGGTGATCATGTCTCGAAAGAGACATGACTGACTGGGCAGAAGATTATCCCTCAGTAGGTTGCCATTGCTTTCTGCAGCAGACTGGTTGCCAGCCAAGGCTATAGAACCCAATCTGTCCTGTTATTTGACTCATAGCTAGAGGGTGAAGAGATGTATTATATTATTAAGTAGTAATTAGAGGGGGATCAGTTTATTACTTCATAACAATATAAAACCGTTCCCCCACTTTATGCCCAATAAAACCCTCAATCATGTTTTCAACTATTATATTCAGTCAGTCAGTTAAGTGCCATATGTGATGCATACTTGGGCAATCATGTCTTGAATGAGACATGACTGACTGGACAGAAGATTATCACTCAGTAGGTTGCCATTGCTTTCTGCAGTAGACTGGTAGCCAGCCAAGGCTACAGCACCCAGTCTGTCATGTTATTTCACCCTTAACTGCAGGGAAAGGACGGTTTAATATCTTTCCCAAGGGTATTTGCGTGTAAATGAATTAAAAGAATTCAACTGGAATTTGAACTTGGCTACCCGATTTCTCGTTCCGAGCAAATTTATATATATTTTTTTTTAATTTTATCACCCCTAGCAAGGCGGTAATGCCACTGTTGTGCAGGGGGCTACATAAGTGTAAAAAGATTAATTAGAAGAGAGTGAAGAGGAAGACGAACCAGTTAGAAAGGAGCAAGAGAAAGATGAGAATGCAGGTGTGATGACAGTTTCAAAGGTGGAGAGAAAGGAAAGGATATACAGGGTGGTGTAGAAAGAACTAGAGTCAAGTGGTTAATAGATGAGTATTGACATTGCATTTAAATTCCTGCAGGTTGTAGCCATCAAGAAAGCAAGAATATGAAAGCGAGTCCCACAGGTGGGAAGTGCAAGAGATATCCACTGAACCACAATGCACACATTGTCGAATGATCCATAAAAAGCAAGAAGCCAATTACTTTTTGAGTATGGGAATATCCCCAAATTTTTCCCATATAAAGAAATGATATTTGCGTCTGCAACTTATGAAATGTTTGTAGGAACGCTTCACTTGCAGATGACAGGAGTGACGACTTTCAGACTTTAAACCATTTTGGCATCTGAAATGTTTCAGGAGAATATCAAATTTTTCTCAAATTTACTTTATGTCTTTTCGATTGTAAAAAGGTTTCCATTCATTTAGCTTTCCTTTTTGATCTGAATAGCCATAAAGTATCGACACAGTTACTCTGCTATTTGAAAGTGACGTGACACTTCTCTTTTGTGTAATAAGAAGTGACAAAAGGATGAATAGAAGTTGCCAAAAAGCTGTAATGTAAGGTTTTCAAAAAGTCATAAGATTTGCTTCATTTAATTGTCGCTGTCACCCAAGGAAAGATTACAATTTACTGTAATAGAAAAATGAAGAGTTTTTTAAACCAGTCTCCTCAATTTGCAACACTTATAATTGGGCAAGAGTGAAACAGATTTGCAGGTTCATTGACCTGAAATAGTGCAACAGTGGCCTTGTTCAGAGGAGAAGCATTTTTGAAAAACATTTTGTCAAGTGGAGAAGTATTTTTTTTAAAGTGGAGAAACTTTTCTTTTTAAAAAACGTTTTTTTAACAATGGAGAAACATTTTTTAAAAAAAGTTTTTTTTACTGTGGAGAAACATTTTTTTTAAAAAAGAATTTTTTACAGCGGAGAAGCATTTTTTTAAAAAACGTTTTTTTTACAGTGGAGAAGAATTAAAAAAAAATTGTAAACAGTATGTAATTTGGGAGTGTTTTTTTTTGGTTGCCAAGGAAAATCATAATTCTGTGCAAGAGATGTCACTTTATAGTTGGAATTTCTCAAGACAGACATATCTTTTTTGTTTTTTTGCATTCTCATGCTCTACAATAAGCCAATGTTGGAGTATTAATGAGTCGATTGTATTGCTGACCTCAGACTTAATGGCCCAATGTTTAAACGACATCTATTATTGTAGCTATTTTATCTCTAGTGTCAATAAACAGGCTTGATGTCTCTGATGTGTCTTATGATGTTTGTCTAGTGTCTTAGGAATTTAGTTTGCATTTGTGGTAAATGCAAAGATATTTGATACAATTGAAATAATCTAATAAAACAATCCCCAATTTCCTTAACCCAAGCGAGAAACTGGGTTTTGTATTTGCTTTTTTACTCACACCTTGGTGTTGAGTCTAAGAATTTAATGAAATATAGTTGTAATTCAGGGAATTAAATTTAAGAAAATTTAATTGCAAACTAAGAAAACTGAATTGCAATTAACAAAATTTAATTGAAATTTTAACAGTTTTAAGAAATGTAAGTGCAATTTAAAGAATTCAGTTCAAGGAAATTTAATTCTAAATGAAGGAAATTATAGTATTTAACAAAATCTAATTAAAATTTAAAGAATTTTCAGGAAATATTTTTAAATTTGTTTTAAGAAAATATAATTCTAATTTAAAGAATTTCCAAATTTTTCTGACATTATAATAAATGAAATTTTAAGGAAATTTAACAGTAATACAAAGAATGAAATTTAAGAAAGTGTAAATTGCAAATTAAGGAACTTTAATAGAATTTTTGAAAATGAAATTGTTAGGGCGCCGCTCCTATTTGACTACAAATGGACTGTTCCCATTGCTATATATAGCAATGGTGGATTCTCTACAAGGGAGTCGTAGAGAGTCACTTGAGAGTCTCTAATGAGTTACTGAAGAGTCAGTGCGAGTCAGTGAAGAGTTAGTCACACTTCCGTTGGCGTACCGGAAGTAATCACGTATACACACGTCTTACGACGGATTGGACTCTTGTATCTTTCTATTGTAAATATTACTAATCACTTCTGTACATACTAACCGTCTTTCTGCGGAATACAACTTATATTCTGATTCTGTTGTTGAGTTATTCATTTATACTTGGCGACATAACAGAAATACAAAGAATTTTAATAAATTTAATTGTAATTTTAGGTAACGCTTTCACAGCTGGCTTTAAATTACATTTCAAATACCCCACCCCACAAAAATATCATGTTTCAAATCCTAGTTCTTGTCATTGTCCATTACTTTTTTTTTTTAGAAATTCTTTAATCCAAAGGGAAAAATTACCAATGTCTCACATTTAATCCAAAGTGGATAACATCTTAAACTTACATTGTTGATTCTGTAAATGTCATAATGCAATAAACTGATATAATCCTGAAGTTGCATTAGCACTGATTAAAGTGATGACAGATGAACTTAGATCACTGGTGCCCCCTAAATACGAATTTGCATGAGATACTAGATTAGCAACTAGATCCCACCCTTTTACAGTGAAATCGATAAAATGCAGCCGTAACTTCTACTCCAACAGTTTCTTTCCTCGCACTTCCCGACTGTGGAATTCTCTTCCAAACGATTGCTTCCCCGATGGCTACAATCTCCAGGAGTTTAAATGTAAGGTCAATAGACACCTCCTAACACACTAACTTGCTCCCATTCTATCAAACACTCTTCCCATCTGCCCGACACTCATCCTCGCTATCCTTACTCATCTATCACCTTTCTCCTGACATTCCCTATGTCTATCCACTCCTTCTCTTTACCTTCCCCTATGTAGCCCCATGCGCAATAGTGGCAGTGGAATGCCTTGCTTGGGGTGAGATGATTAAAAAAAAAAAAAAAAAAAGATTTGTTCACAAGACTGAAATGCTAACTTCTGCTCCATGACAGATAACCTCAGATAAATACTGAATAAGATAGATAGATAGATAGATAGATAGATAGATAGATAGATAGATAGATAGATATAAACATTCAGACACAGACAAATAAAAAAACATGAACGGAGTGCAAATTTATCATCAACCTCCCCAATGAGGCTGGATGGGGCACAATGCCAATTTTTTATGTGAGAGATCCAAGCCTGTAATGAGGGAAAAAATTACCATAGGTCGTGAATAAAGCAGTATCAGGCTTTTATTTGTTTTTTTACCAGACAAGATGATGTCCTTTGGCATAGCCTCATCTTTGATCCTCTCTGCCTGGAGACAGAGAGTCTGACAAAGGTAGTCTTTGGGTAAAACAAACAGAGAGACAGTGATTGCCTAATCTTACTCAAATGAGAACCACCTTTTCAACCCTAGCATCAGTTGGGATGGCTTCCGTCTTTTTTGATGTCCAAGGCTCCTATGATGACTCTTGTGACCAGCATCTGATTTTATAAGTACCAAACATATACAACAGATGAACTCTGTAGACTTGATTTGTTGATTGGATCAGCATGCCCTACAATTTTTGTGTGTATCACACCAGGTACCTCCTTTGTCCTGATGATGATCTACAAACCTTGTTGCAAACAACATGAGTATTGTTGACAGGATGATGAGGTGGCTTAACTTAGTTCTCCTGTTTCTGTTTGCTTTGATGACTTTCCAGATGGTTTACATAACGTGCCATCGACAATAGTATGTACGCACACACACACCACATTTCCAAGACTGCATATTATTTGGCAAATCAGATTAAGTGCCTCTTTGGATAGATAGATAGATAGATAGATAGATAGATAGATAGATAGATAGATAGATAGATAAAAAACAGGTGGAGATAGATAGATAGATAGATAGATAGATAAAAAACAGGTGGAGATAGATAGATAGATAGATAAAAAACAGGTGGAGATAGATAGATAGATAGATAAAAAACAGGTGGAGATAGATAGATAGATAGATAAAAAACAGGTGCAGATAGATAGATAGATAGATAAAAAACAGGTGGAGATAGATAGATAGATAGATAAAAAACAGGTGGAGATAGATAGATAGATAGATAAAAAACAGGTGGAGATAGATAGATAGATAGATAAAAAACAGGTGGAGATAGGATAGATAGATAGATAGATAGATAAAAAAACGGAGATAGATAGATAGATAAAAAACAGGCGGAGATAGATAGATAGATAAAAAACAGGTGGAGATAGATAGATAAAAAACAGGTGGAGATAGAAAAAATAGGATAGGAAATAGATAGATAGATAGAAAAAATAGGATAGATAGATAAAAAACATGGAGATAGATAGATAGATAGATAGATAGATAGATAAAAAACAGGTAGATAGAAAAAATAGGATAGATAGATAGATAGATAGATAGATAGATAGATAAAGAAAGAACAGGTTGAGATAGATAGATAGATAAAAAACAGGTGGAGATAGATAGATAGATAGATAGATAGATAGATAGATAGATAGATAAAAAA
Source organism: Ascarosepion bandense (assembly GCA_037127315.1). Lineage (NCBI taxonomy): Eukaryota > Metazoa > Mollusca > Cephalopoda > Sepiida > Sepiidae > Ascarosepion > Ascarosepion bandense. Next base: position 3,834,309 of record JBBBDQ010001079.1, read on the forward strand.
CAGGTGGAGATAGATAGATAGATAGATAGATAGATAGATAGATAGATAGATAGATATACACTGAATTAACTTGATTAGATAGATAGCTTACTTAGCTAATTGGTGCTCCTTATACATGAATTTACTTGAGCAACAAGATTAGCAACTAGTTCTCACCCTTTTACTGTGAAAACAATAAAATGTAAACACAAATTCTACTCCATCAGCTTCTTTTCTTGCACTTCCCGCCTGTGGAATTCCCTTCTATTTACTTGCTTTCTCGACAGCTAGTTTTCAAGAATTTAAATGTAAAGTCAATAGTCATCTTCTATCTCACTAATCTGCATCCTCTGTCTCATGCTTCCTTCTCCATCCACTCCACTCGTGTCAATATTTTTATCCTTCTCTTACCCACTTCCTCACAGCCCCTATAACCTGTCACTCTTTCTCATAACTTTCCTCCTATGTAACCCCTTGCATAACAGTGCCAGTAAAATGCCTTGCTTGGAGTGATTTGATTATAAAAAAAAGATAGATATGAAGAGTGTGTGATAGATAGAAAATGAAGAGTGCTGATAGATAGGTAGATAGATAGATAGATAGATAGATAGATATGAAGAGTGTATGATAGATAGATAGATAGATAGATAGATAAGTGAAGAGTGTATGATAGATAGATAGATAGATAGATAGATAGAAAGATAAGGAAGATAGATAGATAGATAGATAGAAGAGGTAAGGATAGATAGATAGATATGAAGAGTGTATGGATAGATAGATAGATAGATAGATAGATAGAAGAGTAAAGTGATAGATAGATAGATAGATAGATAGGTGATAGATAGATAGATAGATATGAAGAGTGTATGATAGATAGATAGATAGATAGATAGATAGATAGATAGATAGAAGAGTGTATGATAGATAGATAGATAGATAGATAGATAGATAGATATGAAGAGTGATAGATAGATAGATAGATAGATAGATAGATAGATAGAAGAGTGTATGATAGATAGATAGATAGATAGATAGATAGATAGATAGATATGAAGAGTGATAGATAGATAGATAGATAGATAGATAGATAGATAGATAGATAAAGGAAGAGTGTATGATAGATAGATAGATAGATAGATAGATAGATATGAAGAGGATAGATAGATAGATAGATAGATAGATAGATAGATAGACAGGAAGAGTGTATATAGATAGATAGATAGATAGATATGTATGATAGATAGATAGATAGATAGATAGATAGAAGAGTGTATGATAGATAGATAGATAGATAGATAGATAGATAGATAGATAGATAGATATGAAGAGTGTATGATAGATAGATAGATAGATAGATAGTAAAGAGTGTATGATAGATAGATAGATAGATAAGGAAGAGTGTATGATAGATAGATAGATAGATAGATAGATAGATAGATACATAGATAGATAGATAGATAGATAGATAGATAGATAGATATGAAGAGTGTGGATAGATAGATAGATAGATAGAAAGGATAGATAGATAGATAGATAGATAGATAGATAGATAGATATGAAGAGTGTATGATAGATAGATAGATAGATAGATATGAAGAGTGTATGATAGATAGATAGATAGATAGATAGAAGAGTGTATGATAGATAGATAGATAGATAGATAGATAGATAGATATGAAGGAACAGATAGATACGAGCAGGTTGAGATAGATAAGAAAACACTGACAAAAAAAGGAAAGAAACCATGATAGATAAATATAAACAAAAATGAATACCTTCCTCAGTATGGTTCTGAGTAAATAATTGACCCGTGACTTCAAGGAACGTTAAATGGTAATAAAATTACAAAGACCTTTTTTATTCTAAGAAAAGGAAATTCAAACCATATCTTTTGTGTAAATTGCTTTCTATCTTATAAAGTGAATTCAAAATATCCATTTTTTTGAAATACTATGATACTCCATGCAGCTGATCGTGGCTCTCCACAGATTTCTTTTCTTTATTATCTGCGAATTGCCATGATTTTAGAAAAGATTAGTGGAGTAATTTTCTGTTGTCTTCTCCATGGTTTTAAATTAAGAGGTTTTCTCCTATACTGGATACCTGTCAAGGCTAGAGATCTGTTTGGTAAAGTAAAATTGGTAGCTGATCTGAAAAAATAGCTACAATCTGTTGTTAAATGGGGCAAGTAGGGGCTTGTTAATTTTAATTTCTCAAAAATGAATGGTCCTGGGTATGACAATAAACTGCATCTGGCAGCAAGGCTTCCAATTAGGAGGTTGTGAGGAGCATGAAACCATCACTTAATTGCTGTTGTTCCCAGGTCTATCCTGATCCTGATCGGTAGCACCTGTAAGGGTCCCGGCTATAGGCAAATAGTTAACCCCTAAACTGGGGTCCAAACATAAAGTATAAAAATGGACCTTTATAGAAATATATACATAAAAATAGACTTTTATAAAAATATGTTTTTATAAAAGTCTATTTTTATGTAAATAATTACTACCAGCAATATATTTTTCAGTACAAAACTAGAAGACATCTTCAGTCTTGTAAAATAATAAAAAAATAATAAAAAAAATTTTTCATCAAAATCTGACTAAATCAACCTTCTCACTATAACCAAACATTAAAAATTATCTTTAAAGTCTACCTTTTCGGCATACCCACAGAGGTGTTGATATGCCATTAAACAAAACTCCAACTCAATCTCAAAAATGAAATTTCTCTCTTTTAATAATTTAAAAGAACCTCTTTTACCGTTCATCATGATGGCTCATGCTAATCTCCAGTAGAGTAACTCATTTCACCTTTTCAGGTAAAAATGTTTCCCACTAAAATGAGGTGGAAAGTGTTTATTGCTAAGTCTGCAGCTAGGAAAGTTGGTTTACTGTAGGGAACAAGACAATTTTTCTAGCCAGAATCTGTCTTGCATATTTATAAGTCTACCATACATCCTTGCTTTGAATATTGCTGTCAGATCTGGTCTGGTGCTCAAGCTATATATTTATAGATTCTTGATAAAATCTGCAATGCTATTGGTCCTAACTTGGAATCTCAGCTCCACTCACTTTCCCATCTCTGTAACAGCTTCCCTGTGCTTTTTTTCTGCAAATACTTTCATGGAAATTGTTCTTTTCTCTGGTACATGGAGTAATAGATTGGTGGCAAGGTCTCATCATTTTACATTTGAGATGGCTAGATGTAACCTTCCCTAAGAATACTTTCATGATAATTGTTCTGATCAACTTTCCTCTATGGTACCTAGACTTTATGAATTTAAGTGCAGTACTAGATTGGCGGCAAGGTCTCATCATTTTACATTTGAGATGGCTAGATGTAACCTTCCCTAAGAATACTTTCATGATAATTGTTCTGATCAACTTTCCTCTATGGTACCTAGACTTTATGAATTTAAGTGCAGTACTAGATTGGCAGCAAGGTCTCATCATTTTACATTTGAGATGGCTAGATGTAACCTTCCCTAAGAATACTTTCATGATAATTGTTCTGATCAACTTTCCTCTATGGTACCTAGACTTTACGAATTTAAGTGCAGTACTAGATTGGCAGCAAGGTCTCATCATTTTACACGTGAAATGGCTAGATGTAACCTTCCCTAAGAATACTTTCATGATAATTGTTCTGATCAACTTTCCTCTATGGTACCTAGACTTTATGAATTTAAGTGCAGTACTAGATTGGCAGCAAGGTCTCATCATTTTACATTTGAGATGGCTAGATGTAACCTTCCCTAAGAATACTTTCATGATAATTGTTCTGATCAACTTTCCTCTATGGTACCTAGACTTTATGAATTTAAGTGCAGTACTAGATTGGCAGCAAGGTCTCATCATTTTATATTTGAGATGGCTAGATGTAACCTTCCCTAAGAATACTTTCATGATAATTGTTCTGATCAACTTTCCTCTATGGTACCTAGACTTTACGAATTTAAGTGCAGTACTAGATTGGCAGCAAGGTCTCATCATTTTACACGTGAAATGGCTAGATGTAACCTTCCCTAAGAATACTTTCATGATAATTGTTCTGATCAACTTTCCTCTATGGTACCTAGATTTATGAATTTAAGTGCAGTACTAGATTGGCGGCAAGGTCTCATCATTGTACACGTGAAATGGCTAGATGTAACCTTCCCTAAGAATACTTTCATGATAATTGTTCTGATCAACTTTCCTCTATGGTACCTAGACTTTATGAATTTAAGTGCAGTACTAGATTGGCAGCAAGGTCTCATCATTTTACACGTGAAATGGCCAGATGTAACCATCCCTAAGAATATTTTCATGATAATTGTTCTGATCAACTTTCCTCTATGGTATCTAGACTTTATGAATTTAAGTGCAGTACTAGATTGGCAGCAAGGTCTCATCATTTTACACGAGAAATGGCTAGATGTAACCTTCCCTAAGAATACTTTCATGATAATTGTTCTGATCAACTTTCCTCTATGGTACCTAGACTTTATGAATTTAAGTGCAGTACTAGATTGGCAGCAAGGTCTCATCATTTTACATTTGAGATGGCTAGATGTAACCTTCCCTAAGAATACTTTCATGATAATTGTTCTGATCAACTTTCCTCTATGGTACCTAGACTTTATGAATTTAAGTGCAGTACTAGATTGGCAGCAAGGTCTCATCATTTTACACGTGAAATGGCTAGATGTAACCTTCCCTAAGAATACTTTCATGATAATTGTTCTGATCAACTTTCCTCTATGGTACCTAGACTTTATGAATTTAAGTGCAGTACTAGATTGGCAGCAAGGTCTCATCATTTTACATTTGAGATGGCTAGATGTAACCTTCCCTAAGAATACTTTCATGATAATTGTTCTGATCAACTTTCCTCTATGGTACCTAGACTTTACGAATTTAAGTGCAGTACTAGATTGGCAGCAAGGTCTCATCATTTTACACGTGAAATGGCTAGATGTAACCTTCCCTAAGAATACTTTCATGATAATTGTTCTGATCAACTTTCCTCTATGGTACCTAGACTTTATGAATTTAAGTGCAGTACTAGATTGGCAGCAAGGTCTCATCATTTTACACGTGAAATGGCTAGATGTAACCTTCCCTAAGAATACTTTCATGATAATTGTTCTGATCAACTTTCCTCTATGGTACCTAGACTTTATGAATTTAAGTGCAGTACTAGATTGGCGGTCAGGTCTCATCATTTTACAATTGAGATGGCTAGATGTAACCTTCCCTAAGAATACTTTCATGATAATTGTTCTGATCAACTTTCCTCTATGGTACCTAGACTTTATGAATTTAAGTGCAGTACTAGATTGGTGGCCAGGTCTCATCATTTTACAATTGAGATGGCTAGATGTAACCTTCCCTAACAATACTTTCATGATAATTGTTCTGATCAACTTTCCTCTATGGTACCTAGACTTTATGAATTTAAGTGCCAGTACTAGATTGGCAGCAAGGTCTCATCATTTTACACGTGAAATGGCTAGATGTAACCTTCCCTAAGAATACTTTCATGATAATTGTTCTGATCAACTTTCCTCTATGGTACCTAGACTTTATGAATTTAAGTGCAGTACTAGATTGGCGGTCAGGTCTCATCATTTTACAATTGAGATGGCTAGATGTGACTGTAAGTTTTATGCTAACAGTTTTTTCTCTCATATTCTCTTCTGGTGTTTTGCTTCCTTGTCAACTTTGACCTTCAAATATTTAAATGCAATGTCAATTGTTACCTTTTGTCTTCTTGTTCTTTTATTGCCTTTTCTCCATACTAGAATATTTTTCTTATATTCTGTCACACTCAGTAATCCCTTGCATCTTAGTGGTTTTATTGTTTTGCTTGGGGTGAAATGATTAAAAAATATGCATATATATTTAAAAGGGTGTCTAATAATAATTAAACTCATTTTAAATGCAAGTATTTTGGATTATAAAAATTATAGAGGTTACCTAATGCATCTTTTCAGTCAGTTAAGTGGCATACGTCATACATGCTTTGGGCGATCATGTCTCAAAAGAGACATGGCTGACTGGGTATAAGATTATCCTGCAGTAGGTTACCATTGCTTTCAGTGGTAGACTGGTTGCCAGCCAAGGCTATAGAACCCAATCTAATGTTATTTGACTCACAGCTAGAGGGGGAAGAGATGTATTATATTATTAAGTAGTAATTAGTGGGGGGATCAGTTTATTACTTCATAACAATAGGAAACCGTTCCCCCACTTTATGCCCAATAAAACCCTTAATCATGTTTTCAACTATTATATTCAGTCAGTCAGTTAAGTGCCATACGTGATACAAGCTTTGGGCGATCATGTCTCAAAAGAGACATGACTGTAGGTTGCCATTACTTTTTGCAGTAGACTGGTTGCCAACCAAGGTTATAGAATTCAGTCTGTCCTGTTATTTAACCCATAACTGGAGGGAAGAGATGGATTAATACCTTCCCCAAGGGTATTTGCACAAAAGTGAATGCAAGGAATTCAACTGGAATTCGATCTCAGCTCCCTGATTTCAGCCCCCTGATATCCGAGTTGATATGCACCGCACCAGAGAAAGCTTATGCATGTTCCCTTCATTGTAGTAACCATCTCAGGGATGTAATATTGAAATCTTAGATAATATGTTGAACTCTTCTATATCAGTTATGTGATAAATGCATTTGGTAACCTCTATCGTTTTTCATCATCATGGGATATCCTGGATATACTTTTAGAATGCCCATTTTTTTATCTATATTTGCAAAAAAAAAAAAATTCCTTTTCTTTAATATCATGTGGAACTAGAGATGACGTTAAAAAGTGAAGTTTTCAAACTTTAAATAATAAAGTTGGGCAAGGACTGTAATTAAACTGCAAGTGACAAGATGGCTGACATTTCCACATTTTTAAGTGTGAAAGTTTTAAAGCTCTTAAACAACAACAAATGCCATAAAACCTAAATAGAAAACAAGTGACAATTGAAGGAAATATGTTGCAAAACAAGCCTGAATGCGGTTGACAACTTTGTCTCAAGGTTAGGAATAACAAGAAAATAGGAAACCACAGTAATTAGGTGACCATAAAACACTTTACGTAAGAAGTGGTTATGGGATCAAGCCTTTAGGTCACAGCTATGGTTATTATAAAAGAACTAGTTGTTTCATGGATAGAATTTCAAGAAATACATAAAAACTGAAAATATTTATTCATTCTAATTATTACACATATAGCGACAGGACAAGTACAGCGACCCTTTTCTGCTGATGCTAACCTTCTGGAAAGTGATTAATTGCACCTCCTCGGGCTAATGTTTTCCATTGATATAAAGTGAAAAGATTATATTGAATCCATTTTTAGGTCAACTGCTGGGAAGTTTGGTTCAATATGTCATGCTATCTTAAGAAATTATGTCTACCATTCATCCATACATTGAATATTGCTGCCACATCTGGTAGTCCTGCTATACATTTAGAGTTTCTTAATAAAATCCAAAGATGAATCAACAATGTTATTGGTGTAGCGCTGGCATCTTGGTTTTAGTCATTTTCCCACTGCTGTAATATAGCTTCCCTGTGCCTTTTCTATAAATACTTTCATGGCAATTTTCCTGATACGCTTTCCTCTATGGTACATAGACTTTATGAATTTAAGTGCAGTACTAGATTGGCAGTCAGGTCTCATCATTTTACACTTGAAATGGCTAGATGTAACCATTCCTAATAATACTTTCATGATAACTGTTTTGATGAACTTTCCTCTATGGTACCTAGACTTTATAAATTTAAGTGCAGTACTAGATTGGTGGCAAGGTCTCATCATTTTACACTTGAAATGACTAGATGTAACCCAAGTCCTATGCTAACAGTTTTTTCTATCACTCTTCTTTCTTGTGGAACTCTCTTCCTGCTTCTTGCTTCCTCATGAACTTTGAATTTACATTTTTGAAAATCACTATCAATAGTTATCTTCTGTTTTCTTAATTCCTCTTCTTTTACTCACAGGACATATTGAAGGCAAGAGGGACAGAGGAAAGCAAAACATAAACTTGTTTAAATAGGTGACAGTACAGTAATTAAAAGAGACAGCAAAAAGACAAAATTTACTAAGAGCTATAGAAGAAAGGAAATTGTGGAGGTTCATGATTTCCCATATTTTGAAGTAACATAGTACATATTGAAAGAAGAAAATATAATCTGCTGAATTTGAGGTGTTTTTAATAGGTCTATATATCTATAGGGGAAGTGCTGACTATATATCTATAGGGGAAGTGCTTGACTAATTTTTTCACAATATTGCCAGTAAATCCACTTCAAACCTCAACCTTGTGTCACATTCAATAGCTACATATGCACGATGAAAAATAGCCATATAATATGGAGAGTCTTCTTTGTTACTGAAGAAGCTATGTTTAGGACACAAGATTCAAGCAGGCCAGATTAATCTACTGTCTCAAATGAAGACCTATTCCATGAAGGGAAAATGCTGAGTCCAGGTTTTTCCTAAATTACTAGCCAGAAATTTCTATATCTTAGGGAGATATATTCCTGAAGGGAAATGACACCATGAACTTGTAAGCTGTAGTGTTTGACAGTTTGGTAATTGCTTGAAGCATTGTGCATATAAGCTGTATGGGTAGGCATTTGAAGGCTATCACAGTATGTTTAGTATAATAAAGAAAGGTAAAAAAAGGTGTTGGTATTGCCTATTTATTATTCATTAATATTTCGACACTAGAATCTCATCTTCAGAATGATATGAGCACTTGATTTCATGTCTGTCTGCTGTTGGACTGTGCCTTGAAACGAATGGTCCTCTTTCGATGCTACTGTTGTCATTAATTGTAGAGAGTATATGTGTGTGTGTGTACCTGTAAGTGTGTTAGTGTGTGTATGTGTTTATGATTTACATAAGTGTGTGTAGTAGTAGGATATGGCTTTTTTGCCTCTTTTTTTAAAATTGATAGCAGTGCCATTTTACAATTTGAAAATATATCTGTCTGCTTTAATTAATGGTTTAATAAATTGGCCCATGGCAGGGTTTGGCATTTTCACATCTCTGTCAGAATGGTAGTAGGCGCCGTTTTATGACCTGATGTTATGTCTATCTGCTTTAATTGTAGGAGTGTTTATTGCTACATTTTTTTTCTTCTCTCTGGTATTCGTTCTTGTGTGTGTGTGTGTGTGTGTGTGTGTGCGTGCGCATGTGTGTGTTATGTGTGTGTGTATTTATGTGCGTATACTTCTTGAATTTTTTCTTTTTTCCAATTCTGTGATCATTTTATATATACATATATCTACATACCTTTTCCTTGTATCGTGTGTGTGTGTGTGTGTGTGTGTATGTGTTCTGGTATATGGTATGTTAGAGTGTGTGTGTAAATATATATGTGTGTGTGTGCATGTATTTCGGTGTATACTATGTTGGAGTATGGAATTTGTGTGTGTGTGTGTGTGTACGTACATATATATATATTTTTTTGTGTGAGTTCCGGCTTATAGCGTGGTATACTTGTTGCTATTGGTCACGTGTTTATAGGCATGTATTTGTGTTTGTTAGTCTGTGATTGCACCTTACTGTTGTGGCCAGTGTGTGCCAGGTGTGTGATAGTGTTAATTATTCTGTTATGTAATCTAGGTGTAGTTCCTGTCTATTGTTTACTTGCGGTAGAGTTTAGCTATTATTAAGGACTCTTTTATGTGTAAGTTTCCTTGGTTCTGCTCTCTTGCTTCAATATTGACTATTCAATATTGATCTCGAAATATTAATGAATAATAAATAGGTAATACCCAACATCTTCTTTACCTTCCTTTATTGTACTAAAAGCATTGTGATAGCCTTCATATACCTACCCATACACCTGTAGCATTTGGTAACTGACGACTCCGAGGTGGCAGCCCGAGCAAGATGAACAACACGTGTTGTTTCTTGACACCAATAAGCTTACTTACTGAATGAATGATGGACCACTTTCATCACTGTATGAAGTGATGTTACAAAGTATCTGTCACATGAGCCATGTGACTATCTCAGCCTAAGGAAGTATTGTGCTGTTTCTTATTTTATTTTACACACACAATAAAAATTAATTCACACCACGTGTATCTCAAAAAAATACAATTCACCCCTTACCATACCCTGTGGGGTAAAAAACAAGGATGGCGCATCCAAAAGCTCGGACGTAGTGGAATGCACACCACGTGGTCAAAAATATGATTTTTTGACCAATCAGGGCTTGACATAAGAAACACATTTCTTGATCTCCTCGGAGCCTCACCATCCAGATAAAAGGAAGGTAGAAACTCTCAACAGACCAGAGGGAGAAGCAACCAGCTGACACCAAAAGGGCACACTCGCAGCCCACACACAGAGAATTCAGCAGTTCACACACCAGGCAGTATCACGTATCAGTGAATATTCTTTCACCCTCTCTTTCTCTCATCACTACACATTGTCCTACCTTTCCCTCTCATATTCCCAGTTCCTTTCTTTCTACCTTTTTTTACAGCTTTATGGACAATTTCATTTTTGTACAAAAAAATAATTCTTTTATTTTTTTTACGAAAATAAACAAAAGTTTATTTTACTTTATTTGTAGTGCATTTTTCTTTTTGTTATTCGTTTGAGGGACTTCTTAGCCCCTCTACAGAAGATAATCGTTTAATTCTTACATCTTTAATTTTACTTTTTTTATTCTTCAAATATATCAAATATCAATTTTTCTTTTCATTCCTTCTTTCTTTTAAATTCACATTCTTATAGGTCTCCAAGTTTAATAACCCATTTTCCTTCTTTCATGTTTTATTTATCTTTCTTTTTAGTTTTTCTTTTTATTCTTTCCTATGTTTAAATTTCATTCTTCTTGTTTTTTTTTTTTTTTTTAATCGTGTCACCCCAAGCAAGGCATTCCACTGCCACTATAGCGCAGGGGGTTACATAGGGCGATTGTGTATAGGAAATGTCAGAAGGAGGGTGATAGCCGATTTAGGATGTACATATGGAGAGAGTTTGAAAGAGTGGGTGTGAGTTAGTGTGTTAGGAGGTATCTATTGACCTTACATTTAAACTCCTGGAGGTTGTAGCCATTGGGGAAGCAAGCATGCGGTAGGGAATTCCATAGGCGGGAAGTGTGAGGAAAGAAGCTGTTGGAGTAGAAATTGCGGTTACATTTCATCGGTTTCATTGTAAAAGGGTGGGACCTAGTTGCCAATCTAGTATCTCGTGCAAATTCACATCTAGGGGGCACCAGTGATTTAAGTTCGTCAGAGTAGAAGCCATGAAAATATTTATAGAAGAGGCACAGGGATGCCATGTCACGCCAGTGAGAGAAATACTGCAGGTGGTCAGCCAAGTTGGTATCAATCACATTACAGATTCTTCGCTGTATTTTGTCAAGAACCCCGAGGAGAATAGAAGGGGCACCCGACCAGATGTTCTCTATTTCCTTCTTTCTTTCATGTTTTACTCTTTTTTAAAAATTAATTAATCCATAAAAACAAAGAAAAAATAGTATGAGAAAGAGGCAACATTTCTAACACAAATTTCTCTTCATTCTTATGAATTCGTTTAAAATTCTATTATCACTTTAACTTTAATTCTTTTACCCTTCAAAATCTCCTTATCAAAATTTCTTTCTTTCCTTGATGACTGCAACATGCGATTTTCCTTCTTAAAAGTTTTATTAAATAAGCATCTCTTTTATTTCTTTTGCTCTTCATAGACACAGGGAATGGAAGAGATTTTTTTAATATAATTAATTGAAATAATTGCACATTGTTTAAATAAGAGGCTTTTCCCAGGTTGCTTTTGGCAGATAAAAAAATAAAACAAAAATGGCCAAGGAAAACTAAAAACGGAAAGTATAATTAATGAAGTGTGTCAATGAAGACAAGAGTGAAAAATAATTATTAAAATATATAAAAAATAGCAAGTAAATGATTATATATATATATATATATATATATATATATATATATATTATTAGCTCTACTTTTGTAATGAGCACTTTTTTTAAAAATAGTGTTTCTTTGGACAAGGAATATTATTCCAACAATGCTTGCATATATATATATATATATATATATATATATATATATATATATATATTTTTTTTTTTTTTTTTTTTCCATTAGTAAACGAGCGTAATGACTCGATTACAAATGAAAAATATTCAAAAGTTCTACAATATAATTGTATTGAACACTTTTTAATACAAATGTGCACTGGTCTAATCTTATTATAACCAAAAACTAAGTAATCAAATTATATATATATATATATATATATATATATATATATATATATATATATATATAAAACAAACTGATCTTCATAGGTGAAATCACAAGTTTATTCACCTGAAGGGAGTCAAGTTTAGACTTGAAACACATGTAGCGACACAAATATCATTATGGACACTTAATATATCATACAAAAAGCAAGTAATACTAATAACTAGCAATATAGCCTGGCATTGCTCGGGTGTAATGAAAGCTTTAAAACTAATCCATGGTCCTGGAGCCAAGACTCTTTGGACGTTGGCATGAAAGACTAAAAAACAATAGTTGTTTCCAGTTAAAGAGAAACCATAGACTGATATAAAAATGAATGGATTTAAGTCAAATTTTGATTTCCTGGTATCGATATCAAATAAGTTTTTTCATTGTAAACTGAATTTTGAAGGCTAAATAAGTCCTCTGAAATAAGTAAATGGTATCATGGCTGAGACTAAGAACTACAATTATACCTACTTAGAGCCAAACCCGAAGCAAAAACTAAAATAAAAGGGCTGAAAAAAATACAGACATACAGGCAGATAAACAAACACACACAAACATCTTGCCTTTTATATATATCATCGATTTTCTGCACTATTGTAAGAAATGCAACCTTGAAACTTCTGAATATCGTTTCTTATGTCTTTGTCTATGAGTGTATCTAATTTGATTAAAATCGGACCACTCCTTCTATTACCCGATTTTTTTGATTATCGATTTTTGATATTTATCGAGGCTACCTTGACACAAAACCTAGCTAAGAACACTTGCAGATGCTTATAGTACAACTGTGTAAATTTTCAGGAAAAACGGTTCAGCCATTTTGGAGTCTATAGGTAACGGACACACACACAGACATTTACAAAATCGGTTCAGCCATTTTGGAGTCTATAGGTAACGGACACACACACAGACATAGACAAAATCGGTTCAGCCATTTTGGAGTCTATAGGTAACGGACACACACACAGACATAGACAAAGTTCCATTTATAAATAAGTTTAGATAATAGTCACAATAAATCTACACCTTAAACCAAACGTTCACAGCTTCTCACACTTTTTCTTCTATACCAATTACTCTCGTTGGAACAACTACTATTTCTGTTTTTAATATATATATATATATATATATATATATATATATATATATATAATATTTTTTCTCACTAGTAGCATGACTTGGAATTTCATACATGATGCAGTCTTCAGGTGCTGAGTTAAGACTAACTGTTACATAATTTAAATTTTGATAAACATATCTGGTTATCACAATGATGTGGTTGTGGTAGTCAGTATTTTATGTGGCGATTGTTGGTCCTTTTTTTTTAATTTTGTATTCAAAATAATACTAAGAAAAATTGGAATTTTATATATAAAATAATAAAAAAAAACCCTCATGCATCCATGCAAATTATTTACTTCAAGTTATAAAGGTAAAAATTAAATATAAATGTAAAAATCCATAACTATATAATTTCTATAATTTATAATTATAGTTTATAATTCATATAAAAATATCTATATTTATTACAGATTATAGTTTAGAACATGTACAAATTATCATCTACTACAAAGTGTAGATTTTGTTTCGACATTGAAAGGACAATGTCTCATCAGGTAGTGTGAAAAGGAACGGAAATTCTTTTTCTTATATTTGGTGAATTGTGTGTGAGATGGGGAAATAAGGGGTGTAAGTTGTCAGAATTTGAACGAAAAGAGAAAAGAGGTAGGATAGCATTGATTAATGGATGTGTTGAAAATTTTGTAGACAGATTTAACCCAAGGGTATGGTCCTTTACAGCTTTTATGGTTAGTTCTTTGGGTTTAGCAAAAGGAGAAAATAAGGAAACGTGTATGGGGTGGGGAGGAGTAGGAATGGATGCGATAAAGTCGGAATAGAGATTGCTATTTAGTAAACATATTTATTAGTGAATTATACGGCTACAAATATTTTTTTGTTTAAACTTAGTTTTTATAATTAATCTATTTTTGTATTTTTAACATTAATTTAAAATTTAGGAAACTTCTTTTTTTATATAAAACTTTAAATTAGATCACAGTTTGTGGTATGAAATAAAGGTAAAATTTGAGGTAAGCGTGTTCTTAATATTATAAAAGGTTTATCATTTCTAGGGATCCTAACTTTGGCTTTTGTAGTTTTTAGCATGATTGTAAGGTTAGTTCTTTTATGTGTTTGCAGTTCACTGTGGTTTCATGCCTCTTTTAATAGTATGTTGCTATTCATGTATTTGATGATTTCCATTTTTTCATGCCCATTTCTTTTCACCCTATCTGATGAGTCATTGTCCTCCCAATGTCGAAACAAAATGTACACTTTGCAGTAGATTGTAATTTGTACACGTTCTAAACTATAATTTATAAGAAATATTCACAGCTCTGTTTTAAATTAATGTTTTAAATGTTGTTAATTTTTTCTTTGTTCCCTATTCACTTGGATAAAAATATCTATATATTTTTTTTAGTGAAAAAAACAGCAGATGTATGCACGCAGGAACAGTTTGATGAATTGTTGTCTAAATTATGCAAAAATGAAAATAACACTGACATCTCCTTTTAATAGAGATATTTACTACAATTACACAAAATTATCTTGAAATACTAAAGAGTAAATTTATTCAATAAAATTGCCATTGTGTTCAACAAGTCTAGAGATGACTTCAGAATCTCCTGCAACACTTCTGGACGTTCTCCTTGTTTAGGTTGGTGAATGCTGTGATAATTCTTTCCTTCAGTTCATTTTTGGTGTTACAAGGGGCTTTGTTGATTTCTCTGTCAACTGTGCTCCTCATATAATAATGAAGTGGGGTTGTAGTCTGGGGAGTTTGATGGCCAAATGTAAGGAGTGATGTGGTTGCAGAAATTGTCTGACAGCCATGAATGGGTTCTGTTGCTTGTGTGAAATGGTGTAGAGTCTTGTTTCCGAATTTAGAGTTTTTCAGCAGCCACCCTCTTGACCCAGGGCAGCACTACCTCCTCAAGGCACTTGATGTAGGCTTCTGTGTTGAGTCTGAGGCCTATGTGGGAAATGAATCGAGGTATAATATCACTGTCACTTGCAATCACTCCAAAAACCATGATCTTGACTGGATATATGATTCATCTCTTTCTAAATCCACTGCACTGTCCTCAGATTGACACCCAAACATGCTCAAATGTTCCTATTGGCACTTCTGGTGTGAATGCTGTTTCCAAATTTATTGTTTTTTTTTTTTTTAATCGTTTCACCCCGAGCAAGGCGGTAATGCCAATGATGTGCAGGGGGCTACATAAGTGTAAAAAGATTAATTAGAAGAGAGTGAAGAGGAAGACGAACCAGTTAGAAAGGAGCAATAGAAGGATGAGAATACAGGTGTGATGACAGTTTTAAAGGTGGAGAGAAAGGAAAGGATATATGGGGTGGGGAAAGAACTAGAGTCAAGTGGTTAATAGATGAGTATTGACATTGCATTTAAATTCATGGAGGTTGTAGCAATCAAGAAAACAAGAATATGGGAGCGAGTTCCACAGGTGGGCAGTGCGAGAAAAGTGGATTGAATAGAGTCATGGTGCTCTTTTTCTTAAAGCTGGTGCCCAACTGACCCTACTATACTGTGCAGCCAACAAAATCAAAAACAAACAATGTACATGCACATAATTATAAATATAAAATGGTGGTAATTTACCCATCACACCTTATATACAAGAAAGGCATAGATATGTAACAGTCCATTTTAAGTCAACACCTGAAAATTTTTTTTGTCTGAAACTCCGAGTTGGTGATAAAAATATGTATGTTTATCAATATATATTATAGAAGCTATTAATTACATCAAGCACTATTTTATTAACACTTGCACTCAATGAGCAATATTATATATATATATATATATATATAAATCACATATACATATATTTGAAAATATACTTGTTGACCTGTACCGTCCATTTTGAAGTGTTTGTGAAGAACAACATAAAAAATGCATAAGTAGATATGTAGAACTACAATACATAGTCTAGCTTACATGTTTTCATTTATGTAAACACATATACATACCTGTGAAATTACATCTTTCTCGTTGTATTTTTCTTACATATGTACATACCCATTTATGCCTACGTATTTTATTTTTTTCTTCATCCACAAACTTTGCATAGGAAATTCTGTAGATTATTCTAGAACATTTCCTTGTAAGACATTCACTGATTGGTTAGCGGTAACCAATCAGCAACAAGGTAAGTGGCAGACTATTTTACCGCTAATTCGTGTAGATTTTGAACCAGTATAAAAATGATTAGTGCGCTCAAAATATCAGTTAAGTCCACAAATTTCTCGATGCAAGTGTGTACAATGTCCTAATCAAATAAAACACCTTTTTCCTGCTACATGACACACACACAAAATTATCACTTTGAACTCTTGTACCATAGCAGGTTAATATTTCGTAACCTCAATACAATGCAGACTGAACATTGAATAATGAACATTTTCCATTTCTTCATACAAAGAACTCTCAGTTCAATTTTACTGCATCTATGTAAAAATTCAGTCTATGGGACGTAACTCATTTTCTACTTAACCCTGCGGTACTAAATGTCTGCCTCATTTAATCAATTAGAAAAATGGATGCATTGTTGAAAATATATTTATATTTTATTTCTGTTTTTCAAGTTATGTTGTTGCTCATTTATCCTTCGTCTCGAGTTCTTAAAAGTAATATTGAATCATAAATATAAATTTATTAGGGAGTTTTGAAGGTGTTGATTGGTATTTATCAGGAAGAACCCAAATAAAATTGGCCTTGAGCCAGATACAGATTTCAACCTGATGGATGTGAGCCTAAATTCCTTCAACAATGATTGTCCCAGCTAAGGACTTCCTATAGTATTTGTTCTTCTTGCGGAATAAAAATAACGCTCTGCTTGGCGAAAATTCAATACTTTAGTGGAAAAAACTGGAATGATCTCTCCAGGTTTCATGCCTGGGTGATGGTATATGGAGGCTGAGTTCTACCCAGTCTAGATGGCCTCAATCTTGAAATATAAGGCATCATATTTGGGGATGGTTTGGTTGTGGGAGTTGCCAGAAGGCTGTCAGTGTTACCAGCCAAATACCTGTGGGACACCAATCTGGCCTTTTCTATGTTTTGATGGCCACAAGGGAGCAGCGGTTTATCATCAGGATTTTCCTTGCCCTTCTATGAACTGCTTTCCTGGGCTGTTGAGCTCCATCTGTTTGAAGCAGGTGGTTCATCATCATCATCATTCTGCGGCCTCGGCCGAGATAAAACTCACTACACCCTTCCAGTATTCCCTATTTGTCATAGCTCCTGAAGGTCTTCCTTGGTGGTAGATGTATCTCGATGTATCCTGTTTGGAAAAGTTAATTTACGAGATCGAATTTGAGATGATGGGTGCCTCCATAATACAAATGATGAAACAAGTTCATCTGTGGCACATGCACAATGCCCAGCAAACTGGACACGTCTCTTTTGAACTAAAGTTGATACTCTTGGTAGGTCTCCATATATCATGTCTAAAGTTGGGTTGTTTCACCATGAAAGATCAAGTACTCTTCTGAGAAGACAAGTATAACATCCATCTAAACGGCGCCGTTGTTTTGCTGAAAGAGTCCAAGTTGTTTTGCTGAAAGAGTCCGAGTTGTTTTGCTGAAAGAGTCCAAGTTGTTTTGCTGAAAGTGTCCAAGTTGTTTTGCTGGAAGAGTCCAAGTTTCGGATCCATAGAGTAAGATTGGTTCAATAAGTGTGCGAAAAACTTGGATTTTGATCTTACGATCAAGATTGGATTTCCAGATCTCATCCATTTTGTTACAAGCAGTCCATGCTAAGCCTTTTCTGATATCAAAGTCTTTTTCAGAATTCTTGAAGTGTGATCCACAGGTGGATTAGGGGGCACCAGTTGTCTGACTCCATCCTTTCTTGAGCTTGGAGTTATCAGAGACTATCTCAAATGGATGCCATCAATGTTCAAAATGCATATCAATTAAATATTTACTAAGTTTTCTCAAATGTGAAGGCCAATAGAAAATAAAAAATGGGACATCTATTTCAAATGAGAAGTGTTCCCTATGATAACATTTGAAATAATATATACATCTTCTTCTTCTATGTGCCCTATCCTTTCAAGACATAGGCGATCATGGCTTTCCAACGTCTCCCTATCCCTGGTGGCTCTTAATAGGTTTTCTCCTGTTACTCCATGCAACCCCTGTTCCATCATCCACCTGATCAGGTTCTTCAAATATGCTATCAACTGCCTCCTTCTGTCTCTTTTTCCTTCTTTCTGGCCTGTCAGTATCAGGTTCTCCAGGCTCTCCTTCCTCATTGCATGTCCCAGGAACTTCAGTTGTCTCTTCCTGATGCTCACTATTAGTTTTCTTTTCAATGCCATTCTTTCCAAAACCTCATCATTGCTCACATGTTTGATCCATGATATCCGCAGTCAGTCAGTTAAGTGCCATACGTGATATACGCTTGGGCGATCATGTCTCGAAAGAGACATGACTGACTGGGCAGAAGATTATCCCGCAGTAGGTTGCCATTGCTTTCTGCGGTAGACTGGTTGCCGACCAAGGCTATAGAACCCAATCTGTCCTGCTATTTAACCCATAACTGGAAGGAAGAGACGGATTAATACCTTTCCCAAGGGTATTTGCGCGTAAGTGAATACAATGGATTCAGCTGGAATTCGAACTTGGCTCCCCGGTTTCTCGTTTCGAGCCGATATCCACCGTACTACAAATCCTTCTGTAAAACCACATTTCTGCTGATTCAAGTTTTTTCCTCATCTTTGATGATATTGTACAGCATTCACTGCCATATTGAAGAACTGACATCACATAGCAATCATTTTTACAAACTTTGTGGGTGGGTTTTTTTATATCAAAACAAGGGCAAAAATCAATATAAAAATGTGTCTGCAAATCCTTCATTTTTGAGTTAAGTTTAAAGTTTATGGTAGATGCTGTTAAATATGCAATCCAAAAATAGTTTTATAAAATTAGTGGGTGGTTTCCTGACACCAAAACAAACTAAAACATCTATTGGTCTGGAAACACAATCTCATACAGTCATGCAGCCATTCATGTGAACGTATGTAAAAATCATATCTGCCTGCTCAAGATATGAGTATCCTGCCATTGTTAAATGGAACGCTACTCAGTTAACTCACTACTACACATGTTAAATGTTGAAGGCAGACTAGCCATGAATGTACACAAATAACAAATGTAACCTAGTCTACATAGCAACACAGTGCCGTCAACCATAAAAATCTCTTTTTGGTTAATGACTCAAAAACAAAGGATTTGCAGTCATATGTTAAATGTAATTTTGTCCTTGATTTGGTGTGAGGAAACGTGGAGTAGTTTTTGCTTATAATTGTGCTATGCCGGTTGCTAATTGACTTAACATACCCAAAATGTTAGGAACTTGGTAATCTTCCACTGAAAGCTGACTCCTTAGTATTTGGCTAACTGCCGACTACTATCAACTGCCTAGTAGTTCTACAGAACTCCTATGAACTTCAAGAACTTCTCCCATTAACCTCCTGTTAACTCTTATTAATATAGGAGGGAGAGTCCATTATCTGAGGAATAGGTGTGTTTCCCCAGAACAATTATAGAGCCAGACACTATACCACAGTAACAGAAAGGATTACTAAAAGCAAGCTAGCAATATATTAAAAAAATATTGAAAAATCACTTTAGCAATAGTAGAAAACCTTAGTGTATGTAAATTCAGACTAAGATATGACCACCTGAACTTTATAGTTTATATTTTATGAAAATTACAGTCTACAGTGGTTGTGCGATGTTGGTTGCTAATTGACTTAACACACCCAAAATGTTAGGAACTTGGTAATCTTCCACTGAAAGCTGACTCCTTAGTATTCGGCTAACTGCCGACTAATATCAACTGCCTAGTTGTTCTACTGAACTCCAATAGAACTCTCTCTAGCACTTCCAAGAACTTCTCGTTAACTTCCAGTTAACTCTTATGAATATAGGAGGGAGAGTCCATTATCTGAGGAATAGGTGTGTTTCACCATAACAGGAACACATCCACAAAATTCGTAAAAGTATTTTTGATACACCCTATATATTTTTAATCATTTCACCCCCTAGCAAGGTGAAAATGCCACTAGTATGCAGGGGGTTACATGGGGTGAAAGTGAAAGAGAAGATTGAGAATTGGGAAAATCAAGGAAAAGACAAAAGATGAATAAGATTCAGTCAGTCAGTTAAGTGCCATATGCGATATACACTTTGGGCGATCATGTCTCGAAAGAGACATGACTGACTGGGCAGAAAATTATTCCGCAGTAGGTTAACATTGCTTTCTGCGATAGACTGGTTGCCAGCCAAGGCTATAGAACCCACTCTGTCCTATTATTTAACCCATAACTGGAGGGAAGAGATGGATTAATATCTTTCCCAAGGGTATTTATGTGTAAGTGAATTCAAGGAATTCAACTGGAATTTGAACTCAGCACCCTGTTCTCACATTCCGAGCTGATATCCACTGCACTACAATGCACATCTTAGGTTCAAGAAGATAAGAAAATAGCAATTCATGTTGCATTTAAATTATTGAAGATTGTAGTTATCAGGGAAGCAAGTAAATAGAAGGGAATTCTACAGGCAGGAAGTGTGAGAAAAGAAACTGTTGGAGTAGAAGTGTTAGTTGCATTTAACTATTAAAACAGTAAAAGAGCGGGACCTAGATGCCAATCTAGTAGCATGCTTGAATTCATGTAATCAGGTCACAAGGTAAAAAGCCCATCAGAGCAATTGCCATGAAAATATCTGTAGAAAAGACAGAGGGAAGCAACCATCACGTTGGTGAGAAAGTGACTGAAGTTGAGATGCCAAGGCAGGACCGATTACATTGCCGATCCTTCCTTGTCAAGAATTTTGAGTTGAACAGAAGAAGCACCAGACCAGATACGGCAGCAATATTTAATGCACGAGTAAATAGCGGATTTGTAAATGTGCAAGATGGACACTGATGAGAAAAATTTTCTGGAACGACAAAGTGACCCAACCTTTCTTGAAGTAGATGCAGCTATTGATTTGATGATATAACTCGACTTCATGTCATTTGAAAATGTGAGGCCAAGAACGTGCAGTGTGTCGTTCTTTACGAGGTTAGCATCAGTCATGCTGATGGCAGGCAGAAGAAGTTTTGTGTGGCGGTTAAATCAAAGCAGTTTTGTTTTGGAGGTGTTAGAACACCTCTAAAACAAAACTGCTTTGATTTAACCATATACAAGCCATATTAACCATATACAAGCTATTTTCTACTCCACTGATTGGAGGTCTTTTCCAAGAGCAGTAGCAATGTTTACTTTGTTAGCCCTGATGGGTTTGCTTTTGAGACAAGAATAAATGGTAGTGCCATCTGCATATACATCTACTTGGGAACTGAGGACATCAGGAAGATTATTGATGAAAATCAGTAACAGTATAGAACCTAGGATAAAGCCCTGGGGGATATCTGTATTCTTGTGAAAGAATCTAGAAGTGAGTCCATTCAAAACAACCTTTATTTCATGATTTGAGAGAAATGATTGATTGGATTAAATCAAACAATTGCCCTGTAACACTCTAGCTCTGGTTCTTGGTTAGAAGACCGATATGTCAAACCCTGTCAAACACCTTTGAGATATACAGTATTTACATTATTTGGACTATTGTCCTCATCTTTGTTGCCATTTGTATGACGCTTCGGCCGTTGTATGGTCCGGCCTTCTTCAGGTGCTAAGAATTTTTAACTGAACCCTTTATTACAATCACAAGGGTATATGAACTCCATTCCATTGTTATAAACTGATGTTCTTTTCATATCCAACCTCCAACAACCAATCCCAAACCTGCAGACTTTGTTTGGAGGAAAAAATAACTAGTATTACCTACCGAGACCAAAACAAACTACTAAATAAATGATCAAAACTCATCTCAAAATGCAGACATGAAAACAAATGTTTACTATGTTACTTAAAAATTGAAAACTGAAAAGTATAAATAAAGAATAATAAAGAATAATTTGATCCAAGCAAATAATAATCAAATTAACAACCATTAAAATAGATAAAATAAAAAATAAAAAAATAAAAAATAACATATCCAAATAAATAAATTAATCAAATATCAAAAATTGCAAAGAAGAAATAAATACAAATATAAAAATAAAATCAAGTAAAATAAATAAATAAATAAATAAATAAACGAACCACTCCTGTCAAAATAACCTTTAAAAGGATGACCCCGCATAGAATTAAAAAGCTGAGGAAAACCCAACATACGCAGCCTGATGATTGTGCCTAGCATGAAACAGTCTGTCGCCTCTGAGTGTTGACTTCAATGTTCAATGTTTTATATTTACATACGCTCTATCTCTGATATTGAGCACTTTATCCTATAAATATAGCACACTTTAAAACTATATCTGTTTATATATGTATATACATATATATATATTCTAATACATCTGCTTACTTGTGTATGTATATATATATATATATATATATATTCGAATACAACAGTTTATTGGTATATATATATATTAATATAACTGTTTACTGGTCTAATTTAAATCTGACCTATAACTGTTTGGTGTATATATATATATATATATATATTTCCAAGTGAAGAGGACTCAAGGTTTTTTTTTATATTTTGAGTTCTCTGGCATTTATTTTATTATAAACAGTGCTCAATATAAGGAGTATTATAGAGCTTAATATAATAGTATTGTCAGTTAAATGTAAATTGTCTGCACAACCACACCAGCATTGCCTGATGATGAGAATTAATCTCGAAACATCGAAATTTTCATGTAGCAATGAAAAATTGACATAACCATTTAATTATATTATATATATATATATATATATATATATATATATTAATACAACTGTTTACTGGTCTAATTTACATTTGACCTATAACTGTTTAGTATATATATATATATATATACTAAAAAAATCATATTAAAAATTACTTCTTAGGTTCATACAACCATGGATTAAAATGCCATAATTCCTTGTAATTTTATAAATTGAGCGTTCAAAAATTCCCTACCACGAGTGTTAAAAAAAAACACCATTAAGTGAGCGTTCTTAAAGAAAACAGTAAATGGTAAAATCAGTTATTGCAAATCGCCTGAAGACACCACTCATGGTAGAAACCTAGGCTGCGTAATAATTTGTTTACAAATGGAAAATATATATATATATATATATATATATATAGTGATACAACTGTTTACTGGTCTAATTTAAATCTGACTCTTAACTATTTAGTGTATATATATATATATATATATACACATACAACTGTTTACTGGTCTAATTTAAATTTGACCTATAACTGTTTAGTATATATACATATATATATATATATATATATATATATATAAAATGATATTAATGATGATGATAATAATAATGTATTGTGTTATGCTGGAGTTGATTTATGATTAAGTCAGTGTCTTTATCAAATTAATATCTGAGCCATTTTTCTGCCTTTGGCTTTTCTTATTTTGTTAATGTTTTCTGACAGAAAGCTGATGAAATAATCCTTGTTTGTGTCAAAATTACTTTTCAGGTTCTGAATGTCATCCTGATTTATTCAAAGTAGGCAGTCATGCATCTTGTGGCTTAAATTTCACTGTAAAGTGCACTTGCACCTGCACGAAAGGAAGGTCAATGAGAACATTTTATATTTTGGTTCATAAAACATTTATTGGATGCTTTTGTTCCTGGGATTACTTTATAGTATTTAAATTCTCCATATATTTTTCAGTGAATAAAGTTCCATCAGAAGGTTTGTTTAATAAACAATATTTACTAGGGTAAATATTGCCAAAATACTTGGCGGATGTAAGTGCAGACCTATCATTTGTTATTTTTGATAATTTATAAAATAACACAAGATTAGCAACTACGTCCCACCCTTTTACTGTGAAACCAATAAATTGTAAATGCAAATTCTACTCCATCAGCTTCTTTTCTCGCACTTCCCGCCTGTGGAATTCTCTTCCGCATACTTGCTTTCCCGACAGTTACAATCTCCAAGAATTTAAATGTAAAGTCAATCGTCATCTCCTGTCTCACTAACTTCCATCCTCTCTCTCTCATGCTTTTTTCTTCGTCCAACCCATTCTCATTAGTACTCTCTTCCCTCTCCTACTCTCTTCCTGACAACCCCCTGCGACCTCTCACTCCTCATAACATTTCTCCTCGTCCACCCCACTCTCATCAGTAATCTCTTCCCTCTCCTACTTTCTTCCTGACACCCCCTGCAACCTCTCACTCCTCATAACATTCCTCCTCGTCCACCCCACTCTCATCAGTAATCTCTTCCCTCTCCTACTCTCTTCCTGACACCCCCTGCAACCTCTCACTCCTCAACATTCGTCTGATGTAACCCCCTGCACAACAGTATGCCTTGCTTGGGGGCGACACGATTATAACAAAAAACCATGATAACTTTCTTCATTACTCCTGAAAGTTTGAGGAAATGATTTTTGTGCTAGTTGGAAATTATGTTCTACTTCATGAAAACCTTGTATTAAAAAAAAAAAAGACTCTATGTGAAATTACATTTTGGATGTCCCTTGTGGATATAAAAATAGAAGCATAGTGTTTTTCAAGACACAAAACAATTTCAAAGGCCAGTTTAGTTTATACAAGTGTGCACACCCAATGGAAGAGATGACAACTAGCAGCCACCAACAAAGACCTTGTCCGCACACAAAATAGAAGGGAATAGCGAGCAGCTGCCAACTAAGCCCATGTCTACAAACTCACCAACACATTAGTCTGACCATCATAAAGTATGTCTGTACAAAAATTTCATACTGCACAAAGAACACGTAATTACTTTACAAAACAAACTTTGCAGCAAGAAAAAATGAACATTTTGTTGTTATTGTATATTTATGAAAATAATCTATAAATGTTATTTCTACTGATGTTTTGCTTCTAATTTTACTTCAGAAAATAACCTTTTATATGTGTTATTTAAAAGGTGTGATGTTGTTAAATCTTTGGACTTTTGATAGCAACTAAAACTTTGGTAAATGGATCTTAACAACTTTAAGCCCTAACCTTATCTTCAAATGACATTTTCTCTTTTGTTGCAGGCTTTTTAAAGAACTAAAAACTATGGTTTTCAATGTATATAGATAAATCCTTTAATTTAGAACTGAACTGCTAGTCGACTGGCAAAGATAAAGACTTGTTTAAAACCAGCCTCACTTTTTTTGGGAGAACAGTTAATAGAGAAATTATGCAGTGTGACATGATGTCTTCAAAAAGATTTCCTCAGGTTTGAATTCAGCTTTTTCCTTCTCTTAAACTGGTTGCCACTCAAGGGAAGATAGCCATGTCTGCTTTATTATTTAACCCATAACTGGAGGAAGATATATTTTTGCCTTTTCCAAGGGCATTAACATAAGAAATTGTAGTCTCTAGCTGTGTCCCTCTTGTAGGAAAAGTCACCATCTAATCTGATGTGCTTCAGAGAATTCAGCCACAAAAGAACTTTTTTTACAGAAGATTAGCAAAGCTTTTTAAAAGACTGCATGTCTCATGTTTAGAAGGCACAATCTCTTTATTAAGACATTTGAATGCACAAGCCTGTTGGCTTGTTTAAAACTGCATCTACTCAAATACTTATATATGTATCCATTAAATACAACATTTAAAGTAGAAAGAAATGTCTTTGAATCATTTCACCCTAAGCAAGTCAATAAATCTATTAATACGCAGGAAGTTACAGAGTGAGAAAGAATATCAGAAAAACAAACATTATTAAAATGAGAGACAGCAGGAATCAAGAAGGGAGAAGATAATGACTGACATTACATTTAAATTTTTGAAGATCAAAGTTGACTGGAAAGTAAGAAGACAAAAAAGAGAGAAGAGAGGGAGAGAAGAAACTGTTAGCATAGGGCTTAATACGAGAAGAAAACATAGTTCAAGAGAAAGAACAATAAAAGAACAGGAATTAAGAAGACGGATCATAATGATTGACATGGCATTTAAATTTTTGAAGATCAAAATTAATCAAAAGCTCAGTAGAATTTTATGAGTGAGAAAAGAAACTTAGTTAAAAAGTTATGGGCAACATTCATCCATTTTAGCGATTTTTCCAAATTTCAAAATAAATAATTACAAATGTTTGTTTTAACTACGGTTCAAGGGGGATAACTCACTCATTTTGTGACATCAAATAAATCATTTAAGTTTTTATTTTTTTTGTTCTTAACCTGTTTTTCTAGTACTTTCTCTTTATCTTATAATTATTTATTTGAAAATCCTTGTAACGTTCACTAATTAATTTTCTTAAAAGTCTATTTTCAAAACTGAAAATTAAATAGGTTTCCTATTTCTTCGGAAATCCCAGACTAATTTTCACAATGTAACCTGTTGTCAATGTCTGCCGAATTGGTCACTCCTTCAGTGTTCTAACATTTCTCTTTATCTAATTTTATTCTCGTTCTAACACCATTTTTTAGAGTTGGTCAATTTCTGGCACCATGGAATCTGTTAAAATTCTTTTCCATTCTGGTTTTTTGCCAGTTTGTGTCTCTCTCTCTCTCTCTCTCTCTCTCTCTGATTCATTTGAAATCGGGCCATTTTGGTAATAACGTTTTTGGATGTAAAGGTAATGCTATTCTTATTTTCCTTTCTATAATTAATTCAGTGGGACTGACACCTGCGGCTTGAATTGGCAAATTCCGGCATGCCATTAATGCTTGAAATGTGTCTGATTGTTCCAAAATTCTCTTAGCCATTTTAACAGCACTTTCCACTTCTCTCTGCAAAATCTTTAAAAGCATAAGTTGAGAATTGTTTCTCATTATCCCTGACAAGTTCAGTAGGAATTTCACAACATGACAAGAAATTTTTTCAACTTTCCTAACATGCATTTGCTTGTTATTGGATTCAGCTTCACTATTTTTATAGAAATAATCTATTATGGAAATTGGAGTAGATAGAGTAAACTATCGACCGGTTCACACTCCACCCACGTCTATTGAACAGGTGAAGAGGCTCATCCCTTGTTCCCTGTTTAGGATGTGGTTTCCGGCTTTCTCTTTTCCAATCTTTTCTTTTTAATTTTTTTCAATTGGAGTAGATAGACTAAACTATCACCCGGTTCACACTCTACCCTCGTCTATTGAACAGGTGAAGAGGCTTATCCCTTGTTCCCTGTTTAGGATGTGGTTTCCGGCTTTCTCTTTTCCAATCTTTTTACTCTTACGTAGCCCCCTGCACATCAGTGGCATTACCGCCTTGCTCGGGGTGATATGACTAAAAAAAAAAAATATTGGTGTCCCTGGTGCGTGAAAATGTCTTCACCAATTCTTTGCCACAAACCTTGAGGAAGTGGTGTTGGTTTTAATTTTTCCCTTTTATCTGTTGGATATTTTATTTTACAAAACAAGCATTTCTTTTTTTTTTTAAATACTCCGCCAGCCCTTGAGATATCTTAGGCCACCACATTGATTCTTTGGCTCCCTTTCAGAATTTGTTTAGTTTCAAGTGACCATTATGATTTTGTTTGTTTGTTTTCATGGCATATCAACCTCGGTGGGTCATTTATTGCCAACTAAATTTTTATTTATTTATTGCTGGTAATACCTTTTTCTTTTAACAATCTATTGTTTTTATATAAGTTTTGTGTTTAGTAATACTTTTTTCTTCAAGATGCATTGGGATTTTGTTTTTAAGGGCAGGGTCTCCAAGTCCTACCCTTGTTATTTAACCCATAACTGGAGGGAAGGGACAGACTAATACCTTTCTCAAGGGTACCAGTGCTTAAGCGAATGCAGGGTATTCAACTGGAATTCGAACTCAGCTCACTGATTTCTCTCTCTGAGCCGATATCCACTGCACCACAACACACATCCGTCACTAAACGCTTACATTCCCAAGTGGTCACCCATCTAAGTACTGACCAGGCTCAACGTTGCTTAACTTCGGTGATCGAGCAAGAACCGGTGTATTCAACGTGATATGGCCCTAAGCTGACCATTATGAAGTCCCCTTTATATTTCTGGTTTAAGTTTTTTTTTAAGCGTGACAATTTTGTCCTGAAATCATAGCAAATTGTCAGTCACTGATAATTCATCCTTTGGAAAATATGGTTTTATGCTTTCTTTATTCTTCCTTGTTTGTTTATCTCGCCATTAAGTGCGACTTGTCATCCAGTTTCTTGTTGAGTAGTAAGTTTTATTTAATTTAATTTCTTATCCAATGCTAGTCTGATTCTTGCCAACATTTTTGCTGGTATTAATATCAATGTTCGATAAAGGACTTCTTCATAGAGTGTCGGTACAACTAGTGTCTTCAGTGGAATGTGTTCTGCCACTGGGTTGAGAGCTTCTAGTAATTACTAGTGTCAGTGTTAACTACTGTAGGGCTGTTTGGATCTTAGTAAGATGGGATTGGTGCTTAAATTAGTAATTCCTCAACGTTTTTAAAAAGAATTTCCTTATGGCTAATCCTGCACAAGCACAAAGTCGTTTTTCAATAATTTGGTCATTGGCAGCATCGTTTAAGACAAGCCTTTTTTTAGTCTTTGCTGACTGGGTTGAATTCTCTCTCCAAAAATTGTGTTCAAAATATTTCAGTTGAGTTTTATCAAAGTCACACCTTTCTTTATAAAGCTTAAGTCTGGCATTTTGCAATGTTTAAAAAAACAGTTTTTAGCCTTTCATCATTTTCTGCTATAGTTCTACTGTAGATTAGAACATTGTCAGTAATTGAATATCTAAACTTATTTATAAATGGAACTTTGTCTCTGTGTGTGTGTGTGTGTGTGTGTGTGTGTGTGTGTGTCCATTACCTATAGACTCCGAAACGGCTGAACCGATTTTCTTGAAAATTTATACAGTTGCACTATAAGCATCTGCGAGTGTTCTTAGCTAGGTTTTGTGTTGAGGTACCCCAGATAAAGTAAAGCGTTTTTTCAGAACTGTTTTCATTGGGTCTCTGTTGAAACACCATCCAGTATCAAATAAAATTCTCTGTTCTATTTTGTTTAAGCGTTTCACTAAATTCAATTTTACAGACATTTGTCTAGGCAATAATTTCTCTCCCTTTACACATTCAATGACATATATCTCCAAATAATATTTGTCTTTACCTTATGTTATGGTATTAACTTTCCCAATGCATTGGACTATTTTGCTAGAATGTTTTTATTTTGCCAGAACTATTTTATTTTGCCAGAACTTTTTTATTTTGCCAGAACTATTTTGTCAGAACTTTTTTATTTTGCCAGAACTTGTAAAGATGCAATTGACTGGTTTTAATATAGGTTTTTCTCTCAGATTTTTGTAAGATTTGGTTGAAATAATGTTTAAATCGGTGCTTGTATCGATTTTAAATTTCTCTGCTGTTTTACAAATTTTTAAATTTTACCACAGGTCATTTAAATTTCATTCTGTCAGCTTTCTTAGGAAATATATTTTTCTTCATTTACTGTCTATATCAGATTCGTTTTAATTCTGCAGGCTACAGTGAAATGATTTTTTTTTTATAATCACATCGCCCCAAGCAAGGCAATTTATTGCCACTGTTTCGTCGGGGATTATATAGAAAAAGTTATGAGAAAGACAGGTTACAGGGGGTGTCAGGAAGTGGGTAAGAAAAGGATGAGTGCGGTCATAAAGTGAGGAATCAGTCTATGTATTGATTGTAATGTATAATCGATCCCCCACTTTTTATCCACATTATAATAGTAAAGAATTTTTTTTTATAATCATATCGCTCTAAGCAAGGCATTTTACTGCCACTGTTTTGCAGGGAGTTACATAGGAGGAAAGTTATGAGAAAGAGTGACAGGTTATAGGGTGTGTCAGGAAGTGGGTAAGAAAAGGATGAGAATACTGATGAGAGTGGAGTGGAGGGAGAAGAAAGCATGAGAGAGAGGGTGCAAGTTAGTGAGACAGGAGATGAGTTGTCTTTACATTTATGTTCTTGGAGATTATAGCTGTCGAAAAAGCAAGTAAATGGAAGGGAATTCCAATTTATATATAGGGGACACCAGTGAACTAAGCTCATCGGAGCAGAAGCTGTGAAAATATTTGTAGAAGAGACACAGGGAAACCACACTGCGCCGGTGAGAAAATGACTGTATCCGAGCTGCCAAGTCAGGCTCAATCACATAACAGATTCTCTGTTGGATTTTGTCAAGGACAGCTAGGGGAATAGCAGGAGAACCCAACCAGATATGACAGCAGTATTCAATGCAAGGGCGGATGGTAGATTTATATATGTGCAGGATTGTTTCAGGCGGAAAAGAACTTCCTGGCCCTACACAGAGAACCGACCTTCTTAACAGCGGATTTAGCTATGGATTCTATATAGTCATCTCACTTGAGGTCTGTTGTGAGAGTTTTTGGTGGATTTTCCTTTCGCTGGGCAGTTTTTAAAATCATTATTTTTATTATATCTACAACAGTTACTGTTGTTTCCGTATTTTGATTAATTTTTTCTGGATCTTTAGTTTGATGATATTTTTTTGGTGGATTTTCTTTTGTTCCATTTGAGATTTTATTTCCTCACTTCTTCTGGTCTTTTCCATAACTTTGTCAAGTTTCAAATCAGGAATTAATTGTTTTGTAATCTTTTGGATAGGTCTTTATTCTGTAGTCCTATCGCAAGATTGTCTCTGATTTGGTCATTTTTCTTTGAAAATTCACATGCTTTTCAAACCAATAAAATGTAAATGCAAATTCTACACCAGCAGCTTCTTTTCTCGCACTTCCCACTTGTGGAATTCCCTTCCGTTTACTTGCTTTCTCGACAGCTACAATCTCCAAGAACTTAAATGTAAAGTCAATAGTCATCTTCTATCTCACTAACCTGCATCCTCTCTCTCTCATGCTCCTTTCTCTGTACACTCCACTCTCATCAGTATTCTCATCCTTCTCTTACCCACTTCCTTGCACCCCCTATAACCTGTCACTCTTTCTCATAACTTTCCTCCTATGTAAGTCCCTGCAAAACAGTGGCAGTAAAATGTCTTGCTTGGGGCAATCAGATTATTAAAAAAGATAGATAGATAGATAGATAGATAGATAGATAGATAGATAGATATAATCTCAAAGAATTTAAATGTAAAGTCAATAGTCATCTCCTATCTCACTAACCTGCATCCTCTCTCTCATATGCTCCTTTCTTCGTCCACTTCACTTTCATCAGTATTCTCATCCTGCTCTTACCCACTTTCTGACACCCCCTATAACCTGTAACTCTTTCTCATAACTTTCCTTCTATGCAACCTCTGCAAAACAGTGGCAGAAAATTGCCTTGCTTGGGGGCGATATGATGATAGAAAAAACACAGTTCTGGCAATAAAGATTTCCACTGGTTCTCCCAGTAACTAAACCCAAAGATAAATTTTTTTGCCTTTTGATGAATTGTATTTATTTTAGGCATGAAATAGTTTTGGAAAAATTCAATGTCTGAGTTGTACACATTTTTGTCTTCTCAGTCTGAGAAAGAATTGTCGAGAATATATTTTTAGCTCTGCTTCCCATGCAATACTTACTTGAGTTTTGTTATCCACGTTACAGATTTTTTATGCTTTTCAAAGGAACTGAAATCTCTGCAACCATTTCTGCCAATTTCTTGGGTTTGTAAGATCAAACGGTTTTTTGGAGTAGTTAAGTTTAATATTTTTTCTTTCTCTTTTTTGGAAAAAAATTTTCTTTTACAAATTGGGTCATGTCATAGAAAATAATGTTCTTCTTTTACAAATTGGGTCATGTCATAGAAAATAATGATCTGTCTTAATCCTAGTATTCCTTGGTAAGTCTGGAAGTGATTACAATCAATATCATTATCGATGTTGTTATAACACTTATTATCCGCAATAACAACACACCTGCAAGATCTTAGTTACAGAGAACCATTATTGTTTATGAATTCACATGTCCCTCAAGGAATTGCATTCCTGATCCAACCAAATCCATGAATAAGTATATTGGACACACCACTACATGTCTATCAAGAAGACTCACGTTACACCTCTCTGACCTTAGCTTAATTAAGACTCATTTAAACACACAGAGAAACCTACCAAACTCCATCCACTGTGTACTTATAGAAAATACAAGTATAATAGCCTCATCCACTTAATTTTTTTTTTTCTTATTTTCTCACATTCAGTAACTCCTTATGTCCTAATGGCTTTATTGCTTTGCTTGGGATGAAATGGTGCATTGGATATCAACTCAGAACAACAAATTGGGGTACTGAGTTCAAATTCCAGTTGAATTCCTTGCATTCACTTACACACAAATACCCTTGGAAAAGGTATTAATCCATCTCTTCCCTCCAGTTATGGGTAAAATAATAAGACAGATTGGGTTCTATAGCCTTGGCTGGCAACCAGTCTACCGCAGAAAGCAATGGCAACCTACTGTGGGAAAATTTTCTGCCCAGTCAGTTCTGTCTCTTTCAAGACAGGATTGCCCAAAGCGTGTATCACGTATAACACTGAACTCACTGACTGAATATAATAGTTGAAAACATGATTAAGGTTTTTATTGGAAAAGTGGGGGATCAGTTTTATATTGTTATGAATAAACTGATCCCTCATTAATTACTATTTAATAATATAATACAGCTCTTCCCCCTCTTGCTATGAGTTATATAACAGGACTGATTGGATTCTGTAGCCTTGGCTGGCAACTAGTCTACCGTAGAAAGTAATGGCAAGCTACTGAGGGATAATCTTCTGCCCAGTCAGTCATGTCTCTTTCGAGACATGATCGCCCAAAGTGTGTATCACATATGGCACTTAACTGACTGACTGACTGGGGTGAAATCATTTAAAGAAACAAAAACCGCAAAATACAGATAATTACGAGTACAATTAAATTAAAAAAATACATACAAACTAAATTGAAATCCAACTATAATTTGTTCAGCTAGTTTATCTGAATGAGCAAAAAAAAAAAAAAATTATTGTAATATTTATGTAATTGCATTGGCAAAAGTTTTTATCAGAGTAATCTGACATTTTTATCTTCACAATTAAGTCTGTTGTCAGATGTGAAAAAGGATTGTGATTTTTAAAATCATGAAAAATAGAAAAAAAGGCAAAGAAAGTCAATGCGAAATAAAAACAAATGAAAAGCTATCTTTTGTCATCTTGATTATCTCCCAGATCTCGTATTACTGTTTTGTAACTTTATTAAGTGTGTTAATATCTACCATACAAAGATTCTTTGTCCGTTTAAATATATATATATATATACTCACAGTATAGCCCGGCGTTGCTCGGGTATAATGAAAGCTTTAAAACTAATCCATGATCCTGGAGCTCAGACTCTTTGGACATTGGCATGAAAGACTTTAAAAAGCAATAGTTTTTTTTTTTTTTAATCGTATCATCCTGAGCAAGGCGGTAACGCCACTGATGTGCAGGGGGCTACGTAATATTGAAAAGATTAGAAAAGAGAAAACCAGAAACCACATCCTAAACAGGGAACAAGGGATGAGCCTCTTAACCTGTTCAATAAACGTGGGTGGTTTGTTTCCAGTTAAAGTGAAACCATAGACTGAAAGAAAAATGAATGGATGTAAGTTAAATTTTGATTTCCTAATATCGATATCAAATAAGTTTTTTCATTGTAAACTGTATTTTGAAGACTAAATAAGTCCTCTGAGTAAATGGTATCATGGCTGAGACTAAGAACTACAATTATACCTACTTAGAGCCAATCCCAAAGCAAAAACTAAAATAAAAGGGCCGAAAAAATACAGACATACAGGCAGTTAAACAGACACACACACACAAACATCTTGCCTTTTATATATATATATATATATATATATATTATTGATTTTCTGCACTATTGTAAGAACTGCAACCTTGAAACTTCTGAATATTGTTTCTTATGTCTTTGTCTATGAGTGTATCAAATTTGATTAAAATCAGACCACTCCTTCTTTAACCCGATTTTTTCAATTATCGATTTTCGATATTTATCTGGGGTAGCTCAACACAAAACCAAGCTAAGAACACTCACAGATGCTTATAGTACAAATGTGTAAATTTTCAAGAAAATTGGTTCAGCCGTTTCGGAGTCTATAGGTAACGGACACACACACACACACAGAGACAAAGTTCCATTTATAAATAAGTTTAGATTTAGATTATGCATATATATATATCCGCAGACAGATCTGTTTTGCTGTATCACAGCTCATCAGTATGGTTAGACATCTGATTGCTTTTTACCCAGGATTGAAACCTGACCGAATTGGCGTCAGTTGGCGATTCTACCTCTGAGCTATGGGCTCGCCGTAGGAGGAGGCAGACCTTTTAGCATGTATATTATCATTATACATACCCAATAGCTGAGAGTGTTCTAATTCATTGCTGAATGAATGATGCGTAGATGCTGAAGTGGCTACTGATTTTAAAGTCTACCATTCTTCCAGAGTGCTCAATCAGGGTGTGAGAGCGTAAATAGTCATCCGCAGACAGATCTATTTCACTGTATCACAGTTCATCAGTAAGGTTAGACATCTGATTGCACACATATATATATATATATATATATATATATATATATATATATATATGGCAGATCAGATACCAGTCACTTTTTCACTGGTGCAATATGGCTTCCCTGTGTCTCTTCTACAAATACTTTCACGGCTTCTGCTCCGATGAACTTAACTCACTGGTGCTCCCTATATATGAGTTTACTCAAGCCACAAGATTAGCAACTAGGTTCTACCCTTTTACTGTGAAACCAATAAATTGTAAATGCAAATTCTACACCAGCAGCTTCTTTTCTTGCACTTCCTGCCTGTGGAATTCCCTTCCATTTATTTGCTTTCCTGATAGCTATAATGTCCAAGAATTTAAATGTAAAGTCAATAGTCATCTCCTATCTCACTAATGTACATCCTCTGTCTCATGCTTTCTTTCAGTGTTCTCATCCTTCTCTTACTCACTTCCTGACACCCCCTATAACCTGTCACTCTTTCTCATAACTTTCTTCCTATGTAATCCCTTACAAAACAGTGGCAATAAAATGCGTTGCTTGGGGTAATATGATTATTAAAATATATATATCCTAATTCAGAAGATCAGCTGATGACGTGGATTGCAGCATAATCAGTTGATCTTATAAATTAGAATATTTAAAAGCTCTACATTTATTTTAAATATATATTGAGCACTTTTCAATACAACTGTTTCTTGGTCTAATTTGACTCTGACCAATAACTGGTTAATAATTATCGGACATCTCTGAAGATGGCTCATGTGAGTGGAAAGCTTAGAACTAGCATAATAAAAATGTCCAAATGTTGAAATATTTTTGTCTTTATTTTTACCTGAAATTAAAGCCAAAATACGATGTTCAGAACGGCTCATGATTAAACATAATAGACATTCATTGTCTGTTATATTTAACAATATATGTTAAAATATATATATATATGTATATGTATGTATATTGGGTATTTAGCCAGAAATTTTTCTTTTAGACATATCAGATTAAATAAATTGCAAACATTGTGTCTGCTTATTTTTAATAAAATCCGTTCATACTCATGGATAATCTTTCATGTATTCTAATTGAAAGATTTAAGAAATGTGCCGTAATTTTGAAAAAAAGATGTTATTATCTGTTTCTTGATGCTCCCAAGTACTTTCAATCTCATTCCAAGATCATCCTCAGGGGTATAAGTTGTGGTAACAAAAAAAGAACTGCAAAACTGTGTTGCTAAAAATTACAGGAAATTTTCTTCTTGCTTCAGATGTCATGGTTGACAAACTGCTTAGCATTTGTTAGAATGTAATTCATGAAATTACAACATAAAAATATTCCATTGTGGATAATTTTCAAGTTTTCGAAATAAATCTTGATTTGTAACCATTTAAGTATGTGTTGAGTTTCTCTGTCAATATTTTATGATACATTATATATATATATATATAGTGATGTAAATAATTAAATATATATATGAGGGTGCACATATGTATAGTACCATTATTCAAGTGTTAATAAAACAATGCTCAATGTATGAACAAAGCTATATATATATTTATATATATATATATATATATATATATTCATTGCTTAATTACTGAGTTTTTGAGCATAATAAAATTAGACCAGTGCACATTTGTATTAAAAAGTGTTCAATACAATTATATTGTAGAAATTTTTAATATTTTCCATTTGTAAATGAGTTATTATGTGACCTAAAAAAAAAACAAAAACAAAAAAACCCGGTAAAAACAGTTATTGCAAATCGCCTGAAAACACCACTCATGGTAGAAACCTAGGTTGCTATATATAGTAATGTGAATTAATAAATATACATATGAGGGTGCACATATGAATAGTACCATTATTCAAGTGTTAATAAAACAGTGCTCAATGTATGAACAGAGCTATATATATATATATATATTTATATATTTAAGATTATCCATGAGTATGAACGGATTTTATTAAAAATACATATATATATATATATGTATATCAGATTAAATAAATTGCAAACATAATGTCTGCTTATTTTTAATAAAATCCATTCATACTCATGGATAATCTTTCATGTATTACAATTGAAAGATATCAGAAATATATATATATATATATATATATATATATATATATATAAGAAAAATTAAGGCAGATATGTTATTTCATGGTAAATTGGAAGTTATAGGCCTATTCTGGCGAACCATCATCAGCTTCCATCTTTGTTTTACAAAGGATTTTGCACGAATGAGATTCACAAAAACCAAAAAAAAAAATAAATAAAAATAATGGTCGCTCCCTTAAAAGAGAAAATTTCAGAAAAAATACACAGTTCGGCGAACACACACATATTTATACATTAGCATATATATATGCAACATATAATCAGAGGACATGCGTAGCCGCAGATGTCAACAAAAGTTCGAAGATACATTCAGTCTGACAGTTGGATTGCAGACCCATAGATTGGAGAGAGAGAGAGAGAGAGAGAGGGTAAGAATTTAAAGCGTAAATGAAAAGGGAAGAAGAAGAAAAAAGAAAAGAGGAATAAATTTAAAATAGAAAAAAAATGATAGGAGAAAATAAAAATAAATATTATAAATTAACGGTGAAAGAAATTGGAGTCTAAAAAAATTAACAATACATTTAAGAGATAATAGTTAATCTGTAGTGAACACAAAATACTCACACCACAATATAAACAAAATTATACTAATTATACAATCAACAAAACAAATATAATACAATATAAAATTAAAAAATTAAAAAGATTTAATTTAAAAGTAAGCCTAATTATTCTATTTAAATTTAATTGTTTAAACTTCATAATTAAGTTTAAAAATAAATTCACATATTACCAGTGAAAGGATAAGAAATTGGAATTTAAAAAAAAAATCTAAGAAAATTAAACAATTAAGATATAATAGTTAATCAATCCGCTTTAATCATAATTACCACCCCACCACTATATAATCAAAATCATACGAATTATCCGATTAACAATACAATAAAAATAATAATACCATAATGTAGGTAAATTTTTCGGTCAACAGTACAGTTATAATACCGTATAACTTTAGTACTGTAAAAAAACATATATATGTACACATACAACTCACACACACACACACACACACACACATAAAAGCGTACACACATATATATGTATACCCATATATGTACACATACACAGACACATATATGCATATACACACATACGAACACACACACATATACACTCAAACACCAGCAAGAACAAATATGTAAGCAATACCATAGATATATATATAAAAAACCCGTATGTAAAAAAAAACAAACTTTGACATATATAACAATGGTTTACAATTAAACAATATATATTCCGTAGAATAGTGTGATGTGTGTAAAGTCTTCAGAGGAACGAATGAGGGGCTAAAAGTTTAACATAGTTTAAACCGGCTCCTGTGTCGACATTTAAAAATTAGTTCCCTCCTCAGATTCAGCAGATCCAACTGGTTTTTATGTTTTACAATAGTTATCTTTTCATCCAGGCATAAGTGACAGTAATCTTTGAAGTTGGTGGGTGTGCTGGATTTTTTAATGATATTCCATTTAATTATGGGAGTTAGATTATTGTCTTTCAATGAATTGATAGAACTGTCTGGTTTCTTAGTTCAGGGTTGGAAAAGGAGTGTGTGTGATTGTACAACTGTTGCTTCCAAGCACCTGCAGAAATACCAATGTAGTATTTTTTTAAGTTTGTATTTTCTTTTGGGTATATCATGGCTTGATATACCACACCTTCTGTCATACACTCTCCACCCATAGGACACTCATTTTTATTCTGCAGTTGAATTTAGGTGTATTATTGTTATGTCTGGTAAGTTCCGGGCAACTTTAAGGTTTCCTTGGTTGGGAGTTGCAGAACTAAGGCTGGCTTGACTAAGAGTTGTTTCTCTGGAGCTGGCTTGATCAGTGGTACTAGGTTTCGGGTTATCAGTTTAGTTTTTTTTATCTAGATAAAGTTCTTCTATTGTGGGAACTGATTTGGTGAAGAGGCTCATCCCTTGTTCCCTGTTTAGGATGTGGTTTCTGGCTTTCTCTTTTCCAATCTTTTCACTTTTCTTTTTTTTTTTCAATTGAAGTAGATAAACTATCGCCTGGTTCACACTCCACCCACGTCTATTGAACAGGTTAAGAGGCTCATCCCTTGTTCCCTGTTTAGGATGTGGTTTCCGGCTTTCTCTTTTCCAATCTTTTCACTTTTCTTTTTTTTTTCAATTGAAGTAGATAAACTATCGCCTGGTTCACACTCCACCCACGTCTATTGAACAGGTTAAGAGGCTCATCCCTTGTTCCCTGTTTAGGATGTGGTTTCCGGCTTTCTCTTTTCCAATCTTTTCAATATTACGTAGCCCCCTGCACATCAGTGGCGTTACCGCTTTGCTCGGGGTGATATGATTAAAAAAAAAATACTTTCTATATTTTTAGTGCACGCATACATATATTAATAGACATACATATTGTCTTATGTCAATGGCACAACTTGGAGTTTCATGCATTATGATGATTGCATATATATATATATATATATATATATATATATATATCTCCATCTGTTTTATAATTGATTCTAATGAACTTTTTCTCCTTCCAGTATCTCCATTACAATGTGTGCGTAGGTTTGGGTTAGGATGGAAAGATGAAAGGAGAAAGACAGAGCAAAAAAAAAATTAATTAGTAACTCAAAAATTAAAATCTTACACAGGCATCATATTTTAAATAAACCGCTTTCCCTTCATTTAAAAAAAAATATTGGGTAATCGATAACACCAATTGGGAAGATTAATGATCAAGTACCGATCAGTTTGGTGCCAATCGGAGCTTCTGGCGGAAATGAAAGAAAGTGGTTCATCCATAAATGCATAAAATTTGGAAGCATTTCCTGCCATGCCCTCTCCATATACCAAATTATTTGTTCTCCGTTTTTTCCTCTTGGCGCTAATGTTGGCAGACATGCTAATAATTAATCTAGTTTCAGACCAGTATCTGCAGAGACCGATGCTGAAACGTAGAAAAATGGCAGATGTGTGAAGAATTCACTGGACAATTAAACTGAAAGTGCAAATTTTTTTCTATAAATATAGACGTAATATAGCATAATGTTTCTTTCCTATATTATTGTTCTGGAGGAATATCCTGTCTTACCCAGGAATGGGTATGGCCCGGGTTATAAAAGACCGGGACTAGAATAAACTACAGAGTGTTTGTGACAATACGAGAGTCTTGGTCATTACATGGGAGTGATCGAGAGTTTTCGTGACTATACGAGAATCTTCGTCATTACACAGGAGTGATTGAGAGCCATCGGCCTTAGACGAGAGTTAAACGTCACTAGATGGAGGCCTTTTTCTCAAGACGGACGCATACGTCCTATACAGAGACATTGCCTTCTTGATTGTTATTCTTGTTAACTATTCGTTGGTGTACTTGTATTTGGTTTATTGTACTGAGGTATAATAAATCTCTATTTATATATCCTCAGTGTTAAGAGTTATTTCTTGCACTATTCTTTCTCTGTTTATCCCCTCCTGGGATACAACAATTATATAGAACGATATGATTTGTGTGATAAATAAGCTGATACTATGGTCTATATGAAATATATATATAGTAGCAGTATAGCACGGGATTGCTTGGGTGTAATGAAAGCTTTAAAACTAATCCATGGTCCTGGAGCTCAGACTCTTTGGACGTTGACACGAAAGACTAAAAAGCAATAGTTGTTTACAGTCAAAGTGAAACCGTAGACTGAAAGAAAAATGAATGGATGTAAGTTAAATTTTGATTTCCTGGTATTGACATCAAATAAGTTTTTTTCGTCGTAAACTGAATTTTTAAGGTTAAATAAGTCCTCTGAGTAAATGGTATCATGGCTGAGACTAAGAACTACAATTATACCTACTTAGAGCCAAACCCAAAGCAAAAACTAAAATAAAAGGGCTGAAAAAATAGACATACATGCAGATAAACAGACACACACACAAACATCTTGCCTTTTATATATACATATATTATTGATTTTCTGCACTATTGTAAGAACTGCAACCTTGAAACTTCTGAATATTGTTTCTCATGTCTTTGTCTATGAGTGTATCAAATTTGATTAAAATCAGACCACTCCTTCTATAACCCGATTTTTTCGATTATCGATTTTCGATATTTATCGGGGTACCTCAACACAAAACCTAGCTAAGAACACTCGCAGACACTTATAGTACAACTGTGTAAATTTTCAAGAAAATTGGTTCAGCTGTTTCGGAGTCTATAGGTAATGGACACACAAACACACACAGACACACATAAACACAGACAAAGTTTCATTTATAAATAAGTTTAGATAGATTAAATTTAGATATATACATATTTTATAAAAGATTTTAGATTATTACAATGGGTAATATATATTTTACCTCATCCTGATGTTATCATCATGGCTCGTCAGACCCAAATCGTACAACAGTTGGTCCTCAAAATATCCCCCCCCAAAATTTCTTTTATTTTATACAGACACTCAGATGTCTATATTAGAATACACATTTGTAACAGTTATTTACGAAAATTTCTCACTATTTCGAAGAGAACCCCAAAGAAAGAGGAAAGCAAGGATAAAGAAAAGATAGACGATTGATTAATGTAAAGAAGAGAAAAAAGTAAAAAGAGGAAAAAGAGAAAGAGGAAACAGAAAAACTGAATGGAAAGGAAGAAGAGAAAAAGAAAGGACAAAGAGATACAATAAAAGGAAATACAGTATCATGAGAAATAAATATTGACTCCATTCTCAAGCCACCTGTTCTCTTAGAAAAACATGGAAAAATTTAACTATGAAATTTAATTTAAAGTATACTCGGATATATTTACAGTATCAAAAAAAATAAAAAAAATTGTACATCATAATTTTAATACAAATTGAAAAAATAACTACTCTTAGTATTATTTTAAAAGTTAATGTTAATTTAAAAAATATTGTTAAAATAATTAAAAATACTGAAATTAAAAAATATAAATATAAAAACAGGAAAAATCTGATAAACCTAACAGAAGGGGGGGATACACAAAAAGAAGGAAAGAAAAAGGAAGAAATCTCGATAGAACAGATTTTAAAATATTAAAAAAAAAAGAATTTAAAAATGCTTGATCGAAGCCAACGTATTCATATTCATTCCTAGAAACACGACAAGGGATTTACCCTTAAATTAAAATATACAGATTATAGGGAATATTTATGGTGAAAAATAAATCATAAATCATACATCCCAACATAAATTACATTATAACAGCTAGTAGTAATTTATTCGAACTATAGTTAAAATAATAACTCTTAATAAGAAAATATAATTTATTAAAATACAATCTTAAAAAATACCTAAAATACTAGCAATACTATTAATAGATAATAATAATAAAAATAATAATAATAACAAATAAAACAATAAAGAAATAACAAATATATGAATATATACACATACACACATATATGTATTTATATATACATAGAGGTAAAGACCAAAATAGGACAAATATATTTTAAACTGATAAATAGACACTTTCCAAAAGAATCAGAACTAAACAAAATTTTCAATAGATACACAATCAATCTAAGTTATAGTTGTATTAGTAATTTAGATAGTTTCATAAAAACACAAAATGCCAGAAATTTAGATAGCATTGTACAAAACAAGACCACTAATAAAGAATGCAACTGCAAAGACAAAAATAAATGTCCACTTCAAGGACTTTGCAGTACAAAAGAAGTCCTTTACAAGGCAAAAGTACATGACTTAAATGGCCAAAATAAAATATATTTGGGATCAACTAAAGACACCTTTAAGACCAGGTGGTTCAATCACAAGTCTACATTGAAACTAGAAAACTTAAAAAACTGTACAAAATTGGCTAGCCACATGTGGAAATTGAAATCAAAATTTAAAAAAGACCCAGACATAACATGGAGTATAGTGAAAACAGCCAAGCCTTACAACAGTGGCAAAATATGTAGACTGTGCTAAGAAGAAAAGTTAGAGATTATGCTAGTTCCAAACAAATATGAACAATTGAATGAAAGAATGGAAATTATGACTAAGTGTAACCATACTAAAAAATGCCTATTAGATTCATACAACCATGGATGAAAACATTATAATTTCTTGTAATTTTAAAAATTGTGCATTTAAAAATTCCCTGCCATATGAGTGTTCAAAAAAAAAAAAAACCATCGTTACTTGAGCGTTCTTAAAAAAAAGCTACATGGTAAAATCATTTATTGCAAATCACCTCATGGTAGAAACCTAGGTTGCATAATAACTCATTTACAAATGGAATATATATATATATATATATATATATATATATATATATAGAGAGAGAGAGAGAGAGAGAGAGAGAGAGAGAGAAGAAAATTCAACACATCATTAAATGGTTATAAATCCAATATTTATTTTAGCAGTTGTAAAAGTTAAAAACAAATGTCACATGTAACTCAGAACATTAAAAAAAATTCTTTTGACACAGAAAGTAAATAAGGTTAGGGGAAGGGTAGAGGTGTATAGAGTTAAACATTGACGGCAACATGATATTCACTTTGTTTAAGTCTATGTTTTGTTTCTGTCGATACAAATCTCTTTTTTCACATACATATACAGCCTTTGAGATTTCACTCGCTTGATTGACTCAGTCGATTAAAACCTTAATTGGGTGATTAAAATTTATTGCTTTACTCGCCTGCGGTCGATTGAAAATCTCGTAATAGAAAAAGGAAATCTGATTCTTTTTACAACCCAAAAGTATGCCATTGAAGATTCACAAGTTACTTGGAATGACCTACAATGACATTATTGAACTCTTGGATTTTATTGTTGCGGTCAGTGTAAACATTTGTTTAATTAACACTTCCAGAGTGGAGCCAAAATGTCTCTGTCACTCATATTGAAGACGCTCACAGAATTTTAGAAACTCATTTGGAAAAATATTATCCTATATTTCCTTCTCGCTTACGAA
Source organism: Ascarosepion bandense (assembly GCA_037127315.1). Classification (NCBI taxonomy): domain Eukaryota; kingdom Metazoa; phylum Mollusca; class Cephalopoda; order Sepiida; family Sepiidae; genus Ascarosepion; species Ascarosepion bandense. The sequence goes on from JBBBDQ010001079.1 coordinate 3,878,150, forward strand.
AAGTAAAAATGAACATTTGAAAGAAAAAAAAATATGCATACTTCTTTCAACCATGCACCAAAAAACAAATTATACGAGTAAGCAATTTTTTTTTATAGAAAATCAGATTTGTTACTTTTTTATCATCCATGAAATGGAGGTTGTAGTCAAACAGGAAAAAGAAATAACAAATTTAGGTACCTCCACTCAATTGCCAAAAAACACAGCATATCATGATATTAAAAGGGCTCACACTTAATAAAACTAAGTTTTATCATCAAAATGTTTATGCTATTATTAAGAGGAAAGATAAAATTTTGTTGTTATTGTTTTAAAATTTTTTTAAATCCATTCTAACATGTTCGAAATTTTAATTAAAATTTCATTTTTTGTTTTCTGTCAGTGATTCATGCCATGTTTATGTAAGAAAATTAAGAAAATGAAGTCGTCAAGTGAAATGATTTTGGGGTGAGTAAATTTTCCCTTGCTCTCAACCGCCGGTCAAGTGATTTCTTTTTCAAATCTCAAAAGGCTATATATATATATATATATATATATATATGTGTGTGTGTGTGTGTCTGTGTGTGTGTATAGGTCAGTGATGTATTGTGGGTAGTCTATTGTATTTCATTGTGGGTAGTCTATGATATTATTCTAACAGTTGTTTTGGCAGGTGTTAGCAGTTATGCTTCAAATGATTCCAAGGGCTATTGCATAAGAATAATTATGAATTTGAATGAATCACTGACCTGGACATATAAATAGTTGAGCAAAAACACAACATACATGGCCTGAAATAAGCCATTGCTTCTGTGCATTGACCTTAATGTTCACTTTTAAATTTACATGCCCTCTATCTCTGTGATATTGAACACTTTAACCCATAATAATAGCATACTGTAGATCTATATTGTATCATACATGTATATATATATATATATATATATATATATATATGTGCGTGTATCTATATATTTGTATATATGTGTGCCTATCTCTTTTTTTTGTTTCGTATTTGAATAACTTTGTAATAATCTAAACTGACTGCTTTGTTAGAATTTAAAATTTGTAGTCTCTAACATTAATTCATAATAAACTTTTTGGAAAATAAATTTGAATTCTTATTGTTAAGTGAAACAGTTGGTTAGTAATACTGATTTCTATTTTAATCAAATATTAACATTAATGCCCCAATAAATTGTTTTTAGAGTCTGTTCTTATGTTTTTCAAATTAAAAACTACTTGTATTTTGATTGGTCACCACAGATTATGAAACAATGTTTCCTTGATTGAGGGGGTTTTGAACCTTTTAAAACTCTTCAAAGAAGTGTCAAAACAAAATAGCTAGTTTTGTAGTGATATTATAACATATTTATGTTATAAATTTTAAATAAATAATATTTGCGAATTTTATTCCATCCGTACCTACCCTATACTTATGTGTGTGTGTGTGTATATATATATATATATATATATATATATATATATATACCCAAACACATCCAAAGAATCTTGGTATGATAGACACATTAAAGGAAAAGAGGGAGAGCTGTTAACTATGCTGACTCTTGTGATCCTACCTAATATTGAACTCAATAATCTTGGCTGACAAAATATCTTCAGCCTAACAGATGTGTTCTAAGCAGTCGTGGTATCTTGTCTTCCTTCCTGCTAAAGTGGATTTAACATTTAGGCATTATTTAATTTCTCCTTGGTGAACATCTCTCTGTCTGGTGAAGCGCTGTCACTCAATTTATTGAACAAGATATAATGTAGCATATCCCAAATATGTTTTACTCATGAAAATTGGGTGAAGTTTACAAAATATATTAAATTCAATAAAAAATTAAAGAAATTAAAAAATTTAAATAAGGATTAAATTTTGTTCTTAGGAATTGGAACTTGGCTCTCTGATTTCCAATTCTGAGCCATTATCCATGACACCACCTGCACATCCAAGCTTGCATCACTTTGTATTTCTAAGTGGTCACCCATTTGATACGTAGTAGTATGTCCTAAGCTGTTTAATACATCTAAATATAAATACCAGGAAATAAAAGATGAAATTATGAACATTTGTCTCATATTCATCTTAAAACCCAAATGTATTCAGTGAAAAAATAAAGGCATTAACATTCTAATACTTTTGGAGGGGACTGTATATATATATCTACATATACTGTTAAATATAAGAGACAATGAATTTCTATTATGTTTAATCATGAGCCGTTCTAAACATTGTAATTTCAGGTGAAAATAAAGACAAATATTCTCCTACATTTGGATAATGTTTTATTAAGTTGGTTCTAAGCCATCTTCAGAGATATATCTATATATATGCATTATTGACGACACATCTTACCTTCATTAAATAGTTAAGTAGGCATCTTCTGATCAGAATGGAAGGTCTTTCATTATGATCTAAAGGCAGTTACCTAACTACCTAATCAAGACAAACTGCATTGTTAATAAATAGATTTCTCACTTTGCTTTGAGTTTTGTTCAGATTTTATATTCTACTAATAAGCATGTGTGTTTATCTCTCTCTCTCTCTCTATATATATATATATGTATATATAGGCAGCATATTCTTATTCATGTGATTCAACACATCACTGCTACACTTGTAATAAATCTTGTTCAATTTTTGTTGGTTGCTTTTGACATAGAGGGCCTTGAAAATTTGAAATTTTCCTGTATTGTGAAGGTGGACTGGAATCTGTTTTCAGAAGTTGTTCAATAGAACTTGCATCCAACAAATGAAATGTAAGATGTCTTGATAATGTTGTAGTAGTCAAGCCCATATATGGACATACTTTTTTGACAGAGATACAATCTCTCAAAGGACATTTAAACTGGTATACAATGTTGGTCTTTTTCAAAACACTAGTTGATGGAGTTAAGTTATTGCTTATGATTAAGTTGGTTGTGTTAAATTTAATATAGCATATAATTATTTTTATTTTTTTTTTTACTTGGATCAGTGAGGAATATATTAGTACTTATGAAATATTTTAGGATATATATATATGGGTTATTTAATGCAAAAATCTAAATACTTCGATTGGTTTGGTTTGGCTGCATATCAGCCTCTATGGGTTATTCAATGCTGAAATCTAAATATTTGGATTGATTTGGTTGGTTGATTTTTAATGGAATATTGACCTCTATGGGTTATTTAATGCTGAAATCTAAATATTTTGATTGGTCTGGTTTATTGATTTATTTTAGCAGCATATCAACTGCTGTGGGCTATTGAATGCCAAAATGTAAATGTTCTGATTGGGTTCGGTTTACTGATTTGGTGTAGTGACATATCCATCTCTGAAATAAGTGGTACTGATCTAGTCAGGTAATGTAGGAATAATGATGATGAGGATACACGTGTGTATATTTTAATGAGACAAGGTAAGGAATTTATTTACAAATTTACTCATTTGTAATTGTCAGTAGCTTGTTTCAAGACAAGTAATCACATCGATTCGTAGATTTGATGAATAGTAAAGAAAAGAAAATGTTCATATTAAATCATCAGACACAAAGTAAATTTCCAAAATGCTTAAAAACAAATTGAGAGAGTTCGTTTTTCACACAAAAGTTATATGGTTGAATTCAAAACGAAAGATAAATTTCTATGTACTTAGCTTAACCGTTGAATAGTGTTCTTGAAATTCCAAGTTGTCATTAGAGGCTGATAATGTATCAATGTGTAATTTAATACTGGGTCATGGAAAGTTCAATTTTTTATTTCTTGTAAATCACTCTCTTTTCATTGGTTAAAAAGTTATTCACACTAGCTTGTGAAATTTGCCCTGGTTTTTTTCTCAACATAGAGGCAGTCTTTTTTCTATTGGTCAAAAATAGATTTTATTACTGACTTGTGAGTTTGCAAACAGTGAAGAAAAGAAAATTATTTTTATTTCGTATTCAACACATCTTTTTCCTTCCCATTTGACAGAGTCTGCTTTAGTACATGAGTAAGTTGATAATTCAATAGTAGTGGTATATATTAACACTTTTCCAAGTAACTGATCCTCCAGACTTAGTTTTGTTTTGTTGTTTTGTTTCCATATTATTGTTGATCTCTGGTAGAGTGTCTCTTTGTTCTGGTATTGCTTTAGCAATATCAGGCATTTTCGCCATTTCTGAGACAACTGCTGATTTTAATCGGTCTATAGACATGTTGCTATTGACATTTTCTCCAGTTCAAATCATGAAAAGCTTATTATTATGGCTAAGAACTTTATATAGACCTGCATAAGGCACTTCCAAAGATTTCCAAACTTTGTCAGTCCTAAGACATACAAATTTACAATCATTTAGGTTTTTTGATATATAAAGGTTTTGAATGTACACTACCGGCCATAATTATTAGGCCACCTCAGTTTAAAAAAAAATGATGTATTTCATGGTTTTTTTAGTATTTATTGCCAAGTGGATAATTCTAAATGAAAATAGAATTGTTCTTTTGTTATTATTACTTTAAAAAATTTTACAAGGCAGCCAATAGGAAGAAGAGACTAGCATAGGGAAGAGAGCACAAAAACTGGACACCAGAACAGTTCATTTGATGCACATGTTATTGTGCAGTATCAACAAAAAAAAGAAAAAGTTAGAATTATCCACTTAGCAATAAATACTAAAAATAGTATAAAATACATAATTTCTTTTAAAACTAGGCCAGTAGAGTATGTTTTCCGGAAGAATGATTTTTCAAGTCCAAGTTTTGCATTTCCTTCACCAGGTCTTTTATTGCTAGGTTTGATAGTTGATCGCTATCCTCATCACATGGGTCAATCAACCGTCTTGAAACTTGTACATGACATCCTCGTTACAGCAGTATATGGTAAGTATGTAGATTCATTGGATGTGATCCTGATACCTAAAAGTACAATAGGTAAGGCTGATAGCTATGAATTCTTCCTTGCAATAACCGCTGTCTTTCCTGTGTGCACATCCATAGAATATGTTTGCCTGAGAATGGTACGAAGTTGTTCTCAGTCTGTGAGAATTTTTGACAACTCTGGGAACAATTCTGACTCAAACTGATTACCTTTATCAGTGTTGAGATATATGGGTACTCTGAATCTAGCTACCCATGTGTTAACGAAAGCATCAGTGACATTTTGTGTAGTTATTTCAACGTCCAAAGAGTCTGAGCTCCAGGACCATGGATTAGTTTTAAAGCTTTCATTACACCCGAGCAATGCTGGGCTATACTGCTAGTTCACTTATAAAGCTCAGATGACTCTGTTGTCTGTACAACTTGAAAGGCAAATAATTAGGAAAAGCATGATACAAAGGTTTATGATTTGTTAACAAAAGAGTATTCTTACCTTCTGTGGCGTGTTTAAAGTGCAACACTGCTAGATATGCAGTGAGAAACTCATGATCAAAGGTGGAATATCTTTGTTGGGTCTGTGACAACTTTCTAGAAAAGAAACCAGTGTTAATTGACTGGTTGTTTATCATTTGATGAAGAGCAGTACCTACCCCGTGATTTGGACTGTGACAAGTTGACAGGATTTAATGTTTGAATCCAGGAATGCTATTGTTGTTACACTTGACAATGACTTCGACACTGCTTGGAAAAAAGCTAATTCCGTCATCGTTAAAATCAGTTGTTTTGCATAAGGATTCAAACAGATACATTCTTTGAGTGGGAAGATTAAGTCACCAAATTTTGGTATTAATTTTCTGTAAAAATTGACCATTTCAATAAATTGTCGCAATGTTTTGGAATTTTTGAGAGGAAGAAAATTGTTCAGGTTCTGAATCTTATTAGCATTAGGTTTGATTCCTTTGTTTGGGATATTAAAAACCAAGAAGTTCAGTTCTGGAGCATTGAAAATACATTTTGAAATTGAAATTTTAAGACTGTACTCACTTAACTTTTGAAATAAATGATCTAGATGTTCAGAATGAGATCTTTGTCATCAGAGTATATTAAAATATCATTGATATATACAACTGTACATTCCATATCCCAGAAGATGTCATCCATCATCTTGCTGTGTTCTGTAGCCCAAAAAGCATGTTGTGATATTCTGTCAAGATTGCAGTTTTATGTACTTCATCAGAATGTATTGGTATGTTATGCCAAAAAATAAGATCAGTCTTTGAAAATATCTTTTTTTCATTCAATTTTGTAGCTAGTGAGTTAATATTGGGGATTGGATAGCGGTCCAGTCTCGTAATGCTGTTCAGTTGTCTGTACATGACATCTGATTTTGTTATCAAGTGGAGTGTCGAACTCCGTTCCGATTTGGAAGAGGAAATTATACCAGCTTGCAAAAATTTTAAAATTCTTCCTTGGCTATGTCAGATTTCTGCTTTCACAACACTTTTGTAAATACAGGAGGATTGCTCCCTGTTTCAATTCTGTAAAATACTATTGATTTTTTTGCGTTAGGATCTAGATAATCTTCTGCCCAGTCAGTCATGTCTCTTTCGAGACATGATCGCCTAAGCATGTATCACGTATGGCACTTAACCGACTGACTGAATATAATAGTTGAAAACATGATTAGGGCTTCTAGTGGCTATAAAGGGGGGTATCAGTTTTATATTGTTATGAAGTAATAAAATGATCCCCCACTAATTACTACTTAATAATATAATAATCTCTTCTTCTTCTAGCTATGGGTTAAATAATAGAAGAGATTGAGTTCTATAGCCTTGGCTGGCAACCAGTCTACTGCAGAAAGCAATAGCAACCTACTGTGGGATAATCTTCTGCCCAGTCAATCATGTCTCTTTTGAGACATGATTGCCTAAGCATGTATCACGTATGGCACTGAATCTTTCTATAGAGATTTTTGTAGAGTACTATATATGTGTAGGATTCTATGGATATTGTTTTTTTTTTAATCTGTCTTTGCTAAATCAATTTTTAATCTTTTTTTTTTTATTTCTGCTATCATACAAATAATTACCGTTACTGAAAAAGAATACAATGAAGTAAACAGTCACTTCCTCGAGTAGGTGTATTTGTGGGTTAGAGTGGGAATTGAAAGTGAGAAAACAATGAATGAACGCAGACATGTAGTTTGCCATGAGAAAGAAAATTATGTTTGAATCTTTAAGATCAGAAATTATCATCATTTAACAAAGGAAATTGTGGGGCAATGGATATCAGCTTGGAATGAAAAATTAGAGAGCCGAGTTCGAATGCAGTTGAATTTGTTGCATTCACTTATACACAAATATCCTTGGGAAAGCTATCAATCCATCTCTTCTCCCTCCAGCTATGAGTTGAATAGTAGGACAGATTGGGTTCTATACCCATGGTTGGCAACGAGTCTACTGCAGAAAGAAATGGCAACTTACTGTGATAAAATCTTCTGTCTAGTCAGTCATGTCTCAAAAGAGACATGATCGCCCATGTGTGTATCACATACAGCTGGCACTTAACTGACTGATATGTATAAAAGGATTTAATAGCAGGACAGATTGAGTTCTATAGCCTTGGTTGGCAACCAGTCTACTGCAGAAAGAAATAGCAACCTACTGTGAGAAAATCTTCTGCCTAGTCAGTCATGAATTGAAATAGGTATGAACGCCCATGCCTGTATCATGCAAGGCACCTAACTAATTGAACAAAGATTTTGTTGTATTGCTGAGGTGGATACAATACACTATAAAAGTGTGCTGCGGTATTATTCAACACAATATCTGATGCTAAACGGATAGACACAGAACAGTACAATAGTTACAATAACAGACAAGAGAGAACTTACAACACAGAGAGAAGAGGTTTAGATCGCAATAGTTGCCAAAGTAATCAGTCCGAATAATTTTTTGTATATTTTCATTCATTTATTTTTTGTTTTATCAAAAATCATCGTCAAAATAAAAAAAAGGCGAAGAAGAGATTCAACTGATATGTTTTGAAAAGGGATATTATGCAAATGATACTTGAATATTATGCTTTGAATGCTACTATTCTTTAATTAGATAGACTATTTCAGACCATGAACCATTCCATCATTGAGTGTGCTGCAGGGGTGTCAGCCACTCTACAACAGGTTTACTCTGACTAGTTACCATCATTGTTGTTATTGGAGATAGTATTTAAATGTGCACTGAAAACTTACTTAGAATTTAAGGTTTCTAAAAAATGAAAATACATTTGATACACCTTGATATGTAATGATGACAATACTATGTAATAGGTTTCATGAATTAAGTTTTGGATATAAAATTTCTAAAAAATGAAAATACATTTGATACAACTTGATGTAATGAATATGCATACACCTTGGTCCCCCTTCACAGTAATATGATTGGCAGACAAAGGCGGGGATGGATATAAGTCTACATCTATAGGTCTACGTCTATTGACTACACCTATGTCTCAGCATAATGTATATGACTATGATGAGTACTGTCCGTTATGGCTAGTTGCTAGATTGTCCTACCCGGTTATATTTGCCAAAACTATTTAGCTACTTTGGATAATATATATATATATCCCTTTCCGGAACATATCAGTTGGATCTCTTTTTTGCCTTTTTTTTTATTTTGACGATGATTTTTGATAAGACAAAAAATAAATGAATGAAAATATATGAAAAATAATTATCAATCCAAAATGAGATGAATGTTTGAAAACCCTGCATACCGGCAGACAATGGTTCGCGTACCAGCGACGGTACTTTGAGTAGCACTGATATCAGTCAGTTAAGTGCCATACGTGATACACGCTTGGGCGATCATGTCTTGAAAGAGACATGACTGACTGGGCAGAAGATTATCCCGCAGTAGGTTGCCATTGCTTTCTGCGGTAGACTGGTTGCCGACCAAGGCTATAGAACCCAATCTGTCCTGTTATTTAACCCATAACTGGAAGGAATAGACGGATTAATACCTTTCCTGAGGGTATTTGTGCGTAAGTGAAGGCAATGAATTCAGTTGGAATTTGAACTCAGCTCCCCAATTTCTCATTCCGAGCCGATATCCACTGGACCACAACGCACATCACTAGCACTGATATAGATGACTTATAACTCGTCTTTAGATAGGTTTCATGAAATAATCTTTAGGTTAAGGTTTTTGAATCAACTAAAATCCATCTTGATACATCTCCATATTTGATACATCTCCATATTTGATACATCTCCATATTTGATACATCCTAATAGAGAGACTGAAATCTCTGAAAGAAGAGTAAGTGATTTTTGACTCAGGATGTAAAACTTCATATTTCTTTAAAAGCTGATGAATATGGACTTGTTTGACTCTAGAAAATCAATAATATTGAACTGATAGGATTGGGCATGATTCATATTTCTCTCTCCTCTGTTTTTTCCTTTTTTTGTCTACCAAGGACCGAAATAGGTCATAGATTTGGTCAAAATATACACATTCAAATCTGTGTGCTTTGAGCATTCATGTATCATGGATCTTATCTGAACTGTTAGTTTGCAACATGGAAGTGTTTACTCTGGCAATACTTGAGCCACATGATTAGCAACTAGGTCCCACCCTTTTACTGTGAAACCAATAAAATGTAAACACAAATTCTACTCCAGTAGCTTCTTTTCTCGTACTTCCCGCCTGTGGAATTCCCTTCTGTTTACTTGCTTCCCTGACAGCTACAATCTCCAAGAATTTAAATGTAAAGTCAATAGTCATCTCCTATCTCACTAACCTGCATCCTCTCTCTCATGCTCCCTTCTCAGTCCACTCCACTTTCATCAGTATTCCCATCCTTCTCTTACCCACTTCCTGACACCCCCTGTAACCTGTCACTCTTTCTCATAACTTTCCTCCTATGTAATCCCCTGCTCAACAGTGGCAGTAAAATACCTTGCTTGGGGTGATATAATTATAAAAAAAAAAAATTCTTGCTTCTGAAACTCTTTCTGGCTTCATACTTTCCAGCCAACTTTGATCTTCAAAAAATTTAAATATAATGTCTACCATTATTTTCTATCTTCTTAATTCTTGTTCTTTTATTGCCCTCCCTCCTTGATAATGTTTTTCTTTTTCTCATATAATTTCACATTTAGTAACCCCTTGCATCTTAGTGGCTTTATTGTCTTGCTTGTGGTGAAATGACTAAAAAAGTGATCTTTTAGTCAACATGATCAAAATGAAAATCTAGATTTGATAAATAAAGCATTTATAGCTGAAATGGCTAGATGAACTGGAAGTCCTATGCTAACAGTTTCTTCTCTTGCTTCTGGAATTTTCTTCCAGCCTTTTGCTTTCCAATAAACTTTGATCCTTAAAAATTTAAATACAATGTGAACTGTACTTAAATTTTTAAGGATCAAAGTTAATATTTTATCTCTTCTTAATTCCTGCCTTTTATTGTTCACTCTCATTAATAATTTTTTTTATCATATTCTTTTTTTTACTCTCAGTAACTCCTTGCATCTCAGTGACTTTATTGCTTTGCCTGGGGTGAAATGATTACAAAAAAAACACTGAATTGCTTCAACCTCAATATGCAACAATTGTCAAGAACATCAATATCATCCATTGCAAAAAGCATTTGAAAGTGATGGAAGCCCTTAATATAAAAACAATAAACCAACCCTTAATAACATTAATTATGAACAAGGCCACAATGTACTGACAGTATTTGGAAATTATAATATACGTACTTTGATCAACTTTTATTATATATATATATATATATATATATATATATATATATACACAAGGTAGTTTATAAGTATATGTACAGTAAATGATAACCTTTATTTTGAGATTATACATACAATTATATATATTTACTAATTGTTATATTGACAATTAGATTTTATTGTGTACAATAATAACTATAACATAGGTATAATGAACACCCTTGTAATAATCAATACACAAATCTTGTCCACCTAGTTTTGGACCATTCTTTCTCTCTCTCTCTCTCTATATATATATATATATATAGTCATCTGCCGACAGTCCTGTTTTGCTGTATCACAGCTCATCAGTATGGTTAGACAACTGATTGCTTCCAGCCAGGACTGAAACCCGACTGGTTTGACATCAGTCAAAGATTCTACCTCTGAGCTATGGAAGAAAGCAGATTTTAATGTGTTATACAATGTATACAAACGCCAGTAGGCAAGAGTGTTCAGTCCATTGTTGGTGAGCAATGCATAAATAGCACTGAGTAGCTACAGTTTTCACTTCAAATGTTATTTTTAGCTCGGATGAGCTTAAGTCACTGATGCCTCCTCAACAGGTGTTTACCCGTGCAACCAGACTGGCAACTGGGTCCCACCCATTCACAGTCAGGTTAGCCAAATGCAGACGACAATTCTACTCCTGCAGCTTCCTCTCTCGCACTTCCCGCCTGTGGAACTCACTCCCGTATTCTTGCTTTCCTGACGGCTACGACCTCCAGAAATTTAAAAGCAAAGTCAATACTCACCTACTAACCACTGGACTCTAGCTCTCTCCCCTCCCCTGTATAATCTTCATGTTCTCTCCGCCCATGTATCTGTCATTGCACCTGCTTTCTCAGCTTTCTATTGTTCCTTTCTAACTAGCTTGCACTCCTCACTCTTTTCTAATTAATCTTTCTACATTTATGTAACCCCCTGCACATCAGTGGCGTTTCTGCCTTGCTCGGGGTGAAATGATTAAAAAAAAAAAAAAAAAATACCCATATTTATTTATTTTTGTCTTTTGGCCCAAATATTTGGCTTTGCTGGAATAGTGAGCCTGCTCATAACTGAGTTAGTCTACAGAATATTAGATCGAACAAGAATTTCCCCTGCCAAGGAGAAAGCAAGTTCAAATCTTATCTTGTTGGAGAGTGCATATTTTTTCTCAAATATTCAGTAGAAGAAAATAAATAAATCTAAATCTAATCTAAACTTATTTATAAATGGAACTTTGTGTGTGTCTGTGCGTGTGTCGGTGTGTGTCTGTTACTTATAGACTTTGAAACAGCTGAACTGATTTTCTTGAAAATTTACACAGTTGTACTATAAGCATCTGCGAGTGTTCTTAGCTAGGTTTTGTGTCGAGGTACCTCCAATGAAAATCGATAATTGAAAAAATTGGGTTATAGAAGGAGTGGTCCGATTTTAATTAAATTTGATACACTCATAGACAAAGACATAAGAAATGATATTCAGAAGTTTCAAGGTTGCAGTTCTTACAATAGTGTAGAAAATCGATAATATATATATGTTTGTGTGTGTGTGTCTGTTTATCTGCCTATATGTCTGTATTTTTTCAGCCCTTTTATTTTAGTTTTTGCTTCGGGTTTGGCTCTAAGTAGGTATAATTGTAGTTCTTAATCTCAGCCATGATACCATTTACTCAGAGGACTTATTTAGCCTTCAAAATTCAGTTTGTGATGAAAAAAAACTTATTTGATATCGATACCAGAAAATCAAAATTTGAAACAACTATTGCTTTCTAGTCTTTCATGCCAATATCCAAAGAGTCTGAGCTTCATGACCATGAATTAGTTTTAAAGCTTTCATTACACCCGAGCAATGCCGGGCTATACTGCTAGTATTTACATAATTCTAAATGCTGATTGACTGGTTTTGACACACCTAAATGCATTTCCTTCAACTACCACTCCCTGATTTTTTAAATAACCATGAATTCATCTGATATTTTTAAAAATAAATCGTTTTCAGCATTTATTTTAAGGTATCACCTGAAGCGGAACAGTTCTGTTCCAAAACATGAGAATTATTGTGTGGTGTAATTATGCAGTTTGTCTGATGATCACAAGAGAGTGAAACCCAGGGTTACAAACTCATACCTATCTATATGAATATGTCAGCTCTATCACTGATATTGAACGCTTTCAAATAAGTACGATGCATATATAAAATATAAATAATATAATATATATAACAAATTGCATATATATATATATATATATATATATATATATATATATACAAAATCTAAAGTGAGCCAAAACCTACCGCGGTTTCATACTACGGATCGTCAGGGCAAAGGCCTTTGCCCTGACGATCCGTAGTATGAAACCGCGTTAGGTTTTGACTCACTTTAGATTTTTGTGTGTCTTTGCTCTACTTTTGTATATTTTCTTTTGTACTTTGTATCGAGCACATTTTCTTGTGGTTGGTTCCGTTTGGGTTTTTTTTTTCTTTGCTGCGGAGTATTGAATGTTTTGTTCTTGTTCCGCGGATTTCTTTTTTTTCTCCCCATTTATCTGACGCCTTAATGCACCGGATTGTAACGGAATTAGGTTCTGTTTGTTAGTGGTTTTTTTGAAGGTTTATTTTAGTATAAATTTACGGCCTACATACTTACAGAGTCTATTTAGTTAATTATTATATATATATATATATATATATATATATATATATTGATATTTATAATTATATACATACACTTTTCACACACACACACACACACATATATATATATATATATATATATATTGATATTTATAATTATATACATACACTTTTCACACACACACACACACATATATATATATATATATATATACATATATATATATTGATATTTATAATTATATACATACACTTTTCACACACACACACACACATATATATATATATATATATATACATATATATATATTGATATTTATAATTATATACATACACTTTTCACACACACACACACACATATATATATATATATATATACATATATATATATTGATATTTATAATTATCTACATACACTTTTCACACACACACACACATATATATATATGTATGCATGTATGTAAATCTAAAATAAATACTAATAAGTCCCTGATCTAAAATTCAACAATACCAAACAGCTGTAATCCAGACACAGATAAAACAAACAAGCCCAACAGACAAACGCTCTTGAAGCCCAAAATCATCAGGAGATCAGATAAAGCAATAAATTTGATCTATGATGCCCCGTTGTCTTCAGAAATAACAAAACATTTTTTGTCTTTCTTTCATTATCAAACTGAGGAAACCAAATAGAATACTCATTTCCCTGGTAGAGAAACGTGCCTTTAATATAAATTTTATCCTTTGTCTCATCATCTTCCCTTTTGTTTCATATACTATTATACATCCTGCACACACTCATATATATGTGTATGTGTGTGTGTGTGTGCGCGTGTGTGCATGCGCAATAAAAGCAATCAATCACCTACAAGTAATAAAACACACTTAAAAGGAAAGTCAACATAAGAAAAGCAATCAAAAGCAATTAACCATCTGTAGAACCACTCACATACAAAAATATTAAATTACTCCACATAAATAAGAATAAAACTGGGACACAACAGCAGATTGAAAAATGTCCTGAGGTGTAAGGATGTCAGAGTGGTGCCTTCACAAAACTTTTGTTGGCATAATTCTGCTCAGTTAAGGTACAAACTTCTCCACATTAATTCTATTGATGCCCTATTCTGATATCAAGCACTTTACTACCAAAAAACCTAGAGTATTTTCAGACTATTGTCGTCATCTATGTTGCCATTTGTATGATGTTTCAGCTGTTGTACACTCCGGCCTTCTTCAGGTGCTAAGAATTTCGAACTGAACCCTTTATAACTAACAGAAGAGGCTCTAAGCAAAGGAATGGAGTTCATACACCGCAGTGATTGTAATAAAGGGATTGGCTCAAAATTCCTAGCACCTGAAGAAGGCCGGAGCATATGATGGCTGAAAGGTCGTACAAATAGCAACAAAGATGAGGACAATAGTCTGAATAATGTAAATACTTTAAATATTAACTCATCTCAGAAATATAGACAAATACTAAAAATACTTGTTTGCCAAAACATATTTTATCAGTAAACCACTGAAAAAAACAAGTATCTTGGCATTAAGAATGATCACAACTCACATTGGGTTCTCTCTAAATCTAAAAAAAGCTAAATACCCAGTTTACATCTTAATTTACCACAGCCAAGGATCCCCGAAATCACTACGATTATTTATAACAGAAAGAATCGTGTCGTGAGTTTCCTTTTTCATTCAGAATTGCATGCAATTTGTTGTAAGAGAGTCTTGGAAAATGCAATGAGTAGCTGTGTGCAGACAGTCGAAACCAAAGTTGAAAACAAAAATGTTGGGTTCTGGAAGCATTGTGAGAAGACCATTCAAGAACAAGAATTGCAGTCTGTAAAGCTAATGAAACTAAACCTGAGTGCATGAAATTTGTTTCTTGTCTATTTTCTTCATATGAAGGATCAACCATGCCTTGTTCATGGTGACAAACCATTTATATTATTTTCATGTTTCTTTAATAATGAATAACGGTCACACAGACAGATTCTTTGCCAGAACTGTTACTTTCTATCTATCGATATCACTCTGTTTCTATTTATCTATTGAGCTATCTCTCTATCTATCTATCTATCTATCTCAACCTGTTCTTTATCTATCTCTCTCTCTCTATCTATCGCAACCTGTTCTTTATCTATCTCTCTCTCTCTATCTATCTATCTCAACCTGTTCTTTATCTATCTCTCTCTCTCTATCTATCTCAACCTGTTCTTTATCTATCTCTCTCTCTCTCTCTCTCAACCTGTTTTTTTATCTATCTCTCTCTCTCTATCTCAACTTGTTCTTTATCTATCTCTCTCTATCTATCTATCTCAACCTGTTCTTTATCTATCTCTCTCTCTCTATCTATCTCAACCTGTTTTTTATCTATCTATCTATCTATCTATCTCAACCTGTTTTTTATCTATCTATCTATCTATCCAATTTTCTCTCAGCCTTTTCAAATCTATTCAGGTCTATTCAAAATTATTTTTTCCTACCTATTCAATCTATCTATTTATCAAAATAGATTCTAGAATCCAATTCTCTATTCGTATCCAATTGTATTTGCATTTTTCTCTTTCCAACTTCTTCCTTACTTATATTGTTCTTGTCTATTTTAAACATGAGAACATTTATTTCTGTCCAGTCTCTGTGCAAAAGAAATTCGTAAAGGCAGCCTTAATTTATTAAATGATTGTTTGCTTCAATTCACAAATTAATGCTTCTAGCAACAATCTCTAAATTGTCAATCTGGAAATGTCTGTAACTGAATCTTCTCCTTTCAGAATGAAGTACATTTTGAGGGGAAGTAAAGAATGTATCAAGTGAAACATTGTGAGAAGACCAGCAAGAACAAGAATTGCAGTCTGTAATGCTAATGAAACTAAACCTTAGTGCATGAAATTTGTTTCTTTTCTTTGTTGTTGCTTAATTGTGTTCTTATACTGTCATGGTTCCCAACCCGGGGGTAAATTACCCCCCAGTGTGGTAATGAGCCCATATTTTGGAGGTAACGGATGTTTGGTTTGGGAAGAGGCAATCCGCTTATAATTTCACACTGTGTCCTTGGAATGAAGACCAAGAAAGGTAGCAGATTCAATGTGGCACACGACACCCGAATAGCCCTTTCAGTCACAAAACCAAGAATAAATAAACTGGCACCGGCAATACAAGCTCAACACTCACATTAAGAATCACGGCTAGGTTACGGCTACTATACCTCTGATTATTATAGATTGATACTATTGCATTGAATAATTTCCATTAACTTTGCTTTTGATGTATGAAAATATATTTACTTTTTTTCCTATATTACAGGTATTTGTTCATTGGGGTAATGGATAAGAGTCAAAATTTATTTTGGGGTAATCGCAGCCAAAAGGTTGGGAACCTATGTCCTACTGCATTTGCTAAATCGTCAACTTTTGCCTGTTTCTTATTTTAACTATACTTTATATCTCTACTTGACATATGCAAATATGTACAACCTTTTTGACCAATCCACTCC
The DNA here is from genome assembly GCA_037127315.1 of Ascarosepion bandense. Lineage (NCBI taxonomy): Eukaryota > Metazoa > Mollusca > Cephalopoda > Sepiida > Sepiidae > Ascarosepion > Ascarosepion bandense. The sequence goes on from JBBBDQ010001079.1 coordinate 3,894,881, forward strand.
ACCTCCTTGAACCAAAGAAGTTTCATGTCTTTGGTTGTTCTTGAACTACATCTACAACCTCTTTCCTCCTCTTCTCCCCCTTGAGGTTTACTTCCTGTACTTTTTTAATAGAGATCTTGGTCTTATTTCATCTTCCATAAGCCCATCTTCTAATCCTGATCTGAAGAACTCACCCTTTCTTCTCTGACAAAGTCTTCTTCCATCATGATGTCTTCCTCTTCAGTTCTGGCGCTTAATTGATTAAGATGAGCCATTAAGTCTGTACTTTTCTTTGATATAATAGTCATATTATGTCTTCTTTCCATGATGAAATTAGCCCTCTTTGGGCTTGCAATTTGTCTTACTTTTTTTTAAGCCCTAGCTTGGACTGCAAAACACAGGATTCAAAACTTTACAAATTCTTGTTCACCCATGCAAATTAAATATCCTATCAGCAATGTCATATTGTGTGGCTCTATAACACGTGACCAGTAGTCAACTTCTTGCTTACACTATTTATATTATAGATCATTCTATTTGTCTATATTTCTGAGATGAGGTCGTATTTACACTATTTACATTATTCGGACTATTGTCCTCATCTTTGTTGCCAGTTATATGATGTTTAATAAAAGATCATTCTATTTGTCTATATTTCTGAGATGTGGTAGTATTTACAGTATTTACATTATTCAGACTATTGTCCTCATCTTTGTTGCCATTTGTACGACATTTAATAATAGATCATTCTATTTGTCTATATTTCTGAAATGAGGTAGTATTTACATTATTCGGACTATTGTCCTCATCTTTGTCGCCATTTGTACGACATTTAATAATAGATCATTCTATTTGTCTATATTTCTGAAATGAGGTAGCATCTATAGTCCTCAAAATATTCTTGCTGTACAAATTGAAAAGATCTGATGGAAAGACACCTCCTTGTCTTATGCCTACTTTAAACAAAATCATAGGAAAGAAACTGCCACGAACATAAGAAAGTTTAGGAAATAGACTGCGTCATTAATAGAAAGAGCAATAACAGTTACTGGAGTTAAAAATCCTATTTTTTTGAAAAACTGTTTTAAGAAAAAATTTTGTAAATTTCAACTGACAGTAAGGATAACTGTTTGATTGATGAATACCAAATGTTTCCTGTATGGAAATGGGTAATTTTGCCATTATCATTGTGTGGTGATTGTATGACAATAAAAATGCAGAAGAGGTTCTAAGTCATGTAAAGACATGTCTGTTGAAACTAGTTACATCAGGGTTTTCCCCATTGGCAACGAGGCAGATTGTCATGTCTAGATACAAGCCTCTCTGCAACTTGTTCAGATGTGGGTCTTTTTTAGCTGTCCCATGCTAGTAAAATCTTGTCAAGTTGTTCACATGGACATTTTGTTCGAAAAGTTATATACTGCCTGCTGTGCTGTGGCATCTGAGTTGTTTTGTTTCCACCCATCTCTTTTCTTTCTCTGCCTGTTACTCTATAGTAGGTGGGAGAGCAATCGTGTAGGTACTTCTCCTAACCTCAACACACCCTTGCTGTATTTTATGACATCTTTCTTTTGTGAAAGACCAGCATTAATAATTCTGCTCTGAAAATATCATAAAATGAAGAAGCAATTCAAATTTATATTTAAAAAGTTTTTTTAGTTTTCCCAAGACCACTCTCAACAAAAAAAAAACAAACCTTTTTCTTTTTTGATCATTTCACTCCAAGCAAAGTGGTAATGCCACTGATATGCAGGGGGCTATATAAGAGCAAAAATTTAGATAGGAGGAGAGTAAAGAGAAAGACAAACCAGTTACAGGGAGTATCAGAGAAAGGGCAAGAGAAGGATGGGAACACAGGTGTGAAGACAGGTGCAAAGGTAGAGAGAAAGGAAAGGAAGATATACAAAGTGATGTAGAAAGAACTGGAGTCAAATGGATAAGAGATGGGTATTGACATTGCATTTAAATTCCTGGCGGTTGTAGCCATCAGGAAAGCAAGAATACGGGAGGGAGTTCCACAGGTGGGAAGTATGAGAAAAGAAGCTGATGGAGTAGAATTGTCAGCTGCATTTGGTTGATCTAACTGTAAATGGGCGGGACCCAGTTGCCAGTCTGGTTGCATGAGTAAACTCATGTGGCAGGGGCACCAGTGTCTTGAGTTTGTTGGAGCAGAAGCCATGAAAATATTTATAGAACAGACAGGGAAGCCACATCCTACCATTAAGAAAGTGGCTGGAGTTGAGCTGCCAAGTTGGTACCCATCATATAACAGATTCTCCTTTGGAGCCTGTCGAGAACACTAAGATGAACAGCAGGGGTTCCTAACCAGATATGACAGCACTATTCTATAAAAAATATCATACAGTTCTTTTTAGCAGTAAAGACGTCCTGAAAACCTACCACACACCAATGTGTCCTTTTCAAATTAAAGTCACACTCTTTAGCAATCATTAGACGAAAATCTCATACAGGTTTACATTTTCAAGTTTAAGAATGATCAAAAAGTTTTCCCATATAAATTAATGATAGCTGCTACTTTGCTTGATACCATTTTGGTTAAGAAAATGTTTCAAAGGAATGAAAGAAATGACAAAGAATCAGTTTTCTGAAATTAAACCAATTCTTTGCAAATAAATAAAGAAAAAAAACCTTGAGACTAGAAAACAATTCTTTTCCTTTATCTGCCATGCCCATTCAGGACATGGGCGATCATGGCTTTTCACCTCTTCCTGTCACTTGCACCTCTTAAAAAATTTTGTCTTTTTGCTATTTTGGCAAACCTGAAGGAGACTACCACCACCTTTAAATTTGTTGTTTTTCATATTTTTTTTTTACTTTTTTCAGTGCAATCTTATCGAGTACACCCTATACTTTTCGATTGACAAAAAAAAAAACTTTGAAAAATTTCAATCTTTAAACAATTTTAGGGGTGCTCAGTTTTTCATACAACGTTATAGTAAATCGATCCTTCATTTTGGACCCACTAGCCGGGACGACATTACCACCACCTGTAAATTTGTTGATTATCAATTTTTTTTTTCACTTTTTGCATTGCAGTGTTATCAATTAAACCCTAAACTTTCCGACTGACAAAAAAAAAAATTGTAAAAATTTCAACATTTAAACAATTTTTGGAGGATCTCAGTTTTTCATTCTACCTTATATATTAAATTGATTCTGTGCAATTATTTTTTTTGGTTTGCGCATATTTAACAACTGAATCCTTTGTGAAGTTTTTGAATAAAGCCATTCTTGGAGTTTCTGAGGAAGATGCCATTGTAAGAACTGAAGAAAACTTGAAAAAGACAAAAACAAGAGTAACAACTTGTCCCAAAAAAAAAACAAAACAAAGTGACCCCAACGCGAGTGGTTCCAAAATGGAGGGTTGATTTACTACAACATTATATGAGAAAGTAAGCCCCCACTAAAATTGTTTAAATATTGAAAATTTTCAAATTTTTTGATGATCGGAAACTTTATGTAATAGCCAATAAGACTGCGCTGAAAAAAAAAAATTAAAAATATCAAATTTAAAGGTGGTGGTAGTCTCAGGTCCACCGTTATTTTTTTAAAAATCCTGTTCTATCATCCATTTAATCAAGCCCATCAAGTATGCTATACATTGTTTTCCTCTGTTCCTTAATCAGTCCTGTGAGTACCAGATTTTCCAAGCCCTCTTTCCCCATTATTTGCTCCAGAAATTTCACTTGCCTCTTCTTGAGGCTAAATAAAAGTTTTCCTTTTGGTTTCTATTTTCTTACTGTTGCTCACATGTTTGGTCCGTGGTATTCTCAGCATCCTTCTGTAGAACTGCATTTCTTTTACTTCAAGTCTTTTCTTCATTTTTGAGGAGATTGTCCAGCATTTGCTGCCATATAGGTAGACATATATCATCTAGAAGTTTAGTACTCTTATTTCTTGAATCATTGTTTTAAGAGAAAGATTTTATAAATTTCAACTGACAGTAATGCTAACAATTGCTCAATGAATGGTGAGTGTTTCCTTATTAGGAAATGGCTAATTTCTCCATTACTATGCTTCTCGTTCTATAGATCTTTTAATGTCTGTATTCTTTCAACTTTCATAAGACATTTTCAAAGTGTTTTTGCTCTCTGTGTTCTGTCGGTTTTGTCATTTTCAAATATCACTTCTTTTTTTCTGCTTTTGAAGTATCTTATCTTTGCATTTTAAGATGGAGCATGAAAATTGTTGGTGGTCCCATCATTTTGGATTCGGTATTTGCTTGCCTCCCAACAGTAGAAGAAGGTGACATGGAACTGTTTCTAGTGTGAGATACGTATATATATCCATATAAGCAAAGGCCAAAAATTGCCCAGTTGTCATGATCACTGTCAATTTCCTTCTTTAGTGTATTGAGGGAGGTGCTGCTGTAGGGACAGAATCCTCAGGATCAGCCATTCCTTAAAGCCTTTCTAAAGACAGCAGCATGAGATATGAACAGATACTAGACACTAATCCTAGCCTGAAGATCAGGAAATCTGTTATTTTGGAACCTGTGAAAACCTTGATCTATATATGCAATCATAATTTTAACATAGCTATATTACCTACATTCACTTATGTACAGATACCCTTGGGGAAAGGTATTTCTCCTCCCTCCAGCTATGGGTTGAATAGCAGGACAAATTGAGTTCTATAGTTTTGGTTAGTAACCAGTCTACTGCAGAAAATAATGGCAACCTACTGCTCAAGTATGTATCATGTGGCAATTAACTGACTCATATTACCTGTATATTTAACCTACCTGGAATAAGCTAAAATATTTATTCAGTGTTTTGATTACCTGTCAGTGAATGACAATGTATGTCAATGACAAAACCTCCTGGGATCATCATGATTCTTCAATCCAAATGCTGCTGCTTCTTCTTTTTCCTCTTCTCTGTGCCGTGTTCCTTCAGTACATGGACGATCATGGCTCTCCACAATTTTCTCTTTTCACTATCTCTTCTAATTTATATTCTACCAACCATTTACACAAGTTTGTTAGGCTGGTTATGGGCTGCTTTCCTTAAGAGGGACTCTTGCCTTTAATATCTCCTGTGAGTGTCAAATTTTCTAAGCTCTCTTTCCTCATTATGTACTTTTCAACTCACTTCTTCTGTGTTCTTTTTGTTTGCATTTTCTCTAAAACTTTGTCACTGCTCTCATATTCAATCTATGGAATTCTTAGCATCCTTCTGTTGAACCATATTTTTGTTGCTTTATCTGGGATGAGATTGTCTAACATTCATTACCATATAGGAGGACCTGTATTTCATAACAGTATTCATGTGTCATATGGGTAAGTCACCATAACACTCATGAAATTTTCCTCTTTCTTAGTATATTGCTTAGCTTTTAGAAGGCATCTTTTGTTATCTTACGGCTTCTTCGGATTTCTGTGTTGCATTGTCTATATTGAGAGACAGGAAAACTTTGTTGGAAAACAAAGAAAAGAGTACTGAACTATTACGGGATGTTCGTTTTTCTCTATGACAGCAAATGCTGGACAATTTTATCAAAGATGAAGGAAAAACTTAAAGTAACCAAAATATGGTTCTACAGAAGGTTGCTGAGAATACCATGGACTGAACATGTGAGCAACGATGAAGTTTTGGAAAGAATGGAAATGAAAAAGAAACATACATGTAACACCAGAAAGAGAGAGCTGAAGTTTATGTGGCACATAATGAGGAAGGAGGGCTTAGTGAATCTGATACTCACAAATCTGATACTCACAAGATGAATAGAGGGAAACCAATGTGTGGCATACTTAATGGGCTTAAGCAAATGGATTAAAGAGCAAGGTTTGGGAGAAATAGCAAGAGAAAAAGTACTAAGAGCTACATGGGACAGGAAGATGTGGAGAACCATGATCGCCTGCATCCTGAAGGGACATGGTACATAGAAGAAGAAAGATCTATAAACAGCTCTCATGTTGATTCTAAAATGTCTACCTTGAAAGTGTCTGTAAGAAAAATTAAGTTATCTGATTGAAATTCCAATATCTCTAACTCTGTCCGATCAGTGTTCTAAGACAGAATTAATCAATATTGGTAGATGTACTGATGAATTGATTTATTAACAGACTCAACCAATCAAAGAATACTATTGCTGTCGCTAGCCTCACAATTGTTCTTAATTTGGAGATGTCCACAGAAATACTTCTAAGATATCTTTGTTCATCTGCTGAGAATTTGTCATTGCCTTGATAATCTCAGAATGTAATGTATAAATTCTTGTCATTTGTTTTGAAGTATATTAAAAAGAAATCAGAGAATTCATAAGAAGAAACAATTGTGAATTGATTGATTAGCATTGTTTATGGCTGATCAACATTTTGCAGGTAATTTAAAGCCAGAAAATATTTTGGGAAACAAAGACCTTTGTACTTCCATAGAAAATGAGTGTGAAATGAACGGTATTTTCCATGACATCACTATTATTTTAACTACCTTCACTCCTCGGCAATGTTTATTTTAAAAACCACTGATTAGAACTGGAATAAAACCTAAACATATGAAAATGAATTTAGACATTTTCTTTATTCATTCCTTTGTTCTTGAAAATTGGCAACAAAAATAATAAACATTATTCCTTTATTAAATTGTTTATTGGAATCACTGGTTAAATATTGGCTTATTGCAAATTGATTCAAAATCTTTAAAATGGTAAATAATAAGAATTTCTTTATTGTTGGTTTACATATTTCAATAATTTAGTCAATGTTTTTTTTTAACTTTATAAATAAAAAAATGTTTATTGGAATGATTGGCTCATTGCAAATTGATTCAAAATCTTTAAAATGGTAAATAATAAGAATTTCTTTATTGTTGGTTCACATATTTCAATAATTTAGTCAATGTTTTTTTTAACTTTATAAATAAAAAAATGTTTATTGGAATGATTGGCTCATTGCAAATTGATTCAAAATCTTTAAAATGGTAAATAATAAGAATTTCTTTATTGTTGGTTCACATATTTCAATAATTTACTCAATGTTTTTTTAACTTTATAAATAAAAAAATGTTTATTGGAATGATTGGCTAATTGAAAAATTGATTCAAACTTTATCAAATGGAAAATAATAAGAATTTCTTTAGAGTTGGTTCATATATTTTAATAATTTAGTAAAGGTTTATAAATTTATGAATAAAATTTTTTATATTTATTTTTTTATAAATAGGTGGTGCAGTATATATTGACTCAGAACGACAAATTGGGGAGCCGAGTTTGAATTCCAGTTGAATTCTTCACATTCACTTATACACAAATACCCTTGGGAAACATATAAATCTGTCTCTTCCCTCCAGTTATGGGTTAAATAATAGGACAGACTGGGTTCTTTAGCTTTGGCTGGCAACCAGTCTATCACAGAAAGCAATGGCAACCTACTGTGGGATAATATCCAGCCCAGTCAGTCATGTCTCTTTTGAGACATAAACGCCTAAAGTGTGTATCATGTTTGGCACTTAACTTGAATGATAAATATTGCATTGCATTAGTTTTAAATATCCCACTTTTACAGGAAAGAAAGAGCAAGGAACTGGTGTGAACATAACCCTGACTCAGTTACAGAGAATCGAACCCATAATGATTTTATAAAACTTTAAAATACACCAAGACAGAACAATCAATTAATCACTCAGACATCATGATCAAAGACAACAAAAACAAAATGTGCCTTATTATTGACATTGCAGTCCCTGCAGATTGTAATGTATCTTTGAAGATCTTCAAAACCTATCAAAATACAAGGACTTTGAAATGAACATCTTAACACTGTGCTACATGATGACATCAATAACTGTAGTTGTGGTCCTCAGGTTGATTTAAAAAGAGTCTGATAGATTAATTGAGTGATTCCTGTTAGCTGATGCCTTAAAGAAATAGTTTAGAGTTTTAGAGTTTGTTTAATGGCATATCAACACATCTGTGGGTTCTTTAATGATAAAAAGGTAAGATTTTAAATTTTTTTAATGTTCGGTTAGAGTGAGAAGGTTGATTTAGTCAGATCTGAATTAAAATTTTTTGTTTTTAATTTTTTTTTTATTTTAGAAAACTAAAAATATCTTCTAGTTTTGTATTAAAAATGTTTTGCTGAGAATAATTTTTTTTTCCTTTAAAAATGGGTTATGGTAGGAATTTGTTCTTTAAAAATGTATTGTTGGTAAAATTTTTTCCTTCAAAAATGTATATTTTTCTATAAAAGTATATTTTTATGTGTATATTTCAATAAAAGTGTATTTTTATACTTTCATAGTGTTTTGGCCCTAGTTTGGGGGTTAACTGTTTGCCTATAGCTAGGACCCTTACAGGTACTGCCACTCCTGGTCAGGATGGACCTGGGAACAACAGCAATTAAGAGGTGGTTTCATGCTCCTCACAACCTTCCAATCAGAGGCCTTGCTGCCAGATGCAGTTTATCGTCATGCCTATGATCATAAAGAAATAAAAAACAAAATGTACTCACAGAAGTACAGTTCATACATTATGAAGAGCTTTATCTGTGTAAACTGTGTGTGATGTTAGGTTTTTTGAAATCTTTTTTTTACAGAAATGATTAGTAGAAAATATCCTGAAGCAATTTCTGATCTTAGATTTGTGGTTCAGATCAGGAAGGAAACGTGTACGCAACAGAAATAAAAGGAAAAAAAATAGTAATACCCAATGAGCTTCACATTTACTGTCAATGGCTTGCTGGATTAGCATATTAAATTTTGCACTCAGGATTGGCATATCCGTGTTTGTGCTGGCAAAAATACCAAATATTGAATAATCAATTCTATTTTGAGGTGGAAGTAGAAAAAGCAAACAAATTGAAAAAAAAAAAAGAAAAAAATTCTATGATCATATATTTGGGAAGTATTTCTCCTGTTCACCTTGACAAGCTAGGACTAAAAATATTCAGATTTGGAGATGTGAAATGGGTGGGAGGGTGAAGGTTTCTTCTGAGGACTGGCTATTCTTTGTCTTTTTATAAAAGTGATTTTATTTATGAGTGCTGTAGGTGTGTCTATATAGAGATTAAATAGTTAACTTTTCTTTTGGCTCTTCACTGCCCCTCGGGTTTTTTTTGTTTTTCTTTTCTTTATTTTTCCTTTCCTTTTTTTTTTTTATTTATTTTCTTTGCTTTTGGTCTTTTTTTCCTGTTATTTCTTCTATCAGTTCTTCTTCTATGTGCCCTGTCCTTTCAGGAAGTAGGCGATCATGGTTCTCCACATCTCCCTATCCCTTGTGGCTCCCAGTATGTTTGCTCCTGTTACTCCTGGCAACCCCCGTTCCATCATCCACCTGATCAGGTCCTGCAAATATGTTATCCACTGCCTTCCTCTGTCTCTCTTGCCTTCTATCTGGCCAGTAAATCATTATTATCACAAAAAAATATTACAATCTAAAAAGTATTTTCTGGCATTAAATAACCTGAAAATGGTTGATAACCCATCAAAAACAAATCAATCAACCTTTTATTCATTTGATATATTTAACTTTTTCGTTTTTTTCAATTTTATTATTGTTTTCTTTTAGTCAAATTTTTTTTTTCATCTTTTCTTTTTTTATACATTTCTTTCATGCATTCCTTTTCTCTTTTTCATTCACATTCTTTTTTTTAGTTTCATTCATTTTCCCTTTTTTATTTTTCATTTATTTCCTATTTTTTTCATTTTACTTTCTTTGTTCATTTCTCGCTTTCATTCATTTTTTGTTTTAAAGAATTTTTATTTACTTTCCATTTTCTCTTTTTTATTTTATTTTTCTCTTTTGTTTCTTTCATTCATTTTTCATTTCTTCTTTCATCTATTTTTTCATTTCTTTTTTTACTTTTCTTTTCTTTTTTCATCCTTTCATTCATTTTTCACATTTCTTTCTTCTGTTCATTTTTCCTTTTCTTTTTTTTTAATTTTTTTCCCTTTTTCTCTTTCATCCATTTTTCATTCATTCATTTTTCTATTTCTTTGTTACTTTCTTTTTGTTCAGTTTTTCATTCTTTTATTCACTTTTCCTTTTCTTTAAATTATTTTTCATTTTCTTTATTTCATTCAATTTTTTCTTTTCCTTAATCCATTTTCATTTTTCTTTCATTCATTTTTTCTTTTCTTAAATGCATTTTCATTTTTCTTTCTTTCATTCATTTTTTTCTTTTCCTTAATCCCTTTTCATTTTTCTTTCTTTCATTAATTTTTCTTTTTCTTTCTGTTGCTCATTTTTCTTTTTTCATTTTCCTTTTTCATTATTTAATTCATATTTCTATTTTCATTCATCTCCCCTTTTCTTTAATTCATTCTTCATTGATTTTATTTCTTCCTTTTTTTTTCTTTCATTTCCCTTTTTATTAATTCCTCTTGTTCTTCTTGAACCCTTTTTTCCTCGCCATCTTTCTTTCTATCCCTCAAGTAAGAAATTCCTTGAAATGAATCAAAAAAAAAAAGAACAAATGAATATAAAAAGAAAATCCGCTCTTTTCCTAAAAAACCCAAATAAAAGTAAAAGGAAATCCGCCAATAATCTTTCAAGGAACAAAAAACATGCTTTTTTTTTTATTGTAGAAATCGAAGCAAAGATCATTCTTTTATTTTTAGAATTTTATTTCCGGATTCCAGTTAACCAAAGGTTATTCAAGAGTTCATGTAAGTTAAAGTAAGATATCTAAAAAAAAATTCCTTTCAAAAATATTTCAATCAAAAGCAACACACACAATGGACTTCAGTCAGTCAGTTAAGTGCCATCCGTGATATACGCTTGGGCGATCATGTCTGGAAAGAGACATAATTGACTGGGCAGAAGATTATACTGCAGTGGGTTTCCATTACATTCTGCGGTAGACTGGTTGCCAGCCAAGGCTATAAAACCCAATCTGTCCTGTTATTTGACTCATAGCTAGAGGAGGAAGTGATGTATTATATTATTAAGTAGTAATTAGTGGGGGATCAGTTTATTACTTCATAACAATATAAAACTGATCCCCCACTCTATGCCTAATAACACACTTAATTATGTTTACAACTATTATATTCAGTCAGTTAAGTGCCATACGTGATACACGCCTGGGCGATCATGTCTTGAAAAAGACATGACTGACTGGGCAGAAGATTATCCCGCAGTCAGTTGCCATTGCTTTCTTCAGTAGACTTGTTGCCAACTAAGGCTTTAGAACCCAATCTATCCTGTTATTTAACCCATAAATGGAGGGAAGTGATGGATTAATACCTTTTCTGAGGGTATTTGCGCGTAAGTGAATGCAATAAATTCAACTAGAATTTGAACTTGGCTCCCCGATTTCTCATGCCGAGCAGATATCCACTGCACCACAACAAAGTAAGCTATCTAAAAAAAAAATTCCTTTAAAAAAAATATTTCAATGAAAAGCAGCACCCACAATGGACATGACCTTTATTCTTCTTCTTCCATGTGCCTTGTCCCTTCAGGATGTAGGCGATCATGGCTTTCCACGTTTCCCCATCCCTGGTGGCTCTTAGCACACATTCTCCTGTTACACCATGCAATCCTTGTTCTGTCATCTACCTGATTAGGTCCTTCAAACATGTTATCGGTTGCTTTCCCCTGTCTCATTTGCCCTGTATCTGGCCTGTTAGTATCACGTTCTCCAAGCCTTCCTTCCTCATTGCATGTCCCAGGAACTTCAGCTGTCTCTTCCTGATGCTCAGTATTAATTTCCTTTTTGTTTCCATCATTTCCAAGACCTCATCATTGCTCACATGCTCGATCCATGATATTCGCAGCATCCTTCTGTAGAACCACATTTCAGTCGCTTCAAGTTTTTCTTCATCTTTGATGGTATTGTCTAGCATTCACTGGCATATTGAAGGACGGACATCATGTAGCAATCCAGTACTCTCTTCCTAGTTTCAAGCAAAATTGTCCTGTTTTTTAATACTTTACTCAACTTCTGGAATGCTTCCTTCGCCATGCCAATTCGCCTTTGGATGTCTGTGTCACACTTTCCATCTTCTGTTATAACACTTTCCAGGTATTTAAATTTTTGTACCTGCTTGATTTTAGTATCCTCCACCTGTATTTGGCATTTTGGGCTGCCCTTTTTACTGATGACCATGCATTCGGTTTTCGTGCCATTTATTTCTAGTCCTTTATTGTTACTCTCTTCTGCTACCTTCTGTAAGAGGTCTTTTAGTTTCCTTTTTGTGTCTGCTATCAGCACTGTATCATCTGCGTACCTTAGGTTGTTTAAATTGTGGCATCTGATTATGAATTCAGGCATAACTTCTAGGGTCCTCAAAATATTCTTGCTGTACAAGTTGAACAGATTCGGTGAAAAGACACATTCCTGTCTTACGCCCCTTTCTATCTTTGTATATCTACTCAATTCATTACCTGTCCGTATGTAAGCAGTTTGCTGCCAGTAAAGATTCTTGATTACTCTCAATTCTTTCCCAAATATGTCCAGGCTGCCGAGCATCTCCATCAATTCTATGTGGCGTATTTTGTCAAACGCCTTCACATAACCAATAAAGCACAGGTATAAGTCCTTCTTCATTTGTATTGCCCTTTCGGAGAGCATCCTAATCATAAATATGGCATTCCTTGTTTCCATGTCTTTAAGGAAACCACACTGTTCTTGTCCTATCTCTGGCCTGATTCTGCTTCTTACTCTATTCATCAGGATTCTGACAATCAGTTTTGTAATGTGACTCATTAAGCTGATGGTTCTGTGGAGTTCGCACTCGTTTGCTCCTGGCTTCTTAGTTAGTGTTATGAAGATAGACTTGCCGAGATCTTCTGGTATAACCTCACTATTATATATTTACATTTATTATTTCAGTAATTCTTTCTATACCAAATTCTTCCAGGGCTATCAGCAGCTCTATGACTATGCCGTCTGGTCCTGCTGAGGTCAAAAGCTATTTCATCATTTCTAATAGGTAAGAACTCTTATAAGCATCTCCGTTGGAAAAGACTTATTTTTCATCTTCCAACCCTATCTCTCATAGGCAAGTCTCTCACTGTATTATTGCTACTATCATGGGAAGTGCTGGGACAGAACGGTATTCCTTAGTTCCACCAGGTCTGACCTTCACAGCTACGACCTGCCATGTCACTTACATAGTAACATAAAACTCACACTCTTTATGTATTTCATTGGTAAGAAGTAAGTTCTACTCAAAAGATTTCTTCTGGCAAATCACTGCTCTATGGAATGGACTCCCAATCAGTCAGTTAAGTGCCATACGTGATACACGCTTGGGTGATCATGTCTTGAAAGAGACACGACTGACTGGGCAGAAGATTATCCCGCAGTAGGCTGCCATTGCTTTCTGCAGTAGACTGGTTGCCAACCAAGGCTAAAGAACCCAATCTGTCCTGTTATTTGACCCATAGCTGGAGGGAAGAGACAGATTAATACCTTTCCCAAGGGTATTTGCACATATATGATTGCAATGAATTCAACTGGAATGCGAACTCGGCTCTCCGAATTCCAGCTGTTCCGGTCTAGATTCATCTTCCCCTCCTATCCATATAAACTACAACTTAATGTCATCCTCTACCTTGAATGGCTCCTAAACCTTGTATAGGGTGAACCTTACTGTAAAAAACAAAAACAAAAACCCCCAAAAAACCTAAATTGGAGCAGAAATCAATTTTTAATGATAAAAGAAACCAAGAAGTTGAAAGAGTATTATGGTGAAACACACCTATTCCTCAGATAATGGACCCTCCCTTCTATATTAATGTTATGGTGAAACACACCTATTCTTCAGATAATGGACCCTCCCTTCTATATTAATGTTATGGTGAAATACACCAATTCCTCAGATAATGGACCCTCCCTCCTATATGATTGAGTGTTAACAATAAGTTAACTCGAGAAGTTCTTGGGAAGTTCATAGGAGTTCTTAGAAGTTCTAGAGTGTTCTTTGGAGTTCAGTAGAACTACTAGGCAGTTAGCCGAATACTGAGGAGTCAGCTTTCAGTAGAAGATTACCAAATTCCTAACATTTTGATGTGTTAAGTTGATTAGCAACTGACTTAGCATGATTTAACCTTCAGTGAGAAAACTACTCCACAACATATACAATGTCCCTCAAAGAGAAACAGAAAAATGTTTTTTTTTCTCCTGCTACACCTCACAACCTTCGTTCCGTCATCCACCTGATTCCTGTGTCTTAGCACTTTACTCAGCTTCTGGAACATGTTCTTTGTCATGCCAATTCGCCTTCGGATCTCTGTGTCGCACTTTCCATCACCTGTTAGAACACTTCCTAGGTATTAAAATTTTTGTACTTGCTTGATTTTAGTAATCCCCACCTGTATTTGGCATTTTGGGTTGATTTTTTTGCTGATTACCATGCATTCAGTTTTCTTAAAGTTTATTTGTAGTCCTTTCTTGCCACTCTCCACAGCTACCTTCTGTAGGAGGTCTTGTGGTTTTCTTTCCATGTTTGCAATCAGCACTGTATCATCTGCATACCTTATGTTGTTCAAGTTGTGGCCTCCAATAACAAATCCTGGCGTAGCATTTAGGGTCCTCAAAATATTCTCGCTGTACAAATTGAACAGATCTGATGAAAAGACACATCCTTGTCTTACGCCTCTTTCTATCTTTGTAAATCTACTGAAATCGTTACCTGTCTGCATGCAGACAATTTGCTGCCAGTAGAGATTCTTGATTACTCTGATGTCTTTCCCAAAAATGTTGAGGTTGCTGAGCATCTCCATCAGTTCCTTGTGTTGTATTTTGTCGAATGCCTTTGCATAATCAATAAAACATAGGTACAAGTCCTTCTTCATTTGTATTGCCCTTTCGGAGAGAAGCCTAATCATAAATCAAGCGTTCCTTGTTCCTGTATCCTTGATGAAGCCGCACTGTTCCTGCCCTATCTCTGGCCTGATTCTGCTTCTCGCTCTATTCATCAGGATTCTGACAATCAGTTTTGTAATGTGACTCATTAAGCTGATAGTTCTGTGTAGTTTGCACTCATTTGTACCTGGCTTCTTTGGCAGTGCTATAAATATCGACTTGTGTAGGTTGTCTGGTATTATTCCACTAAAAGCCTATTATTATTCCAGATTTCATTTGACTGTTCTGATAGGAGTAGAAATATATAAGATAGATCTTAAGTATTATATCCATATGTGCACATTAACATGGCAAACAATGGACCAGTCTTTCTCGCATCCTTTCTCCATCATCCCATATATCTTGCTCTTTTCTTTTCTCACTTTACCCTCACAACTGTCTTCACACTGGTATTCCCACCCTTCTCTTGCCCTTTCTCTGACACCCCCAATAACTGGTTTGTCTTTCTTTTTGCTCATCCCCTGCTTAAACATTCACTCTTCTCTTATGTAGCCCCATGCACACCAGTAGCAGTACTGCTTTGCTTGGGGTGAAATGATTATATATATATATATTATAATTATATAATTTACAAAGCAGAGGTACATGACCCAGATGACCAAAACAAAATATATTTGGGCTCAACCAAAGACACCTTTAAGACCAGGTGGTTTAATTACAGATCTACATTTAAAAGACCCAGACATAACATGGAGTATAGTAAAAACAGCCAAACCTTACAACGATGGCAAAATATGTAGACTGTGCCAATAAGAAAAATTAGAAATTATGATATTCCCAAATAAAGACAAACTGTTAAATGAAAGAATGGAAATTATGACTAAATGCATCCACACTAAGAAATACCTCTTAGGTTCATACAACCATGGATGAAAACACCATAATCTGTTTTAATTTAAAAATTGGGTGTTCAAAAATTCCCTGACACATGAGCGTTTAAATAAAACATCGTTACAAGAGCGTTCTTAAAAAGAAAAATGGTAAACGTTAAATTCAATTATTAAAAATCTCCTGAAGACACCATTCATGATAGAAACCTGGGTAGCATAATAACTTGTTTAAAAATGGAAAGTATTCAAAAGTTCTACAATATAATTGTATCTAACACTTTTTAATACAAATGTGCACTGGTCTAACCCTATTATGACCAAAAACTAAGTATTAAACAGCCAACCAATATATATATATATATATATATATATATATTGGTAGCAATCTTTCTGTTAAGCATGTTTCATTAAAAACAACTGACAAGGAAGATTTTATTAATTTTTGATTTAATTTTTCCAGTTTTCTTACATGTTTTCTTTTTACTAGAGATAAGGAATGTAAAAATGTTTCATGCCGTTGCTTAGCTGAGTTTCATTTCAACACAAGAAAAATCGTTGCTGATGGTGGATGTTATTGTGTTACCATCCTTATAACCTCTCTGAAGATGGCTCATGTGAGCTGAAAGCTTAGAACCAACTTAATAAAAAATTATCCAAATGTTGGAGAATTTTTGTCTTTATTTTCAACTGAAATTAAAGCCAAAATATGACGTTTAAAACGGCTCATGATTAAACATAATAGACATTCATTGGCTGTTATATTTAACAGTATATGTTTAGAAAATTATTTGCTGCCTCAATATTCTATATATATATATATATATATATATATATATATATATATATATATATATATATCCAAAATGAAAATGATGTGGAGGTAAAATTCCAAAACAAATCCTATTAACATTAATCTCAAATAAAAAAATAAAAATGATGCTGGTAGAGGTCTTGATTAAATAGGATTATCTATTTACAGAGCTAAATGTGTATATTTTCAAATAAAACTCCAAAAATTACATTTACATTTTCAGAGTTTTATTTGAAAATATACTCACATACACAAATACACACACAGGTCTATACAAATATACCCAAATGTGCACATGTACACATGTGATACATATATTGCTTAGAGCCACAAAGCATACGAAATAGTAAAGGGCCATGATTATCCACATTCTGTTAGGAAGATCTGGTGTATAAAAAGAAATAACTAAATATCAGGTTTTCAAACACAAGGGTTAGCACTGAGATTGTTAAAAATGCCTTTGAAAAGTTAAGCAAATATTAGGAAACAAAAAGGTTTCATTAGAAACAAAAAAGTACCTAACTGCTTTGCAATATCATTCCTCCTATATGGCAGTGAATGTTGGACAGTCTTCTCGCAGATGAACATTCTGTAGATTCCGGTTGAGAAACCACACAAAATAATAAATAACAAAAACAGATATGGAGATAGAAAATGTAAGTCATATTGAATGAAAATATACAAACTGGAACATGGGTTAGTCAACTCAGGAATACTATTAGTAGAAATCAATATATACAGTCTTGCAGTGAAATTGTATGTCCAGGTAATGAGTCTATATCCAACAACTCCAACTAACTCCGCACCAACTGACTCTTTACAACTTCTTTGTAACAACTCAACCTCTACTGCTGTTCTCTGGATAGGCAGGATTATATGTACACATCAGGCGAGTCCATTCTTATGTGCAATAAGGGGTGATCCCCAACACACATGAAACTTGAAACAACAGAAAATTGGTTCTAACATATCACTCAATAAGTCCTGGGCCTGACATATAGATGGTACCACTAATAAAAAATCCACATAATTATTACAAAGTACTAACCTTCAAATGGCAACTGACAAAAATTTGGGCCCAATCAGATTATTAGTTCACAAATTAGTTATTTAAGTGAAGCTGCTGTTGCAAATTTTCAAAACAATGGAAAAATCTGAATTTTGATAAAGTACTGCATTCTGATGGGAAAAAATACTGTTCAAGCAAAGCAATGGCTTGTTAAGTGTTATTTGGACTCTGCTCTGTTAGAAATAATGGTTTAGAGTGGTATGCTGACTTTAAATGCAGTCCTACTGACACAGATGATGCTGAATGCTCAAGTCACCCAAAATTGGCAGTTGTCCCAGAAAACACCAAAAAATTCCACTAACTCATTTTGGTCAATCATAAATTGAAGTTGTGTGAGATAGCAGAAGAGTTGAACATGTCAGAAGGCAGTGTATTCACTATTTTGCATGAACATTTGTCAATGAGAAACCTGTGATCAAAGTGGATGTTACGTTTGCTCACAGTCGATTAAAAGCAACAACACATCTTCAATTCAGAGCCTTGTTTGCAACTGTTTCAATGAAACAAGAAGAGGTTTTTGTGTAAATATGTGACAGTGGATGAAACATGGATCTACCATGTCATTCTGGAGTCAAATCAGCAGTCAGCTGAGTCGACAGCAGCAGGTGAAAGTTGTCCAAAGTGACCAAAGATGCAAACATCAGCAGGTAAGGTTTTGGCCTCCGTATTTTGGGATGCACAAGGTATTTTGTTCATCGATTATCATGATAAAAGAAGAGCCATCAATAGCAAATATTATCTCGGATTATTGGTACATTTGAAGGAAGAAATAAAAAGAAACTGGCCACAAATGAAGAAGCAAAAAATGATCTTTTCACCAAGAAAATGCAATGTGTCACAAGTCAATCGCAACAATGGCAAAACTACATGAATTGCACTTCAAATTGCTTCCAAATCTACCCTATTCTCCAGATCTGGCCCCCAGCAACTAATGGCTGTTCACAGAGCTCAAATGAATGCTCCAGGGAAAGAGATTTGGCTCCAATGAAGAAGTGATATCGGAAACTGAATTGTATTTGGAGGCCAAAGACAAATTCTACAGAAAAGGCATCAAATTGTTAGAGAAGCATTGGAATCAGTAGCAGTCAGTTAAGTGCCATACATGATACACGCTTGGGCGATCATGTCTCTTTCAAGACATGACTGACTGGGCAGAAGATTATCCCGCAGTAGGTTGCCATTGCTTTCTGCAGTAGACTGGTTGCCGACCAAGGCTATGGAACCCAATCTGTCCTATTATTTAACCCATAACTGGAAGGAAGAGATGGATTAATACCTTTCCTAAGGGTATTTGCGCGTAAGTGAATGCAATGAATTCGGCTTGGAATATGAACTCGGCTCTCCGATTTCTCGTTCCGAGCTGATATCCACTGCGCCACAACGCACATCAGAATCAGTATATCATACCAGAAAAAGACTATATGATGAATAAAGTTAAAGTTTGCCTAAAAGTTGTTGTTTTATTAGTTAGGCCTGAGATTAATTGATTCATTCGTTAGGCCTGGGATTTATTGATTCATTCGTTAGGCCTGGGATTTATTGATTCATTCGTTAGGCCTGGGATTTATTGAGTGATATGTTACAGAAGGATGCCAAGAATACCATGGAATGAGCATATGAACAACAACAACTTTTTTCTATCAAAAACAGAATCAAAAATGGAAAATTCAGACTGTGAGAGCACATAATGAGGAAAGAGGACTTAAAAACTCACAGGACATATAACATATATTATTTCCAGAATGTGAAAAGAAAGGACTAAACAAGAATTGCAAGAAAATAGAATGCATGGTCGTTAGCAAAAGGGACAACCTAACATGCAAATTACAAATTAGAGGTTCCAAAATCAAATAAGTAAAACAATTCAAATATTTGGAAGGTGTTTTAACAAAGGAAGAAAAGTGCAACTCTGAAATCCAAAGGCATATTGGGATAATGAAAGATTCCTTTTAAAAGCTAAGCAAAGTATTAAAAAACAGAAATATTTCATTAGGAGCTAAGAAAAAAGTACTGAACTGTTATGAAATATCAGCCCTTCTATATAAATGTTGGATGATCTTCTCCCAGATGAAGAATAAACTTGAAGCAGCAAAAATGTGGTTCTACAGAAGGATACTGAGAATACCATAGACCAAACATGTGAGCAATGACAAAATTTTAGCAAAAATGAAATCAAAAAGTACACTTATATTTATCATGGGGAAGAGACTGCTGAAATTTCTGGGGTACATAATAAGGAAAGAGGACTTGGAAAATTTGTTACTCACAGGACTTATTGAAGACAAGAAAGATAAAGGAAAGCAATGCATAGTCTACCTAACAAGCTTGAGTAAATGGGTGGGGGATTATTGTTCAGGATAGCAAAAAAACAAAATTTGTTAAGAGCAACAAAGGACAGGAAACTGTGGAGAGCCATGATTGCCAACATTCTGAAGAAGAATTTTTGTGTAGTGTATTTGTTTTTGTCTATCATGAAGGAATAACATGGATGAAAAGAGTAAACACATTAACATGCTGTAATTAAAAAAAACAAAAACAATATTGGAAACACTAATGCTTGCAGATGGTTGGAGATATGGTCGGGTTATGTTCATGTTTCAAGAACATTAGTTCAAAACAGAGGTTACCAAAGGACAAGAAAGACAAATTTGAGTGTAACTGATATCTTTGTCTAAAACAGATATCTATCCTCTACTGCCCACTCATCATGAATAGCTTGTTTGTCTATCCAACTGTTCAAGGTCTCTGAAGGCAAGGCTATGGCAATATTAGATGTTTCTTTGTGAGAAAATATTCAGCATTAATTGACCGAGAAATTAATGAGATTTATAAAACCTTTATTAAAGATAGTAAAATCAAATGAGAAAAGATGCTAAAATCAGACAGGTAAAGATACTAAACCCAAACAAGTAAACCAATTTAAATGTTTGGGAGGTTTAACAGAGGACAGAATGTGTGACTCTGAAATACAATGGCACATTGGGAGAGTGAAAGATGCCTTTCAAAAACAAGGCAAAGTAGTGAAAATAGAAAACATTTCATTAGGAACAATGAAAAGGCGACTGAACTGTTATGTAATATCAGCCCTCCTGTCTGGAAGTCAATGAAATATGAGAACATTCGGCATTCATTGACCGTGCAACCAGTAAAATTTATAAAATCCTTCTTTGAAAAAAGATTTTTCAGGAAAATAGGTTTCTCAAGTCCAGTAGCTGTTATCGCTCTTTCCATTATTGATGGGGGTTTCCTTCCTAACCTTTTATTTGAAGTAGTGTGGAATGTCAACATCTTGATTATGTCATTATTTTCTTTTTCGGTTGAAATTTTATAAAATCTTTCTCTTCAAACAATTTTTCAGGAAAATACGTTTCTCAAGTAGAGTACCTGTTATCGCTCTTTCCAGTATTGATGGGAGTTTCCTTCCTAACCTTTTATTTGAAGTGGTGTTGAATGTCAACATCTTCATTCCACTCTTTTCCTGACACAAGTGCAATATTAGATGATAATTCAATAATTCTTAAATTTCTCAAAGACAGTATCTTTTCTTATTTTTTCCAGTATTGACAAGGGTTTCCTTCCTGATCTTTGATTTGAAGTAACGTGATATTTGAACATTTTGATTATGTCATTATTTTCTCTTTGAGTTACATAGGCTATCCATTTTAGTTGTTGCTGCTGTTGGTAGTCCTGAAACGATAGGGTTTCTGTTATTTGGTACAGTTCTTTGTTTGTGATTCTGTATCACCAGTCCACAAACTTTTCAGAGCTCTTTCCTTATAAGGAAACATCCAGTATTCATTGGCCAAATGACCAGTGCTACTTTTGGTTGGAATTTATAAAAATCATGTAATTAAAACATTTTTTTTTCAGAAGAATTGTTTTTTCAAGTGCAATAAGTGTTATTGACTTTTCAAGTATTAATGGGGGCTTCCTTCCTCACCTTTTGTTTGAAGTAGTGTAGAACGTATCTAAACTTATTTATAAATGGAACCTTGTTTCTGTGTGTGTGTCCGTTACCTATAAACTCCGAAACGGCTGAACCGATTTTCTTGAAAATTTACACAGTTGTACTATAAGTGTCTGTGAGTGTTCTTAGTTAGGTTTTGTGACAAGGTACCCCCGATAAATATTGAAAATTGATAATCGAAAAAAATTGGGTTATAGAAGGAGTGGTCTGATTTGAATCAAATTTGATACACTCATAGACAAAAACATAAGAAACAATATTCAGAAGTTTCAGGGTTACAGTTCTTACAATAGTGCAGAAAATCAATAATATATACCGGGTCTGATCAAAATCAGTTTTTCAGCCCTTCTATTTTAGTTTTTGCTTCAGGTTTGGCTCTAAGTAGGCATATTTGTAGTTCTTAGTCTCAGCCATGATACCATTTACTCAGAGGACTTATTTAGCCTTCAAAATTCAGTTTACAACAAAAAAACTTATTTGATATCGATACCAGGAAATCAAAATTTGACTTACATCCATTCATTTTTCTTTCAGTCTACGGTTTTGCTTTAACTAGAAATAACTATTGCTTTTTAGTCTTTTGTGCCAATGTCCAAAGAGTCTGAGCTCCAGGACCATGGATTAGTTATAAGTTTTCATTACACCTGAGCAATGCTGGGCTATACTGCTAGTTCATTCTATCATTGTTTTCACTTTGAATTACATGTGCTATGCATTTTAGTTGTTGCTGCTGTTTAAAGTTTTCAAGTTATGCAATTCCTGTTATATGGTACTTTTCTTTCTTTGTGGTTCTGTTGTGTCAGTCCAAAATGAACTAAATATAGTCTTTGTGAAGATCCAAAAGCTTTATTTGCTCAAAGCTATTTTTAGCCATTGATCCTAGAAAATGGTTGTATACAACTGACAGTTTAGATATTTCTTAACAGATTTGGCAACGTGTATGGTATTTTTTTTATAACTGTTTTACCCCAAGCAAGGCAGTACTGCCACTGGTGTACAGGGAGTTACAGTGAAAGGAGAGAGAAAAGCAAAAAAAAAAAAAAGGTATGGGGAATGTCAAAAAAATGTTAAGAGGGATGGACATCAAGGAAATAAAAGAAATTGCACTTAAACCTTTAGAGATTGGAGCTCTCAGGGAAGCAAGCATGCAGAATGGAGTTCCACAGGTAGGAAATGTGAGAAAAGAAACTTCTAGAGTAGAAGTGGTGGTTACATTTGTCTATTTTGACAGTAAAAGGGTGGGCTCTTGTTGCCAATCTAGTTGCACGATATAACTGACTAGGCAGATGATTTTCCAACAGAAACAAAAAAGGTAGCGCTAGATTGCTAGGTGATGTCAAGTATTCAATATGGCAGTGAATGCTGGACAATATCATCAAAGATGAAGGAAAAACTTGAAGCAACTGAAACGTGGTTCTACAGAAGGATGCTGTGAGTATCATGGATCGAGCATGTGTGCAATGATGAGGTTTTGGAAAGAATGGAAATGAAAAAGAAATTAATATTGAGCATCAGAAAGAGACAGCTAAAGTTCCTGGGACATGCAATGAAGAAGGAGGGCTTGGAGAACCTGATACTAACAGGCCAGATAGAGGGAAAAAGAGACAGGAGAAGGACCTAATCAGGTGGATGACGGAATGAGGGTTGCGTGGTGTAACAGGAAAAATCAACATATTATAATCAACATATTAACTGATCCTTCATTTTGTGGCCATGCTAGTTTATATACATTTATATTCTAGATTTATGGTCTTGAGCTAGTGGATGACAGAACGAGGGTTGCATGGTGTAACAGAAGGCATGCTAAGAGCCACCAGGGATAGAGAGATGTGGAAATCCATGATCGCCTATGTCCAGAAAGAACAGGGCACATAGAAGATGAATATACATGCCAATTGTTTAAAAGAAATTATAATGTGGGTATAAAAAGGGGGATCAATTCTATATCATAATCAATATAAACTGATCCCTCATTTTGTGGCTATGCTTGTTTTTATACATTTATATTCTAGATTTATAGGCTTGAGCTCGTGGATGACAGAACGGGGGTTGCATGGTGTAATAGGAGATGGTGTGCTAAAAGCCAGCAGGGATAGGGAAACGTGGAAAGCCATGATTGCCTATGTCCTGAAAGGACAGGGCACATAGAAGAAGAAGAAGAATTTTTATGAGTTGCATTTGAAAAATAATCTGATCTGTTTTTATTATCTCCAGAAAGAGAAAGATTTGTCATTGGATTAGATGATAAGATTTGCATTTGATATTATTGATCTAAAGGCTAAGAATAGATTTCATTTCCGGGGGGGGTGCATCTAATGAGAGTACAATACAGGAAACAAATTTGGTTTCCGCTCAAAAAAAAATTGTGGCCAATAAGAGGTCGATGCTTATTTGAGTTGAAGGAATAAAAGATAGACAGACTTACGTGTAGGCATGAGGATATAAATCTATACATTTTTTTGTTATTTCTATGTGTGTTGGTATACGTGCATATATTATTAAAGACAAAAAATATTTTGTGTAGATTAATTTCAATATTAAATTTATTTTGTAACAAGTATTTTTTTTTATTAAAGCATTTGCTGAGTAAATCAAATAAATTACTTTAATTAAATTGTTTATTTTCTGTCAATATGCCTCATAAAAGAAAATAGTTCTTGTCCTAATACTTTTGCACAGTACTATATATATATATATATATATATATATATATATATATATTAGGTGCGATTTTTAAATTGTCGCAATTATTTTCAAAGCAAAAGGCTATTATACTAAATATTAAATTTATTTTGGAACTATTTTTTTCTTGTTAAAGCATTTGTTAAGTAAATCAAATAAAATTAATTAAATTGTTTATTTTCTGTCAATATGCATCATAAAGGATAAAATAGTTCTTGTCCTAATACTTTTGCACAGTACTGTGTGTATATATATATATATATATATATATATATATATATATAAGATATTGTATCTGATATCATTGCTCAGCTATGGTGTTTATATCTTTCAACAAGTCTATTCCTTTCTGCATCACATTGCGCATTGCTTAGTCTGTGAAAATATTCAAGGTAACAAATGTTTAATAAAATAACCACCATCATATGCTGGTAGCTTCTTTTTAAATTTTAATGAAAAGACCTTCCCTCTTTCCTTCACATTTCAGAACCTCATTTTTCTTTCATCTCTCTCTTTCTCTCCATCTCTCTTTTACTTTGTAGTCAGTTAGTTAAATGCCATATGTAATACACGCTTTGGGCGATCATGTCTCAAAAAAGACATGACTGACTGAGCAGAAGGTTATCCCGCAGTAGGTTGCCATTGTTTTCTGTGGTAGACTGGATGCCAGCCAAGGCTATAGAACCCAACCTGTCCTATTATTTGACTCATAGCTAGAGCAGGAAGAAATGTTTTATATTATTAAGTAGTAATTAGTGGGGGATCAGTTTATTACTTCATAACAATATAAAACCGACCCCCACTTTATGCCCATTAGAAGCCTTAATCATGTTTCCAACTAGTATATTTAGTCAGTTAAGTGCCATATGTGATACACACTTTGGGCGATCATGTCTCGAAAAAGACATGACTGACTGGGCAGAAGGTTATCCTGCAGTAGGTTGCCATTGCTTTCTGTAGTAGACTGGTTGCCAGCCAAGGCTATAGAACCGAATCTGTCCTGTTATTGAACTCATAGCTAGAGGGAGAAGTGATGTATTATATTATTAAGTAGTAATTAGTGGGGGATCAGTTTTATATTGTTATAAAGTAATAAACTGAACCCCCACTTTATGTCCAATAAAACCCTTAATCATGTTTTTAACTATTATATTCAGTCAGTCATTTAAATACCACATGTGGGATAGACTGGTTGCCAGCCAATGCTGTAGAACCCAATCTGTCCTATTATTTAACCCATAGCTGGAGGAAAGAGACAGATTAATACCTTTCCCAATGGTATTTGTGAGTAAGTGAATGCAAGGAATCCAACTGGAACTCAAACTTGGCTCCTGGATTTGTTGTTACGCGTTGATATCCACTGCACCACAACACACTTCCCCCTTTGTAGTAGTTAATCCAATTGTTTCATTATAATAAACACCTTCTTCTATTTCCAGGTCCTGGGTATGACAGTAAACTACATCCGGCAGCAAGGCCTCTGAATGGGAGGTTGTGAGGAGCATGGAACCACCTTCTAATAGCTGTTGTTCTCAGGTCCACCTTGACCTTGGATGGTAGCACCTGTTAGGGTCCCAGCTATGGGCAAATAGTTAACCCCCAAACTGGGGTCAAAACACTATGAAAGTATAAAAATACACTTTTATAGAAATATATGCATAAAAGTACACATTTATAGAAAAATATACATTTTTGAAGGAAAAACAAAATTATTACCAGCAATCCATTTTCGAATACAAAACTAGAAGACACCTAAAATTAAAAAAAGAAGTTTTCATCAAAATTTTTTTTTTTTTAATCATTTCACCCCGAGCAAGGCGGAAACGCCACTGATGTGCAGGGGGTTACATAAATGTAAAAAGATTTATTAGAAAAGAGTGAGGAGTACAAACTAGTTAGAAAGGAACAATAGAAAGTAGGTGCGATGAGAGATACATAGGTGGAGAGAAAGGGAAGGTTATACGGGGGTGGGGAGAGAGCTAGAGTCCAGTGGTTAATAGATGAGTATTGACTTTGCATTTAAATTTCTGGAGGTTGTAGCCGTCAGGAAAGCAAGAATCTGATTAAATCAACGTTCTCACTATAATTGAACATTAAATACCTTAAAATCCCGCCTTTTGGCATTAAATAACTCACAGAGGTGTTGATATGCCATTAAACAAAACTCAAACTCTTTCCTTCACATTTTAGTCTCCACTTGATAATTTCTGTTCTTTTGCTTCTCTTTCTGAAGTATAGAAAGTATGTTACCTATTGATTGGGCACCTAAAGAAGGCCAGAGAATGAATCAGCCAAAGTATGGAACTACAAGGAAAGTATCAAAAGAACAAGATCAATTAATGAAGAACTCTTGATGGCTACAATAATAAAAGAAATAATTTTTCTTTTAGAATTTATCTCGATGTATCACACGCCTGACTGTTACCATTTTTATATAACAGAAACAAAATTGGAACATTTCTTATCTTAGAAGATATAGGATCAAATGAATTTCTAATTAAAGACGTTCCTGTTTTCAATTCAGTAGAGATACAGCTGAGAATGGTTGAAAACGTTTATTCAAATTGAAAATTGTTTGAATGAAAGTTAATCGAAAGGACAATTAGACAAGAATTTCAAACATACGCACAGTAGTGGGGGCGCTAGAGGGTGTTGTTAGTGATGTGTATGCGTAGATCACAAGGGGGTTTCAGGTTTCTCACCCCGCCGACCCGACCCAACCAGAGATGATCAGGCTCTGGTCCACCCTCAATAAGCGCTTTCAGACACTGGAAAAAAAATTTATAAAGTTTGGGCTCCGTACAAAGTCTTACAAATGCTTCCGACTGGCGACAGTCAGAGCCAATTTACATTAAGAGGCGAACCGTACATGAACTCGTCCGAATGTATGAACTGATTTTCTTGTCAAACGGATAAAAAAAAACAAAAAAAACCCTCGACTAAGAATTAGAATTAAATATAAATATCTACAAATATATATAATTTTTTAAGTTGTTTCTAAAAAAGAGAAAATGATAATTATTCGAAATGCATACGTTGAATTTTGCAGATGCCCACAAGTAGTATACCTGCATTTTTTATACGTTTTAAAAAACAAATCGATGTTTCTTTGCAACACACCCAAGAACAATGCAAATTGTATTCTCTCTCAGTTTTGACCACTTATTAGCTTTTAGAGAAAGGAATTTACTAAGATGAAAATGTATAGAAAGTGCTTTAATCGCTAGATCATTGACTGTAAATTTGCATCCAGGTTCTTACAACATTTCACTTCTGTTGGCAGATCTTATATTCTTATAATGTGGGACATTGAATGACAAAAGTAATAAATATATAAACAAAAACAAACAAAAAGAAATTTGTGCCCCCTCCCCTTCATGTGTAATTAAATAACATTAGTCTGATGATTTACTAATAGAGAAAACACATCACACAAAATATTTTCACACTTTGTCATGGCTTTCCTTAACACACACACACACACACATATATATATATATATATATATATATAGGGATACCTGCCAAAAGAAAAAAAAAACATAACTATAACGAATAAAGTTTTAATTAATTATAACAGAGTAAGTTTGTCTTCCCAAATCACCCGAGAAGGATTTTGGAGGGGATTGAAAGTTCTTGGGTTAACAAAAACTATGGTGCCATTTTTGTTGAATTTGCACTTAAAATCAAGAAATTAATAAGAGACGTAGGAAGGATTATTATAGAATAGACATAATATGTCTACATTATTCAATGAAACATGCTTGAATAAAGATAAACCTGTAGACCTGTCAACAAAACCAAAGATACTATCAGTGTATCCCTGACCAACAAGAGACTGCAATTAGTTAGAGATTGTATTTTGCAGACACCCGCAAGTAGTATACCTGCATTTTTGATTCATTTTAAAACACAAATCAATGTTTCTTTGCGACACACCCGAGAACAACTTAAACTATATTCTCTCTGTGTGTTAATCACTTGTTAGCTTTTATTTGCATTGGTTTTGCTTGGAGTTTTATTTTGTTGCTTTGTTATTTAAGTCAGAATTAAAGAGATTAATTCACTTATTTAAGAACAAATACTTATATGTTTATACACATATAGATGTTTACATTTTATATCTACATATATACATATATAAAACACAATTCATATGTATGTATATATATATATATATATAGTATGTCAAAAAATTCCAAAATTTACATTCGTTGAATGGCTATTTCAGCAAAAAGATTTTTGCTTCATCAGCAATGATTAAAACAAAAATTTGGCTCTGTAAATAGATAATACTATTTACATTGAGCCCTCTAACTCAATCAGTTTTAATGGTAATAAAATTAATATTTATAAATAGGGGACACCAGTGAGCAGAAGCCATGAAAGTATTTGTAGAAGAGACACAGGGAAGACACATTGAGTTGGAATTAATAATTATCCTAATGCTAATTAGTGTGATATACCATGTACACATACGCCAGTAGTTAGAGTGTTTTAATTCATTACTGAATGAACGATGCAGAGATGCTACATATATATATATATATACCCTCTATTTATAAATTTACTTGAGCCATAAAATTAGTAACTAAGTCCCACCCTTTTACTGTGAAACCAATAAAATGTAAACGCAAATTCTACTTTTCTTGCACTTCCTTCCTGTGGAATTCCCTTCCGTTTACTTGCTTTCCCGACAGCTACAATCTCCAAGAACTTAAATGTAAAGTCAATAGTCATCTCCTATCTCACTAACCTGCATCCTCTCTCTCATGCTCCTTTCTCCATCCATTCCACTCTCATCAGTATTCTCATCCTTTTCTTACCCACTTCCTGACACCCCCTATAACCATCACTGTTTCTTGTAACTTTCCTCCTATGTAACCCCCTGCAAAACAATGGCAGTAAAATGGCTTGTTTGGGGCGATATGAATATAAAAAAATGGCATCTCCTGTCTCATTAACCTGCATCCTCTCTCTCATGCTCCTTTCTCTGTCCACTCCACTCTCTTCAGTATTCTCATCCTTCCCTTACTCTCTTAACATACTATTATAATGTAAATATAAAGTGGGGGATCAATTCTACATTACAATCAATATATAAACTGATCCTTCACTTTATGACCACAACTCATCCTTCTCTTACCCACTTCCTGACACCCTCTATAACCTGTCACTCTTTCTCATAACTTTCCTCCTATGTAATCCCCTGCAAAACAGTGGCAGTAAAATCGCTTGCTTGGGGCGATATGATTATAAGAAAAAAAAAATACCCCGAGCAAAATCAATGTGCTGGAAGTTCAGCAGAAAATATGCAATTACAGAATGTGAGTGCCTTTACAGAAATGATCTAAATCTTTTGAATTTCACTTTTTATTAAAGACACTGAAATGTTTCTTCCTGATCATATTGAGAATTGGCATTGAAACATGAAAATTAAGTATTTGAAACTGGCTTACCTCTGATACATACAGTTGTTATGAGACAGTAGCTATTGTTCTTGCCACATTCTTATGGTGATGTCTCTACTTGAAAAATTTTGCATTGCAGAAGTTAAGCAATCTCAAGCCTTGTCATTACCTAAACGGATGTACATGTGGTGTAATAGGTAATGGCCAGCAACTGGAAATCAGAGAGCTAGGTTTCAATTTCAGTTGGGTTCATTATATTCACTTACATGCCTTAAGAATGGTAGGAATCTACCTTTTCTCCCCTCCAGCTATGGGTTAACAACCACTGGCCCCCGGGCCATAGCCAGCTTATGAAGGATTTTTGTCTGGCCAACCAGCTTAATACCAGGATGCTAATTGTCTAATTAATTTGTGGAGCAAGTGGCAGAAAAATCATCAGTTGGATTTAATCGACTAACAACGTAGCAAATTTTTTAAATCAAAATTTAGTTCTGAATCCACTGCTGACTACAAGAAATATGTTTTGCCAAGCAGAAAATATAAAAGAATATTGAATAATGTAAAAATGATATTATTATCAGGAAGTACATATGCTTGTTAACAACTTTTTTCAAAAATTTAATTTACCAAGAGTCATTTATGAACATATTCTATAAGCAGAAACAAGTGCTTCATTAAATATTTCGTAATTTCTAACTATATTTTGTTTTTAGTAAGAAATTTGCATTTTTTATTGTGTTTGTTGTTGTTCTGTTATTCCTGCAGTAAAATAAGGAACCTTGTTTAAATAATCATCTCTATTACAATAAAGAGCATTGTGTATTCATTTATATATATATATATAATTCAATCATGTCACACTCGTGGAGAGAGAGAGACAATAGCCAGGAAGTGTCAGCTTAGTTCATTCTCTTTACTACCAGTTATTAAACTTTACTGCCAGTTATGAAACTTTACTACCAGTTATGAAATCTCTTGGCACATGTTTGCTCTTTAACAGTGCCTTATTATTTTATTTTTTGCAATAATTATATAGTTGAGTCGTGAAGAATATATGTACACTACCGGCCATAATTATTAGGCAACCCCAGTTTAAAAAAAAAATATGTATTTCATAGTTTTTTTAGTATTTATTGTCAAGTGAATAATTGTAAATTAATATAGAATGGTTCTTTTGTTAATGCTGCACAATAACATGAGCATCAAATGAACTGTTCTGGTGTCCAGTTATTGAGCTCTCTTCCCCATGCTAGTCTATTCTTCTTGGCTGGCTGAAGCAAAGGCTACCTGGCTGCCTTGTAAAATTTTACAGAGTAATAATAAAAGAACCATTCTATTTTCATTTAGAATCATCCATTTAGCTATAAATACTAAAAATTGTATGAAATACATCATCCTTTTTAAAGGGGTGGCCTCATAATTATGGCCGGTATTGTATATATATATATATATATATATATATATATATATATATATATATATATATAGCAAATCTACAAGGTGCGATGGATAAATTATGGCTATTTGCCTTGTAAAACTTTGCAAAGTAATAATAACAAAAGAACCATTCAATTTCCATCTAGATTTATCCACTTGGTAATAAATACTAAAGTTAGTATGAAATACATCATTTTTTTTTAAAATGGGGTGGCCTAATAATTATGTCCGGTAGTGTATATTCCCTCCTCTCATGATCAGGGGTTTAGATTATTATGTTTTTTTCTTATGTCTTAATGCAAAATACTCAATAGTAAGTACATCAATATGATATAAATATTTTGCCGTCTATTGTTTTTGATGGCACAAGGCCCCTCATATATACATAATACAAAATAAAGAATCTTGTTTAAATAATATAACATTAGCTTTTTGGTTTGTTTCTTTAAACCTCCAGCCTTCTGGACAGAGCAGTCTGAGGTCAAGACAATTTATTACATAATACATTTGATATCATGACTTGCCTCTGAGACGTCATAGCTTTCTGGCCAGATGTTGTGGAGTAGTTTTCGCACTGAATGTTATAATCGTGCTATATCGGTTGCTAATCAATTTAATGCACCCTAAATATTAGGAACTGGGTAATCTTCTACTGTAAACTGACTCCTTAGTATTTGGCTAACTGCCGACTAATATCAACTGCCTAGTAGTTCTACTGAACTCCAATGGAACTCTAAAGAACTCTAGAACTCCTATGAACTTCCCAAGAACTTCTCGAGTTAACTTCCTGTTAACTCTTATTAATATAGGAGGGAGAGTCTATTATCTGAGGAATAGGTGTGTTTCACCATAACAGATAGATAGATAAAGAACGGGATGAAGTAGATAGATAGATATGAACAGGTTTAGAGAGATAGATAGATATTTTAAACAGGTTGAGATAGATAGATATGAACAGGTTTAGATAGATAGATAGATAGATAGATAGATAGATAGATAGATAGATTAAACAGGTTGAGATAGATAGATACGAACAGGTTTAGATAGATAGATAAATATTTTAAACAGGTTGAGATAGATAGATATGAATAGGTTTAGAGAGATAGATAGATAGATAGATAGATAGATATCAACAAATTTAGATAGATAGATGTGAAGAAATAGATAGATAGATATGAACAGGTTTAGATAGATAGATAGATAGATATGAACAGCATTAAAAATAGATAGATGTGAACAGATTCAAATAGATCTTGTTGTGGAGTAGTTTTTTCACTGAAGGTTATAATTGTGCTTTGTCGGTTGCTAATTGACTTAACATACCCAAAATGTTAGGAACTTGGTAATCTTCCACTGAAAGCTGACTCCTCAGTATTCGGCTAATGCCGATTAATATCAACTGCCTAGTAGTTCTACTGAACTCCAGTAGAGCTCTAAAGAACTCTCTAGAACTTCCAAGAACTTTTCAAGTTAACTTCCTGTTAACTTTTCTTAATATAGAAGGGAGAGTCCATTATCTAGGAATAGGTGTGTTTCACCATAACATTAATATAGGAGGGAGGGTTCATTATCTGAGAAACAGGTGTGTTCCACCATAACACCAGCTCTCTTCAAAAGGTTGCCAACCACTTGTATCACGAAATGATTATTATCGCCCACAAAATTCTTAGAATCCAAAAATATTTTCTGGCTTTGAAAATGTAAATAAGCTGTAAAAATAACAAATCCCCCACCATGAAACACCCCCACCACCAAATTTGTTTTTAGAATGTCTCTAAATGTACAGCTAATATTGTTGATGAGTCAATGAAGAAGCCCAATACAACCTGTGATTGGCAGATTGAAACTGGTAAAGAGCCTTTGCAGTTTCTGTGTACTTTTAAGTCCCTTGTGACATCTGTATGAGACATTTACTTTGGCAGGATAAGTTATAGTTGCCACTTGATGCCATTGGCTTTGGTAATTGGTCCTCTCCACATGGAATAGAACGAAAGACATATCGAACATAAATCTTGCTTTTTAATTGGATCTGGGGAGGTTTTTATTGTCTTTTGATTTTGACTTGAAGACAACCATTAACTTTCAAGAGACTTCCGAACCTGAAATGTGAACCCTCATTTTTTTTAACAACATGAAAAGTCGACGTTGTCAGCAATATTTTATGTGAAGAAGACAGGTGCTTTTTAAAATGTATTGACAGGATGGAGATAAGAAAAGGAAGAATGGTTTTGCATCTGTGGATGTGCAATTAGCAAAATGATATTAATTGATGCCAAATGGTTTTTCTAAGAAGATTTACAAACCATTTATAAAAAACAAAACAAAACAAAACAAAAAAAAAACAACACATCTCATTTTGAACCCTTGAAACAATTCTAATTCAATACATTTTACCAAAATTGGTTAGGTTAATATCAGTTTGTTGGGAAATCATTGACATATAATAAAATCTTGCAGTGTTTTTATGTACTACATATATACATAGCCATGTTGTAGTAACTATGTATCAGCACAGATGCAGACAAGGCACTGAGTCATGTGTGAACAACAAGTTTGTTGAAGGCAGTCAAATCAGTGTTTCTCCTGTTAAAAGCAGAACAGCTTGATATATCCAGATATGAGCCTCTCCAAAACTTTTCTAGATTTGAGTTTTTGTCAATCATCTCATGTCAATAAAAGAAAAACCAGTAGTTATCAATCTTCTTATGGAGACAATTACTTTTTTATTGGTGGAGATTCGGTGTCTTGTAAAGATATTCCTTTGGCACATTTTAAATTGATAAAAGTATCCTACTGTATTTTTTCCTATCGTTCTGTTGGATTCTAATCCATATTTAATCTGTTTTTTATCCTAATTCACACACACAAACACACAGCATATCTTCATTCAAACATATTAAATAATATATATCTATTATATAATATAGATCTATAATATCTATTTTTTTTATGCTGATTTTTTCCAGTTCTCTAATCAGTTTTTGATGTTTAGATGAAATTCATCAAGTACGGTGCCTTAGTTTTTTTTCTATCCAAGTCCTTTCAGTCTCCTCCAAGATCATCTTAAGGGGTAAATTACAAAGACAAACTCAAAGTAACTTTTTTACATTTCTATATTTTGAAAAGGAGTATTTCCCAAATCAACATACGAAAGAAGTATTACTTCTATTTTTATTTATATTCTCCTTTTACAGATATATTTTTAGTTATATCTGAATTTACACACACACACACACAGTACTCTGCAAAAATATTAGGACAAGAACTATTTTATCTTTGATGAAACATATTGACAAAAATAAACAGTTTAATTAAAGTAATTTTATTTGATTTACTCAACAAATGCTTTAACAAGAAAAAAATAGTTGTTACAAAATAGATTTAATATTTAGTATAACAGCCTTTCATTTTGAAATAATAAAATATTTGCGACAATTTACCAATCGCACATATATTTCTTTATTGACTTCAGATGTTATTCTCGTGGATACCCATATTTATTTCTTGAATAGAATATTTATTTGTTTTCATCTACCGGCTTGAATATTGGTCTTTGCTCAATCAGTCAGATACTTTGTGGCCGAGTTGGTCTAAAGCATCTCGGATCTAACAACAATTTCTCTTTCCAAAGATGAAACAGGTTCATATTCTGCTAGAGAATGCATATTTTTTTAAAAGTATTTATCCCAGTAAACAAAAATAAATAAATATACAGTTTAATAAATAAAGACTGTTTATTCAAATATGGGCAATGGGCTTATAGTAATTATGTATTATTAGGTTGTCCCAAAGTTTGTAAACACTTGCGAAATGGGTCTATCTGGTCCAGCACAATCGAGACAAGTGATGGGTTCAGAAAGGGCAAGAGACACCGTCGGTTCCAAAACAAGATTGATTCGACAAGAAAGTCATGTTGTGCGTTTGGTGAAACTTTGAAGGAATCGTGCATTTTGAGTTGGTTCCGAATGGTTGTGCCATCAGTGCCAAACTTTACTGTCAGCAACTTGAGTGGGTCTATGAAAAGTTGAAGCAAAAGTACCCGGCTCTGATCAACCAAAAGCACATTCTGATGCAGCAGTACAATGCCAAGCCACACATCGCCAGGAAGACCAAAGACAAGTTTGAAGAGCTGGACGGCGTTGAGGTTCTGCCACATCCAGCCTACAGTCCTGACTGTGCTTCATCAGATTACGGCCTTTTCCGCTCAATACAACACTTTCTGAAGGCCGCCGACTTGGCTTGTTTGATTAAGTCGAGGAAGCATGTCAAGAATTCTTTGAGTCGAAGCCGGCTGAATGGTACTTTGACCAGATCTGAAAGCTTGCAGATTGATGGCAGAAAGTCTTGGAAAATGATGGCTTTTATTTCGAGCAATAATTTTTGTTGTTTTTGCAAGTAAAATTTCAATTTTTTGCAAGTGTTTATGAACTTTTGGGACAACCTAATATTAAGTGGATTATGAGGAAATAACCTCCTGCAGAGTTTTATAGCTTACAACCAATGTATTTAGGCTAAGGGCTAGGTTATGGTTTAATGAAACAAAGTATGAAGCTGTTGACTCAAGAGTTGAAGTTGTTTTATTTGTATTTCATCCAAGAATAAACCACTTAACACCTGTAAACATATTTTCTGAGCTAAAGATGAGAATTTTGAAAATAGCTCAAGCAGAAGAACAAGAGTCTTTATAAATTTCAATTAGAAAAAAGATTTTCTACATACTCTTCTCTCATCAGCCACGAACCAGGGTAGATGACACAGTCACCATTGTAATATTTGTACCTAGTATGTTTTAGATATCACCCGGTTCACACTCCACCCACGTCTATTAAACAGGTTAAGAGGCTCATCCCTTGTTCCCTGTTTAGGATGTGGTTTCCGGCTTTCTCTTTTCCAATCTTCTCACTTTGTTTTTTTTTTTCAATTGGAGTAGATAGATCTATCTATCGCCCGGTTCACACTCCACCCACGTCTATTGAACAGGTTAAGAGGCTCATCCCTTGTTCCCTGTTTAGGATGTGGTTTCCGGCTTTCTCTTTTCCAATCTTTTTTACTGTTCTCTTTTTTTTTTCAATTGGAGTAGATAGACTAAACTATTACCCGGTTCACACGCCACCCATGTCTATTGAACAGGTTAAGAGGCTCATCCCTTGTTCCCTGTTTAGGATGTGGTTTCCGGCTTTCTCTTTACCAATCTTCTCACTATTACGTAGCCCACTGCACATCAGTCGCGTTACAGCCTTGCTCGGGGTGATACAATATTAACCTTTTAAAACAAACTTTATTTAACTTTGTCTACATTCTTGAGTGAGTCCCTCGTGGGGCTGGTGTGAAATCTTTTTAGGAACTAAAAAAAAAAATGAACTGCTACTGTTTGTTGGTCAGTAGGGATGGGAAAGAGAGGGAGTGAGAGATATAAAGGGATTTCTGGGATAGTAGTTCGTGACCTAGGTTGAAGCACCTGGAGAAGAGGAGGGAGAAGAAAACAAAGTTAATATGTTTAGGTAGTATTATTTCTGACCTCTAGTACGGGGGGTACTACAGTAGTATTGTAGACCCTGGCACCACCAGGGGCTTCTGCCACGAGATAGGGTATTTTTTGTGGAGACATGTCAACCTCTGAGATTCTTTTATGCAACTACGTGAATCAGATTTTCAATGTCGTGTTAAAAGCGTTTGTTGTTGATTGTTTGCCAATATACACTGCACTTGTGGTGACCGTTATCAATGATTTAAAATGGAAAGTAAACAGATATGTTTCATTTTGGAAGTAGCATTCTGTTGAGAGTATTGTGTTAATTCAGTCAGTTAAGTGCTATACGTGATACACGCTTTGGGCGATCATGTCTCTTTCAAGACATGATTGACTGGGCAGGCGATTATACCACAGTATATTGCCATTGCTTTCTGCGGTAGACTGGTTGCTAGCCAAGGCTATAGAACCCAATCTATCCTGTTATTTGACTCATAGCTAAAGGGGGACGAGATGTATTATATCGTTAAGTAGTAATTAGTGGAGGATCAGTTTATTTCTTTCATAAAAATAAAAAACTGATCCCCCACTTTACGGCCAATAAAATCCTTAATTATGTTTTCAATTATTATATTCAGTCAGTCAGTTAAGTGCCATCCGTGATACACGCTTGGGCGATCATGTCTCGGAAGAGACATGATCGACTGGGCAGAAGATTATCCTGCAGTAGGTTGCCATTGCTTTCTGTGGTAGACTAGTTGTCAGCTAATGCTATAGAACCCAATCTGTCCTATTATTTAACCCATAACTGGAGGAAAGAGATAGATTAATACCTTTCCCAAGTGTATTTGTGCGTAAGTGAATGCAAGGAAATCAATTGGAATTTGAACTCGGCACACCAATTTGTTGTTTCAAGTTGATATCCACTGCACCACAACACACATCCTATTGTTTTAATTAACCTTGTTTATTTGGGATATTGACCATATCCAACTCGATGACTGTTGAGCTGATGTGAAGTACTCTTCAGGCCCCGGCCAGTGATACCCATCTTCAAAAGAAAGGATATAATTAACTGTCCAAGGAATCTACGGCACCTGACCTCAGTTGGTAGCACATGATATGTCCACTCCTATTCCACGCAGTTGGATTGTAGTGATTCATGGCAGTTTTTCTTTCACCCACGTGCCTCCTTCCATAGAACCATTAATTCTATGAAAATACATGTCTTTGAGTGAGACCATGCTACAATGTCAGGGCATGCAGATGTCTAAATCATATGTACCGGAAGGGATTCTAATATCAATTGAAGAGATATACTCAGGAGCATCATGTTGGGAGTTATTTGATCTTCCGTACAGGGCGTTCACCTTCCTTGCGAAAAAAAATCTTAGGTTTATAAGGGACTTCCGGTAGAAAACCAGCAACATGGCATGCAGAACTTTGCCAGGCCCTCTATAACCACATCGTTATTCAACATCCACAACTGTTCGCTGTACTCATGTTTCCACAATAATAAATTCCCTAGTTATTTCTCTACAGGCTCCAAAGGAGAATCAGTAATGTGATAGGCGGCTCGACTACAGCCACTTCCCCACCGACGAAATGTGGCCCCACTTTGTTTTATAAATACTTTCATGGCTTCTGCTCCAATGAACTCAAGTCACTGGTGCCTCCTTAACAGGTGTTTACTCGTGCAACCAGATTGGCAACTAGGTCCCACCCATTCACAGTTAGGTTAGCCAAATGCAGACGACAATTCTACTCCTTCAGCTTCTTCTCTCGCACTTCCCGCCTGTGGAACTTGCTTCCTTATTCTTGCTTTCCTGACTGCTACATCCTCCAGGAATTTAAATGCAATGTCAATCCTCATCTTTTAACCACTTGACTCTAGTTCTTTCACCACCTCGTATATCCTTTCCTTTCTCTTCACCTTTGAAACTGTCATCACTCCTGCATTCTTATCTTTCTATTGCTCCTTTCTAACTGGTTCGTCTTCCTTTTCACTCTCTTCTAATTAATCTTTTTACACTTATGTAGCCCCCTGCACATCAGTGGCATTACCGCCTTTCTCGGGGTGAAACGATAACCCCGCCCCATGTGTTCGTTTGCAGGGATTTTGGGCATGCAGAGAGCACATTGCAAAAGTTCCTTGATCATTTTGACATAACGCGCATACAATGGAGAGTTGAGTGAAAAGGAAGAGAAGTGATAATGAGATATCTGGAAGAGGCATGACACATGGAACTAGAACAGTCAACCCCGGTGGATGACATAAATAGTTTGGTTCAAAATTCCAAACACCTGAAGAAGGTTGGAGTGTACAACAGTCAAAACTTTGTGAAAATGGTAACAATGATTAGAAGGAAGAGAAGTGATGATGAGATTATATATATATATATATATATATATATATATATATATATATATATAGAGAGAGAGAGAGAGAGAGAGAGAGAAGTGATGATGAAATATCTGGAAGGGCATGACACATGGAACTAGAACAGTCAACCCCGGTATGTGGCATAAATAGTTTGGTTCAAAATTCCAAACACCTGAAGAAGGTTGGAGTGTACAACAGTCAAAACTTTGTGAAATGGCAACAATGATTAGGACAACAGCCTAAACAACGTAAAAAGTGTAAATAATTACAATACCTCTTCTCAGAAATTTAGACAGTCTATCAACTTGATAGAATAAACCAAGAAAAGTATTAAGAAAATAATTCCGACAAGATATTTGAATAGATTTAATGACCTCCATAAAATATGAATCAAGGAAAATGAATTGAAAAAATTCATACTATTATTTATACAAGTGTTATAGTGGAACATCCTGCCATCCCCGAGAATAGAATGCTCTACTTGATAAAAGACGGTAACGAGCGGTACGAACGGGGGAAAGGTCTAAGGCATTCGCCTGACTGCTCTATGACACTGTCAGCTCTCTGCCTTCGGGTAGAGGGCGCTCTCTGCCTTCGGGTAGAGGGCGCTCTCTGCCTTCGGGTAGAGGGCGCTCTGCTTCCGAGCAGAGAGCACAAACCCAGTCGTTGTTCCGCCGAACAGTAGAATCACGACTGGGGAAAAATAGACAGAGATTTTTTGGCCCGGCTATATGGTCGGGAATACCCACTATAAAATGACCATGTGTCACATCTGGCCTTGCGTGGGAAGGCTAGTAAATACGGGAAAGGTCTTAGGTGAAGGCATTCACTATTCGATAGTCGATTCCGCTCCAACCCGTGGCTTGCCTATGTGTGTATTATTGCTAATTGTACCTTAGTACAATAAATCTGTATTTCTTAATCTTGGTGTGGTGTTCCATTCTTCAACTGGTCATTTTATACTGTATTCCTTTTCAGGATATATCAACAAGACATAGTGAATAAAAATCACTGGAGAAAATTTTACCGAGGAAAACATTTTTTGCCAAAAGGTTCCTCAGAGTAGAAGGCGAATGTCTTAAATCTAAGATATCCTTTGTATATATATATATATATATATATATATATATAAAAAAAAGCAATGTGACTTTTACAGACTTTTTTTGGCAACGCCATCTAGGGGTCATTAGAAGAACTTTAGCAGACAAGGGAGAAAATGTAATAACTAAGTCAAGGTGTTACTCTTAAACATCAATTCATTCAAACCAGTTTCTTTACATTTGTTGTTGAATATTCTTCCTGGTGCAAGATTATATGATAAAACATTGATTCATTCAGACCACTTATCTAATACTAGCAGTATAGCCCGGCGTTGCTCGGGTGTAATGAAACCTTTAAAACTAATCCATGGTCCTGGAGCTCAAACTCTTTAGACATTGGCACGAAAGACTAAAAAACAATAGTTGTTTCCAGTTAAAGCGAAACCGTAGACTGAAATAAAAATGAACTTTGATTTCCTGGTATCGATGTCAAATAAGTTTTTTTCGTCTTAAACTGAATTTTGAAGGCTAAATAAGTCCTCTGAGTAAATGGTATCATGGCCGAGACTAAGAACTACAATTATACCTACTTAGAGCCAAACCCGAAGCCAACACTAAAATAAAAGGGCTGAAAAAATAGAAATACAGGCATATAAACAGACACACACACAAACATCTTGCCTTTTATCTATATATGTATATGATCGATTTTCTGCACTATTGTAAGAACTGCGGTCTTGAAACTTCTGAATATCGTTTCTGATGTCTTTGTCTATCAAATTTGAGTAAAATCGGACCACTCCTTCTGTAACCTGATTTTTTCGATTATCGATTTTCGATATTTATTGGGGGTACCTCGACACAAAACCTAGCCAAGAATACTCACAGACGCTTATAGTACAACTGTGTAATTTTCAAGAAAATCGGTTCAGCCGTTTCACACACAGAGACAAAGTTCCATTTATAAATAAGTTCAGATAGATTTTTGTTTTTATCATCCTCCTGTTCGATGTTACTGAACATAAAATGCATATAAGGAACACCCATAATTGAACACCCATAATTGAAATCAGATGAAAACAACAGAGACGAAAAAACTTGTCAGCCTGACCAAGTTACAATTGACTGGAACAGTTTTGAAGAAAACGGTTGCAAACAGCCGGCTATTTAAAGATGGCTGACAAATCATTTAAAATTACTCCAAAAACTGTCTGATTGCAAAAAAAAAAAAAACTTCTTTTATGATTCTAAAAAATATCTCAAAGGAAATATAATTACTTTCCAATCTTTAATGGGAAATTTGCCCAAAAGCATTTTCCTTGACAAACTTTTCTT
Source organism: Ascarosepion bandense (assembly GCA_037127315.1). NCBI lineage: Eukaryota > Metazoa > Mollusca > Cephalopoda > Sepiida > Sepiidae > Ascarosepion > Ascarosepion bandense. Next base: position 3,936,130 of record JBBBDQ010001079.1, read on the forward strand.
CGGAGATTTTTATTCACTAAGTTTTGTAAAAATAATGGTATGATTTTTTTCAATTTAGTTTCTTCTTAAAAACTTTGTTAGTTTTTATTTTGAGTGTGTGTTGCAAATTGGACAATCATTTTTGCTTCCGAGCAGTTTAGAAATAAGCTTTGTAAGATAAATTAACAGCTATTTTCAGATGTTTTTAACCTAACTACACTTTCCTTAAGAGTTTAACAACTGATATCAAATTTTCCTTTTTTTATAAACAATTTTATGAACAGCATGAACAACATTAACAGACACACACACACACACACACACACACACACACACATATATATATATATATAATCATTTCCCCCAAGTAAAATAGAACACCACAACTGTGCAGGAGGCTACAGTGAGATAAAAGACTAGGTGCTGAGGATATTGAAGAGAAGATAAAAGATGAATGAGATTCAAAAAGAAAGAAGATGGCAATTGACATTGAATTTAAATTTTTAGTGATTGTAACTATCAGAGAAACAAATAAACGGAAAAGAGTTCCAGAGTCAAGGTGCGAGAAAAGAAACTGTTGGAGTAGAAGTGGTTACATTTAGCTATTTCAACGATAAAAGGGTGGGACCTAGATGCCAATCTAGTAGCACGCTTAAATTCACGTAGACGGGATACCAAAGCAAAAAGCTTGTTATAGCAATTGCCTTGAAAATATTTGTAAAAAAGACAGAGGGAAGCCACATCACGGTGGTGAGAAAGTGACTGAAGTAGTGATGCCAAGTCAGGACCGATTATATTGCAGATTCTTTTTTTGGATTTTGTCAAGAACCTTAAGATGAATAGGAAGAACATCCGACAAGATATGGCAAAAGTATTCAGTGTGTGGAGGAATGGTAGATTTATGAATGTGCAAGATGGATTCTAACGCGTACCTCGAGATGGGTAGCAGGAACAACCACCCAGATATACTTTTGGGATTCCACACTTGTATTTGGTTCTGGGCTTCCCATTGGCTGATAAATAAAATTTGCGTAAGCTCGCGAACTGGAAATTTAATATTTAATTAAGTTTTAGTTTTCAACCGGAACATCTGCGCGGAGCCGGCGGCGCAGCGACGACTTCTGGTCATTTGCTTTTTGGTCGTGAAAGCGCAAACATCCGGTTTATTGTTTTTGCTCGGTATTACCACAGAGTATTGTTAGCATATCTGGGCTGGTGCCGCCCAGTCCTTACTGTCCACCACGGAACCCTTTACCCACAAATGTAACATTGTTATCTTCTCTTGCTATTACGATGGCAGATATTCGGAAGAGATATATTCCTTAGTCCCAATTCAGACTTTCGGAGCTTGGACACGTCATACGATGTTCACAGTGGCAGACCATCATCATTTCTTTCGTACTCTTTGATAAGGAGAACGCTCTACTCAGCTTCCTCCCCAGAACTGCTGCTTTGTCGAACAGACTCCTGAGAGAATGCTTTCTTAACAATTACAATCTTGATCTATTTGAATCCAGGGTCAGCCAATATCTAACCTACATGTCCTCATAATATCAGTTGAGTGCCGTACGTGATACACGCTTTGGGTGATCATTTCTCGAAAAAGACATGACTGACTGGGCAGAAGATTATCCTGCAGTAGGTTGCCATTGCTTTCTATGGTAGACTGGTTGCCAGCCAACGCTATAGAACCCAATCTCTCCTGTTATTTGACTCATAGCTAGAGGGGGACGAGATGTACTATATTATTAAGTAGTAATTAGTAAGGGATTATTTTATTACATTATAAGAATATAAAATTGATCCCCCACTTTATGCCCAAGAAAACCCTTAATCATGTTTTCAACTATTATATTAAGTCAGTCAGTTGTGTGCCTTCCGTGATGCACGCTTTGGGCGATCATGTCTCGAAAGAGACATGACTAACTGGGCAGAAGATTATCCTGCAGTAGGTTGCCATTGCTTTCTGTGGTAGTCTGGTTGCTATCTAAGCCTATAGAACTCAATCTGTCTTGTTATTTAATCCATAACTGGAGGGAAGAGACGGATTAATACCACTCCCAAGGGTATTTGTGCATAAGTGAAACAAATTTAACTGGAATTCGAACTCGGTTCCTCGATTTGGCATTCCGAGGTTGTTATTTTTTCTTTCCGGACCCTTATAACAATTTAATTCAGCAACCTTCTATCTTGAGTGTCTCTTAGGCCATTTTGTGGGTGAATTATCAGTAAATAAATGAGTATTTTTCTTCTTTTTTATGTGTCATCTTCTTTTAGAATATTGGTGATCACAGCTCTTCACAGCTTGCTGTCTTTTGCTTATCTCTTTACCATCTCTTCTGATCTTTTCTCTACCCTCCATTTACATCTGCCCATCAGTATATATATGTCAAATTCTCCAAGCCCTCCTTTCTCATTCAGTGTCTAAAAAGTTTCAACCATCTTTTTCTAATTGTGAAAGGAAGGGTATTTTTGTGTCTCGTTTTCTTTATATTTTCTCGAGTTGTTGGAATTGAAACTCACTTCTCTAATTAACAATTCTGAGCTATTATTCATTACACCACCTGCACATCCAAGCTTAGAGTAGCTAGTATTACCAAACAGTTACTCATCTAGGTACTGCCGAAGCTTCATGTTGCTTAACTTTGGTGATCATATGGGAACCGATGCAAGAAATGCATATTATGTGGATATGTAGTATAGATAACCTTAGACTTGAAGAGGTTAGGTTTGTAGTGATTGGGAACACATTCTCTCGAAAGTTTGTTCCATAAAGTAACAGTTCTGGAGGAAGAAGAAGCTGGGTGAAACTTCTTCCTTACTGATGAAATACGGAAGGAATATGTCGACTCTGTGGTAAAATGGTCGAAGGCATTGAAAATATATTATTTTAAATATTTTTTGCAACATAGTAACCCTCATACTAGTGCACCATCTAACCTTTAAACAGTGAACCGTCCTGCAATGAAGTTCAATATGATTAAAGCCTACCGTGCCAGTACGTGTCATGCCTCGGAGAAGTACATACGCTTCTTTTCTTGAATTCTGTATTGTGGATATTCCAGAAGCTAAATGGTAATTTTGTGAAACTGCTGTGTATGTTGATATAACAGGTTGTGGTGATTATATATTGGCAAAAAATGCTTAAAAGAACATTCATACACTCGTAGATCAGGTTCTGGACAGTCAAATAATAGAGCCAATCAACAAAAACGATGCACTGCTGTGATAACAGTGGTGGACCACAAGGTACCCTTAGTACAGGTCAGAGCAAACGTGGCTCCGGCTGAGACAACACGGGACCGTTGAGAATCTAATTGCAGGAGAACTACATGCCCGCACGCTCTAGCCAGATTGATATGGTATCAGATTAAATGAACTTTTTTTTATATAGTGTGACTATTTTGCTTAAAATATGTATATTTCTTGATTTTTGGAAAATTTCCAACATATTTAAGTAAAACTAGCAACTTAAAATTTATAGTTTATAATTATAGTTTAAACTAGCAGTATAGCCCGGCGTTGCTCGGGTGTAATGAAAGCTTTAAAACTAATCCATGGTCCTGCGGCTCAGACTCTTTGGATGTTGACACGAAAGACTAAAAAGCAATAGTTGTTTCCAGTTAAAGCGAAAACGTAGACTGAAAGAAAAATGAATGGATGTAAGTCAAATTTTGGTTTCTTGGTATCGATATCACATAAGTTTTTCGTTGTGAACTGAAGCACACAAACTTCTTGCCTTATATATATATATATATATATATATATATATATATATATATATATATATATATATATTATCGATTTTCTGCACTGTTGTAAAAACTGAAACATTGAAACTTCTGAATATCGTTTCTTATGTCTTTGTCTATGAGTGTATCAAATTTGATTAAAATCGAACAACTCCTTCCATAACACGATTTTTTCGATTGTCGATTTTCGATATTTATCGGGAATACCTCGACACAAAACCTAGCTAAGAACACTCGCAGACGCTTATAGTACAACTGTGTAATTTTCAAGAAAATCGGTTCAGCCGCTTCGGAGTCTATAGGCAACGGACACCCACAGACAAAGTTCCATTTATAAATAAGTTTAGATTAGATGTATGGAGAAAAGAAAGAATCTGTTTAAACTGATCCCAAAAGAATGAGTTAAAATGATAATTTACAGCTTCACTATCTTGATAGTTTGATTTCTTAAGAGTTGTAACCAATAAAATAACAAGAAAATTTGTGGTCTCGTACTGGTTGACTGGTTTTGAAACCTAAGATATGAAATGACCTCTGAAGTTCTTAAATGTCTCTAATTCTGGATGGAGCTCATCTAAAAGCAACATTAAAAGGCTAAAACTGCCTAATACAGATCTGGTTACCATGCAACAGTGACATGTATTCCTAAGAAGCACGATACATATTAATTCATCAATAAAAACGTATGGCACAAAATAAGAATTATCATTATTAAGTTTAGCTGATTATTTTATTTGTATCATACAACAATTTAAGGCGATTCAATCACTTTATAGCAATTGTAATGATAAACTGAGATGCATGTTGTGGTGCAGTGGATAACGACTCGGAATTACAAATCGGGGAACCGAGTTCGAATTCCAGTTGAATTCCTTGCATTCACTTACGCACAAATACCCTTGGGAAAGGTATTAACCCGTCTCTTCCCTTTAGCTATGAATCAAATAACATGACAGATTGAATTCTATAGCCTTGGCTGGCAACCAGTCTACCGCAGAAAGCAATGGTAACCTACTTCAGGATAATCTTCTCCCCAGTCAGTCATAACTCTTTCGAGACATGATCGCCCAATGCTTGTATCAGGTATGGCACTGAACTGACTGACTGAATATAACAGTTGAAAATATGATTAAGGTTAATTGGAGTAGACAGGCTAAACTATCACCCGGTTCACACTCCACCCACATCTATTGAGCAAGTGAAGAGGCTCATCCCTTGTTCCCTGTTTAGGATGTGGTTTCCGGCTTTCTCTTTTCCATTCTTTTTACTCCTACGTAGCCCCCTGCGCATCAGTGGCGTTGATATGATTAAAAAAAAGAAGAAAAAAAAGGGTTTTATTGGGTAGAAAGTGGGGGATCAGCTTTATATTCTTATGAACTAATAAACTGATCCCCACTAATTACTATTTAATAATATAATAGATCTCTTCCCCCTCTAGCTATGAGTCAAACAACAGGACAGATTGGGTTCTATAGCCTTGACTCGCAACCAGTCTACCGCAGAAAGCAATGGCAACCTACTGCGGGATAAACTTATGCCTAGTCAGTCATGTCTCGAAAGAGACATGATCACTCAAAGCGTGTATCGCGTAGGGCACTTAACTGACTGAATGATAAACCTAGCGTGTGAACAAGGACAAAGTTTTAGAAAATATGGATACAAAAACGAAATTTATCTTTAACATCAGGAAAAGACATAAAATTTCTAGGGAACTTAATGAGGAAACAGGGCATAGAAAATTTGTTACTCAGAGGACTGATTGGAAACAAGAAGGACAGAGAAAAAATGCATAACCTACCTAACAAGCTTTAGTAAATGGATGGCGGAACAAAGTTTTGGAGAAATAACAAAAAGACAATATTTATTAAGAGCTACAATAGACAAAAAATTTTGGAGAGCCATGATCGCCTACGCCGTGAAAAGAAACGGCACATGCAAAAAGAATGAAAACTTGTAATCAGATATTTACCTTTGAAAAGACGAACCTTTAATACGCAAACTTCAATTTCAAATAATCTCTTTTCACAAGAAAATACATCAGTTCCAGACGAAATATCGAGTACATTTGGAGAAAGACTAAAAAGTCAGGCATTACACATGACGTCCTGTACTATTTTATACTTGTACCTTTTATCTATATACTAGCAGTATAACCAGGTGTTGCTCGGGTGTAATGAAAGCTTTAAAACTAATCCATGGTCCTGGAGCTCAGACTCAGAATAAAAAATATTTGAAATAATAAAATAATTGCGACAATTTACCAATCGCACACACACACACACATATATATATATATATATATATATATATATATATATATATATATATATATTAGCAGCATAGCCCGGCGTTGCTCGGGTGTAATGAAAGCTTTAAAACTAATCCATGGTCCTGGAGCTCAGACTCTTTGGACATTAGCACGAAAGACTAAAAAGCAACAGTCGAAGCGAAACCGTAGATTGAAAGAAAAATGAATGGATGTAAGTCAAATTTTGATTACCGGGATCGATGTCAAATAGATTTTCTGCCGCAAACTAAATTTTGAAGGCTAAATAAGTCCTCTGAGTAAATGGTATAATGGCTGAGACTAAGAACTACAATTATAACTACTTAGAGCAAAACCCGAAGCAAAAACCAAAATAAAAGGGCTGAAAACCTGATTTTGATCAGACCCGATAAGATATCGGGGTATCGAGTTCCCATATCGGAGACAAATAGGTCATCCAAGGATAAGCTAACCTAACCAAATCCATGAAAACTTATCGTAACCATCGGGAGTAAAATTGGAGAAAATGAGCCATACTGATGGCTGAATATCGGTTTATAGAATATATGGGGTATCGATTTCCGATATCGGTGAAAACGAGACGTCTGAGAAGATCTACTAATGTTTGGGACTAAAAACTATAATTTTCCCAAGTTAAAACAAATTTTGCTGCAAGAACCACGATAAAAGGACTGAGATCCTGATCTTAATCAGAACTGATCGGATATCGGGGTATCGATTTCCAATATAGGCAGGGGGGATCGGAAAAAATAAGTAGCCTATGACCTGACCGGAAGCCTAAAGAATACTCGTGTGAAGTTTGGTGAGAATCGGATAAAAATTTATGGATTTGTATGAACGACAGACAGACAGACATCTTGCCTTTTATATATATAGATGAAATTAAAAAAATACTCATTTTCTTTTAAAATCCTAACAGAACTATTTGTTTACCTCATCGTATTTTTCAAGGTTCAGCAATTTTATTGTTTTCATGCTGTATGTACAAAATGTCAGTTTAGCCTAGATTGCTGAATATCTTCAATATAGTCTGCGTAGTACAGATACAAATCCTATATCATCCAACTATTAACTAAAACCCAAAAAGTAAAATTGCACACCCGCAAAAATGGATCAGAACGACTGAAAGCATTTTCGAATAATCCAGACCAAGGCAAATTTTACAAGTTGGTGGGAAAATTAAGATTCTGGATTTTGATTGAATGAAAAATAGCAAAATGATCTATGACCCTCGTCAATTTTTCTTAATACCTGAAAAAATGGGAATCTCGTTTGATTCAGTTGCATGACTAGATTCTACTACTTAACCATGTCCCTTATGGGAGCGGTAATCTGATGAGGACCTCGTCATAATGTAAAAAAGAAATTTCAAGACACCGACCCTCTCATGTCTCGTCGACATACGTTCATTCTTTCTCCTTCCAATTTTCCTTTCTTCATCTGCACTCACACGCCGTCAAAGAAAACAACAAGGAAACATTTTCAATTGACTCCTAAAAACTAACGTTCGATAAGTACAATTTCCTTTATTGCTTCATCTTCCTTTTTCACTCTGTCGCCAACCTTTAAACAAAGGAAAAGGGACACAAACTTTATTAGTAGCCTGATTAATCTTTTTACACACACTCATTCTGCCACTTACTACTATTTCTCTGGAGCATTTAACTAGGTTCATTTTTCTCTTTAAACATTTTCTTCTCACAAATTTGTTATTCTGTTTAGTTAATAAAATTTTACTTTAACATACAAAATGAAATATTTTATTTGTCCACATTTATTAGCCTTCTGATATTTTAAATTGTGAGGACTTCAGTTGTGTTTGGCAAACAGAGCTGAGGCCACAACAGTCGTAAACAGTATCAGATGGACAAGATAACAGTTTTATTGTTCTTGAAGTCACCAAAAACAAAAAAAAAAAAATAGAATCATTTATCAAACTTATACATCAAGAAACTTTTTCAATGAATGCCAAAAATTTGTGCTACAGTAATCAAGGCAGAAAGATGATTTTTGATGAGAGCAAAATTTAATCATAAAACGCTTTTTTTGTTATAATAAAATTTCTAATAAAAATCATGTTTCACTTTTTAATAAACCATGTATAATAATTTTCCCCTTTAAAGTACAAAAATATAATTCTTTGGGCAAATTTTAAAAATTAGCAGGGTTGCCTCAAACTTTTCAACTGGTGTATATATATATATATATATATATATAATTTTAGCTAACATTGTTGAATATTTCCAAAACACTTCAAGTAATAAACAGTATGAGCTTGAAAAGATATGTGTTTTTATTGCTCTTGTTAGATAACCAGATGTCTTTTTTATTCTGCATGTTTCCGGATCCAAAAAAGATGGTTACGATTATTTCCCCGCTGCTCATCAGTATTGTACCACAGCCAGCAAAATTTGCCAACTCATTTCATAACCGACGACGGATACGATACTCATATGGTTTCCAGAATTGACTTCAATTAATTTTTGTCAAAATTACCTGATGATCAACAAAACTGTTGTGTGTTCCTGACAGAGAAAGAAATATTCTTTGATATAAGATTGTGAAAATACACAAAAAAATTTCTTCTTGTTAATAAAGAACAAAAATAAAAAAAAACAAAATAGACTGATTTTTTTGTTTCAATAGTCCAAAAAGTTCTATATGAAGTTATTCCACTTACCAAATTTCTGTCAGTTTCAAATTAAAAAAAAGACGACCGAAGGTACTTACCTAAAAAGAAAAGAAAACAGAACATTAGATTGGTGAAATATTTTTATTTGAAAGGAAGAATTTTGACTATGATTATTTTATTATGAGTTTTATTCCATCTTATTATTGTTGCTTTTTATCCCAACACGCTGGCTCTATACACTCTTCATTATTACTATTATTTATTACTAGTTTTATTCCATCTTATTATTGTTGCTTTTTATCCCAACACTCTGGCTCTATACACTCTTCATTATTGCTCTAATTTTATTAACAGTTTTATTCCATCTTATTATTGTTGCTTTTTATCCCAACACTCTGGCTCTATACACTCTTCATTATTACTATTATTTTATTACTAGTTTATTTCATCTTATTATTGTTGCTTTCTATCCCAACACTCTGGCTCTATACACTCTTCGTTATTACTATTATTTATTACTAGTTTTATTCCATCTTAGTATTGTTGCTTTTTATCCCAACACTCTGGCTCTATACACTCTTCATTATTACTATTATTTATTACTAGTTTTATTCCATCTTATTATTGTTGCTTTTTATCCCAACACTCTGGCTCTATACACTCTTCATTATTACTATTATTTTATTGCTAGTTTTATTTCATCTTATTATTGTTGCTTTTTATCCCAACACTCTGGCTTTATACACCCTTCAATATTACTTTTATTTTATTTCTAGTTTTATTCCAGAGTATTATTGTGACTTTTCATCGCAAATGAAATGTGCTTCTAGAGTAGGATGCTGCGGATATCATGGAACAGGCATGTGAGCAATGGATGAGGTTTTGGAAAGGATGCGGAAATGATTAAAACGAAAAGGAAATTAATACTGAGCATCAGGTAAAGACAGCTAAAATTCCTGGAACATGCAATGAGGAAGGAGGACTTGGAGAACCTGATACTAACAGGCCGGTTAGAGGGAAAATAGACAGGGGAAAGCAGCGGATAACATATTTGAAGGACCTGATCTGGTGGATGACGGAACGAGGGTTGCACTCTTTAACAGGAGAAGGCGTGATAAGAGCCACCAGAGATAGGGAATGCAATGAGGAAGGAGGGCTTGGAGAACCTGATACTAACAGGTCAGATAGAGGGGAAAAAGAGACAGGGGAAAGCAGCGGATAACATATTTGAAGGACCTGATCTGGCTTGGAGAACCTGATACTAACAGGTCAGATAGAGGGAAAAAGAGACAGGGGAAAGCAGCGGATAACATATTTGAAGGACCTGATCAGGTGGATGACAGAACGGGGGTTGCGCCGTGTTACAGTAAAAAGCTTGCTAAGAGCCACCAGGGATAGGGAGACGTGGAAGGCCATGATCGCATACGTCCTGAAAGGACAAGACACATCGAAGAAGAATATATATACCAACTGTTTATAAGAAATTATAATGTGGATATAAAGTGCGGGATCAATTCTATATTATAATCAATACATAAACTGATCCCTCATTTTGTGGCCATGCTAGTTTCTATACATTTATATTCTAAATTTATGGTCTTGAGCTAGTGGATGACAGAACGGGTGTTGCATGGTGTGACAGGAGAAGGCGTGCTAAGAGCCACCAGGGATAGGGAGACGTGGAGGGCCATCATCGCCTACATCCTAAAAGGACAGGGCACATAGAAGAAGTTATTAGTTTATATTCAATCATTATTTCCATATATTTTTCAAGATTATTATCATAAGAATTATATTTCCACAGAGTTTTTGTCACTGGAAATATCCATTATCCCCCCCCCATCCCCACCACCGCCCCCTCCGTTTATAGGGTGCAGTTTGTTTCACCCAAACATCATAACCCCGGACTCTCTGCCTTCAGTCGAAGAAGAACCCAAATGAATATGCCAAAGGCAGAGTCTCGTCTTGGAGAAATTAGACAAGTGTCCAACCCTGCCTTCCACAATTTTTGCCTGCGCTTAAGGCTTAGAATTGCCACATTAAAAGCCGACCTTGTGTCACACCCGGTCTCAATGGGGAGGTTTCTGGTAAACACCCATAGGGTGAAAATTCTTAATTAATACAGAATATTTATTCAAATACATGTATCCATTAAATCTAATGTGTAAAGGAAGAACAAATAATTGAATTGGATCAATTAATTCCTTAGAAGTTACTTTGCTTTCGTTTCAAATATTGAAATAAAAGTTAAACGATCTGTGCTTTCGAGGAGATCAAAACGAAAGGTAGGTATTCCTGAAGAAAATAACAGATCAGACGGTAGTTTCCACTTTAAACCATTTAGGACAATTCCTGAAGAATGGTAGACTGAAAAACAGTAGCTATTCTCGCAACTACGCATCGTTCATTCAGCAATGAATTAGAGCACTCTCAGCTATTGGGTGTGTATAATGATAATATACACGCTAAAATGTTTGCCTTCTACTTCCGAGTGCCCATAGCTCAGAAGTAGAATCGCCGAGTGACGCCAATTCGGTCGGATTTCAATCCTGGGTTAAAAGCAATCGGAGTTTAACCGTACTGATGAGCTGCGATACAGCGAAACAGATCTATCTGCGGATGACTATATATATATATATAATTTTATTGCCAATTTTCGAATTTAACTGTGCAAAAGTATTCAAGACGATTTGTTAATATTTAGTAGGATATCCTCGGTTCTGCCTTTCAGCCTCTTGTCGTTTTTGGCAGTTTCACCCATTCTTCTTCACAGACTTTTTTCAGTTCCTCAATAATATGTGGATCTCTTGCGTGTTCTCTCAACTTCCAGTTTTTCCATGTTGTGGTGCAGTGGATATCGACTCGGAACAGCAAATCGGGGAGCCGAGTTCGAATTCCAATTGAATTCTTTGCATTCACTTACGCGCAAATACATTTGGGAAAGGTCTCTTCCCTCCAATTATGGGTTAAAATAATAAAACAGATTGGGTTCTATAGCCTTGGCTGGCAACCTCTCTCCCGCAGAAAATAATGGCAACCTACTGTAGGATAATCTTCTGCCCAGTCAGTCATGTCTCTTTCGAGACATGATCGTCCAAAGCGTGCATCATGTATGGCACTTAACTAACTTAATATAATAGTTGAAAACATGATTAAGGCTCCTACTGGTCATAAAATGGGGGATCAGTTTTATAGTGTTATGAATTAATCAACTGATACTTCAATAACTACTACTTAATGATATAATACATCTCTTCCCCCTCTAGCTATGAGTCAAATAACAGGACAGATTGGGTTCTATAGCCTTGCCTGGTAACCAGTCTACCGCAGAAAGCAATGGCAAACTACTACGGAATAATATTCTGCCCAGTCAGTCATGTCTCTTTCGAGACATGATCGCCCAAGCGTGTATCACATATGGCACTTGGCTGACTGACTGACAACGGAACTCTATCCATACTACCCCATTTTTAAGAGTTAAGATTTTTATGTCTTTTCCTTTCAACTACGTACACGTTAATATAATTTCTTATTGTTAATACATGCATTAATTGCTTGTTTAAGATTCTATGTTTTGTGCCTATTATTTTTATCCGGATCCACACGAACCCGCCAAAAATTGTTTGCAGAACGGATGTTCCAGAGGCCGTTAAATATTTACTGAAGAACGTACACATCTCGCAACAAAAGTGGTGTCCTCCGCAACAATGTGTGTGTGTGTGTGTGTCATGCCATCAAATATGATATGAACATAAATCACACACACTTACTTACGCATTCACGCAAGTGTATGTATTAAATTTTGTATGTAACCATATTATATTTGAATAAATATCAGTTGTTTGCTGATTGGTTTGAGCTAGCCAATCAGAATCAAGGTAAGTGAACCACATTTTTACCGCCAAATCGTAAGGATGTTTGAACACCTATATAAACGATTTGCCGCGCATTATCAGGCAGTTGGCAGCAGTTCCCGATTGAACACCAAGGTAGTGACAGTCACAGCTGCCTGCGAAAGCGGCCTGCTATCGCAGAATCTCGTTCTTCAATATCAACTAATTCTCTCACAAGCCCGCACTAATTGCAATACGCAAATAGATGTATTTTATTTCTTTAAATGACACATGTACAAATTATTCCAGTTGGCACCAGAAATCCTTTCGCACACATCATGTAAAATATTAAGTCCAATTCACAATCTCTTACAAATTCATTCTTCTGCAAAAATGAACGTTATTCATGAACAATCAGAACTGAACAATTCTTTTATCAATAATATTCATCACACGAATTTCTTATCACACTGATAAATCTATCAGCGACAATGAACATTTCAACTTATCTCAAAAGCTCTAACACAATTTTCATACAATCCATAGAAGACACTTTCAACGTCTGTGTAATTACAATTGATGCTTTGTCAATTTCATTCAACTTTCCATTTGCTTGTTTAATGAATGATTTCAACACTTATAATAATAATTGGTGGTATGCAAGAATTTAGTTAGGTAGCTCTTTTGGAAAGTAGCCTTGTGCCATGTATAATCCAAATCTAAATTAACCTTGCATAGGAAGCACCCCGACAATAGCAATTGTTAAAAAATTTTAATATTGAGATACAATGAAACAATGTATCGTGATTTGATAACCACGGAGATCCAAAAGTCACAGTTAAAAGTAGAAGCGAACCCTTTAACCAAAAATTCTCTAGGAAATATCCTCAAATTAAGAAAAAATGTTTTATCTTCAAAATCTTTCTGTTATTATTAAGAAAAAAAAGACCAGTTTAATTTTGTATTATTAAATAACATTTTTAAGTCCATTTTAGAAACTTTAATTTTCTTTTTTCACGTCAATATGAGGTCAGTAGTATTTGTTTCTCGCAATGTAGTTGGTAGAGGAATTAATAACCGCTTGGATCCGTTCTCCCAGCTGCTCCATGAAGAACCCGTAACACTGCTTCACTCGGGACTCCGTTCCCCGCCCACCGTAAACAAAACACTGTCTCCCGAACACCGGTGTAGCCTTCACGAAACCAAACTGACTCCGAAACAGAAGTCGGATCGTTTTATGCGTTTTGATCTCAAGCAAGAAACCAAAATTTCTCGCATGCGAGAGCCTCGCTTTCGCCAATGACGCATGCGCCATGTCATTCCAAAAACTGCCTTGCATGAGTTCGCCTCGCGGTTCCATGACATCTATAAATGCATGTACAGTGTACATTGTACACACAAACCGCCCTCTTTTGCTTCGGTGAGGCAAGTCTCCGCCGCACGGCCATAAGTTAACATGGGGAATTTGGATGACTTTTGCAGTTGAAAATACATCGATTTAGAAATTCTTTGCAAAAATTTAAAGTAAGGTGTCCAACCGTGTGCACATGTGTCAAGTCCGAAAATTACTCGGTATCTGCAACCAATATTACGCTGGCGTCCATATTCCACTGACCCTCTCTCGTTCGTGCAAAACGGAGGTGCTGCAGCAAGGTTGGAATCCCCGGGACCAGATATCCCACATTTATTTGCTGTGTTCTGTCCGAAGACGGAAACATAATTGAGAAAGAGAATGTAGTCCGCCCTTGGGAAGATACTACACTTTGATTCCGGCTTCGATGGTCGGCGAGTACTGATTCTAGGCAGAGCGCACAGATTGTATTTACTTATGACGCTAGCAAGATGTGTCAAAAAGTTAGCTTAATGCAGGCCAGGTTTACAAAATAGTCCAGCCCACTTCTTGTAACCAGGGGTTGTGCTGGCAACGGTATTACTACTGACCCCTTCTCAATACTTTTTAATTTGTGCTCCAACCGAAGACAGAAAAACTAAGTTGCGTTCTGTCCGAAAAGAGAAACAAAATTGAGAGGTAAAATATAGTTTGTTCACCCGAGAGTAAATACTACACTTTGATCCCAGCTCGTTCGACGTCAGTCAGTTAAGTGCCATACGTGATACAAGCTTGGGCGATCATGTCATAAAAGAGACAAGACTAAGCAGAATATTTACCCGCAGTAGGCTGCCAGTACTTTCTGCGGTAGACTGGTTGCCAACCAAGGCTATAGAACTCAATCTGTCCTGCTATTTAACCCAGAGTTCGAGGGAAAAGAGATGAATTATATTATTGTTATAATTAGTGGGGGATCAGTTTATTTCTTCAAAACAATAGAAAACCGATTCCTACTTTATGTCCAGTAGAAGCTTTAATCATGATTCCAACTATTATATTCAATACATGACATACATGATACATGCTTAGGTGATCATGTCTCGAAAGAGACATGACTGACAGGGTAAAAGATTTCCCCGCAGTAGGTTGCTATTACTTTCTGTGGTAGACTGGTTACTAACTAAGGCTATAGAGCTCAATCTATCCTGCCGTATTTAACCCATAGCTGGAGAAAGAAGCTGTGGATTGAGAGTTTTCCTAGGGGTATTTCACGCAAGTGAATGCAGCGAATTCATGTGGAATTTGAACTCGGCACTCCGATTTCTCGTTTCGATCCGATAACAACAGTACCACCCACGCACATTCACGTAGAGCGTACAAATACCCTGATATTTGGCAGAAATATAGATACAGATGTAAATACCTTCATAAATCTAGAATGGTTAAAATACAAGTAAATTAAGAAACTAATAATTAGAAAATAATTCCATAATTGTAAAAGTTCGAGAAATCTAGATTCTGCTAATTGTGTTCATGGAACGAACAATTAGGACAGCGTGAAACAATTGCTGAAATAAATCAGTCAGTCAGTTAAATGCCATACGCGATACACGCCTTGGGCGATCATGTCTCGAAAGAGACATGACTGACTGGGCAGAATATTATTCCGCAGTAGGTTGCCATTGCTTTCTGCGGTAGACTGGTTGCCGACCAAGGCTATAGAACCCAATCTGTCCTGTTATTTGACTCATAGCTAGATGCGGAAGATATAAGTTATATTATTAAGTAGTAATTATGGGGGGTCGGTTTATTACTTCATAACAATAGAAAACTGATCCCCCACTTTATGACCAGAAAATGCCTTAATCATGTTTTCAGTTATTATATTCAGTCAGTCAGTTAAGTGCCATCCGTGATACATGCTTGGGCGATCATGTCTCGAATGAGACATGACTGACTAGGGCAGCAGGTTATCCCGCAGTAGGTTGGCATTGCTTTCTGCGGTAGACTGGTTGCCAACCAAGGCTATAGAACCCAATCTGTTCTATTATTTGACTCATAGCTAGATGCGGAAGATATGGATTATATTATTAAGTAGTAATTAGTGGGGGATCGGTTTATTACTTCATAACAATATAAAACTGATCCCCCACTGTATGCCCAGTAGAAACCTTAATCATGTTTTCAACTATTATATTCAGTCAGTCAGTTAAGTGCCATACGTGATACACGCTTTGGGCGATCATGTCTCGAAAGAGACATGACTGACTGGGCAGAATATTATTCCGTAGTAGGTTGTCATTGCGTAGACTGGTTGCCAGCCAAGGCTATAAAACCCAATCTGTTCTCTTATAGAACCCAAAACTGGAGGAAATAGACTGACAAATACTTTTCCCAAGGGTATTTGTGCGTAAGTGAATGCAAAGAATTCAACTAAAATTCGAACTCGGTTCCCCGATTTGTTGTTCCGAGTCGATATCCACTGCATCACAACGCACATCTGAGATAAATAAGTAGCCTAATTGAAACAAAAGCTTACTAACCGGATCCACCTGATGCGGACTTGCTTAATGAGAGACACACTTAAAATTGAATCCCCCACATAACCTACACATAAACGAACAGTAATATAAGCATGATTATGTTCACGGAGATAAAAAAAATAAAAAAGAACATAGAATTAAGGAGAATTAGAAATTTAGATCTTCGCTGGCCTTTTTCAACGCCTTTTTGGATAACGATGCTAAATGCAGTTCATCCTCATCTCAAGTAGTTCGAGTTTTTGCCGTTTAGCGAAATCTCGTAATATTTGTTTGACGGTGGAGTAATGGCTAGCGGCTCGGGCTGAGGAAGTGGAGAGCCGAGTTCGAATTCCAGTCGAATTCATGACATTCACTTATGTACTTATACCCTTGGGAAAGGTATGAATCACTCTTTTTTTTTTTTTAAAATATTATTGTGAACTTATTAAAAGGCACAGTAGAGTAATTGTTAGTGGCTGGAATCAAAGAATTGGAGAGCCGTGTCTGAATTCCAGTCGAGTTCATTACATTCACTTATGTGCTAATATCCTTGGGAAAGATATGAATCCATCGCCTCTTTCTTTCTTATTATGATGTGTGCTTATTAGTAGGCACGGTAGAATAATTGATAGTGGCTGGAATCAAAGAATTGGAGAGCCGTGTCTGAATTCCAGTCGAGTTCATTACATTCACTTATGTGCTAATATCCTTGGGAAAGATATGAATCCATCGCCTCTTTCTTTCTTATTATGATGTGTGCTTATTAGGAGGCACGGTAGAATAATTGATAGTGGCTGGAATCAAAGAATTGGAGAGCCGTGTCTGAATTCCAGTCGAGTTCATTACATTCACTTATGTGCTAATATCCTTGGGAAAGATATGAATCCATCGCCTCTTTCTTTCTTATTATGATGTGTGCTTATTAGGAGGCACGGTAGAATAATTGATAGTGGCTGGAATTGAGGAATTGGAGGGCCGAGTTTGAATTCCAGCCGTGCTCATTACATTCACTTAAGTGCTAATACCCTTGGGAAAGGTATGAATCCCTCTCTTCTTTCTTTCTTATTATGGTGTGTATTACATTCACTTATGTATTAACCCTTGGGAATATCCTTGGAAAAGTTATGAATTAATCTCTTCTCCTCCAGCTATGTGTAAATAGTAGGATATACTGGGTTTTATAACCTTGGGTGGCAACCGGTTTTGGAGAAGGAAACTCTGAATTTAACTTAGCCTGGTGAGGGATGGGCTCCGTCAGACTGCCGTGCCCATACAAATACCATTTTCACTTCGGCTGCAGTACATGTGGCTCCCCTACGACTCTAAATGAGTTACGGTAAAAATATTTGAAATAAAAGAAAAATTGACTGATGTATTCGCCGTACGTACGTTGTTGTTGTTGTTGTTGGTGGAGGTAAAGTAGTAGTAGTAGGAGGAGGACGACGATGACAATAATAATAATAACAATAATGTCGCTCTTATACGCAGTTAGATTAATCCCAAAATAAATGTAATTATAGTCTGGTTAACGTTCTCAACTTAAAAAGAATAAAGCAAAAATCGTACGCTGGGGTTGCTAAGATCTACGACAAGAACAAATCTTCAATCGGTTACGTTACCTTTTATTACAGTTTATTCTTATAATTGCTTTATTTTATTATTAGTTATGAGTGGGCCCGTGCCGTCTAAAATGACGGTAACATATATACTGATGTACTTACTACTGAGTATCTCCATAAAGACAAAAGAAAAGATAGAAACTCCTGAGCGTGAGAGGAGGAATATATATATATATATATATATATATATATACTAGCATCATAGCCCGGCGTTGCCCGTGCAACTCAGAACATTTTAGTAGTAGAACTCGGTTATATAAAAAAATGATTATATAAAAAATTGTTGTTTAAAAATTGTTCAAAAATTCCATTAAAAAAATCTATTTTCTTTTGTTTTGTGTAAACGTGATTTGATGTCTTGTGTGACATTGTAAACAATATTGCGTTTGTTGTTGTTTTAAAATTACGGGAGAAAATATTTACATTTTTTGTTGACTAAATGAATTTAACATAGAAATAAAAATTATTTATTTTGTTTTACTGAAATTCGAAATATAAAACTATTACGCTCTCAGTTTAGAAATTTTCGAAGAATATTTAAAAATGTAGAAAAATAAAAGCTATTACGCTCTTAGTTCAAAACTTTTCTAAGAATATTTGAAAATGTAGACACTTAATTTTAGAGGAAAATAATTAAATATAAAGGCTCATTTTTTTTTAATAAAAACATTTTAGCCGCGTTTGAGACGTGTGATTTGATTTCTGTGACATAATTCAGCAACCATCTTAGATCTTAGATGTTTTACGGAGCAAATGTAAACAATAGGCTCCATTGGTCAAAAAATGCGAAAGGGAAAATTACTGAACTTAAACTAAAAAAGTATGTGTCGACCTGACTTCCCTGTAGATTTGTGTATCTAGAAAAATTGAATGTCTTAGCTTAAAAAATGTAGGCGTGCATAGCTTACAGTTACACAGACTCACAGATTGCCTTATATATATATATATTAGAAAATTAAGGCAGTCACGTTATTTCATGTTAAATCGAAAGTATTTCAGGCGAACCATCATCAGTTTCCGTCTTTATTGTACAGAAGATTATATATATATATATATATATATATATATATATAGTGGACGATAAATGAGGGTCAGCAGTGGATGATGCTCTTCGTTTTATACTTATGCATGCAATTTCCGTCCTGAATGCTTTTGTGTTTAACTATTAACCATCCAGTTTCTGAGCAACCTGCACTAACATTTGTTTAAAGTGGTCAGTTGCTTGTGCAGCACCAAGCACACTCTCTTCATCAAAAACAACATGGCTTATACAGGTGCACTGTGTGCCACACATTTGGTGTTTGTGATGATCGCATGTTATATTATCAGGGAGGTTGACCTCCTCAGCACTTTAATTACATTGGGTAATGCACGGTGGATCACACAATACACATGGGCAGTTCTGATGTCAGAGTTTGCCGTCTATGGCACGGGGACCGGTGACTTGGGAGCGCCTATGATGACTTTTCCCAAGCTTCAACAAGCCCCCCCACACATGTCCACGCACACATATATACGTGATGCAAATATTCCACACTCACAGGACATATTTACATAGCTGTCCCTCACGTGCAATAACACACACACGCACTCAGTGTATTCACATGACAAACATGCACACTCAAGCACACACGCAAACTATTTAGCCCATAGATGGGACCCTAACAGGTACTACCACTCCGAGCCATTGAAGGAGTAACTCCACATTCCCCAAGACTCCAAACAGTAAATTTAGAGCCACACGACTGGTTGCAGTTTATATGCAATAGAGAGTATATATATATATATATATATATATATATATATATATATATATATATATATATATATTCTTCACTACTCTACGATATAATTATTGCAAAAAATAAAATAATGCACGCTGAATGAGCAAATACGAGGCAAGAACTTTCATAACTGGTAGTTAAGTTTAATAACTGGTAGTAAAGAGAATGAACTGTGCCGATGCTGCCTTGCTATTGTCTCTCTCTCTCTCCATGCCGTGACAGGAGGAATTATATATATATATATATATATATATATATATATATATATATATATATAAAGGTTTTTCGATTATTACAATGGATATGGATAATACATATTTCACCGCTTTGATGTTATTATTGCGGCTCGTCAGATTCAAATGGTATGTCAGTCAGTCAGTCAAGTGCCATACGTGATACACGCTTGGGCGATCATGTCTCGATTTCCTACTGTTGTACCATTTGGATCTGACGAGCCGCGATAATAACATCAAAGCGGTGGAATATGTATTATCAATAGTAATAATCGCAAGTCCTTTATAAATTATTCTGTTAAATAAATGAATTTAACATTGAGTTCTCTTTTGGAAGTTACCTGGATTACATACCAAGTGGACTACATTATATATATATATATATATATATATATATATATATATATATATACGAAAGTTTTTTTTTGTAGAACAGAATGCCAATATATACCTAAGGAGAAGGACCATGGTGAGGAATGACAAACTATACAAGCAAATAGTTTATTGATATCGCTTAAAAACAGAAAAAAACATATCAAAATGATCAAGCAGATCTTTTGATCTTTTTGATATTCCTGTTGTTGATTAGTTTTTTGACCAATTCCTTGCGTAAAGCCGCGATTGGAAGTCATAAGTTATCTCCTTCTAACCCTGCAAGTTACTTGTTTATGAGGATGATATATTTCAGTGATTGTAATGAAGGGTTCGATTTGAAATTCCTATCACCTGAAGAAGGCCAGAGCGTACAACAGCCAAAACGCCGTACAAATGACAACAAAGATGAGTCCGAATAATGTAAATACTGTGATGATGTCATATCTGCCGCTGATATTTTTGATAAACTGAATGAAAGCTTCTTCACTAATGGGATTCAAGCAGTAAAACACAGATGGAAAAGTGGAGACTATGTTGAAAAATAAACCTCATTTACTTATATTTCATGAGAGTATCTTGGTCAGTCAACTGCGGCTGTGCTTGACTGTGGCTCTAAACTAACTGACCACTCTCCCTATTCTCTTCATTTGATTAGCCCCTGTTCCCCAAAAAGAAAAAAATAATTGACTGGAAAACAGTATCGCAGTGACGATGACATCATATCTGCTGTTGATTTGTTTTTTGATCAACTGGATGAACAGCCTTTTTTGAACAGTCAGATGTTAACTAAACCACAGTAAAATACATCAATTTTGTTTTTATTTTCATTAAAAGGGAGTCCAACTTGGGTTGAAGAAGATTCTAAGTAGACTGCTGACATGATATAACTTCAACAGACACATAGATTTACAGGTATTCATCAGGATAAAAACCACAAGTTTATGTAGAACTGGACAGAATTTAATTTAATTGCAGGTGGAACAGGTTAACTTATAATTGTTGCTGCTAAGAAATTAATTAAAATCAACCTTCTTCTTTACTTTTACAAAAATTCACAACGACGTGTGAAATCCTGGTTTTCCCAAATAGAAAAAGAACTGACCATGTGATTAACGAAAAAGTCGAAACCAGATTTTGCAATTGGGTGTTAAAATAATTTTTGAGAAATGGGAGCGACTTGCGAGACCAAAAGGAGTTCATGTGTAAGTGCGAAAATATCTAGATTAAAATAAAAGGACTTCATCAACGTCAGTCAAGTCAGTCAGATGGAACCAGCGAGAAAGACAACACTAAAATGTAACTTTCAACTCCAAGCGACCCGGACATTATCCTCTTTCTCTTTATCTCCTTCAACAATTACTACTACGAACATTTTGTACGAACTCTACCCTTAACCTCTTAATAATGTTCCTAACTGAACGCTAACTTCTATAACTTATGTTATTCCTTCTTTAATAAATATCTCTTTTAAAATGCAAAATGTATATTTTATTCTTCTTACATTATCCGTGCATGGAATACTGCTGCCATATATGGTCAGGCGCCCCTGCAGGTCATCTCAATGTTCTCGACAGGCTCCAAAGGAGAATCAGTAATGTGATAGGTACCGACTTGGCGGTTCGACTTCAGCCACTCCCCCCCACCAACACCGACGAGATATGGCCTCCCTTTGTCAGTTCTATAAATACTTTCATGGCTTCTGCTCCAACGAACTGAAGTCACTGGTGCCTCTGCAACAGGTGTTTACTCGTGCAACCAGATTGGCAACTGGGTCCCACCCATTCGCAGTTAGATTAACCAAATACAGACGACAATTCTACTCCGGCAGCTTCTTCTCTCGCACTTCCCGCCTCTGGAACTCGGTTCTTTATTCTTGCTTTCCTGACGGCAACAACCTCCAGGAATTTAAATGCAATGTAAATACTCATCTATTAACCACTTGACTCTAGTTCTTTCTTCACCACCCCGTATATCCTTTCCTTTCTCTCCGCCTTTGCAATTGTCATCACACCTGTATTCCCATCCTTCTCTTGCTCCTTTCTAACTGGTTCGTCTTCCTCTTCACTCTCTTCTACTTAATCTTTTTACTCTTATGTAGCCCCCTGCACATCAGTGGCATTACCGCCTTGCTCGGGGGTGATACGATTAAAAAAAAAAAAGGAAGAAACTATTCCACACAATTCCACAAATTCCAGTCTAACGACAACCAACCTTCTGATGATTATAACTCTGCATAAATCCTGTAAGCTGTAGGAAGTTCGGTTATGTATGACACAAGGCCAAATCAATGAAACATTAACCAGCTCTCAACGGTACATAATAAATCACAAGCCGACGGTTACTGCTTTTCCAGATTTGGAAATTATGTCCATTTGTGTTCTTCATGTTTTGACTGACTTTTGAAACCACCTGATGAGTATTCATAAATGATTTCAAATTTGAAAGCCTTGATAAACAAACTACATCCTTGCTCTTCTATATAAATACGAGCAACCATAAATCTTTTATTGCCTTGACAAAACGCGAAAGAAATTTAATTGGAGTAGATAGACTAAACTATTGCCCGGTTCAAACTCCACCCACGTCTATTGTACAGGTGTAGAGGCTCATCCCTTGTTCCCTGTTTAGGATGTGGTTTCCGGCTTTCTCTTTTCCAATCTTTTCATTCTTACGTAGCCCCCTGCGCTTCAGTGGCATTACCGCCTTGCTTGGGGTGATATGATAAAAAAAAAATAGGTTTTCTTTTTGTCTATTTTCTCACTCACACACACACACACACACACACACACACACACACACACATTTTCTCTTTCTCACATATATATGATGTAATAAATAGGTAATGAATATGTATACACCTTGGTTACCCCTCATTTGAATGTGATTGGCTGGTGTCAGCCATAAATATAGACTAAAGCGAGAACGTCCAGAGAGATCTGCTATTACAAGTCTATTGATCTACCACTGGAGATCTACGACTATTGACTACGCCTACGTCTCAGGATACAACGTACGACGAGTACCGTACATTCAGTCTACGTACTAGATCGTTCTACCCGGTTATCTATATATATATATATATATATATATATATATATATATATATATAATAATAATAAAACCGACTCTGTACGTATTCTAATCTTAAAATGTTACACAAGAAACTTTTAAAGACTATGAATAACCAGCAGAATCTAACTCCGTTATCGTCCTCGGCTATAGAGCTTTGGACAAAGAGGGGGGAAAAAAAAAAGAAAACTGCGTAGGACCGACAATGCATACGGTTCTTCACAGTAAAGAAAAAAACCCTCGAACGGAACGAACCACCAGGAAAGAAAAGTGCTCGATACTAAACTAACCAAAAAGTGTTAACAAAAAGGCAGTTACGCAGCAAAAACACACGAAAAAAATCGCAAGATCGCCAAGACCTACCGCGGTTTCGCACAACGGCTCGTCTTGGCGATCTTGCGATTTTGCGATTTTTTTCGTGTATATATATATATATATATATATATATATAGAGAGAGAGAGAGAGAACACAAAGGAGGAGGAAAGCTTATCCCGTTTGTCTATGTAGATATGTGTGCGATCACACATATCTACATAGTATGTATGTATGTATGCACACTACCGGCTATAATTATTAGGCAACCCCAGTTTTTTTCTTTTTAAAGAAATGATGTATTTCATACTATTTTTATTATTTATTGCCAAATGAAAATAGAATGAATCTTTTGTTATTATTACTTTGCAAAATCTTTCAAGGCAAGGAAGCAAAGATGAACTCGTCCGAATCATCCTAAATTTTCTTCATTCTTTCGTTGATGAAACTGCAATATAGATAATTATTCAATGATTTATAAATTCATTTGATGCACATGTTATTGTGCAATATTAACAAGAGATTCATTCTATTCTCATTTACAATTATTCACTTGGCAATAAATACTAAAAAAATAGTGTAAAATACATCGTCTTTTAAAACACTGGGGTTGCCTAATAATTATGGCCGATAGTGTCTGTATGCATGCGTTTTGACATTCTCTAATGCAGACACTAAACTATAAATCTGACCACGTAGAAGTCAAGTATTTTGTCATCATAAACATGTTAACTACATACCTCAATGTAATTGCGTAAACACCTGTACAAAGATATTCTTGTTAATAGATTTACGATACCCATAAGCAGATTATGATTAAGAAGAAATTAAATATCCGGAAAAGGATAACGAATGTGGATTATCGTTCAAGATACAATTTTGTAAACTACTCGCTCCTGTTCTCACACCCTGATTGAACACTCTGGATGAATGGTAGACTTTGAAAAAAACAGTAGCTACTCTAGCATCTACGCATCACTCATTCAGTAATGAATTAGAGCACTCTAACTACTGGCATATGATACATCATACGCTAAAAGTCTGCCTCCTCCTACCGAGCGCCCATAGCTCAGCGGTAGAATCGCCGACTAACACCAATTCGGTCAGGTCTCAATCCTGAGTAAAAGCAATCGAATGTCTAACCCTACTGATGAGCTGTGATACAGCGGAACAGATCTGTCTGCAAATGACTATATATATATATATATATATATAGTATAAAAAAGTTTTAAATTCTACATTCCTTGAATAGATATTTCAGGGAGAAAATTTTCGCTTCTTCAGCAACGATCGTGAATTTTGATCGTTGCTGAAAAAGCGAAAATTTTTCGCTGAAATAGCTATTCAACGAATATAGAATCTGGAACATAAAATAGATGTTTGGCTCTGTAAACAGATAATACTATTTCCATCGAGCCCACCATCTGGATAATCTATCTAAACTTATTTACAAATGGAACTTTGTCTGTGTGTGTGTCTGGCTGAATCTTGAAGATTTACACAGTTGCATTATAAGCGTCTGCGAGTGTTCTTAGCTAGGTTTTGTATCGAGGTACCTCCGATAAATATCGAAAATTTTTTCGATTAATCGAAAAAATCGGGTTATAGAAGGAGTGGTCCGATTTTAATCATATTTGATGCACTCATAGAAAAAGACATGAACGATATTCAGAAGTTTCAAGGTTCTAGTTCTTACGATAGTGCAGAAAATTTTATATCGATACAAGGAAATGACAATTTGACTTACATCCATTCATTTTTCTTTCAGTCTACGGTTTCGCTTTAACTGGAAACAACTACTGCTTTTTAGTCTTTCGTGCCAACGTCCAAAGAGTATGAGCTCCAGGACCATGGATTAGCTGACGATGGTTCGCCTAAAATCGGCCTATCGTTCCGATTCACCATGGAATAACGTGTCTGTCTTTTTCTTATATTTGCTCTATATGTATTTATATACATATATATATATATATATTTAGAGCTCTCTTAAGGAGTTATCCTACCACTGTATGTACAGGAATACTTCCTTTGGATTCTTCTATACCCTCACTGGATGCATGCATATATATATATATATATATATATATATATATATATATATATATATATATAAGGAAAATTAATGATTTAATTTATAATGATTTTTATGTATTAGGTGAATTTATGATTTTTTTTATGTGACACTTTTCGCCTTTTAGGACTTCATCGGAAAAAAGAGCGAATCTGCAGAAAAAAATTGATGCCTCATTGATTGATGGTACCTCGCCAGTTGCCCATTATCATCTCTCGAGCTTTTCTCCTCAGTTGACGGACATCCTGTTCCTTCTTCGTGTGTTACGCTTGTCCGTCCACTTTTAAATATCTGAATCCACTCAGAAACATGTTACGCTTGTTACACTTTTAAATGCCTGAACCCACTCAGAAACACGTTGCGCTTGTTACACTTTTAAATGCCTGAGCCCACTCAGAAACACGTTTACGCAGTCGTGCACTGTCACCGTATTATGTTAAGAAGCCATGATGAATTTCAGCCCCTGACACATTTACCGACCAGAGAAATAGGACCATTGCTCTTTGTTTCTCATTGGTGTACACTGCTAGCGGAGCGGCCACGTTTATACTGTACCAACAGCCAGAAAACTAGCGTGATCAAGCTCGAGCATCGATCATATGACCACAATAGAACCAATTAACACGCATGAGCAAAAGGCAGAGTGACAAACTTAAAGATATGTTACAGCGAAAGTGCAGATACTTTTTCACTTACCCGATTTCAACTGGCAGGCACATTTTGTGTCGGTGAGACCAAAACTCATTTCGAAGTTGCGTCTCTGTCTTCGAAGACAAAATTTCGGCTCAGTTAGCAGCTCCGTCCGGGGACAAGAGTTGAATCTGAGAAAAATTACACTGAGTAGATGCGGTTCCAGGGGGGCAGTGTCCCGCAGCCGCTCCGCGACCCGCAGCAGTGGGGTGGACCGGAATTGATCGTTACCGGGGCCGGCTCAGCCGGCAGTTAAGGGGACTGAGGAATTTTTGTTCCTTTGCCCGTCTGTATGCGGTCGGGCTCCCCATTTTAAAAATACCTTGTGTCACATCTCGCTCCAGTGGGGGAGGAGGGTAAATATACTTACCCTTTTCAGAAACAATACACGGTAGTAAGTAAACATTATTTGGCTGTGAAAGCTTTTTGTAGTTGAGTAGTCTAAGATAGCAATGTCCTCTCTAACAAGAATCACTTCTGAAACCTGCCAGAAAACATATTTTCTTTATTAAGACTCTTGAATGCACAGGTCGATAGGCGTTAAAACAGAGATGCCTACTCATACATGTGTATCCACTAAATATTAAACAATAAGAATCATATTAATGAATGTCTGCATACACTTACATTTGGTTGTTTGCATATCAATTTTGACATTACGCCCGAGTATGCCTATACGTGAGTGCAAAGTTAAACACATCGGAGAGAGAGAGAGAGAGAAAAGATCCGGGACATACAGCCAGCCTATTTAAATAAATTAATGTATATATGACCACAAAAGACGCACACAATTACTCACTGCATATTGCAGTGCAAGCGTCTAATAGTTTTGTTCGAAGCATCCTTAGAAGCAAGCAGCTCAAGTCGTGATCAACTACTGTGTCTCGGCTTTTCTTTTCTTCTTTCCTCTTCTCTTTAGTGTTTTACGCCTTCTCTTACTTTCCTCGTCACTACGTGTCCTTCCGACTCCTTACTCTCCACATTCGAACGTCTTCACCTTCGTCTTCACTGGATTTCTCCTCCTGCTTCATCCTTGACGTTTCCTGGTCTTGTTGCTATTTTTAGCCTCGTTATTGATCACTCAATGAAAATGTTTCCGCTTTCTTCTTCTTGCCTCTGTAAATTCTTTAACTTTTCTTTTCTTGTTGATTCGGTTTCCATTTCTGCGTCTCTTAGCATCGGTAATAATCAGTCGATATTTGCCTCGCCTATAAATAGAATTTCGGATTGCGCCTGCACACGCGGACACACATACATACACATTCTTTGTCTGTCTGTCTGTCTGTCTGTCTTTCGTTTTTGTTTGGTCACTATCATGCACTCTTCTTCTTTGTCAACTTTAGTCACTCATGTGCTTTGCATCTGTTTCAAGTTCTCTTAAAAAGGATACTATTACATCTGCTCAGTGAGCGAACTGCTAGCAAGGTTATCGGTAATAGTCAAGATGGATTGCCAAGCAAATTTTTCAAGAGGGATAATTTAGTTTTTGGGAGACTAACACGCTGCCATCTTCCAATCTCGAGTTGTTAATGCATTCGATATAGCCAACAGTAAAATGCCATCTGTATCTCTCTATCCTGTTCATATCAATCTCTCTCTCGCTATTATATATATATATGAATGTAAACTTATTGCTATACTAGTTTCGAAAAACCCTCCGAGTATATACGCGGAAAGAAAAAATGGTAGTAAAAAAAAGAAAGAGCAAGCACTTGAACATCAGTCAAAGTACGTAACCCAAAGAAAAAAAAACCGAGACGAGTAACCTAAACAAAAAGCGCTCAGTACACAAGTAGAGTAAACAAAGAAAGTAACTAACCTATATATATATATATATATATATATATATATATATATCTGTCCTGTTCATATCACTCTCTCTCTCTATGTATGTATGTATGTATGTATGTTGTTCATCTCTCTCTCTGTCTATCCTGTTTATATATATATATATATATATATATATATATATATATACATATCTCATGTTCATATATATCTCTCTTTATCTATCCTGTTTATATCTCTATCTTGTTCATATCTCTCTCTCTCTCTATATATATATCCTGTTCATCTCTCTCTCTCTATATATATATATGTATATATATATATATATAGAGAGAGAGAGAGAGAGAGAAAGAAAGAGAAGTATCAAAGGAGTGATATAGCCTGAAAGACAACAGACCTCAGTCTTAGGGTCTCTCTCTCTCTCTCTCTCTCTCTCTCTCTCTCTCTCTCTCTCGCGCGCGCGCTCCAGTTCTTTATATATTTACTAAGTATCAAAGAAGATAATAAATTATATTGTATTCACTAATCTTTTAAGAGATGTTGATATAAACAGATAGATACAAAATACATACAGATACAGATAGATATGGCAGACATAGAAAGATATAAACAAAATACATATGGACATTGACAGATAGATATGAACAATATATATACATAGGAAGTTGTGGAGAGTAATAATCATCTACGTTTTGAAAGGACATGTTCATATAAAAGACCCACGCATATATTTTGTTGACGCGATCAAAATGAGATGTAGATACACATGGTCGAATGAGGGTAAAGCACGTAATGTGAATACATAGTATACTTTATGATTCATCATTATCGCTGAATCAACGTCTGGCTAAGTAGACAACGCATGTAAATTGATGACTTGCCCTTTCCATTTCTCTGTATTTTCTATCATTATTGCTCAACTTCATTCTCACTGAGGGATTAGCCCACTTTCTTTGCAAACGGACTTCTCTTAACGCCGCTGAGTGGTTTGGTAGTCAGTCGGTACAATGAGAAAGTGGTGCTCACACATACACAGGCTACTATTAATCCCATAAATGTTTTTCTTTTCTTTTTTTGTGAGCACTATGTACGCACAAGTATATTTTGTCTCTCCTTCTGAATTATGTTGCTTTTTCTCTCTCTCTCTCTATATATATATATATTAGTGGAACCTGACATATGCAACCACCCCTACTGCCATCAAAAACTGGTCGCATACTGTAGGTGGTCGCTCAATAAAGGCTCATAGTTATGACATTTACGCTAGGAACGTATATTCCACTCATCAGAATGTACATATTAAAATTTTACCTGGTAACAAATAAATGAGAACATAAGAAAATGGCCTAACTTTAAAGAAATTTATTCAGCAGAATTCATTTTAAAAAATGTATTTACAACGGTCAACAAGAGACCAAAATATTTATTCACAAAAAATATTTCTTAAGTGAATTTAAAAAAAGGTAATTATTGCTTTCCTTTTCCTGCCTGTACTGGTACTAGCCATTTCTTATAAAATATGAAGGCGGGAAAAATTCGTGACGTACACGGTTTCAGTTTTTTTCGGTGAGTGATAGCAAAAGAGAATTTGGGATAATACATGAAAAAAAACAACAACAAAACATTAAAAAAACTGACAGCGATCGTGGGTAAGGTTAGAGAAACAGAGATATAGAGATAGATATACTCAAATAGAAATAGAGTAGATAGATACACAATAAAATAAAAGAAAGAGATAGACATTTGAGAAAGGGACATAATTCTGATTTTCCCAATCCCTGAATTTATCCAAGTCAGTACAGAGACTGCGATAAATCCCTTGAACATGTCAAATGCAATACATGATGTGAGATGAACTCAGGCAATGTACATTTCAACAAGAAATAACAGTTTGATGCAACACTACAATAACAAAACAATGAGGAAGTGTTCCTGACTTAGATCAAATCAAAATGAAATAGATTACTCATTTAGTTTCTCCTAATTTAGAAGTTCGCAGTGTACGACCAAAATGGATTTTTTAAAGCAGTCGCTTGACCACACAAGCCTATCAAATGAGATATGTATCAAATTTGACAATATAATATTGGTTTATAGAGCAACCCTTTTGATAACACTGTTGTACGGCTCAGAATAAAGGTAAAGACAGAATACCTTAGAGCTTCATGTATAGCCAGCTTGCCAGTGGACAAAGGTCTGTGTGACGTGAGTGACTGAAGTATAGATACAAGCTAAATAGTCATCTCTTATTTGTCAATGTAACTTCAAGCGGGTTACCCTAGATATCTGGAGATATTTGTGCCAGAATGGTATCAGAAATTTTGAAATCAGTCGTATTGACCGGCTAAGAGACGAAAAACAGTGACCAGCGTCAGCTTATATTTCTGTTGCTATGTCCGGAGACCCTCACTGGTGCACAATATATGTGCGTGTGTGGGATATATATATATGTATATATCTCAGATTCAATAAATTGCAAACATTATGTCTACAATTATGAATATTCTCTAGGCAATATTCATTAAAACACTTAAGCCGTCAATTAATAAAATCAGCTTTGGATACTGTAGTAATGTTCTAAAATGTTTGTAAATAGAACAGTTTTTTCAGGCTTTAACATGTGCATGACCAAGACATTACATCATATAAAAAAAAATTCAATGTCAATCGTTATATTTGAAGCAGAAAATTTTTTTTTACAGAAACTTTCAGCAACACTGTTTTGCGGTCATTTTTTGTTACAATAACTCACATCCCTGAAGATGATCTTGGAAAGAGATTGAAAGTACTTGGGTACCTTGAGAAATGAACGAAAATAACATTTGTCAACGTGACAGCTCATTTCTGATTTCTTTCAATTATAATACGCGAAAGATTATCCGTGAATATGAATGGATTTTATTACAAATAAGGAGAGAATGTTTGCAATTTATATAATCTGATATGTCTAAAACAAAAGTTGCTGCTAAACACACACACACACACACACACACACACACACATATATATATATATATATATGATAGGTACCGACTTGGCGGCTCGATTACAGCCACTTTCCCAACGACGAGATGTGGCTTCCCTTTGTCTGTTCTATAAATACTTCCATGGCTTCTGTTCCAACGAGCTTGCGTCACTGATGCCTCCGCAACAGATGTTTACTCCTGCAACCAGACTGGCAACTGGGTTTCACACATTCACAGTTAGATCAACCAAATGCAGACGACAATTCTACTCCCGCACTTCCCGCCTGTGGAACTCGGTTCCTTATTCTTGCTTTCCTGACGGCTACAACCTCCAGGAATTTAAATGCAAGGTCAATACTCATCTTTTAACTACTTGACCCTACTTCTTTCCACACTGTCCTGTAGATCCCTTTCCTTTCTCTCCACCTTCGCAACTGTCATCACACCTGTATTCCCCTCCTTCTCTTGCTCCTCTCTAACTGGTTTATCCTTCTCCTCATTCTCCTCTAATCCTTTTACTCTTATGTAGCCCCCTGCACATCAGTGGCGTTACCGCCTTGCTCGGGGCGATATGATTATATATATATATATATGCGGAACTCTCCTGTCGCGGGCGATAAATTAGGGGTTAGTAAAATTAAGAGGGGCTCAACATTTATGGACACATTTTTTTTTTTTTTTTACACACCCAGATTCTTTCGTGTACAGTCCGCAAATTTGGCGTGCATAATTATCAAACTCAGTTGATTGT
This sequence comes from Ascarosepion bandense, assembly GCA_037127315.1. Lineage (NCBI taxonomy): Eukaryota > Metazoa > Mollusca > Cephalopoda > Sepiida > Sepiidae > Ascarosepion > Ascarosepion bandense. Next base: position 3,968,124 of record JBBBDQ010001079.1, read on the forward strand.
CTCAGCGGACCTTTTCTGTTATACGGAAATAAGTGTCGGCAAAATAATTCACATGGTCCGATAGAGAATCATGTTTTCTCTTATTAACGTCTCTATCGGATATATAAAAGCAAAGGGCGGAACACTCATACTAGGGGGTAAAATACTTCAGAGATGGGATAAATATATAAAAGATTTATTGAGAGAGAGAGAAAACCCAGTAATACACAGAAGTACGGACAGACCAGAAATATTAAAAACCAAAGTGTAATCGGCACTGGCTAAACAGGACGCGGTGGAATTGCAATAGAAATGCCGACGTTCGTTGGCGTAGGCAGGATCAGAGAAATTACAAACGGAATTTTCAACAGTTGCAATGATACCGGAGGGCCTAAGCAGATCAATTTCCATTGCACTTACCTAAGACGTCAGGTGCAAAGGAATGTGAACTCCACCTAACAATCAGCTTAACGAGCCGCATAACAAAACTCATCACCCGGATTCTGGTGAACAGAGCACGGAGCAGAATCGGCCCCAGAGATGGGACAAGAACAGTGTGGCTTTGTTAAAGATACGGGAACAAGGAGTGCGACATTCATGCTCAGAATGCTATCTGTAAGAGCCATACAAAAGCAGAAGGATCTTTGTAATTGTGTATGTGTGCCTGTTTAGTAGGGATTTTAATATCAACACATTTGGGTGGGCAGGCCAGCGCAGCGGGGGTGTCACGTCAGTTAAGTGCCATACGTGATACACGCTTTGGGCGATCATGTCTCGAAAGATTATCCCGCAGTAGGCTGCCATTGCTTTCTGCAGTAAACTGGCTGCCAGCCAAGGCTATAGAACCCAATCTGTCCTGAGCTACGAGCTAATAGAAAAAAAAAAAAAAAAACAACAACAACAAATCTACTCGGAATGTGGTGATTTAAAATCCAAGAATGAATAAGGAACGAGGAAAAATTTACAACATCCAAAACATTCATTTAAAACAGTGCTCGATATATAATATAGAGCTGTGAATATTTATTATAAATTATATTTTAGAACATGTAAAATTTTTTTATAAATATCCACTACAAATTGTACATTTTGTTTCGACATTAAACTTCCAATGTCTCATCAGGTGGTGTGGAAAGGAATGGAAAGCCTCTTTTCTTATATTTGGCGAGTTGTGTGTGGGATGTTGGTGGGGGTTAGCGATAAGGGAATAAGTCTTGTAAATTGTCCGTTAGAATTTTGAAGAAAGTGGGGTGGGTAGGGGATATAGTTGATTAATGAAAGTGTCGGGAATTTTGTAGACAGATTTAACATTAGAAGATAGTTATATGTTTTTATGGCCGCCTGGCAAGCCTTTATTCTTTGGGTTTATTAAAGGGGGGGATTAAGGCGGTGTAAAGTGGGGGATGGGATTAAAACTATCCTTAATGTTCATTTGTTCAACTACATAATACAGTTTTGTATTTAAGCACAGTTTTTATAATTAATCTAGTTTTGTATATTTAACCTTAATTTTGAATTTAGGAAATCACTTTTTCCGATAAAACTTTAAATTAGATTATTGTTTGTGGTGTGTTAAAGGTAAAATTTGATGTAAGAGTGTTGTTAGTTCTATAAAAGTTTATCGTCTCTAGGGGATCCTAGTTTTGGCTTTTGCAATATTTTATAGCATGATTGTAAGGTTAGTTCTTTAATGTGTTTGCAGTTTACTGTGGTTTCATGCCTCTGGTTTAAAAGTTTGTCGCTATTCATATATTTAATGATTTCAACTTTTTCTTGAAGACAAAGGAAACATGGTTCCTTTATTGGTTTAGCTAATCTTTCTTGTTTCCATTTAACTTTAGATGTTTTATTTTCGATTTTTAACTTCCAAAAGTATTTGGAAAGAGACGCCATGTTTTGTTTTCTTTGTTATTGAAGGATGAGAGGTGATTGTAAAAGCGCCTTTTAAATACGTTCATGGTGTTTCCGATATAGATTTTTTCAACTTTGGGGTTCTCCATGGATGAAAATCGAACACATATATATAAGGGATTTCATTAAACATTTATTTGCCATGGGGCATTGGTTTGGGTTTCTACAGTTACAGAGGTTGTTATTATGGGGCAGACTGGGATTAGTGTTGGAGTTATTTTTGTTGTGTGCTTTTAATATTTTACTGTTATGTGCTTTAATTATTTTTTCTAGATTGTTGGAGCAGCTATAGCTTAGTTTTACTGATTTTCTTATTGAATATTTTGCTTTGGGGTTATATATAACTTTAAACGTTATTTTTAATGGATGCCAATATCTGAGTGGAAGCTCTGTTTATTTTTTTTTAAATTATATTTATTTTTGTCTACCAGCATGAATATTCGAGAAATCATATTAATGAAAAAAATGCGCCCTCTGCTAGATCTGAAACTGCGTCCTCCCCTTGGGAGGAGAAACTATTGTTAGATCCCAGGTACTTTTAACCGACTTTTAACACGCAGCGGGCGCATTTTTCTATATCCACTAAAAATAATGTTTAAAGCGATTAAAATATGTCGGATTAATATTTAAAAATTCATTTCTTTAGAAATATAGAGTTATCCTACCACTTTATGTACAGGATACTCCTTTGGATTCTTCTATATCTACACCACATATCTTCTTCTTCTATGTGCCCTGTTCCTTCAGGACGTAGGCGATCATGGATCTCCACGTCTCCCTATCCCTTGTGGCTCTTATATATTACTTTAAAAACAAGGAATTTATTAACAGTCTCAAGAGCTCGTTCGTCCAACATCCCATCAGGAGAAAATCATTGGAATCACAAATCAAACGAAAAAAAAAAAAAAAACAGCAACGAAAATGAAGAGAGAAAAAAATGTGGGGAACGCTAAAGTATATATATATATATATATATATATATAACGAGAGGAGGAGAAATAAAAAAATTCCTTCATATTATAATGTCCTTAATTTATATTATTTATTAAAGCAATTAAAATCTCATCTAATTAAATAATGTCATCGTTTTATAGCATTTTTTATTTTACAGAAAAAGGGCCAAATAGTTGAAAAAAAAAAAAAGATGATTTACATTGCCTAATGAGTCCTGCGTTTAACTAATGAAACCAGTTTGGCCTACAAATTTCATTTCTTGAAATGTCATCAATTTACGAGGAGGAGAGTAACAGATATATAAAAAAAAAGTATATTTTTACCAAGATTTTAAAAAATAATAATTTCAAAAATAATTTATTATTATACTGAGTATTTATTAAATTCTATTTTATGAATTATTTACCTAAGATATAAAAAGTTTAAGTGGAAAAAATAACACGCTTGGTGAATGTGTGTTGTGAAGTAGTTTTCGCACTGAAAGTTATAATCGTGCTATGTTGGTTGCTAATCGACTTAACGCACCCAAAATGTTAGGAACTTGGTAATCTTCCACTGAAAGCTGACTCCTTAGTATTCGGCTAACTGCCGACTAATATCAACTTCCTAGTAGTTCTACTGAACTCCAATAGAACTCTAAAGAACTCTCTAGAACTTATAATAACTTCTATGAACTTCCCAAGTACTTCTTCCGTAAACTTCCTGTTAACTCTTATTAATATAGAAGGGAGAGTCAATTATCTGAGGAATAGGTGTGTTTCACAATAACAACGTGTCATCTAAAAGGGATGATGAATTTGAATGTTGTCTTCATGCACAAGGACGCCTCTTCATTTAAAACTGGCCCAGTCTTTTCTACAAATATTTTCATGACAACTGCTCTGATGATTGTCTCCCTGGTGCTCTGTCCAGGTGAATTTAAGCATGCTGCCACACTAGCGTCTAGGTTGACCACCCTTTAACCGTTAAAATAGTTTAATGTAACCGCCACTTCTATTCCAACGGTTTCTTTTCTTGCACTTTCTACCTGTGGAACTTGCTTCTGTTTACTTGCTTCCATGATTGCTACAATCTCCAAAAATTGAAATGCAACATCAATTGCCATTTCCTATTTTCTTGAAAGCCATTCATCTTTTATTCAAGACCCACTGTATCCAGACTTTTCTCTGATTGTAACTCCCAGCGCCCTAGTGGCGGTCCCCGTCTTGCATGGAGTGTAATGACTAAAAAAAAAAAACAAAACAAAAAATGAACATATAATTTTATATATTACTGTTAATTTTCTATCTCATAATATGGAGTCAAAACTGCATTCCTTTAAAGTGTTATCTTCCAGTGTTATACCTGAGTTGACCATTACATGTTTTGTTTTTTCTTTATGAAACAATATATATATATATATGTTTTAGAACATGTACATTATTTGCAGAGTTTTGCTTTTACCTCCCGAAGAAACGTTGGGCACCCAACGTTGAAACAAACATATGATTGTCGAGGACATATATTAAAGAATTATGTACATATTCTAAAACATAATTTATAATAAATATTCACAGCTCTATACATCATATATCGAGCACTGTTTTAGATTAAAGTTTTGGACGGAAAAAAATATTTCTTTGTTCTGTACCTATATATATATATATATATATATATATATATATATATATATGAATAAATATAGTTCTAAGGTGTGCTATATTTATAGGATAAAGTGTTCAATATCAGAGATAGAGCATATGTAAATATAAAAGAGTGAACATTGAAGTCAACACTCAGAGGCGACAGACGGTTTCATGTAGCGCAATCATCAGGCCACGGTGATTGCACTTAGCATGAAACAGTCTGTCGCCCTTGAGTGTTGACTTCAATGTTCACTGTTATATATATATATATATATATATATAGGTAGCTTGCTTGAAGAGACCTGAGTGGTCGAAACCTGGGTAGCAAATAAGTGGTGTTTTTTCTTTTCTTTAGCATATTGTTAGCTCTAAATATTCAGTTTATTTGTGTTTGGTATGTATTCACCACTTTTTTTCGAACTACCATTTGCACATGTTCTAACGTAATAATATATATATATATATATATATATATATATAGTCATTCGCAGACAGATCTGTTTCGCTGGATCACAGCTCATCAGTACGTTAGACTCCGATTACTTTTTAACCCAGGATTGAAACCCGACCGAATTGGCGTCAGTCGGCGATTTTACCTCTGAGCTATGGGCGCTCAGTAGAAGGAGGCAGACTTTTTAGCGTGTATATTATCATTATACACGCCCAATAGCTGAGAGTGTTCGGATTCATTGCTGAATGAACGATGCGTATATGCTAAAGTAGCTACTGTTTTTCAAAGTCTACCATTCTTCCAGAGTGCTCAATCAGGGTGTGAAAGCGTATATATATATATATATATATATATATGAGGGAGAGAGAGACTCGTCAAAAAGTGGCTTGTTGGGACAGCAGACGGTAGTTCGAAAAAAAAAAGTGCTCAATGCACACCAAACACAAATAAATACACACACACATATATTATTAAATATAACAATGAATGTCTATATGTTTAAGCAAGAGCCGTTCTAACAATTATATTTTAGCTTTAATTTCTGGTAAAAATAAAAACAAAAATAGTCCAATATATGGATATTTTTTATTACGCTGGTCCTTGATCTCAGCTATCGGCTCATATAAGCCATCCGCTGAGTGGTTATATGGACATTTACACAAAGATATTCAACACCAAAGATGATATTCTTTTATGTTGATATAGAAGATTGCTATGCGACAATATTATTTTATATTAGAAGATGCAGAAAATTTACGATCATGTCGCCCTTCCTTAATAAATTTGGATGTTTGGCCATTTGGTCAAATTTTGGAAAGTGGGTCAGCTCGAGAACATTTCAGCATATACTCGTGTGCATGTGTAAAACATTTTTTTGTGCCTATCCCCCTGTTTTGTGCTTTCCTATTCGAATTATTTGTTGTTTTTCTCCCTTTTGCTTTCTTCCCACTCATGTCTCCTCCTCCGCCACGATTTTCCACTTGAACTTTCCACGAGCTACTTTTTTTTTTCACCCTCCCCCGACTTGCCTTTTTCCTCTTATTCTTTCTTGAATTCCGCCATATTTTTTTTCTCGTCCTCTCTACTTCAGGACTGTCAATCAAGCCATTTATAAACTCCACCTTTTCCCCATCCTACATCCTTGACTTTCACTGACCGTTCGCCTTGTTCAATGAAAACTGAGATTTAAATAATAAATGCAACAAATGAAAAGCACCTCATGTCTGTTTTCGTTTCTCCATTATCTCTATTTGTATTTTAATCTCTTCTTATCATACAGGCTTTCTGTTTTTGCATATTTTCAAGTCTGTCCATATTCATAAATATTATCTCTTTCTGTATGTCTGTCACACAAAGATATATATATATATATATATATATATATATATATATATATATATATCTTTGTGTGGCAGACATATATATATATATATATATATATATATCTTTGTGTGGCAGACATATATATATATATATATATATATATATATCTTTGTGTGGCAGACATATATATATATATATATATATATATATATATATATATGTATATAATTACTGTGAGTAATTTCCCCTTTTGATATTGTCTTCGTTTTAGCCCTATTCATAATTTTGCCAACGAAGCCCTTGAAAAGTGTTGGCCGAAAGGTTCCTCGGGTTTGGGATATGTATGACGTCTTTTCTTTTTAGAGCAATTTGTGGTTTCTGTGGGTACCGATCGTTATTTTCACACACACACACACACACACACACACATATATATATGTATGTATGTATGTATACAACCTTTGAAATTTGAAAAAGAAATCACTCGACCGGCAGTCGAGAGCGAGGGAAAATTTACTCACCCCAAAATCATTTTAATCGACCGACTTCATTTTCTTAATAGTCAGCTGACCTAAACATAACTTGAATCTTGAGTCAAGCATAATAGTTTTCAAATAAGTTTCTAAGAATCTGTGAGTGTCTTTAATCTGGGCGACAGAGACATTTTGGCTCCTCTCTGGAAGCGTTAATTAAACGAACGTTTACACTGATAAAAGCGAGATCAGGCGCAATTCATAATACCAAAGAGTTCTATAATATCATTGTAGGTCATTCTAAGTAACCTGTGAATCTTCAATGGCATACTTTTCGGTTGGAAAAGGAATCAGATTTCCTCTTTCTGTATTTGAAGGAGCACGTTTCATTGGGAGATTTTTAATCTACCGCGGGCAAGTAAAGCAATAAACTTTAATCGCCCAATTAAGGTTTTTATCGACTGAGTCGACCGGACGAGTGAAATATCAAAGGCTATATATATATATATAGTACTGTGCAAAAGTATTTGGACATAAACTCTTTTATCTTTTATGAGGCATCAAAATAAAGTTTGAAATCACCCCTGTCCTAACACTTTTGCACCGGTAGCGTGCAAAAGTATTAAGACAAGGATTTATTTATCAACAAGACAATGACCCCAAACATACTTCAAACCTTTGTGAGAATTATTTAACTTAAAAGGAAGAGCAAGGAAGGCTTCAGAATTTAAATTGGCCCCCACAAAGCCCTGATCTTAATCCTATTGAACATCTGTGGGATATTTTGGATAAAAAATTGATAAATCTAATGTTACTTTGCAAGACACACTTTGGTAACAAATACAAGCTGCTTGGCATGAGATACCATTAAATACATTGAATAAACTTGTAATGTTAATGCCTGACAGAATGAAGGCTCTGACCAAAGCAAAAGGCTATTATACTAAATATTAAATTTATTTTGTAACAAGTATTTTTTCTTGTTAAAGCATTTGTTGAGCAAATCAAATAAAATTACTTTAATTAAATTGTTTATTTTCTGTCAATATGCCTCATAAAAGATAAAATAGTTCTTGTCTTAATACTTTTGTGCAGTACTATATATATATATATATATATATATACTACCGGCCATAATTATCAGGCCACTCCAGTTTTTTTTGAAATGATGTATTTCATACTATTTTTAGTAGTTATTGTCAAGTGGATAATTCTAAATGAAAATAGAATGGTTCTTTTGTTATTATTACTTTGCAATATTTTACTAGGCAAATAGCGACAATTTACCCATCGCACCCTGTAGATGTTATGTATGTATATATATATATATATATATATACACACTACCGGACATAATTATTAGGCTACTGTAGTTTTTTAAAAGAAATTATGTATTTCATACTAATTTTAGTATTTATTGCAAAAGTGGATGATTCTAAATGAAAATAGAATGGTTCTGTTGTTATTATTTCTTTCCAGAATTATACAAGGCAGCCAGGAAGCCTTTGCTTTGACCAGCCAATAAGAAGAAGAGACTAGCATGGGGAAGAGAGCACAAAAACTGGACACCAGAACAGTTCATTTGATGCACATGTTATTATGCAGTATTAACAAAAGAACCTTTCTATTTTCATTTAGAATTATCCACTTGGCAATAAATACTAAAAAATAGTATGAGATACCATATTTTTTTAAAATGAGGTGGCCTAATAATTATGGCCGGTAGTATATATATATATATATATATATATATATATATATATATATATATATATGAGAGAGAGAGAGAGAGCAAATCTACATGGTGCGATGGCTAAATTGTCGCCTTTGCCTTGTAAAATTTTGCAAAGTAATAATAACAAATGAACCATTCTATTTTCATTTAGAATTATCCACTTGGCAATAAATACTAAAAAATAGTATGAAATACATCATTTTCTTTATAAAACTGGGGTGACCTAATAATTTTGGCGGGTAGTGTGTATATATATATATATATATAAGACACTGAGATCAACACCTAGCGACTATCGTGTGTTTCATGCTTAAATACAGTCTTCATAGGCTGAAGATTGCGTTAAAGTATGAAACAGGCTGTCGCCGATTGGTGTTGACCTCAGTGTCCGCTTTTTTATTTGTATACATTCTAGCTCTGATATTGAGCAATTTTAGCCATAAATATAGCATACATTAAAACTATATTGTCATCATAAATATCAGGAGAGATGGAATGTTTATATCGGAATTTCCACGGGAATTTGGAAGCACTGGCTTTATTACCCACAAACACTCCTTCACCAACCCTAGTTTAAAATAGCAAACTGCCCTTTCTAGAAAATACTGGGAATTAAAAGAAAGTAACTTAAATCTCCAGATAAAATTGGAACTCATAGGCAAGGCTAGGACCCCTAATAGCTTAAGAGATAAGTGTAATCTGGGCTTGACAGAACAAATTAAAATTTTAAAATTTCAAGACCAAAATATACTCCTAAACAAACGAAGGGAGATCATAAGGGAGATCATAAGTATGTGTCGCCATAGAAATAAATATAAATTACAATAATTATCCTATTCTCCCAGTTAATCCCGATACAAAATTGCAAAATCTTTTAAAAAGTTGACCTAGCAGTTACCTCCACACCACTTACCCTGCTAACCCTAGGGTCAGGCCACATACATCCCACTACTAAGGAAGAATTACTACTGGTTCAGTCCCCTAGTCCAATCCAAAGAAAAACCAATACATCTCAACCCCTTTCTTTAATTAAAAAAACCTCTGGGCTGAGAAGTTTCTTCATTCTCTGTTTAGAAGAGGTCGAACAATGCATGCCTTAAAGTGACATGCTGAAATTGGGTATTTACCCACTAAGTTTTATCTGAATTTACACACACACACATATATATATATTCTTCATTTGTAAGCGAGTTATTGCGCGTTCAAAAATGCCGCTTTACGTGAGCGTTAAAAAAAAAATCACTGTTGTGAGCGTTCTTAAAAACAAAAACAAACAAAAAACAAACAAAAAACAAACAAACAAATCAGTTATTGCAAATTGCCTGGTAGAAACCTAGGTCGAGGAATAACTCATTTACAAATGAAGAATGTTCAAAAGTTCTACAATATAATTATATTGAACACTTTTTAATACAAATGTGTACTAGTGTAATTTTATTATGACCAAAAGATAAGTAATTAAACAATCAATACTTCTCATATATATATATATATATATATATATATATATATATATATATATATAAAATTCACAGGATCGTATGATTATTTTAGCGAATCGAATTCGTTTCATCGGCGATCTTTAATATCATAAAAAAATTTAATTTTTTTTGTGTGTTGGCAAAGAAACCGAAAGTAAGTGTCCCTTGTTACCTTCTATAGAAGGTCTTCTATTTTCCTTTCCAATTGTTTCGCTATACAGGTTGAATAGATCCGGCGAGAAGACATATCTTTGTCTTACACCCCTTTCTGTTTTTGTATATCTGCTGAATTCATTTTCTGTACGCATGCAGTCGGTTTGCTGCCGTTATAAGTTCTTGATTATTCTGATTGTCTTTCTCGAATATTTTAAGGTTGCCGAGAATCTCGAACAAGTCTTTGTGGCGTATTTTGTCGAACGACTTTGCGTAGTCTATAAAATGCAGGGACACGTTTTTCTGCATTTGTATTGCTCTTTCTGATAACATTCTGAGCATAAATATCACGTTCCTTGTTCCGGCATCTTTAACAAACCCGCACTGTTCTATTTTGGGGCCGATTCTGCTGCGTGCTCTGTTCATCAGAATCCGGAAAATGAGTTTTATTATGTGGCTCATTAAGCAGATTGTTCGGTGGTGTTCGTATTCATTTGCGCCTCGTATCTTAGGTAGTGCTATGAAAATTGATCTGCTCTGGTTATCCGATATATCGCCACGGTTGTAGATTTTGTTCATTACTTCTGTGATCCTGTCTACACCGACATCGTTTAAGGCTTCCAGCATTTCTATGACAATGCCGCCTGTTCCACTTACTTCTGTCGTTCCTGTCTACACCGACATCGTTTAAGGCTTAGAAGCATTTCTATGAAGATGCCGCCTGGTTCACTTACTTTGTTTCTATTCAATTTGACCAGTGCCGCTTTCACATCGGTTTTTCATATTTCTGGTCCGTCGGTGTCTATGTCTACTGCTGATTGCGCTCTTCTTGTCGGGGAAGACATCTCCGATATATTCGTCCCATCGCTGAAGTGTTTGTCTTTCCCTAATATGAGCATGCATCATACTTTACTTAATATATATCAGTCAGTTAAGTGCCATACGTGAAACACGCTTGGGCGATCATGTCTCGAAAGAGACATGACTGACTGGGCAGAAGATTATCCCGCAGTAAGTTGCCATTGCTTTCTGCGGTAGACTGGTTGCCAGCCAAGGCTATAGAACCCAATCTGTCCTGTGATTTAACCCATAGAGGGAAGAAACGGATTAATACCTTTCCCAAGGGTATTTGTGCGAAAGCGAATGCCATGAATTCAACTGGGATTCGAACTCGGCTCCCCGATTTCTCGTTCCGAGCCGATATCCACTGCACCACAACGCACAATAATATATGTAACCTATAATATCTAAGCATTATATTACGGAGAATCTGAAATGTGATAGATCCCGACTTGGCAGCTCAGATACAGTCACTTTCTCACCGACGAAATGTGGCTTCCCTGTGTCTCTTCTACAAATACTTTCACGACTTCTGCTCCGATGAACTTAGCTCACTGGTGCCCCCTATATATATTCGAGCCACAAGATTAGCAACTAGGTCCCACCCTTTTACTGTGAAACCAATGAAATGTAAACGCAAATTCTACTCCACCAGCTTCTTTTCTCACACTTCCTGCCTGTGGAACTCCCTTCCGTTTACTTGCTTCCCTGACAGCTACAATCTCCAAGAATTTAAATGTAAAGTCAATAGCCATCTCCTATCTCACTAACCTTCATCCTCTCTCTCATGGTCCATACTCCGTCTACTCAACTCTCATCAGTATTCTCATCCTTCTCTTACCTACTTCCTGGCACTCCCTATAACCTGTCACTCTTTCTCATTACTTTCTGCCTATGTAACTCCCTAAAAAACAGTGCCAGCAAAATACCTTGCTTAGGGCGATATGATTATAAAAAAAAAGTATAGGATATGTATGGATGGAATAATATTCCTTATCCAAAAAAACACTATTCTTAAAAAAATGCTCAATACAAAATAGAGCGAATAATATTTATTTAGAATTTATAACATAAATATGTTATAATATCACGACAGAAATAGCCATTTTGCTTCGACACTGTGTCTTATTAAGTGATGAAGTTTAAACTCTCCAATTTGAAATAAACTTCATCACTTGATAAGACACAGTGTCGAAGCAAAATGGCTATTTCTGTCGTGATATTATAACATTTATGCCATAACTTCTAAATAGACGTTAGATAAATTATAATATAGAACACGTTCTTTTATTAGATCTTCGTAATATAAATCTATTAGATATAATCATGAAACTTAATAAGGTTCAACCTACCATTAAATTTACACATGAATTATATATATATATACCTCCAAGCCGTTTATTTCGGGGATATATATATATATCTTATTTATAAATGGAACTGTGTGTGTGTGTGCCCGTTACCTATAGACTCCGAAACAGCTGAACAGATTTTCTTGAAAATTTACACAGTTGTACTATAAGCGTCTGCGAGTGTTCTTAGCTAGGTTTTGTGTCGAGGTACACCCGATAAATATCGAAAATCGAAAAAATCGGGTTATAGAAGGAGTGGTCCGATTTTAATGAAATTTGATGCACTCATAGACAAAGACATAAGAAACGATATTCAGAAGTTTCAAGGTTGCAGAAAATCGATAATATATATATATATATATATATATATATATATATATATATATATAAGAACTAAATCTAAGAGTGAGCCAAAAGTCGACCGCGGTTTCACTCGTCCTGACGATCCGGCGAGTGAAACCGCGGTCGACTTTTGGCTCACTTTTAGATTTAGTTCTTGTCTTTGCTCTACTTTCGTACTTTCGTATCGAGCTCTTTGTTGTTAAGGTTTTCGGCTTGGGTTTTTTTTTTCTTTCGAACACAGCTTTTGCTTTGTTTGTTTCTTTTTTTTATTCCCCTTTACCCATTTGGTGTTACCTTTTGGGGTTGACGACTTAATTTAACGTTTTGTTAACGGTAGGACTTTATGATTTTAGTCATTAGTGATACTGTTTTCTTGGTACGTTTTAGTATATATATATATATAAGGCAAGATGTTTGTGTGTGTGTCTGTTTATCTGCCTGTATGTCTGTATTTTTTTCAGCCCTTTTATTTTAGTTCTTGCTTTGGATTTGGCTCTAAGTAGGTATAATTGTAGTTCTTAGTCTCAGCCATGATACCATTTACTCAGAGGACTTATTTAGCCTTCAAAATTCAGTTTACGACGAAAACACTTATTTGATATCGATACCAGGAAATCAAAATTTGACTTACTTCCATTCATTTTTTTTTCAGTCTACGGTTTCGCTTTAACTGGAAACAACTATTGCTTTTTAGTCTTTCGTGCCAACGTCCAAAGAGTTTGAGCTCCAGGACCATGGATTAGTTTTAAAACTTTCATTACATCCGAGCAACACCGGGCTATACTGCTAGTTAGTCCTAAATTTGAACAGGTTAAGAGTAGAGTGATTGGAGAAGCATTCTCTTGGGAGTCAGTTCCACATAGCAGCAGTTCGTGTGAAGAAACTGCTAAAGTGGAATTTACATATCATTAAGTGAATATGAAGGAAATAAGATTGGTTTGCTATGTGCATGGCATGGCAAATCTTAGCCATTAAGGTTAGAACTGGTGAAACTAAGGAATGTAGTTTGAACAACTTTCATGGGAATATCGATATCAACATAGACTGTTCATTACAGAGTCATGGATTTCAGACAGTTTCTGCGACCACATCACCTCTTACATCTAGCCACCTAACGCCGCAACCCGTGGGGCAGAGTTGAGTGAGAGACCAACAAAACTCCTTGTACCACCAAATACAACTGATTTGGGCAGCAGTCATCAACTTAAACAAGGAGACAATGTTGCCAATGTTTTTCCTGTGATAAAGAAGGTGTAGGGTGAAAAATAATTTGTCACCCACAAGGAGATGGAGACAGTGGAAAGTGAAGAATTGAGCAGTTCTTGTCCATCTTTACACCCATCAAAGTAAAAATGTAAGCAGTAGTTCATGGGAAAAAACTGCTAAAGTGAATTTACATATTTACATAGATTGCTTTACTACAACGTGTATGGTATGGCGAGTCTTAGCCGTGGAGGTTAGAACTGGTGAAACTAAGGAATGTAGTTTGTCTGAACGCTTTCCATGGAAATAACGACAGAGTAACATAAATGGATGGCAGATGAAGGTTGAAGAGAGACAGCAAAAGGACAGCATTTATTAAGAGCTACCAAGGACAGAAAAGTGTGGGGAGACATTATCGCCAATGTCCTGACGAGACACGGCACATGGAAGAAGAACAGAAATCTGTCAAAAACTTATTCTGGCACGTGTCTCAAATCAGATGGAAATAGCGATAGATCAGCGAGAGGCTTGCGACGTTTTTGTCTGTGGGGAAAGGAGTTGTAGAGTGGGAAATAATTCGTCAACCACAAGGACGCGGAAACACTTTTGGACTCTATCGAGACTGGAAAGTAAAGTCCCGATAAAGTCCAAAAGTTTTCCATCCTACCACCCCTTTCCCTTTTTGGCCTGATCTTGCTCTTGACAAAGTAGAGGACAGCAAAATATGTCAGATAATTTCTGCAGCGGTAAATCGATTATTTTTGACGGCTTATCGACCATTTGAAGGTTATTTAAAACTGCAAAATAATTTTATTTATTTATTTATTTATTTTTCAGTTAACAATGGTTTAGTGATATATGTCTTGCTAATTAATCCATAGCTGGGGGAGAAAAGCTGAATGCATATTTTTCCCAAGGTCATTTGCGTGTAAGCCAACGGGAATTGGAACTCAGCTCTCCAATTAACAATTCGGAGCCATTATCCATTACACCATCGGCACATCCAAGCTTACAGCGCGTTGGTTTCCAAGAAGTCACTAATTTATGTACTAACCAGACGTAGTTTAAGTTAATGTTCCAACTTGATATGGCTTTAAGCTCTGCAGCATCCGAAAGCAAGCTGAGCAAGAGTAGCAGAGGCCGTTTTCATTCGGATGTGCAATAAGAGATTCAGAAGGAATTTGGATTCACGAGCATACACATATTTTAGAATAGTGCGATTTAGTTTGAATTCAGTATTTATTTCTCCTAGACTGGCTGCCATCCATGGTTAGAGAGCACAATTTGTTCTGCTAATTTATCCATAAAAAGAGAAAACCTTTCCCAAGGATATCAGTACTCGATTAGTATTCGAACTCGGTTATCCGATTCCCTAATCCGAGCCGCTAACCATGCTTCCATGTGATATGTCTTAATGCTCATTTAATTCTTTTTCTTTCGTCTCCTTTATAATAGTTTTTGATGGTATTTTTTCCTTTATATCGTTATTTATTTTTGAGTTAACAATGGTTTAGTGATACATGTCTCGCCATTTCTTTTGTCTTTCAAATTGTTCTTTCTTTAAACACAGACACACACTGTCTGTCTGTCTGTCCGCCCGCCCGTCTCTATGGCTTTCTTTTCCCCCTCGGTCTCAGATCACCTTTATCCAACTTGCTTTCAACAAAAAGATATCTTTTTTCTATTTACACTTCATTTTTATTTTTTTTTTTATAATCGTGTCGCTCAGTCAAGGCCACTGTTGAGCAGGGGGTTATATAGGAGGAAAGTTATGAGAAAGAGTGACAGGTTACAGGGGGTGTCAGGAAGAGGGTAAGAGGAGGATGAGAATATTGATGAGAGTGGAGTGGACGGAGAAAGGATCATAAGAGTGAAGATGCAAGTTAGTGAGATAGGAGATAGGAGATGACTATTGACTTTACATTTAAATTCTTGGAGATTATAGCTGTTGGGAAAGCAAGTAAACGGACTGGAATTCCACAGGCAGGAAGTGCGAGAAAAGAAGCTGTTGGAGTAGAATTTGCGGTTACATTTTATTGGTTTCACAGTAAAAGGGTGGGACCTAGTTGCTAATCTTGTGGCTCGAGTAAATTCATATATAGGGGGTACTAGTGAGCTAAGTTCATCCGAGCAGAGCCGTTAAAGTATTTGTAGAAAAGACACAGAGAAGCCACATTGCGCCGGTGAGAAAGTGAATGGTATCCGAGCTGCCAAGTCGGGATTGATCACATTACAGATTCTCTGTTGGATTTTGTCAAGTACTTCTCGGTGGTTAGTAGGAGCACCCGACCAGATATGGCAGCAGTATTCAATGCACGGATGGATGGTAGATTTTTATATGTGCAGGATTGTTTCAGACGGGAAAAATCTCCTGGCCGCCCTTCACAGAGAAGCGACCGTCTTAGCAGCGGATTAGTTACTGACTTCATTCTTATTTTTTTCAAAATCCTTCCCTCCATTTATTTTTAGTCTATCACTATCTCAGCCTCATTTTTTTACTTACTCCCCACCTCTTGCACTCCCTTTTTTCTAATAGCTTTTTCTCTCCCCTTCTCTCTTGCACTCCCTCTTTTCTAATAGCTTTTTACCCATCCATTTATTTTCTTTCTTTAGTTCAATCTCACACAATTTTCCCTCTTTTTTTGGCTTTTAAAACCTCCTTATCGCTGCTTCCTCATGATATCCCATAATTCGTCTTCGTCTCTTCTCCGTTTCGTATTCTCTCTTTCCCCCTCTTTTTAAGCTTTTATTAATACGACAGTCTTTCTAAATGACCTCCCTTATATTTCTTTTACTTCCTTCGTGATTCTCCCCTTGTACCTCTCAATCTTCTGACCAATGCATTGGTCAACTAATGCCCATAGATTCCAGCCTCACTCCGCATTCACGTCATTTCCTGTTTGAGTGACTCGACTTACTTAACAAAGCCCTGGTCACTAATGATTCAACAAATGTATATTTATCATCTTGGCCGTAACTGGCCACATTAATTTAGGACAATTGTACACACAAACTGAACGCCGATGACTGAAAACCACTTCAGCGCTAATGGCAAACAACAAACCCAACATAATTTCCGGTGTCTTCAGGAAACGAAAGAAGCTGTCCGATAAAAAAAAAAAAAATTAAAATGGCGAAATTCGCTCTGGTCGTAGAGAAGATAACTAAACGACGAATCATTTGTAATATAGACACGTAAAAATTCAGTGTTTTTTTGTTTTATTTATTTTTAGACCGTGTGTGGTTACTATTTTATGTTTATTCTGTCGGATCAGTTTCCTTGACTATGTTGGCTTAATCACGAAGTTTTGCTTGCTGTATTGCCCGGGTATTATGTTTAAATGTGAAACAAGATATCTTTGTTATTACACAATGGTTTCATTTGAATTTTTTTAACAAACTAGATAGAACAGGATGACAAATGCTGATTATATAATCACCAAATATTAAGTCCTCCTACCTCCAACCTTTTTTTTTTAATTTCCACAACGTAACAACGGATGTGCATTGTGGTGCAGTGGATATCGGCTGAGAACGAGAAGTCGCAGAGACGAGTTCGAATTCCAGTTGAATTCATTGCATTTACTTATGCGCAAATAGCCTTGGGAAAGGTATTAATCCGTCTCTTCCTTCCAGTTATGGGTTAAATAACAGGACAGATTGGGTTCTATAGCCTTGGCTGGCAACCAGTCTACCACAGAAAGCAATGGCAACCTACTGCGAGATAATCTTCTGCCCAGTCAGTCATGTCTCTTTCAAGACATGATCGCCCAAGCGTGTTTCACGTATGGCAATTAACTGACTGACTGAACAGTGTTTGAGAAAAAGTCTAGATGGAACTGACTCCTTACTAACGGAATATGAAGAAAATGTGTATTATTAGACTTCTTGCGCGTCGCATGGCGACATATAGCTGTGGACCTTTGCGCTGGTGGAATTAGCATTTAACATTTTTTGAGAATCAGAAACTTAGAAAGTTTCTGGGAAGACTAATGAGGGAAGAAGGTTTAGAAAATTGAACATATTAAATGCAAAATATAGAGAGAGGCATGCAACGCATAACCTGTCTAATGATATTGTGTAAATGGTTGGCAGAACAAAGATTAGGAGAGGTAACGAAAAGGCAAGCTTTAATAAGAGCTACAAAGAATAGCCCACTGTATGATAGTCTCCATTCTGAAAGAAGACAGAACAATATCGACTGAACATTTCCCATGAAAATCGGGATAAAATAGCGACAGGAACGTTTCGTCTATGGAAACAGGATTGTAGGGTGGAACTCATTCATCACCCACAAGGTTGCGAAAAAGCTTTTGAACTCTGATAAAAATGAAAAATGAGAATTAGGCAGCCTAGATCATTCAGTTAAGTACCATACAAGATACACAGTTGGAAGATCATGTCTCAAAAGAGACTGGGTAGATTTTCCCGCAGTAGATTGCTATTACTTTCTTCGGCAGATTGTTTGCCAAACAAGGCTATAGAACCCACGTCTTTCCTGCGATTTAACCCATAGCTGTGAGGAGAAGAGACGGATTAATATCTTTCCCAAGGATATTCGCGCGTAAATGAATGCAACGAATTCAACTGGAATTCGAACTCGGATCTCCGATTTCTCGTTCCGAGCCGATATCCACTGCAACACAACGCACATCACAGCCCCGATACGGCACCGATACTCCATTTTTTTAATATCTCTCTCTTGTAAAGAAGGGGTCATGTACTTTTTGGTGCAGGACAAGGAACCGACCATTTTCTCGAACACTGTTTCTCTTTAGCGATGGATCGTACTTACGAATTCCACTAGAAATATGGAGTGAACACGTGTAGCAATAGACATTCAAGGAAAGTAGTCTCATTGAAAGTATAGCTGACCAGGTTTTTTTATCATTTCACCCTAAGCAAGAGAGTAAAGCTACTAAGACGCAAAGATTTACTGAGTATCAAAGAAAAGGAAAAAAAAAGAAAGAAAAAGGAACATTATTGAGGCGCAAGAGCAGTAAAAGAAGAGGGAAAATAAAATTCGACAGCAGATAACGATTGACGTGTCATTTAATTTGTTTTTGACGATCAAAGTTCGCTGAAAAGCATGGAATTGGAAGTGAAATGTGCGATAGAAGAAACCGTTAGCATAAAACTTACAGTTACATCTCGCCATCTCAATTGTAAAATGATGAGACCTTGCCGCCAATCTAGTACTGCACTTAAATTCATAAAGTCTAGGTAACATAGAGGAAAGTTCATCAGAACAATTATCATGAAAGTATTCTTAGTAGGAAAGATTACATCTAGCCATCTCAATTGTAAAATGATGAGACCTTGCCGCCAATCTAGTACTGCGTTTGAATTCTAGGTACTATAGAGGAAAGTTCATACAAACAATTACCATGAAAATATTTATAGAAAAGTCACAGGGAAGATAAATTTTGGCGGCGAGAAAATGACTGAAATCGAGAGGCCAGGACAAAACCAATAACATTGCGTATTCTCTCTTTGGATTAAGAATCTCTAAATTTATAGCAGAAGCACCGGATCATATGTGGCAGCGATATTAAAAGCATGGCTGCATGTTAGACTTATAAATATGTAAGATAGATTCTGGAGAGAAACATTTTCTATGACGACACAGTGAACCAAGCAGCAGATATAACAATTGCTTCAATATAATCATTCCCGTATCATAAATAATAAATCTTTGAAGACATGACTGGAGAAAACTCACGATCTACTTTGTGATGATGAAATGTGTAGAGTAATTGGCTCTGGTTAAATGCAATTGGTAGAAATTTCCAGTAGTTAATAACAAAAGAAAGAAATGATCAGGGCAAAAATATTATTATGGTAACAATATGGACTCAAGACAAAAGAAGGCAAACCAACTGTAATAAGGCAAGGCGTTAACAAAGTAAGAAAGGTCTTAACACACAAAAGGAGTCCTGGGTATGACGATGAACTACATCTAGCAGCAAGAGATCGGAAGAATTTGAGGGGCAAGGAACCTCTTAATTACTGTTGTATCCAGGTCGTAGGAAGTAGTAGCACCTGTTAGGGTCCCAATTATGGGCAAACAGTTAATCCCCAAACTGAGGCCAAAACACTATCAAAGTATAAAAATGCATTTCTATCGTAAAAATATGAGCAATAGATTTTCATAGTAAAAGAATTACCAAAAATATATTTTATCAAAAAAAAAAGATGAAAATCCAGAAATACACTTTATCAAAAAAAAAAAGAAATTCCAGAAATATATTTTATAAAAAAAATTTTAGAAATATATTTTAAAAGAAAATTCCAGAAATATATTTAAAAAAAATTACAGAAATATATTTTTAAAAAAATCCAGAAATATATTTTTGTTAAAAAAATAAAATTATCAACAATCCATTTTTGAAAAAGAATTTGCAGCAAAGCAACGCATTAAAATTAAATTTCGATATTAAATGACCCATAAGGTGTTGATATGCCGCTAAATAAACATACAGTTAAATCCCCACACAAAAGGGAACACAAGTGATTTTAGTGTTTTGACTTCAATTCAAGAAAAAATAAAACTATGGCGGATGAGACCAAGAAGTCGTCGATCTTATTGGCTCGGAAGAAACCTCAGCATTCATGATTTGTCTATAAATTTTTGGATGGGGAAATTTTTGCAGTAATTTGTAAAGGAACTCAAACCCAAAAAACGTTCCTACATAGGTTTTGAAGTTATTGAACACACACACACACACACACACACACACACACACACGAGAACGAATACCGGATGGAAAAAATGTAGCAATAATCACTCCTCCAATTAAAGCAGATAGACATAACATCAGGCCGAAAAACGGCGTCTACTACCATTCTGACAGAGATGCGAAAATGCCAAACCCTGCCACTGGCCAACGCGCACATGTTGAACCATAAATTAAAGCAGATATATCATCGAATCTTAAAACGGTGCCCATTACCACTTTAACAAAGATGCGAAAAAGTGAAATCCTACAATCGCGCACACTTATATAAACCATAAACACACACACACATACGTGCACTAACACACGCGCGCACATACTAACTACAATTAACAACAGTAGCAGCAAAAGAGGACCATTCATTTAAAGGCATGGTCCACCAGCAGACGGATGTGAAATCAAGCTCACCTATTATTCTTAAGATGAGATTCTGATCTTGAAATATTGATGAATAATAAATAGGCAATACCCAACACTTTCTTTACTTTCAATTATTTTACTAAACGCATTGTGATAGCCTTCAAATACCTACCCATACACATTATGTACACAATGCTTCAAGCAAATTACAAAACTCTCCGATAATATATATATATATATATATATATATATATATATATATAGTGCATCGAGGCAGCAAATAATTTTCTAAACATATACTGTTAAATATAAAAGACAATGAATGTCTATTATGTTTAATCATGAGTCATTCTAAACATTGTATTTTGGCTTTAATTTCAGTTGAAAGTAAAGACAAAAATTCTCCAACTCTTGGATAATTTTTTATTAATTTGGTTCTAAGCTTTCGGCTCGCATGAGCCATCTTCAGAGAGGTTATTAAGACGGTAACACAATAACATACACCATCACTGACCATTTTATTTTGTGTTGACATAAAACTCCGCTAGGCAACAGCAATAGTTACCAAAAATACCAAACACAGTTCGCAAATTTGCAATGCGGTTCTATGACGTCACGCCGCGTGATAGCGCGAAATGACAACAGAACCATGGATTCAAATGCAATGTAATGTGTTATGGCCGGATTTAACAGGGATTTTATTAAGTGTGGGTTGTTTGGATTTAATGTACATGGTCTCCAAAACCTGAAGGTTCTTTTTATTGTGTAAGCCGAAAGCTTAGAAGCAAATTAATAAAAAATTATCCAAGAGTTGGAGAATTTGTGTCTTTATTTTCAACTGAAATTAAAGCCAAAATACGACGTTTAGAACGGCTCATGATTAAATATAATAGACTATATATATATATATATATATATATATATATATATATACTTATATATATATATATATATATAT